>OZ012697.1:9085055-9189262 GCA_963942565.1 Maea johnstoni
TTAGATGAAATGTCCTTTATTTTTTCCACTTAAAAGTCTTTTTACCCTCTATATTAAAATCACATTTTCAGGAGAAGTCAGTGGTTCCTGCTGGCTCTTCTCCAGTCTTTTTAACTATGCTTAAAATGAGAGGAAGAACCAGCTCTTAACATTTCCAACAAAGTATTACATTAGAACAGTTATCAACACTTTAATAGATAGATAAAAATAGTATACCACTTACTAACTTCAAATGTGTTTTTATATCGTGGCATACGCAAAGTAGATAATTTTCGAAAATGTGACCCAATCACGGTCGACGAGTGACAAATGCGGAACTGTGGTCTATTAATATCCATGAGGGGCGATTAAACAAGATGCAAATACGCCCATGGAGGTGTAAAAGGTACCTAATTCCGCAATGTGACAAAATTAAGAATATTTCTTTCAATAGAAATATTCTAAGCTATTTACAATTTCGATAAAGTTATAGTTGAACAGTTTTATTCAATCAAATAACTTGCAAAAGTTAAAATTTGGTCAACTACTCTAAGCACATTACTGTACTCCAATCTACCTATATAAGTAGCTTCATTATGGCAAGCACAATCGATGATTGTTGCGCTTTCCCGGCCTCCCTTTCGATTTGTCATCAGATCAGGAGCGCGAGGGGAATGCTAATTTGGAGCGAGGGTGTATCGGTGGTTTGCCCCGATACCATCCACTGACCTTGACCGTGGCCTACCGTGTGACCCACGGCGTTGCCAATGACTGCTAGCTGTCTCTCAACCCTGACTGAATTTGTATCCTTGCTGGGGCAAGATTGATTGATGCAATAGACTTAAAACCAAGCGGCGGATTTGTTTCCCTATCATCCACACCTACCTACATGCGCCCTAGCAGCAAATTGGCAGAAAAACTGACCAAAAATGAAAATTCCAAATTTAAGTTTTAGCAAGTTCCTGCGCGGCAACTGCAAGATCGCATTAGCATGCGATACCTTCACTACCCTAACCCCGAGAATACTCGTAGCATTAAGAAATTACGAACAAATATGCAAATTTAACTGAATGACTAAAGTTCATGGAGAATAACTAGGATGACTGCTAATGACATGAGCTTCAGCCGGTTTAACATCTCATTTATCGATTTCATATCTGTTAACCAAGCTTTTTGAACTTTTGGTACATAAGTTAGGTAGCCCTAAGTGTGTGGTCGCAGGGATATTTCTGTGTTCTAATATTTTTTTCATTAACAAAATTGCCAAACAAATGTTTGGCCATAATATTTCTTTTGAAATAAAGTCTTTTTAATCCAATTTTTGAAAAACAAGTCACATAGTTTTCGCATCTGCGACACACCCGCTTGGTCTACCTCGACTGCTACAAACGTGCATTGTCGAGCATGTTTGTGGTGAAAGATCTCAATAAAAAACGAAAGGAATATTTTCCAAACTTCTGTGAACAATGCATGCGTATATATTGCTGCCAAAGATAATATTTGAGTTTGTGAACGATAGCCATTTAATCGCGAAATTTATGAAAAGACTAGGTAGAACTAAATCGAGGACATGACGAGCATCCATATTGACAGTGACGTCACTAGACTGCAAAGCATGCCGGGAACGCTCAAATCTGATTGGGATCTAAACTCAACCGATGCGACGATGCCCAAGATAGAACTAGAAATAATGTTGTGATGTTGCAATCAGATATCTAGGTGCTCTGATCTTTTTTGTCAATTTGAAAAATTTCATGTTTACTATCTGCAGGGCGGGTGCTTTCTAGTTAAGTACAAATTTATAATCAATAGTTGTTGTTTTGCTTTTATTTTTGCATTTGGAAAATTTGAAATTAGCCCAAAGTATGCCTTATTAGGCAGATATTACATGCACCTGGATGGTAGTGCCTTTTTGTGACTACTGTGAAAGCTTTGACATGTCTAGAGCATCAGGTTTGATTGTTAACCCACATTAACCACATGCATTAACCAATGATTAAAGATAATTGGTTTCGCATCGTTTTTCTAGGGTTGTCCTGCCACTGATGAATCAGTGATATTAATATTTCATATTTTGCTTGAATATAACTCCATTCTCAGAGTGCAATTTAACTTCCAGCAGACTCCCCGCAGGGCGTGTGTATTGAAACGATTCATTATAAATCTATTTTTATAAGTGAAAAGATTCATTATCAAATTCCCTCAAGATAAGGGCAAATTATATTAACGTACATGTACACCTTAGATGAACTGTCCTTTAATTGTATTTCCCTTAAAAGTCATTTTCTTATCTAAAAGATTCATTATCAAATTCCCTCAAGATAAGTAAAACACTTTTGACTTAAGGTCTTACGACACTTAGAAATCTGATTGATTTTCCTGAGACTTTGCATGAATAAAGAACATAGCGCTGTGATGTTTAATTCATGGGGGCATCAATTTTTTTTTCACAGATCTTTAATAAATAATGCAATTTATGTCCCAAACACCTCCAAAGACAACATTGACAACACCATTGACAACATGGTAGATATGTATTGGCGACCTCTTGTAACTCTGTCACAACAATTGAAGACTCACTGGCAACTCATTTACGATGCTGGAGACCAAGGCAACGCTTGAGGATTTGGCGACTTTTTCAAACAGTTTGAAAAGGTCGCCAAGCGTCTGCGTAGTTTGGCAACCATTGGCGATGGAAGGCAATGTACTGGCAACCTACTGGCAACGTACTGACGATCATTGACGATAAGGGCAATGTGGTGGAAACTCCGCCGCAACCATCAGTTGCCACCACGTCGCCAGCCCGTTGCCAGCACAATTTCGGCTAGTGTAAAAGGGGCAGATCGGCTTGCAACTGAGATATAGGCAAAAAAAAATTCCCGTTGAGATTAAAACAAATGATTGACCAATTTATAAACTTCCTCTGACTTATGACCCACAAAATTCATTCTAGCGCAAAGTTTACAAGAATACATTATTTATGCACTGGAAGTGATCTTTATTTCTGTAACTGGGGGTGAATTATTTCTGGTAAAGGTATGTGATTTGCCAAGTGAGAAGAACATATGATTGAAAATTATATTTCATTTTTTTTCTTATGCATTTACCCTACTCTGTTCAAAAGTGACACATAAAGACATATTATTTCATAATTTATTGATAAAATAGCTGAAAAAATTACAAATTACATGTACAATCTTTAGAACTTCACCATCGTGTTGCAACTACATCGCCACATTGCCATCGTGTTGTAACTACGTCGCCACTTGTTGTCAATACGTTGCAACCGTTTGCCACTGCTTTGCCATGGAGTGTTCAGTGGTCTCGACGGTGTTGCCACCAGGTTGCTATATGTCTTTACCATGTGGCCACTGAGGCGTCAATGAAGCGCCAGTACGTTGTAAGTCCAATTACACACACGAACTTTTTTAGACCTTTTGCAATGTCTTGGCAACGTTGTGGCAATGTGGTGGCAACTAGCGGTTGCCACCACGTCGCCAGCAAGTTGCCAGCAAAATTTCTGCTAGTGTAAAAGGGGCTTTAGGATGCAAAGATTCTTGAAAAACCAACTGAACCCTGTCGTGTTGGTATTTATAGGATTGGATTGCTGAGTAATCTCTGATAAGTACCCATGTGCCAAGGTTTAAGTCATTTTTCCAGGTGTTTTGCATCATTTTGTATCGGCCGAATTAGCCACCAACAGCTTTGAGTTAATGACAAAAGATATATCGGGACAAACAATTAATGTATATATTCATTTTTAATGTATTTCATTTGCATATCATAGGGCCGTGATGTTTGCCATCAACATGATGGACATAGCAAATAGATCGAGAGAGAAGTGTTTGATTCTGTATGGTTCAGAGTCTGGCAAAGCTAGAGGAATGGCATTTTCCGTCCTAGAAGCCTGCCGCCACATCTTCAGTGCAAAGGTATGTTGTTCTCTCTTTAAATTTGAACATTTAAAGAAAGGTCACTTTCTTTTTGCATTTTACTGCTTTTCACCTATAATTATGATACAAAGTGGGTTACCCATGCTGTATGCATAATGTTATTTTTGTTTTCCTTTTAATCACAACACATTATATGTACCTATCCTTCTAGAAGTGGTACTAAACCCTTCACTGAGATGACGTATAAAGGGATTAAATTAAATGATCTTTGACAAGTGAGCAACAGAAATTAAAAAAATATCTAAAAATTAAAAAAATTCTCTTTGAAAAGATGGAATGCCTCGGAGGATGTTTGTTACTAGAAGTTAGCTGGTAGTTTTTGCCAGGTACTCCTTTTTCTTTATCTTTAACCCATGTGAGTCCAAATTGTTATTTCCTCACAAACATCCAAATTGCAATGGAGCTTATTGGTCGTAATTCTGTATCAGATTTTTCATGTTTGATGGTTTTATGAAAGCTTCCTTCACCTTAGTCATGTGACATATCAAAATGAACCTTAAATCAAGCACAACATTCTAACATACAATTTTCTCATTTTTCGAGCTATGTAGGGAGGATGACAAAGTCTTTTAGATTGGCAACCCGGAGTGTTCTTTATATGATTTTGATTAATTTGCTTGCATGTATGTGTGCATTTATCATCAGTTCTTTTAACTTTTTAAAAAAAAAGATTAATTTAAAAAAAAAATTCAATTTTTTTTATCTATTTATGTATTTTTTAATTTTCATTTATTCAATTTTAAAAAAAGTATTGATCAATTTGCTTGCATGTATTTGTGCATGGTTCTCTATGATACGATGCCACAAACTCATATATGCGCGTATGGCATTCGAAGGGTTAAAGGCTAGCTAGAGATTAAGTCGCAGCTGAAAGATTGACGAAAAATACAATCTTGTATTCTAAATTCCAAAGCTGTCACTATCTAGTCAATTCTTCTGGTGCAGTTCGGCAATTCATAAATATCATTCAGTGACGTGTATCGTCAGTTTAACCGTCATTCTTGGCCAAACATTATATGGTGGGATGTTGGAAAACGGGCTAACTTACTTATCCAGTGATATTCACCAGCATATATCCCTCGCTTAAAAGATACTCTAACAAAAGTTCTGTTTATTTTTTTGTAACATGGTCATATTGTCACTAATAGTCTGGCAGCTTATGTAGTTTCCGTGGGAAACTCATGTTAATTGTTGGAGACATGGTGTTTCTGGACTAATTTTGGATGAGGACTTCAAAAAAATATGTCTCCAATTTTTACGAGTAACTTTTCAAGATCAAATGTCAAGGTCAAAGTTCAAAATCCTTAAAATGCCTTGTTTGGACCTGAAACAAGCTGCATTTGATAAGAAACTCGATTTTTTGGGTGAAATACAATCAATCAGTGAATTTTATACACAGATTTAGTATTTTTCACAGTAAAGTTTAGATCTGAGGTCAATAAGTACATTTTAAATAAAGGTCAAAGGTCAAATCAGTGAAAAATGCCTTGTTTGGACAAGAAATGAGCTGCATTTGATTAAAGTTGGTTAGAAACCAGATTTTATGATGAGAGACACTTTTTCAGTAAATTTCATTAAAGCACACTTCATATTTTCCATCTCAAAGATTATACCTAAGGTCAATGAGTCCATTCAAAGGTCAAGATCAACAGTCAGAATGCAGGAAAATGTCTTGCACGTACCGTATACAAGCTGCATTTGATTCAATTTGGTTAGATACCAGCTGTTTAGGATAAAATACACTTAATCATAAGTGAATTTCATACATAAAGCTTCAGTATTTTACTCAGTTAAGTATAAATCTGAGGTCAATAAGTACATTTTTTTGTAAAGGTCAAAGGTAAAAGTATTGAAAATGCCATGTAATGACAGGAAATAAGCTGTATTTGATAACAGTTGGTTAGAAACCAGATTTTATGATGAGATACACTGTTAAAATTTTATTACACTTCATATTTTCCACCTCAAAGATTATATCTAAGGTCAATGAGTTCATTCAAAGGTCAAGATCAACTGTCAAAATGCAGGAAAATGTCTTGCATGGACCGGATACAAGCTGCATTTGATACAATTTGGTTAGAAACCAGCTGTTTAGAATGAAATACACTTTTTCAGTAAAACTATATCCACACACACTTAGTGTTGTCCAGAGTATTGAATAAAGGGTCAAAGTCCAGGTCAAATGTTTGATATGTAGGTCAAAATCCAGCAAAAAATGTCCTGTATTGGCACTTTCTTGAACTTATTCAAGTCCTCCATTCAACAGTAGTGATTTAATCTAAGACAAAGTCATGGTCAATCGTGACAAACCTAATGCACCAATCACTGTGGTTCTGGAAACCGATTGGTATTCTAACAGCACTATGGGGACCTACTTAGAGTATTCCTACTACAATACTGTGGTCCATTCACAAGATTTTTAAAGCTGCAACTGGCAGAATAGGAATTTTGACCAAGACCAGCCCATTTTCTTTCTGGAATTCTGTCAGTAAAAGGGCTCGACATAAAGGGCCTGGGACAGGAAAAAATTAATTCAAAATGGAAGGGCATGTGAAAATCAGACTGCGTTTGCCTTGTATGGCAAGTATGATTTCATCAAGTAACTTTAGAGATATTATTGCTCAAATGAAATGCAATATTTCTTTTTCTACTGTAAAATTTTAACTTTAAAGGTAAAGGTATTCGATTTATAGCCTTGTATCCACCGAAATGTTCACACAACCTTCCTCCTTCCTTCCCTAGCAGGCCTGTACACACGAAAACCATTTCAATACCCTGAGGGATATTCCAGAGCAGCTGGCAGCCTATATAGCAGCTCTAAGCACTGCCTTGTTAATGCTAGGTACCCATTTTGCAGCTGGGTAGACTGAGGCAATGTAGAATAAACTGTCTTGCCCAAGGACAGGCCATAGTGCCCAGGTAGGGAATTGAACCAGCTACCTACTGATTATTTGTCCAACACCTAACCAACTTAGCTACTTCGTCCCCATTGTGAAACCACTATAGAAAGGACGCAGTTAATTTATTATCTGTATGGAACAAACAGAAACGTCACTTTCATCTGTGAGGAAAATGGGTAAGTGGAAATGCCGCCAAGATATCTGCCAAAAATATGGCTAGGTAACTGATATCCATTGTATGGTTCTCCACATCCATGTACCTTTTTCAGGGAAGGTGATAAATGTGTCAGGCCGGTATAACTTCAAGAAAGTGCCCATAAGAGATATTTTGCTGGGTTCTGACCTACCTTTCCTTGCCACCATTTGATATTGGTTATACTAGTGCTATGAAGGCACCACTGTAAACAGAGTGAGTGTAAAGTTAATAAATAACGATTATAGTCTTCTCCTCAGTGAATGGAATCTATAATAGTCCGTGGGCTAGGTAGGGTTACCGTAGCACCCCCCTCAGTACCCTACTACTTGGTTACTGCCTTATAGAACTGGACAAGCCGCATCTAATGGAGCATGTTAACATTGCATAAACTCATTTGGACTCCCCGTTATGGGGCATTTTCACCCGAAAATGGCCAAAAACGGGTGATTTTTGTAATTTCTTCATAGAAAATTCATTTTTCGTAACTAAAGCTCCAGATGTTGTACATATATACTTATGGCCATGGAAATTAACACCAAATATGATTTTACTGTTAAAATGACCCCTGGCAGATTTTTCGGCCGTTTTTGACCGGAAACTCACCAAAAAACGGCTATTTGTGCAGTAAATCTTATTTTCTCAGCTCAGCCACAACCCCAAGGTGCATGTTAACATTGGTTTAGTGTATTCAAAGACTGCCCCTGGATCTGTTGAACACATTGGATAGTGTTAACGTGGTAGCAATTCAGTCTGAGGGTGATTTTATGGGACTTTCTTTTCCGCCTACCTCTATATCAGAATAACCAAATAATAGCTTAAAATGATAAAAAAATATATTTTCAAATCAGAAGTGGCAATTTAATACATGTCTGATAGCTGAAATAGTTTGAATATGGTAAAACATATGGGGTCATGAAAATGGATTCCCCAGTTGTCCGGGACAACCAAATTTTAACAAAATTTGCTTCACATCAAGTTTTGAGCTTGGAAACAGATTTCTGAATGGAAACCTTACTACTGAAAGGTATTTAACCTCTCATATTAGAATGTAGTTGCTCTACAGTTGATATCTGTCTTAGTGGGATACATATCAACTGTTTTAGGCCAGCTCACCTCTATTTAAAAGCTATTCTAGGAGGCCAGCCAATATACTTTTACTATGATACATGTAAAAATGCAATGCTTGGCTATGTACTAACATGGTTAGTAGATCAGGAATGACTTTAGTTAGATGAACACTGATGGGACTTAACAGTGTTGTTTTCAAGTAGTCAGGGACAACTAAATTTTACTAAATGTTACTGAAATTGGCTTCATATCCATATGTTGGTGTAAGAATTTAAAGTATTCTTGAGAAGATGATCCTGGGTATAATATTACACCTCTTGTGATAGGATGCTAGTTTTCTTTAGCTTCAACTGTCACTTCCTTAATGTTTTTAGTCATTTTACTTATAGGGATCTCTAGGTATAAGGAGAACATAGGACTTGTGTGTACTGTAAGTCCTGTAATGGTAACTCACAAGAAGTGACAAACATTGTTGACAGAGAGCATTCTAACCATTATCAAATAAACTCAATAGTTACCTCACCTATCCTAATTGGCATAATGATATATCCCATCCCTTCTATTTGTGGAAACCAAACACCCAGTAGGCTGCAGAAAGCATCCACACAATACTAAATAGCTTGCTCTAACTCCAACATAGGAGGTGTAAAATGGTTTCCTGAATTCTATCCTGTCGCCTCTGTTAGCTTCATACCTAATGACTTGGGTACCTGTTTCTAATCTGATCTACTATGATTTTCGGTAATTGGCTGGGTACATATATCTCATCACAGTCATTGGTACCAAGTAGGCTGGTTACCTTTAACTTATCCTAGCCATTACCGATATCCCATCCTTAAACTCTTAATATCTTAGATATACTTTTCCCTACCATTACCCATACAGGTTTTTACCCTAAATGCTTAGAGGCTAGGTACCTGTATCCTATCAGGGATCAACATTCAAGGTAGTACTATATAGCTCATGGCTGCTAAGTCTTAGTTGGTAGGGCTGCTACTAAAATCTTGGGAGCAGTAGCCCAAGTAGCCCTTATGAGGGCTAATGGTTCTAATTGATACAGGTTATGGCACTACCAAATCTTTAGAACTAGTAGTTACATTGGCTGTTGATCCCTGCCAATAGTTGGGTTACTCTACCTCCCAGCTCATGTGTTTGTCCCATCTCATCTCAGCTATTACCCGAGGCATCATTATGTTTGGTACCTATATACCATCCTCTATTACACCCATCATCAATAGGGTTTGAAACTCTGTTACTGGGGTCGTCATTTACTTTTATACCAGTTTAGCCAGTCTATCCTCTTCTAGATATGATTAGGCTTTACCATCCTTCTTTGGGTCAGTCACTGACCGTCTCCAGGGAAGAGAGAGAGAGAGAGAGAGAGGGTGATCCAAAGATATATAGTTAGGCTATTCCACCCTTCCTGTGGTCAGTCATCGACCTTCCTTAGGGCTTAGTCTAGCTACCTGTCCCCTTGACTGGCTACACCAGTGTAACATTGAATCTCACCACACCCCATCCTGGCAATTCTTCAGTAACTGAGGTACCAATCCCCAGAACAATAGATACACTTACCCAGACTTTTTGTACTTAAAGTAATAGCTAAAATAGATAACAGTTACCAAGTATAGTGGAATTCAGGGTAATAATGTGGATGAGGTAATAATCCCAAGCCTTTTAGGTTTTTGCAAAAATGGTAATCCAGCCTATTCTGGACTAATAACTAGGATGAGATAAAACCCACCAGGGTTTAGGGTGGTAGATGGGATTGGATACAGGTACCCAGCTGGAATAAGATGGGACATATGCATAGGTTTTTGACATAAAGGTGTTTAGGGTTACATAGCTCATAGCTGCTATGGGGTACAGGTCAATTGTCCATAAGGCTTGAGGGTGGTAACTGCGATGGGAAACATATCCAAATATAAAGGTTTAGGGCAATAGGCTGATATGGAAAACAGGTATATTGGTAAATAGCAGGGATGGGATGGGGAGGGATCAGGTGCCCATCATTATGCCAATTATGATGAGTGGGGGAACTGTTAAGTTTATTTGATAATCAGCATTTTTTTTCATCCCTTTTTCTGGCTTATTGCGGCTAATTTGTGACTAGTCAGTTGTAACTGGTGGAGGAGTAACCGGCGAAAACCACCACCTAACCCCAAGTCACTGGCAACTTTCCCACATGCCCTGGCCAGGATTCAAAGCCAGGCAGTGACGAGAGACAGCTAGCAGTCAGTGGCAATGCCTTTTATCACCTGCTTTGCTGTAATTCTCTATGCTGATTGGTCAGGTGTTAGACCTGGAGCTGCATGTTCACACTTCAATATCGAACGGCCGAATTCTATATTACCTACTTGAACCATCATTTTAATCGATATTACCACTTGGCCAGCAATATGACCCCTAGACGACACCAGCCTCGTTCTGCCCTCCAAAGTTATTTCAAAATTTTATGAGATGTATTTGTTCTTTTTTCTTACTATGAAAGAGCAGGTGATAAATTTGTTATGCCTTATTGGAAAGTGCGGTCCGGCCTGCTATCCACCCTCAGTCATCCAGATCCCACGAGGTGGAGCCAAGTGGGATGTGGATGACTTTGGATGGATATCAGGCCGGATCACACTTTCCAACAGGGCGTAACTTATATGATACCACACGGCCATTAGGGCAGGCCCAGATTTGATAATCAGACAGTATGGTTTGGATGCTCTCTGTCAACAATGTGTATTTCTTCTTGTTAGTTGCCATTTCATGACAGTACAAGCATGCCCTACGTTCTCTTTATGACTAGGGCTCCCCATAGCAAATATGAAATTATTAAAGAAATGACGGTTGAAGTTGTAGAATACTAGCATCTCTTCACAAGAAGTGTAATACTAGTATTATACACAGGTTCACCTTCTCAGGTTCACCTTCTAACATCAAAATATGGCTTTGGAGCCAATTTCAGTTAACAAGTCACTGGACACTGACTACTTCATCCAACTATAGTCATTTCTAAATACTACCAACGTTAGGAAATACCCTAGCATTGCATTATTACATTTATCGATATTGACTGACCTTTGGCCTCATAGAATAGCTTTTAGATATGATTGAGCTGGCCTTAAACAATTGATATGTATTCCACTAAGACTAATTTTAATTGTAGAGCAACTACATTCTAATATGAATAGGTTAAATACCTTTCAGTAGTAAGGTTTCCATTCAGAAATCTGTTTCCAAGCTCAAAACTTGATGTGAAGCAAATTTTGTTAAAATTTGGTTGTCCCGGACAACTGGGCAATCCATTTTCATGACCCCATATGTTTATACCATATTCAAACTATTTCAGCTATCAGACATGTATTAAATTGCCACTTCTGATTTGAAAATATATTTTTTTTATCATTTTAAGCTATCATTTGGTTATTCTGATATAGAGGTAGGCGGAAAAGAAAGTCCCATAAAATCACGCTCAGACTGAATTGCTACCATGTTAACACTATCCAATGTGTTCAACAGATCCAGGGGCAGTTTTTGAATACACTAAACCAATGTTAACATGCACCTTGGGGTTGTGGCCGAGCTGAGAAAATAAGATTTACTGCACAAATAGCCGTTTTTTGGTGAATTTTCGGTCAAAAAAACGGCCGGAGAATCTGCCAGGGGTCATTTTAACAGGAAAAATTATATTTGGTGTTAATCGTCATGGTCATAAGTATATATGTATAACATTTGGAGCTTTAGTTACGAAAAATGAATTTTCTATGAAGAAATTACAAAAATCACTTGTTTTTGGCCATTTTCGGGTGAAAATGCCCCAAAATGGGGTGTCCAAATGAGTTTATGCAATGTTAACATGCTTCATTAGATGCGGCTTGTCCAGTTCTATAAGGCAGTAACCAAGTAGTAGAGTACTGAGGGGGGTGCTACGGTAACCCTACCTAGCCCACGGACTATAAAAGATTGATAATGGTCTTTCTTCCAGGGTTGTTTCACATTTGACCTGGTCTTTGACCCTTGATTCAATACTCTGGACGACACTAAGTGTGTGTGTGGCTATAGTTTTACTGGAAAAGTGTATAATATCCTAAACAGCTGGTTTCTAACCAAATTGTATCAAATGCAGCTTGTATCCTGTCCATGCAAGATATTTTCATGCATTCTGACAGTTGATCTTGACCTTTGAATGAACTCATTGACCTTAGATATAATCTTTGAGGTGGAAAATATGGAGTGTAATAAAGAAATTACTGGAAAAGTGTATCTCATCATAAAATCTGATTTCTAACCAACTGTTATCAAAAGCAGCTCATTTTCACTGATTTGACCTTTGACCTTTATTTAAAAATGTACTTATTGACCTCAGATTTTAAATTTACTGAGCAAAAAAATGAAGCTTTATGTATGAAATTCACCTATCATTAAGTGTATGTCATCCAAAAAGCTGGTTTCTAACCAAATTGAATCAAATGCAGCTTGTATACGGTACGTGGAAGGCATTTTCCTGCATTCTGACTGTTTATCTTGACCTTTGAATGGACTCATTGACCTTAGATATAATCTTTGAGATGGAAAATATGAAGTGTGCTTTAATGAAATTTACTGAAAAAGTGTCTCTCATCATAAAATCTGGTTTCTAACCAACTTTAATCAAATGCAGCTCATTTCTGGTCCAAACAAGGCATTTCTCACTGATTTGACCTTTGACCTTTATTTTAAAATGTACTTATTGACCTCAGATATAAACTTTAATTTGAAAAATACTAAATCTTTGTGTATAAAATTCACTGATTGATTGTATTTCACCCAAAAAATCGAGTTTCTTATCAAATGCAGCTTGTTTCAGGTCCAAACAAGGCATTTTAAGGATTTTGAACTTTGACCTTGACATTTGACCTTGAAAAATTAGTCGAAAAAATTGGAGACATATTTTTTTGAAGTCCTCATCTAAAATTAGAAACACTACGTCTCCAACAATTAACATGAGTTTCCCACGGACCCCGTATTTTCCTACATAAGCTGCCTGACTATAAGTAGGGTATTGCCAAAAATATCCACGTTACTATTATTTTTGTATCAACTTTATTAATCGTAAAAATGTGACAAGTCTGGCGCAAAAGATGAAAATAACGTTAACAAACAAATATTGCAAATAATTACATTTTGCTTTCTCATTATATACCGGTAACTATGATACATAAATACATGATATGTGATAATAAAGATCCCAATTTATAAACAATGTGTTCTAATTATACTGATGATGCTCTTCAGTGTGTCTGTATGTCAGACTATGACGTCACGTCCTTAGCAACAGAGACTAATGTTATAGTTGTAACAAGTACCTATGGCAATGGCGATCCCCCAACTAATGGAAAGGTAAGTTTACATTTTCTTTGCAAACATTTACCTTGAGTGTGACTTCAAAGTTGTGGAAGAAACCGGAGTACCCAGTGCAAAACACCGCCTAAGGCCACTGCAAGTCACATAAGCAAGTGACTGGCTTTAACGTTGTAGCATTAACATGGCACCAAAAGGGACGATAAGGAAATTTGTAATCATTTCCGAGGGAAGAATGAGTCCATCTTGTGCATGCATGTTTATTACTCATAATGTTAAATAATGAAAAGTTCCACAAAGAACATGAAGAATGTGAGGTGCAAGTAATCATGACAATATTTGCATTATTGCAAGTATTGAGAGTTTTAGGACCATGATGGATATTTCGGATGTAGAGAGAGAGAGAGAGTTTGAAGTTGTGATATAATTGAAGGAAATCTGTAACATATATTTCTCAAAATATGCTTTTTTAGAAATAAGATTATCAAGATAGTCAGTATTGCTTTGTTTGATACTGTCGTCAATTCGTTTAAATGGCTAACGTGTGCATAACAGGGTCAAAATATAACCCGAAATTGATGGCAGCATATTTCCTCCTCTTCCTTTCATTCTAGGATTTCTACCGGGCACTCAGCAAGCTCAAGAAACCAAGGTATGTATGACACACATTTGGGAATATTTTTAATTTCTATTTTCAGAAGATTTTCTTTGTTAATTCAATCGCATTCCAATAAATAAATTTACAGTGCATAAGGACATATTTTAAAATAAAAAAAGAATTGCAATATATATATATATATATATATATATATATATATATATATATATATATATATATATATATATATATATATATATATATATATATATATATACATATATATATATATATTTATTTATATATATATATATATATATATATATATATATATATATATATATATATATATATATATATATATATATATATATAAATATATATAAATATATATATATATATAGATATATGAATAAATATATATATATAGAGAGATATATATATATATAGATATATATATATATATATATATATAGATATATATATATATATATATATATATATATATATATATATATATATATATATATATCGTGAGAAGACAGTCATGTTGTGTCAATATCATAATAATAGCCCATTATAACATCCCTGAATTTTTTTTCATCTCAAATTTCTGTAAAGTCTATTTTGGTTGCCAAAAACTACTTTAAGATGCTAAAACCCGGTCAACGCACCTTTAATACATCTGCGTAGCCGAAACATGGATTTACTGGAGTCATATACAAGTACCCCAAAGTTGAACGGACTAGCGCAGAGACTTTTCTATTGTGGTGTGCCACTGTAGATGACCCGGAGTTGAATTGCCACATGATCATTAGGAAACATTTTCTGTTGGTGCTGTAGAATTTGTTTGCTGTTTCTAGGAAAACAATTAAATTTCCGAAGTAAAAATGATGATAAAGAAGTTTCCTCCCTGATGTGTAGATTTCTCTCCAAGAGGCTGCCCTCAAATTTATATGTAAACATCTACCGTTAAACGAATTCTTGACGACACATTTTCTAATTCCAACACCACCATCCTACACCCACACCCTCGAAAAGCTGTGAATTTTCTAATAAGAAGTACATCTAGAAATCATACATTTAAATTGATTTATTATGCAATTTCTTAACAGTGATCACAATAGCAGCCAGTTTGGGGAGAGTGATGGCGATTTCTACACCGACGACGATGATGACTACGATGATGATGACGATGATATAGAGTTAGACACACTAAACAAAGTCAGGTATGTTAATTGACTTCTCTGATTGTAAGATAACTGTGAACAATGGCGGCTCACTGTCTCTCCCCACTGCCAGGGCTTGCCCCAAAAACTGGGCGGTTGAGGTGTTGCAAATGAATACTTGCTGTCTCTCCCCACTGCCAGGGCTTACTCCAAAAGCCGAGCGGTTGAGATGTTGCAAATGCATGTTCGCTGTCTCTCCCAACTGCTAGTGCTTACCCCAATAGTTGAGTGGTCCGAGGAGTTGCCACTGGCTGCTGCCTTACTCAAACCGCTGAGTGGTAGGGCTTGTGAGGAGGTTACCAGTGACTTGTGGCAGAGCGGTGGTCTTCGCTGTCTACATCGATTTCTTCCACCACTACAAATTCCTGATGACAATTTCAAGACTAAGGAAGGAATTGGTTTTTACGTCGCTTTCAACAGCATAGGTCATATCGCTATGAGATAGAAACCCGGAACCGGGAAGAAATTTTCTTCGCTTCATGGGTCATTCATCTGCAGAAGGACCATAGACGGCCCTCCTCAACGCCGCACATTTGTAAAGCAACCAGGCCAACTCGGTTGGTGATCAAGCGGAGATCCGACCTAGCGAACTTACACTTGGGAGCCAGGGGAATGACATACATACATACATACATATATACATACATACATACATACTCATTTTAATTGGATGTACAGTGCCGAAATTAAATTTCTGCACTAAATGCGTGAGTAGCCCGTAAATAAGTCACAACCGCATGCCCGGTTTCTTGCGCATGGATGCATGGATGGCCTCACAACTGAACGCAGCCTCGAATCGCAAGCTACCTGGGTCATTGATGTGCTTGGCTTATTTTTGTTGACATGTTATTCATGGGTGTCTGTACAACCAGGAACTGACAGACGCCCGGTCGACTGGTTGTGGAATTAACTGTCTGTACTGTAATGATGTAAAACTCTTATTCTATGATAGCTTCGCCGTATTTGCGCTAGGATCGACGGCCTATCCTAACTTCTGTGCGTTTGGCCGCCGTCTAGACAAGGACCTGGCATCGCTGGGGGCTAAACGCTTGCAGCCTCTCGCTGAGGGAGACGAGCTAAAGGGACAGCAACACATCTTCAAATCCTGGGCTGAAACACTTATAGGGGTGAGTGTAGTTTACTATATGCAAATATATAAATGTTAATTCATAGACGATATGCATAACAAACATACATACATACATACGCACATACATACATGCATGCATACACACACATAGCTACATACATACAAACATACATAAATACATCATATATATATATATATATATATACATATATATATATATATATATATATATATATATATATATATATATATATATATATATATATATATATATATATATATATATATATATATATATATATATATATTCTTTGAAAGGGAATGTGCTCCAGGCTTGAGATCGAGGCTAGCATCACGAAGCAAGCGTTGGATGTGTTCACGGAGAAGAGAGCCAGGAAGAATACAGAATATCGTCTAGAAGTTTTAGAGGAAGACCTCAATAACAACAAACCCCTTTCTATCCACAGAGGTAAGTCACATTTGTTATCAATAGTAAGGCAAAGCTGCCAATCACATTTATTATGTATGATTCAGCTGATATGAATAAATTGATTGATTTGAAAGAAATATTTCGAGAGAACAGATTAATTTTAGTGCAAATACTATTCCAACATCTTTAATACTATGAAATTGTATATATATATATATATATATATATATATATATATATATATATATATATATATATATATATATATATATATATATATATATATATATATACTAATAATTGATATTTGATATAGTGTCCTTTCCACCTATAATGTTCAAAAGCGCTTTACAGTCATTGGACAGTTGTCATGGTCCATATAGTCAATTAAACTCCTTTCGAAATAGCAATGTTTTCAGCTGTTTCTTGAAGTTTTGCACACTATCAGCAGCCTTGATGTTGTCAGGGAGCTCATTCCAAAGGCGTGGTGCATAGGCACAGAATGCTCTGTCACCAAACCTTTTCAGATTAGTGAGTGGTATCTGTAATAAGTTCTTAGTGTTTGATCTTAGGGTGAGGTTCCACATCGAGCCCGTGCGAATGCGACTTTATGCAAATGATATGGTAATGAGGTTTTTGAGTCGAATTCGACGTTTAGAAAAAGTCGCAATCGACTTTTGTACCTAAGTTCGGCAAATCAAATTCGACCTTGTTTTTGGCGCGAAAAATGAAAAGTCGAATTCAAAAATCAAAAGTCGCATTCGCAAGTTGGGGCCTTCCAAACGGTTGGGAAGGCCCCAACATCGTTATTTTGGCGCATTCGCGCGGAGTCGACTTTTCCGATATGCTAATGAGTTAACTCCCAGTTCCTCATTTGCATAAAGTCGAAAGCGACATCTGGGAAGTCGAATGCGACTTTCTTAAAGTCGCATTCGACTTCTTTGAAATCGAATGCGTAAAATAAACTTACCCATTCGATAAGTTGATTATGGTGGTTATCTATCTGTCTATCTATCTAGATATCTATCTAGATATCTATATCTATCTATCTATATCTATCTATTTATCTATCTATCTATCTATCTAGATATCTATATATCTATCTATCTAGATATCTATATATCTACCTATCTAGCTAGATATATATATATCTAGATATCTATCTAGATATCTATATCTATCTATCTATATCTATCTATTTATCTATCTATCTATCTATCTATCTAGATAGATATCTATCTAGATATCTGGATATCTAGATAGATATTGATATAGATATCTATATAAATATCTAGATGGATATCTAGATAGATATCCAGATATCTAGATTGATATCTAGATAGATATCTAGGTAGATAGATATCTAGATAGATATCTAGATAGATAGATAGATATCAATATAGATAGACAGATATCTAGATATATATCTAGATAGATATATATATATATCGATATAGTTAGATAGATATCTATATAGATAGATATCTATATAGATAGATATCTATATAGATAGATATCTTGATATCTAGATAGATAGATATCTAGATAGATATATAGATATATCGATATCTCCATATCTAGATAGATAGATATCTAGATAGACAGATAGATATGTAGATAGATAGATATATATATAGATAGATATCTAGATAGATAGATATCTAGATAGATAGAAGTCCTACTGTGACCAAGCGCACTGGACTGAAAAACGTTAGATGTATATTTCATAGATATGACAACACTAATTACACGGATGGCTTCCCAGCGTTTGTCCATGGAAATATCATCAATAAGTCAATCCCTTGAGCTAGATAGATAGATATCTAGATATCTTGATATCTAGATAGATATCTAGATAGATAGATACATATCTAAAGTTCGAATGTGACCAGTTCCATGTCGAATGCGAAGAAATAATGTCGCATTCGACATCTTTTTTGGTCGCATTCGACATTTTATTGTCGCATCCGACTAATCCAATGTCGCATTCGACTTTTAAAAGGTCAAATGTGACAACAATCTGCAAGTCACATTCGAATTTATAAAAGTCACATTCGACTTTTTATTCTTCGAATGCTACTTTTGAAATGTCGAATGCGAATTTAATTGTCAAATGCGACTTTTGGAAAGTCGCTTTCGACCTAACCTGTCAATCAACCAGGAAATTTGCATAAACTCGCATTCGACAAGTATTCGTGCGTTCGCACAACCGTTTTCGACCTTTCGACTTCTAGCACGTCGAAGGCGACGTTTAGCGATTCCACATCGCATTCGACACGCCTAAAAATGCTTAACCCCACGACAATTTTACGTGTCGCATTCGACTTTTAGCGATTTTTTGCAAACTGGTCGAATTCCAGCCAGCTCGATGTGGAACCTCACCCTTAGAGTCCTTGTATTGGCTTGATTGACTAACAGTTCCCTCAAGTATAGAGGGGCACATCCTTGCATGCATTTGAAAGTCAAAAGCAGAATCTTAAACACAATCCTTTTCCTGATGGGCAGCCAGTGAAGATCTTTTAGAACTGGTGTAATGTGATCATACTATTTGGAGCCACTGACCACTCGAGCAGCATTGTTTTGGACTTTCTGGAGCCTGCATAGCAGCTCATCAGCGATTCCACAGAGAAGTCCATTACAATAGTTAAGGCGTGATGTCACTGATGTATTGTCTTTTCAGCTCTGTCCAGAATCCATGACGTTGAAATCGGAACCAGCAAATTAATTAGCTGCACAACGCTGACGTCACCAGAATCCTTGTGAGTATAGAGCGCATACGTACTCATTTATATGGGTATGTTTGTATTTATATGTATGCAAGTATGTATATTTGTATGCATGTTTGTATGTGTGTACATACGTGTGTGTGTATGTATGTATATATGTATCTTTTTTGACTATATGCTTGATATAAAACGATACAAACAAAATAGATTAATTCAGAACAAAAAGAAAAAGAAGGAAAAATAGAGCAAAAATCGAATAACAGGAAAGGACAATTAAGGTGGTGACACACGCGTAGGGACGGCCAGTAGCCAAACAGTTAATAGCCGCAAGAGCAAGGGAACAAAAAACAGGAGAAAAGGGCAAAGGTCATTGTCCGTTTCACGTCTCAGTTATTATTCTGTTGACCTCTGGAGAGCCACTAGTACGGGCTCCCATACCGACTCTTCTATTAAATTGCTCTGATATACATTTCATTTAAGAGACTTATTCATAACGGTTTCTACGCGATCGTTCCAGTTTTTTTTCAAATTAACCGATAGAGGATGCTATTAGGTTCGCTGCAGGAAAGTATACGTATATCTTCACGGAAATCATAAATCTCACTAAGCATCTTGTTGCGTATATTTTGGTTTATTACCTCACTTGAAGATCGTAAGCCGTGATTGGCTTACAAAGGTTGGCCATTCCATCATGTCCACTGATGGGCCTCATGTCCACCGTTGTCACTAGTGACGCCTAGCGGGGAATGTGTGAATCACCAGTCGTCTGTGACCTTGACATTGTAAACATTGTTTTTTATTGATATTCCACCAAAATGGGGTTTGTTCGGTATAATAAATCAAATATACCATGCCAGTGTGGGTATTCTGATGGAATGTCTCCCCTCGGGATGATGGTTTTCCCTCAAGCTCCGCCCTCGGGAAATCCCTCCTCCCTCGGGGAGACATTCCGTCATGATACCCACACTGGCATGGCATATTTGTATAATGTCGGACACTGCATGGTAATGTGTGTCAACTCTTCTTCGGCATAAAAATTACATTCAAAAGTAATAAGGCAAAATATATCAGAATCAATTCATACCAGGCAAATTTTTACTAATATACTAAAGGATATTCAATTTAAAGATGTCATTCTTGAGGCCATTGTTATTTCAAAACGATGTAACTTACAGTATTTTCTAATTCGTCGAATTCTATTATTTTTCAGCCACCCGATTTCTTTGTTTCAACTCCTTTACTAAACCAGTTGAACAAAACATATGTTATACTAACCAAATGTGAAGCACTGTTTTCCTAATATTACACGTACTTAATGTATCTAAAATCATTCTTACAACATCTCTTTGCTCAGATCGAAGACGCTTTTTGTGAAGTTGGGAAATAACGACGATACGAAACTAAACTATGAAGTAGGTGACCACATATCTGTATACCCTCAGAATCGAGTTGAACTTGTCTTACGGCTGATCAAGAGACTGAGAGATGCGCCGCCAACCAACTGTGTTTTCACACTAAAGACCACAGGTACGTTTTATCATTTTTGCGGAAAATTCGAAAATATGCTCCTCTGACCAAGGGCATTTTTGCACTAAAAACTATATGCATGTTTAATAACGTTTGCTGATTATCTACTTTCGTATTTTGTGGAGACGACAAAGATATCGTCAAACTGTGTCTCACTTGAATGGCTTCGAGGGATGTTATATTAAACAAAATCGAAAGGAGATGGTTGATTAGTATTTGCCCACCAGAAAATTGCCTAAATAGACCATAAAAAGTATCTCAAGAGGAATGCACCATATTTTACCTCTTACTTGGAATAACGTGCGTTTAAAGTACATCCATGCCCATAAAACTAGATGGCAATCGGGCATGCGGTCGTGTATTATGTCCGGGTTGCTCACGCATTTATTGCAGGAATTAAATGTCATTACTGTAGTTGGCCCTTCAAGATAAGTAAATGAACTTGAGATTCACAAAAGAAATACTTGAAAAACTGGAGAATTTATTTATAAATTTTATTTCGAAAAACAAACGGCACGAGGTATCAAAAAAAATCCTTTACAGAAGTATTGACATGGGTGGTCTAAACATGATCAATATCAGACAATTCGAAATTGCACTCAAACTTACATGGGTACGCACATATATAAATGGAACTCCAGATTGGAGTGAGTTCACAAGTAAATACAGAATTGACAGACTTCTCCAGACTGATGTAATCTACCATAATTGTGTACTTAATAACGTTAATAATCATTTCTGGAGAAGCGTCATTACTGGTTATACAAACTTTTATCTAAGTACTAAAAATGCAACAATACAAAAAATAGAAGTCACTCCACTTTGGGGAAACCCAGATATAAAGGTTCCGTTTAGTGCTTCTTTGTACAGAGCCAACATCAGATATTTGCAAGACCTGTACAAAGGTAACATTAGAATATCACTAGAAGATTTGAATTTAATAGCTCAAATTGAGCTACCATTTACTTTCTACATATCCTTATGGAAAAATTTACCCAGGCAAATGAAACAATATATGGAGACCAGAATTATTGACTGTAACCTTATATACCCAATTAATATCCACTGGCTCCGAAAAGACGCCAAGGGTACAAAAAGTATCAGGAAAATAATGACAAAAATTCCTACAGAACAAACTATAGGACAATCAAAATGGTCTGATGAATTGGCTCTGAACAAAGATATGGATTGGAAAAAGCTGTATCTTATACCAACTCACTGTAATGTAAATGCTAGAATACGTTTTTTTCAGTACCAAATATTACAACGAACTCTACTTACAAACAGGAAACTATGGTTATCTAAATTGATTGATTCTGAGAACTGTGATAAATGCGAAACAACAGAAACAATAACTCATCTACTTATAGATTGTAACCACCTAAGAGTGATCTGGACAGGAGTGGAGAACTGGCTTAACCATAACATCAATGAAAAAATTGCATTTGACAAAAAGGCCATCCTACTGGGCTGTCCAGATAACTCTATCTTGGTCAACTACATCTTTTTAATAGTAAAACACGAAATCTATAAAAGCAAATGGAACAAATCAAAGGTTACTCTTCAAAAAATCTTAGAAAAACTAAAATATTATCTCAAAATTGATGAATATATCTCTACCATTTCAATTGGTAAAGAAAAAACACTAGGAAAATGGTCCTCTATATATAATACTATAAGGAGATGAGTTATCAAAAAGTTGAAAACACTGTAGTATACATGGTATATATCTTTATCTATATCTCTATTGCTTCATATACTTGAGAAACTGTACATTTTATGTGTTTGTGGTACAATAAATTATAAAAAAAAAACTTGAGATTCACAAGTAATTGTCTTCATTGTTTCTGTTCTACCCTCAGACTCGCGGCCATGTTTGATTCCACCCGCCACTCTGGATGAAGTGCTGAGAAACTACGTCAATATCACAGAGCCCCCTTCACAGATACTGCTACGCCATCTGGCGGACTTCTGCAAAGACCAGAGCGAGAAGAGAGATGTTCTCACTCTTGCTGAGGTATTCATGAAAACACATTTATTACTAATTGCTTTCAAAAATGTTTTTTTTTTAATTTAAAAGAATTTCGAAAAAATACATTTTAAAAAATATGTCAAACTTAGAAATTAAAAAAAAGTAAAACTATTTTTTTTAATGTATTAATTACTTAAAGATTTTTTGAGCTTTTTGTTTCTCACTTCAACTAACTATTCTTTACAGCGCTTTTGACAGTATGGGTGGAAAGGGCGCTACATCAAATATCAATTGTCATTATTAATAGTATCATTTTTATCAATATTATTATTATCATTATTATTAGTATCATCATCATCATAATTATCATTATCATTATTATTATTACTATCATTATAACCATTATTATTATTATTCATTATTATCATTTTTATTATTCGTATCATTTTATTATTATTATTATTATTATTATTATTATTACTATTACTATTAATATTATCACTATTATTGTTATCATTATTATTATAATCATTATTATTATTATCATCATTATTTTCACTATCATTATCATAATCATTATTGTTATCATCATCAGTATTATTATTATTATCATTATCATGATTATTATTATCATCATCATCATTATCATTATTATCATCATTACCTCACAGGATTTCGATAGCTACGAGACATGGAAAAGTGATCAGATGCCGACCATTCCTGACGTGTTTGAGGTCTTTCCCTCCATGCACGTGCCCACCGCATTCCTGTTGTATCACTTGCCCCCGATCTCCGCGCGGACGTACAGCATCAGTTCCTCGTCACGTGTCTTCCCCAGGGAGATCCACTTAACTGTGGCCGTCGTCAACTACGTAACGCCAAGTGAGTATTGAATTGGAATTGGAATTTCGTTTTTCGTCACATTTATGCCAATTGTGGCTAATTCGTGACTAGCCAGTTGTAAGTAGTGGAGGAAACCGGAGTACCCGGCGAAAACCACCGCCTAACCCTAAGTCATTGGTAACTTTCTCACATGCCCAGGACGGGATTCGAACCCAGGCAGTAAAGTGAGTTTTGAAGGAAGGAAGGAAGGAATCCAGTTTACTAGGCATGGATACATGTATGACCTCACAACTAAAAGTATTTTGATTCGCAAGCTATGTTGCTCATTGATATTCTTGGCTAATTTTTTGACATGTTATCCATTGGTGTTTGTACAACCAGGCACTAGCAGACGTCTGGTCGACTGGTGCAGTTATTAAATATCTGTACTGCACTTAATATTAGTAATAAAGACTGGATTCAATCGATAGATAATACGTACGAATTTAGAAATATTAATACTTACAAAACCTATCATCATATAGGCTTGCTATGGTCAAATATTCAGAGTCTTCAAATTATTTCTGATCAAAGAAATTAACTCTTCCAATTACTTAGGCTTAACATTTTCAAGGTCTAGTTTTCGATTTTTTTAAAATTTCTGGTGCAAAAATTAGACACAGCTGTATTAAATCCAGTGTAACGAAATAATGAATATGTATGGCACGCGTGCCTGGAGCATTATCTTAGCTTACTGTAAATTTGGAAAAGATTGCGTAAGTTTAATTTATGCTTTTTTTAGCGTTTAGCCTCGGATGCAGAGTTAGATATCGCAATGATTAGTGCAACCACTTTAAGTGTATTGTTGGCACTCCATGTTGCGGCCAATTCGCAAAGTTAAAAAACGCAAAAATCTATTTTCTGTAAATTCGTAAAATTTACTCTACACAATCTTATGTGAATCTACAGTATTCTTATATGAATCGCTCACGTGGTCTCATAACTTCCAGGGCCTGCTCTGACGGCTGTGTGGTCTAAGGCGCTGCCACTGACTGTACGCTGTCTCTCACCACTGTCTGGGTTCAAATCCTGGTCTGGGCATGTGAGAAAGTTGCCAGTGACTTGGGGCTAGGCGGTGGTTTTCGCTGGGTACTCCGGTTTCCTCCACTACTTACAACTGGCTAGTAACGAATTAGCCACAATTGGCATAAATGTGACGAAAAACAAAATTCAAATTCATATTCAACTCATAACTTCCATAATAAATCCTCCAGTATCATCGTCTGAGCCCAACAAAAAAACAACTCATATGAATACTTCCCTATGTGTTTCTTTCTGGTCAAGATAAAATGTGTATTCATAACTGTCTGGCCATCTCCAAATGAGAATGAGTGAACTGTCGTTGAAGGCTTGTCAGTATGATGCAACCGTGTTTTCTATGTTATGTTGCTGTCACAAGCTATCAGCATCTGTATTCCCTTTTGTATTGCCGTTAACCTAATTCATTCTTTGTGGATTATGTGATTACCTGTGGTTAGAACATAAAACGATGACACATATTTTCTTAAAGGTGAATTTTTATAAAATGTTACAGTGCATTAATTTGTTGCTACCTATTTATCCTATAGGTGGCGCCACAAGACAAGGTTTTTGTTCATCGTGGTTTGACGAATTATCGGTTGGGGACCAGATACCGTGCAACATTAAACCGTACGTAAAGTATCTTATTGAGTTATCAAAAATCATTTATTTTAACATCTGTAGTTTTAGTTTTACAAATTAATTGGTGCAGACTCGTCAGTACTCTTTAATTTTACATTACCCCTTCAAATAGTTTCAAAACTATGCTTTTGCTTGAAAGATTTCATCAAATGTGCTGGCTAGGCTAATGGGTTAATGATATATATATATATATATATATATATATATATATATATATATATATATATATATATATATATATATATATATATATATATATATATATATACATATATATATATATATATACATATATATATTTATATATATATATATATATATATATATATATATATATATATATATATATATATATATATATATATATATATATATATATATATATCGAAGGATACTTCAAGAGAGATTGTTAACCAAACCTGAGAAATATTGTTCAGTCAACAACTTTGTAAAACTGGTCAATACTAGATATGTGCAAGACTAAGATTACGCATTTATTTTGAAAGGAATCCCTCATTTCGCTTACCGGAAGTTGCTAGCACTCCCGTCATCATGGTGTGCGCAGGCGCAGGAATTGCACCATTCAGAGGCTTCTGGCAAGAACGGAGATGGCAACGCAAACAAGGTAAGGCCTCTTGCATTTGGAATGGCAAGGTTTGGAATACTGTAAATCACTTAAGTATAGCGGGAACAATAAGATAGCTATAATAGCGCTATGCCCATATGCGCTATTGTAAAATGCTCGTCTTTATTTAATCCTTAATTGAACTTGCTGCTGCTGTTCCCGTTCACCGCTATACTTAGATCACGATATTCACGGCAGTATCATAATTACGCTATTAAATGTTCACGCCATATTTAAGTGATTTACAGTAATTGGCAAAAATGAGCTTTTGCCATTTACGTTATGTACAGTGCCAACATTTAATTCCTGCACTCACTAAATGCGTGGGCAGCCCGGGCATATTACACTAATGCATGCCCGATTGCCACCCAGTTTCCTGGATGTATAGATGACCCGTTACTTAATGTAGCTTTGATTAGCAAGCTTCATGGGTCATTGATGTGCTTGGCTTATTTTCTTTTGACATGTTATCCATGAATTTTTGTACAACCGGGCACTGGTAGACATGCGGTCGACTGGTGCAGGCATTAAATGTCTGTTCTGTCCAAAGACACAATACAGTATAGACATTTAATGCCTGCGCCAGACTTGTGTCAGGTCCTAGTTTTACAAACACCCATAGATAACATGTCAAAAAAATAGAATTTGCGAATCAAAGCTACGTTCAGTTTTGAGGTCATCCATGCAATCATGCTCAGGAAAATGTTTGGTAGTCGGGCGTGCTGTCGCATATATTATGCCCAAGACGCCCACGCATTAAGTGCAGGAATTAAATAATGGCACTGTAAAAGAGGAGGAATGATAGTGATTGACTGAAAATGGAAGATAGTTTTTCGATGAATTGAAGTAATATATAATGAGAAGAACCATAGCCTATGCTTAATTCTTATTTAGAAAACAAATAATAACAAAGTCAAGAATAATTTTGGCTGGGAATATCATAACGTGTAATATTTCATACTTCAAAATAACCCCTAGACATTAAGTTCACTTTTGACATTCCCCATTAGACATGATACATTAACGACATTTATTTTATACCCTAATGTTGCATGCCTGATTGCCACTCAGATGCTTAGACATAGAAAAGACTACATGCCTGTGACGTCACGGGTAAATATTGCATTCATAAGCAGCTGAGCATCATTATGTATGCGTACCTCATTTTCTCACCTGGCACGCCAGAGCAACTTTTATAGTATCTACCAGTTGCTGGCAGGTGACCCGTCGACTAGTATAGGAATTAATTATCTGTAGTGTACATTTAGGTGTGGAGCGCAATTTTGACAGGCTTTATTTTTACTCATTTTGCCCATGTTCCTCTCTGGTGACTGGAATATGCCTGATTAATCAGGGTGTATCGTTTTGATTAAAGCACATTTGTGAAAATTGTAGTAATAATGCTAATTCAATTTTAAACAACAGGTCCCTTCAATATTTGGAAATTCATTGCTCTATTTTCATGCTATCTCCAAACAACCTAAGGCTTGCCAGAACACGCTTATTATTTCTTAATTGTGGTATGAATTTGAAATTTGAGTTAGGAGCAATTACAATCTAGATTCATGAAAAGAAATCTCCTTTACACATTTTCATTTATTTGCTTTATTATTAAGTAATCTTCCCTTGAGGGGTCCCATTGCTTGGTAACAATGAACTAAGTTTCTTCGTGATTTTATCTAATTTCTTCTATTCTCGTATAGGGACAGTGATCAGTTGCTTGATACCATAGCTTGATAACACTAAAATCATTTCTTTGTGATTTTACCTAATTTCATCTATTCTCATGTAGGGACATTTAGCAGTAGCGTGATACCATTGCTTCATAACAATAAAATCCTTTTCTTTTTTTATTTTATCTAATTTCTTCTATTCTCGTGTAGGGACAGTGAGCAGTAGCTTGATACCATTGCTTGATAACAATAAAATCATTTTCTTTGTGATTTCATCTAATTTCTTCTATTCTCGTGTAGGGACAGTGATCAGTTGCTTGATACCATAGCTTGATAACACTAAAATCATTTCTTTGTGATTTTACCTAATTTCATCTATTCTCATGTAGGGACATTTAGCAGTAGCGTGATACCATTGCTTGATAAAAATAAAATCCTTTTCTTTTTTTATTTCATCTAATTTCTTCTATTCTCGTATAGGGACAGTGAGCAGTAGTTTGATACCATTGCTTGGTAACAATAAAATCATTTCTTTGAGATGTTACCTAATTTCTTCTCTTCTCATGTAGGAGCATTTAGCAGTAGCGTGATACCATTGCTTGGTAACAAAAACATCATTTTATTTTATTTTTTCATCTAATTTCTTCTATTCTCGCGTAGGGACAGTGAGCAGTAGTCAGTATGGGGAGATGATCATGTACTTTGGCTGCAGGACTAGTAGTACAGACGAGCTCTATGCTGTGGAGGTGCACGATCACATGTACGATGAAACCCTCTCTGCAGTTCACCTCGCACATTCACGAAAATCTCATCAGAAAAAGGTAACGATGAGGAGCAGCATTAGTGGTAGTAGTAGTAGTAGTAGTAGTAGTAGTAGTAGTAGTAGTAGTAGGAGTAGTAGTAGTAGTAGTAGTAGTAGTAGTAGTAGTAGTAGTAGTAGTAGTAATAGTAGTAGTAGTAGTAGTAGTAGTAGTAGTAGAAACGGCTAGTAGTAGTAATAGTGGTAGAAACAGCTAAAAGTAGTAGTAGTAGTAGTAGTAGCCGTAGTAGTAGACGTAGTGGAAGTAATAATAATAGAAAAAGGAAAAGAGTCGGAGCACCATCAGTGATAGAAGCAGTTGTGACTGTGGTAAAAAAGTAGTAGTAGAATGTGTAACGACGGGTTATTTTATCATTCTTCTTATTCTTATTACTAGTATAATTATTATTATCATTATTATTATTATTATTATTATTATTATTATCATTATAATTATTACTATTATTATTATTATCGTCATCATTATAAGTATTTTTGTCAATGTTATAAGTATTGTTATTATTATTTTTACCATTATTATCATTATCATTAGTAGTAGTAGTAGTAGAAATAGTAGTATCTCAATTATCATTATTATTATCTATATAATTATTATTTTTGTTATTATTATTATTATTATTATTATTATTATTATTATTATTATTATTATTAAAAATGATAATTATTTCATCATTAGCATTTCTCTCCTAATTATTAGCATTATCATCATGAGAATAAATACTCACCGCTTGCCTGTATTGTAGACGTATGTCCAGCACCTGCTGTGGAGGGACGGTCGAGCATTGTGCCACCTGGTCAAAGAGTGCGGCGCACATATCTATGTATGCGGAGGATCGGCCATGTCTGCGGACGTCTTTGAGACTCTGAGTAGGATCATGGCTGAGCACTTGCAGATATCGCTGAATAAGGCCACCAGCATGATGCATAACATAAAGGTAAGTAGCCATTTTAATGATGCAGTTGCCATTGACTGCTAGCTGTCTCTCAACAATATCTGGGTTCGAATCCCGCCTGGGGCATGTGAGAAAGTAGCCAGTGACTTGAGGTGAGGTGGTAGTCTTCACCGGGTACTCCAGTTTCCTCCACTAGATACAGTTGGCTAGTCACTACTTAGCTGCAATATGGCAGGATTTTTATTTTCATTCATGGAAATATGATTTTCACGAATGGCAATTTCATATTTGTATGCACGAAAATGAAATTTTCATGCCAGGACATATATGTCCGAGGCTACTGCCATACTAGTTGATGGCAGCCAACAAGTTGCTGTACTACTTGGTGGCGGCCCACTAGTCAGCTGATACAGGAATTAACTATCTCTCCTGTATCAATGTAATGACATCTGCTTATTTGATCACTGTTGACTCCCGCTATCCATTTCATGGTACTGGATACATGCGAGGGTTCAGAAATTACGCTCTTTACACAGTAAAGAGTTTAATTTTTCTATATTTTTTTCTGCCATATTGTGGTTATGTTGTGACTAGGCAGTTGTTATTGGTGCAGGATACCGAAGTACCCACCAAAAACTATTGCTTAACCCCAAGTCACTGGCAACTTTCTCACATGCCCGAGAGGGATTAGAACTCGGGCAGTGGGACAGTTTGCAGTCAGTGGCAATACCTTAGACCATACAGCCATCAAGACAAGCCCTCCAAAATGAAGAAACCGTTGAGAGTACGAAGTATTGTCAGGTATTTCTATTGATGAATAGCTGCTTCTCATCTCTGCCCGAATCAAATCTTCCTCAGGTATGCGAAGGTGTTGCGAGTGACTTGGGAATTACTCTTTCTCTTCATTAACAACATGCAGGTCACAATTTAGTACTCAAATGGCCGAAAAAGAGACAAGAAATGAAAATTTCAAATTCCAAATTCTAAGACATATACATCTAATGTAATAGAATTTCAGATTTTTTATTGCTATTGGAAATATATATTAGCTCAAATTTAAACAATAACCGCTGGATAAGGGCCTGTCCCATAGCTGAGTAGTTTAACACAAGGTGTGGCAACTGCTTGCTGTGTCTATCCTTTACACACAGGTACAAATGTGAGTTTGCTTAATTTATGGACAATTGCAAAGGAATACACCACAAGAACAACTCATCTACACAAATAAATTGCATTTATAATTTGGAAATTCGATAACAAATCAAAAGAATATCTCCCTTAAATGAGCATTCAAGCCAATGAAACCTCTTTGAGTATAATCATGAGAAACCAGTTTTATATTAAAGTATGGTAAGTCCTCCAGGTTCCACTACATTATCTCTATCATATTTTTGTTTGTTTTTTTATTACAGAAAAGAGGTCGATACCACGAAGATGTGTTTGGCCAGAGAAAAACACAATACAAGATTGGTGCATCAGCAGGTTTTATTCTCTAGATTTTATCATGTTTAGTTGTTTGTGTGGATTTTACATCGCATTTAACAGCAAAAGCCATATCACGTCATATCACGTTGAGATACAAAAAATCCAATAGAAATGTTCTACTTCTAACCTTCTAGGATAGCATTGTAAAGTCCCGGCGGGGGGACTCAGGGACAGAGGGGGGCCGCACCCGCGTTACGTATTTCGCGGAGGAAGGGGTCTTTTTTAAGACCTCCGCATGTCCACAATTTTTTAAAAGAAGGGTACTTTTTTGTACCCAGATACGAAGAATGGGGGTTGAAAATCCCCTTACGAAATATACGCGGCTCTGACACCTAGTGACTCCCGAAGTGACTGGGCTTCCGAGGCTGTAGTTCAACAATATTAAGCCTCACTTATGCATCTGAAGTTGTTAGTGTCGATGTTTATGTTACTACCGAGTCTGTTGCCGCTAAACAGGCAGAGGATTATAAAATCTAAAGTTAAAATACGTGTTCCCGTTCATCCAATGTCAGTGTTTTGATAAAGAAGGGGTGTTCTTTTAGTGGAAAAAGTCAGCGTTTTTTTTTTAAAGGGTGCTTTTTTGGCCAGAAATCAGTGCTTTAGGGGTATTTTTTAGTTTTGATAACGAGCGTATGCACCCCCCTAAATACCTAAGTGACCCCCCGGGTGTAAAGTTAGAAAAGGATGAGTATATCCATTCAAGACAACTCTATTGTTGTGTATGCTGTATTGGTTGCATGGGGAAATACAAACATCACTCGAATATGAAGAATATAATGAAACAGCACTCTAACTTGCCAAGCTTGAATGAGGGCATCAAATTAATATAAAGTAATGGCCAAATTTATTGTGAGCACTTTCATCCACACATGGAAACTTTATGTATGTATACATCTTTATTGACCGCAATTGCAATAATCATAACTAGTCGTAACTGAAGAATATGATAATTGAAAACATATTTTTTTAGTGTCGTCACTTTTTGGCATATAAATGTTTATATGTAATTTCCCAGAAGGAGGTGGCAGAAAGATCAGTGTGCCTATGGAAAACTAACAATCCAGCATAAGTGGTAGATAGTATTTTTGTTATACAGTACAGACATTTGATTTCTGCACCAGTCGATCGGACGTCTGCCAGTACCTGGTTGTAAAACACCCATGGATAACAATTCAGAAAATATGCAGTGCACATCAATGAGCCGCGTAGCTTGCAAATTAAAGCAATGTTCAGTTGTTGTGAGGTTATCCATGCATCCTTGCCAAGGAAACTAGTTGGCAAACTGGAGTGAGGTTGTGTATTACACCCAGGCAGCCCACACACGTAGTGCAGGAATTAGGTGTCGGCACTGTACTTGCCATTTCTCAATCACATACAGGGTGTAAGGTTTGAGGCCGTGAGCACAAGACTACGCATGATTACGAGTTCGTCAGGCATTTTCCATAGTTATTCTGGTTTCCTCCAAAATAAACTACTGGCCATTGCAATTTATTTCGACTTTGTTGGTATATAAGTGACAGGATTTATAATTGCATTTCATATTTATGCCTGTGAACATAAGACCTGGCATATGTATCATTATTTGTATGACATATTATTTCAACAGTTTAATTGTCATTATGAACATGTCTCGCTGGTTCCATAGTAGAGAAGAGGCTAAGTTTCGTGTACACAATTTCACAGTTTCCAGGAATTTACAATGCAATTAACAAGTTGAATTCAGGAAATGCACCTGGGTATGATGGTGTGACCAAAGAGCACATTAGGGCTGCTGGTGAGAGTTTGATTGATTAACTCCTTTTACTAATGAACTGGGTAGTCAGGATGGGGTATATACATGTTAATCTCTGCGGAGGGGTTCAGATACCCCTTTATAAAGAAAAAATATTTTGACCCTAGGCCCAAATAACTAAAAGGGAAAATCGCCCTTTTGGGTATCCGTGATATATTATCTACAATGTTACAGTATATAAAAGATCGGAGAATTGGTGGGATGACGGCCATGCTATGTCTGTGACTGGGGGTGTGTAAGCATGTTGTTCTATTTATTCAAACTGCCATGCTTATCCTGACATACATTGTATGTGTATGTTTATATGTATGTTCCGTTGATGTCGTTTATGTTGTTTCAAACAAATATGAAATAAAAATCGATTTACACAATTGTGTAATTTCAAAGTTAAAAAAATATATAAATCGAACTAATAACATCCAGTTCGTACTTAACGCATTATCGTATCTGTGACCGCAATAGTTCGTGTAAATAGATATGATGTCCATTTAGTAAGTAAACATTGCTAATAAGCCAATGATAATGTAAATAAAATGCTACAGTACAGGTATTTAATTCCTGCATCAGTCGACCGGACGTCTGCCAATGCCTGGTTGTACTAACATCCATGGTTAACATGTCAAAGATAAGTCAAGTACACTAATGGCTCACGTAGCTTGCGAGTCAATGCTACGTTCAGTTGTGGGGTCATACATGCAACCATGCCCAGGAAGCTGTTTGGCAACCGGGCGTGCGGTCGTATATCATGCCCGGCCTTTCCACGCTTTAAGTGCAGAAATTAAATGTCTGTACTGTACGAATAACAGGATGCGCTTCTTGCAATCTTTTTAGATAATTAGCGGGGTAATGATTTGTGTATAATTTACCTCCCAGTGCATACAATGTAGACAAAAATAAAACTTCAGTTTACAACCATTAACGATGTCTGCACGTTTTTGTCCGCTAAATATTGCTTTTTCTTGTGTATTTTATGACAGAAGAAATTGGTAGTTATTAGGGGGGATTGATTTTTGCTAGGAAGAACTTTTCTGTTTTACCACTGGGTCCTTTTAGTAACATTAGGACAGTAATTCGTGCAATTACAGCCATTCTAAGTGTTTTTCTTCCTTAAAAGGCCGGTTATTTGTTACTTTCACCCTATAATCCTTGATATTTTCCATTAAATATTATATATCCTCGTCGAAGGCAAATACAAAATGAGGTTCAAGAGTGAATATGATATAATAAATAGCTATTTTTGAACTAACATCCCAAATTCTTGCTTGACCTTCAAATTGGTGACCTTTTGACCTTTGGTGACCTCACTTTGAGTTTAAACTCAAAAATTATGAAAATACTGGATGGAGAGCAATAAAAGACACATTTTGAAAGGCAAATCACTGCTCTGCGTTAATTATTGCCATGCAATACATGATGCTACATATAGTCAGCGGCCCAAATTCTGGATTTATTGGCATCAGTTTTTAATTTTTTATGACAGCACATATGTAATGACCAAGTGCCTGTGATTGATATCATTGTCTTCCTAATAATCTTCCTGGCCAAACAATTACAATAGATGAAGAAAATTTGAAACCGGTACCCTCTAAAATTTTCACTTTGACCCCATTTTCGTGACCTTTTGACCTGTAGTGACCTAAATACTTAAGTAATCTATAATACAATGATAGTGGTGCTTAGAGGATATCAAAACACACATTTTGAATGGTGAAACACTGCTCTGCGTTGATTATCACAAAAGTTATAGACATTTTAGTTTCCCCTATCCCAAAATTTTACCTTAATTTTGCTACCTGGTTGACGAGGAATGACGCCATTTTTCTCTCTTATTGCCGGGTTACAAAAAGTCTACCCTGATTTTTCTTATCTGTGGGATAGCCAGCTACAATAATATGGAGATATAATGACATAAAACATGTGGTCTGCCATGATTGCTATTTTCGAAATCAAACTTGCCTACTGTATATGCTCCCACAAACAGGAAGAATTCACCCAATTCTGCTGACCCCGTTGAAAGCTGATGAATCTTTGATCGTCAAATATATACAGGCCATCAGTTGGCTTATAGCTAATGACATCAGGAAAAACCTGCAACGATTTCCTGATGCAAATCAAAGCAAAAATACAACAACAAAGTGGCGAAAATTAAATCTGCAATAAGAAAATGGTGAAAACTAAGATTTAATCGGTAGATGACAAATATTTACCAGTTTATTACAACATAAACTCCAATTTAGTTGATTATAGGAGAAAAATCAAATTCAAAGGGCAAAATGAAATCTCTACCAAAATGACACAAAAAACATAATCGACCCAGTGTTAAAAGGCCACATGGACAAATACAGCACACCTGGCAAAGACTAAGAAATGATTTGGGGTGTTGATTTTTGATAACAAAAATATTTTGACTTGCTATATCTTTCTACAAAAACTATTTAGTTGTAGAATACTCTTATTACATTTTGTGAACATTTCTTAATACATTATGCGTAGGTATTACATTTCGCAACGATTTTTTGTTACATTTCGCGCACCTTGTGCTATTACATTTCGTGAAAATTTCGTATTACATTATGCGAAGGTATTACATTTCGCAACAATTTTTTATTACATTATGCGTAGGTATTACATTTCGCAATGATTTTTCATTACGTTTCGTGCAGGTATTACATTTCGCAATGATGTTTTATTACATTATGCGTAGGTATTACATTTCGCAACGATTTTGTATTACGTTATGCGTAGGTATTACATTTCGCAACGTTTATTACATTATGCGTTTTAACAGTCGTGGACCGTAGAGAGGTTTGCGAACATGTTAGCAAATCAGTATACGGTCCACGTCCTTCCTACTGACATTTATGCACCAGTCAATTGAATCCCCGGGAGGGGGGGGCCGGGACATGCGGGGATACTGCTCAGGAAAAAATCAATAAATAGCACTCATCCCCACTGGCAGGGACCAATTCTGTGGCAGTATGCCCCACCCCTGGGGCATGCTCAACAAGAATACACAAGTTCCTAAGATGTCAACTTTTTATTTTGTGAAAATAAACCACAAAAATCTTAGCAGTTACATCACAAATAACAAAACCCTTCAGCAGTTATAAAAATAAAATTTTAGACTTGGAGAAGACACCCTTCATATTACTTTTATTAAACACCTGACGTCCATTGTGATACCATTGTCAATGGAAAGTCTCTGAATTACAATTCAATTTTAAAAGTATATCAACACTCTGTGTATTGCACTGCAGTACACTGGAAATGTTTATCTACAATGAAGTGATTGTAGAAAAAGTATAAACAAGTGTTGGGCATAGGGTCATAGAATGAGTTCAACAGATGGCTGCTTTTTTTGAACTCCTTAAGTGAATGATTGAGTAGTCTGTTTCAACTTTCCCATCTTCAAGTCAACCTTCCTAGGGAATTTGATATTCTACTTCCCCAAGGTTACCACAGAGAGGCACATTTGGGCATCTTCAAGCCATGGTCAAAGCCTGGGGTGTGTTTCCAGTGTAAGCATCCCAAGAAACTTCCGAAGAAGCAACCACTAAATAGGAAAATATTTCATCAAGTGGTTCTTGAGATATTGTGCAGACAAATAATTCACATTGCTCCCAAGTGGTGAGCTTTGAAAACTGAGATGACCACCGATAAATGTAATTGAGCCCCAAGAAACTTCCGAAGAAGCAACCACAAAGTAGAAAAAATGTTTCATGAAGTGGTTCTTGAGATATTGTGCAGACAAATAATTCACATCAACCTATAGTGGTGAATTTTGAAAACTAAGATGACCTTCGAAGAAAAGTGATCAAATGATGCCCACTGTTCTGTGGAGGCACTGTTTGGAGAAGTTTAAAAGTTATACCCACCAGAACCAATAAATCCTTTTTTTTCTTTTTGGTCAAGCCTTTTCTTTTTGTTTGTTTTTTCACACTGAAAACCATAGGGTTGAGATTTGCTAACCAGGAACATTTGTTTGACTTGTCTTTTGAAGGATGTACAGCTCACTTACTTCAGCTATTATTCAAGGTCGTATACAACTATTCATGTGTTTATGTCCATGATAGGTATGTCTTTCCCTATTTTTCCTGACCTGGACTTAAGGATTGAAAGAAACCCCATTAGGGTAGGGGAGAAAAACTAAGTAGCCATTAGTAGGGTAGGGTTACCCTGAGCAAACATTTTTCGGGGCCCCTGTTGGGAAAACAGTGGGTGTTGGCATAAGAAAATGGTTGGTGGCAGAGTGAATAAATCAGACCTAAATTCAATATATTCAACAATAGGTTACAGTGCATTTCACACCTGTCTGTCGCCATGGATTTTGGACAGGACTCTTTAATAAATGGTGCCATGAGGTCCATATATGGCGCAGAAAGTTTTCCCCTCATTTGCCTCCCAAATTATGATCAGATGAAAACTACCCCTAGATGAATCATGTAGAGCTCTATACAATCAGAGATCAATTAAACATTGAAATCAAATTTAAACTCAAAGTACATGTGGCCAAGTGGTCTTATGGGCTCAGATTTCATATGATGGTTCATCAGTATTATCATTTTCAATTTTATTTCAGTGCAATACATTTCATCAGTCCAGCTGAAATTTCATCAGGCAGCTCAGTGATTGAGAGTCCAGCATCCGATCCCAACCCATGTTTTACAACTTACCCAGGCTTTTTTTAGGGAGCCCTGGGAATTTTCAGGGAGCCCTTTGGGCTCCCTGGATTTTTTCGAGGGAGCCCAAATGAATTTCAGGGAGCCAATACTAACTAGGCCCAAATAATCAATTTTTATTTAAGAAAAGTTTTTTTTCTTTTTTTTTTGTGGTAAATCTTTCTGTACTAAGTCATTTTTCTCTTTATTTTCTTCTAAAACATTTCACCAGTTCAGGTAACTCAAACAATAAGCCCCCAGTGCACTCAAACTGTTAAACAGCCCAGGTTCTATTCATACAATCAAATAATCAATTTTTATTTAAGAAATGTTTTTTTTCTTTTTTTTTTGTGGTAAATATTTCTATACTAAGTCATTTTTCTCTTTATTTTCTTCTTAAACATTTCACCTGTTCAGGTAACTCAAACAATAAGCCCCCAATGCACTCAAACAGCCCAGGTTCTATTCATACAATCAAATAATCAATTTTTATTTTAGAAAAGTTTTTTTTTCTTTATTTTTGTAAATATTTCTTTATGTAACTCAAACAATAAGCCCCCAGTGCTCTAGAATTGTCACACAGCCCAGGGTCCCTTCACACTGTTACTATATATGTGTAACCCATACCAAAACAATCAACCTGAATTAAGTGATCAATTTTATTTTTTTAAAGTTTTTTTTCTTTTTTGGGGGGAAATTTCAATTTTATTTTATCTTATTTTTCATTTTTTTATTAATCCCATTCACCATGTCATTTGGAATAGGATCATCTTATGTAAATAATTAAATATGATCCATCTCATGAGCTACCTGACATCAAGGCTGCTGATAGTGTGCAAAACTTCCAAGAAACATTGCTATTTCATCGACTACAAGGACTGTCACTATAAACATGTGTCCACTGACTATTCTTTAAAGCGCTTATGAACACATTACAGGTAGATAGGGAGCTATATCTTTTTTCAATTATTATTATTATTATCATATTTACCACACCGTCCTGCTCCCACGTGTGACACAGCAAAATCGTCTTTTTCGCACCGAAGAAGGAGCGGTTAGTGCGATCGTATCTTTGAAATGTTGTGGCATTGGTCATACCTTACGCTATAGGTGTAATAGTATGACCATTGTCACAACATATCAAAGAAACGATCGCGCGTTAGGTAGACTGCGCACCATAGTCCGTAGTTGGTCAACACAGTGGACCTAGCAGAGGCCGGGTGCGCCCGGCTGATAGGCCTACTGGAATCGTGGCAGCAAAGTATGACGTCACTATTCAAATCCCCGCCTATCATGCACCGCCTCGGGACAGCAACAATAAATCACAGTAATCCCGGTACACCGGGCAGCTATTTTAAGCAGTATTTAGCAGAAGCACCGTGTTTCCCGGCCAAGTCCCGGCCCCCCCCTCCCAGGGATTCAATTGACTGGTGCATTACTGACTGAGCGTCTGACGCATGGCGATTTTCAAGGCCGTGCGGTGCGCGCACTGATCCTTGAAAGTGCCTAACGACACTCTTAAAAAAATATTAATTTTATTCTAGAAGGGCCGTGAGGCCACAGGCAACGTGTCACGACTGGTGGCACGGCCAATTCATTTGTGACCACAAATGAAAGATCTCTGTTTGGCCGCATGCGACCTGTTCACGGCACTTTGGACGCATGCGATCAATCAGCCGCACGGAGGTTTTTGTCATATGTGACCAGGGCTTAACAATGGATTAACCTGACGTTACTTCAGTTACTTTACCTGGTTGAGGTAATTGGGCACAGGAATGATTGATGTTTAAAGTGTTAGTTTGATAGAAAATTGTTTTCCTCATTGATGGTATACTTAGGTTGAGCTGGGCATGTGAGAAAGTTGCCAGTGACCTGGGGCTAGGCGGTGGTTTTCGCCGGGTACTCCGGTTTCCTCCACTACTTACAACTGGCTAGTCACGAATTAGCCACAATTGGCATAAATGTGACGAAAAACAAAAATTCAAATTCAACTTAGGTTGAGCTTTGCTTTTTCATTTGGATACCAGATGACCCATCTGCGTGCAACGGCCCTGAGCAACACAAAAGCCTTTTATAGAGGCCCAGTACCTTTTTATTAAAGGAAAATGCCACGGTCAACATAAAACCTTGCAGGGTGCACAACACAATAGCCAAGAACCCCAAAAACCCAGGACAACCCCACAGCAGTAGACAATTTGATGTAGATCAATATTTCACATATGCTTCCTTTTGAATTTTTCCTTCTGGTTTTTTGTGCACAATTATTGGTGCGATGTACGTTTACAGTGGTCATCACAAAACATGGTATTAAAAACCCGCCTAACACCGAAAGGTACCATACAAACAAAGATTAGGATGTTATTGTTTGATATCCAGCAGACCTCATTTGCAGCATAAATTGGGGCTATTGTAGTCCACTAGCATATATGGAGAACAAGGCATACATATAACGCTATAAGAGGTAGCGAGTAACTAAAGGCCAAATACAATCTAAACAGTTCCTGTGCCTCATCTCTAATACGAATTTCAATTCTTCTGAAGGCGAGACAGCCCTCCACAATGCCGCAGATCTATAAAGCAACCAGGCTAACCCGCTATTTTGGGGACCCGGCGGAGACTCGAACCTGCGAACTCACGCTTGGGAGCCAGGTGTCATAACCAATAGGCCATGGCAGATCTCTCGCAGTGGTGAGACATAGTGATTCGTCAAGAATTCTTACTCAATCATTCACTCGCTCAACCATGTGGGCAGCCCTGCTTGTGTCAAATTCCCCATGGTCCACTCATGTCAAATTCAAATCAAAGTTCCCTCCCCTAAAAGTATGTGAGAATGTACAGATGGTACATATCACAGGACTAAGGACTAAGGCACGTTTGAAATTTGAGTATAGTATCATTTCTTCCATAATCGAAACACTTGGTGCAACTGGATATAGTGATTGATTGTATAGGATCTTAAATTGTGGTTTTGTTGACATGCATATGTCAAGGCGAATCCATAATTACAGGAAGTGTATACTTAAGTCATTCCCATTTATAAAAATTTAAACATGTATGTATGTACAAATGAATGTATGTATGCATTCTGTATGTACTTACGTGTGTGTATGTATGTATGTAGGTAGGTAGGTATGCATATATGTATGTATGAATGTTTGCATGCATGCATGCACCATGTATGTATGTATGTATGTATGCATTTACATGTGTGTGTGTATGTATGTATAAATGAGTGTATGTGTGTATGCACGTGCGAATTATCTATCCATCTATTTATCTACATATATATATATAAATAAATATATATATATATGTATATATATATATATATATATATATATATATATATATATATATATATATATATATATATATATATATATATATATATATATATATATATATATCATTTATATATTTATATTATTTTATTTTATCTACATTCCTCTTTTAGATATTTCTGTTGAATAGGTATGAACGGTAGTTATAAAATCTTAAGGCCTACTTATGAGGAGGGGTACAGATTTGAATAATACGCTTTTTATATTACACTCGCAGTAATATATCTAGCCTTGCAATTAATAACTATACACTTTGACAAATTAATCATAGTTTGTCAACTAGGTACACAGAAAACCTAACGCATTATCCAAATGAATCATGCATTCGACAGCTATAATGTTTTGTTTTCAGAATAAAGCACTAATCTTGACTGTCCCGTTTAGACATTTTGATATATGGGTTTTTGATACTTACCACATCCATATGACTCGACAACTTTGTAGAATTTAGCGAGATTAGGTGTTTAATCCTTCGTCATTAATAAACGTACAGGAGGATTTTGCAGAGCTGGGTACAACGAAGAAAGTTCAACGTTACAACAATGCTTTTTTTCGATGTGGCCCTTTTGGACCAGCCCTTTCGAGCATGATCGCGCTAGTTGATGATTAATATTGCAGCTTTACTAATGATTTAGTAGATGGTAATTTCCAAAAGTGCAAACTAAATACTCATATATCAACAATTGCCAATTAAATACTCACATATCAACAATTTAAAACATAACTTATACGTATGTGTTGCCAATGGGAATTGTATTGTTAAAGGGGACCACCATGGTAATAAGTGAATTATTTACCTTATGGTGCTATCCCTGGGTATAATTTCCTAGAGTAATTGTGCAATACATGTAGCAAAGTGTTCTCCTGTTGACGCTTTGCAAAATGTATCAGCGGATTTCCGTGTATTTTGCATGTATTTTTACCTATGTTGTATTTTATACATCAATAAACATCAATCAATCAATGGTCTCTCCTAAATACTGTATTACGCGACTATCAGCTCATAGCTACTTACGAAACTTAAAGCCTTAAGAAGCTAATGGGGACAACAGTTGACTCACTAGTTTAGTAAGCCTGCTTTTATCTGATTTTATTATCATTTAGTCTACACAAAATAGACATTGCCAGAAAGGTCTCCATTACCACTACCATTACCAATATGTATATATGAATGTACATACATACATACATAAATACATATATGCACATAAAGACAAACATAAATACATACATACATAAGTACTGACATACATACATACAGATATGCATACATACATACATACATACATACATACATACATACATTAATACATACATACACATAAAGACATACATAAATGCATACACACAAGTACTGACATACATACATACATACATACATAAGTACTGACATACATACATACAGATATGCATACATACATACATACATGCATACATACATAAATACATATATACACATAAAGACATACATAAATGCATACACACATAAGTACTGACATACATACATACAGTACAGGGATTTAATTCCTGCACCAGTTGATCGGGCGTCTGCCAGTGCCTGGTTCTACAAACACCCATGGATATCTTGTCAAAAAATAAGCCAAGCATAGTGATCAACGTTACTTGCGAAGAAAAGCTACGTTCAGTTATGAGGTGATCACCCATGCGTCCATTCCCACAAAACTAGGTGGCAATCGGGCGTGCGGTCGTGTATCATGCCTGGACTGCCCACACATTTAGTGCAGGAATTAAATGTCTGCACTGTACATACATGCATGCATGCATACATACATACATACATACATACATACATACATACATAAATACATACACACACATACAAATATACATACATACCGACATGTGTGTATAATGTGCATGTGCCATTGTGGTACATGGCATTAAAACTTGCAAATGAGACTTGACTTCTGTGCATGAAAAATCCATTGTAGTGACGTCAAGCTGCCTTTGTTCCGGAATTACATGCAATGCTCGCTGGCAATTGGATTCATTCGTGAGGCAGCCTCTGCCGCCTAAATGTTGATATAACCCAACTGGATTTATTAGGAACAGGCAGCGCAGTGGCGCATGCGTAGAGGATATTTGGCACTTCGAGAATGTTGTCTTTGGGATTTCGCACATATTCAGTGCATTGTGTGTTCAGTCATGCCATAACGTGCATATCCTTTTGAGCGTACAGAGAATTGGAAATATTTATATGCGTGTTTGTATTGACTCAATTCCACATTATTTTACAACATAATGTTTTCATGGGGATTATGAGTTGGAAAGATAACGTGGAGAGGAACAAAATACATTGATCAAACATAAATGCATTAATACACACGGAATCTAGGACATAAGCGACTGACGACCTACAGCACATACGTATATGGAAAAAAACTAAATGGAATTATACTATGAGATAAACGGAGTGAAATACTACTTAAAGAAGGAATTGGTAATTGTGAATAATGTGTGTGTGCGTATTCTGTGCTCAAGCCTAGCAGGACAAACATGGACACTTATTCTATGAGATAAAAGCAGTGCAATAATATTTGTGAACAAGACATTCATAACTGTGGATTATGTGTGACTGCATAAAACTGATTATCCTGTGCACACGCTTAACGAGACATACATTGAAACCCCTCTAATGAGACATCATCAATAATGTAATTGATTATTAGTTTGTTTATACAAGGGATAGGATAGATATGAGGAAGCATTGATGTGCATTGTTTGTGTTTTCTCAGTAACTCAGCTCTCAGCGGCCAAAAGTAGCCTGATGATATCGGTGAAATCTCTTTGACGGAGGCATATTTGGAATAACTGTAAAGTATTAACACTTATGTTGCCGGTGGCTACTTTTGCAAATACGAAATAATGCAAATAACCTGGAAAATGACTGAAACCCTGACACATGGGTACTCATCTGTGAGTCATCGGCGAGATCTATTCCATGAATACCAACATGACAGGGTTTAGATGGTTTTCAAAGATTTTTGCGTCCTTGTACTGAAACCCTGACACATGGGTACTCATCTGTGAGTCATCGGCTAGAGCTATTCCATTAATACCAACATGACAGGGTTTAGATGGTTTTCAAAGTTTTCAAAAACATTTGCGTCCTTGTGCTTTGGATGAAAGTAGCTTAAGCATTGGAGGGGTTAATCAAAAAACCCTCATTTACTTCATGAAAATATCTGCATGAATCATTCATAATTCCTGAATTATCTGAAAACCATACTCCAAACATTCTGAAAGTGAAATCATAAGCATAAGTGTGGTCCTACATGTATGACGTGGCCACATACATGACAGCACATGCATGGAACACTCATTGCATTTATCTCATGAAGAATGCAAAGACTTGTCTTTCATGTATGTATAGGGTATTAGCAATACGTTACACAACACACTGCACACACTTACATAAGGACAACAAGGATAATTGAATGATACACATATGTTACATAAACTAGAAGATATATATAATTCAGTATGGTTTTCTTCTTCAGGTGCATATGTATGGGCTATCGATCGGCGTTGGTGTACACTAGGCAACAATTTACGAGTTAATACGCATATATCTGTTGCTTGTACACAAAATGGCATATGTTGTTTGAAGGGGGTCAATGGTGTCATTTCAAACGTCTTCAACCGTACATGTATTAATTAAGTGGAAAACTAGAGCGTCGTGTAAAGTCTTTGTTTCAGCTTTAAGATACTAATATTTTAATTCAAGATTAAAGTAGTTCCCAGTACGTCACCATAATGAATGAAACTGCATCAACAATGTCGTTTTCTGCCAACAATGCAACAATGTCTCCAGCTGTACCAAGACCGAAATACCCAGAAGCCATTGCGGCGCGTAGCATGTTTCTCGGTTACATGCCATTTATTTTCATTCTTGGAACAGTTGGAAACATGCTTTCTATACGGGTTTTGGTTAAGAAGAAAATGCGCAATAACGCAACCGTGTTCTTGGTTGCACTCGCTATCGCCGACACGTGCGCCCTGGTTTTTGGCGGTATGAGATGGTGGGTGATGTTCCTCATCGGGTACGATTTGGGTTCTACGTCCACCCCTATCTGTGGCACCCTTTACTTCCTTCTATTCCTAAGTGTCCACGTGTCGGCGTGGTGTGTGTCTTCTGTTAGCATACAGAGATTTATTTGTGTATACTTTCCTGTTACTGCAAGACGTATCTGTCAGACGAGAAACTCCGTTTTTGCTGTTGGAACCATTTTCTGTTTATTTGTGATTTTGGATAGTCACCACGTGTATACCTATGAAGCAATACCTGAAAAACGCCTCTGCATTCCGAAGAATCAACACGCTTACTTCGTGCGACAGATTTATACTTGGATTCACTTTTTTAGCACGTTTATCATACCTGGTTTCATACTCGTAATTACTAATTTTTTACTGATTCGAAAACTGGTTGCAACACGAAAACAGGTACAAACCGCAAACGATGAGAGAAAATCGCGTATCACGCACGTTATGACTAGAATGTCCATTTCCATAAGCGTTATTTTCCTGGCACTGATATTTCCCGTGACTACATTCCTCATTGTTGAGCCTTACTATTCGAAAAGCAAAGATCCGCACATCTTGGCTAAACTCAGTCTGGCCAGCACTATAGCGAAATTGATCTATTTGACCAACAATGCGGTAAATTTCATACTTTATTGTATTAGTGGCAAGCGATTCCGCGATGAGCTTAAATCTGCAGTTTGCAGGAGATCTCGAGTTGATGCTGATCATGTAACTACAGAAAACAAAACAAATACAACAGTAAATAGCAATGTCCCTTAAACACATGTCGTATCCAACCAGTGGGACAAATAGCTTAGCAATTTTGGTGATATATTTCTAAACCAGAGTTTTGAATTTAAAAAAACGCCTGAAATGAGGGAAATGCTAACCAGAAGCTTAAACTTCGCTACCAATGTTGTTTGCTACCAAAAGACCTTATTCATGAATAAAAAGGTTAACTTTAAGGCCCGAGTAAATGTTTAACGCCGGGAGCAAGACTACAAAAAGATTGTTGGTACATGTACATGGTGAGAATATGTGATCATATAAACATATGATCAGAGTACAGAATTCTGAATAATATATATATATATATATATATATATATATATATATATATATATATATATATATATATATATATATATACATACTTAAATACATACACATATATGTGTGTGCGTGTCCTCAGATGCGTTTCATAATAAAAAGAAAATGTATTCAAGTTCAATGTATCCTATCTTAGTAAGAAAACTGTTTATATTGTAAAATTGCAAATGGTAGGCCAGCTGAAATGTTTTGTAATATATTCTACTATTCAAATATATTGTTATTTTCCAATTACTCTGCGTTGATTTCGAGCTGTACACACAGCCCAGAAGGTCTGGTGTAGTAGCTATAAAAGATGTGAGTGGCAAAGTAGTCCAAGAAGACTTTGCAAGCCTAAGCGTCCTGAACGGTGCCAAACACCCATGGATATCATGTCAAAAAATAAGCCAATCCACTGACCCACGTATAAAGTCAAGGCTACGTTCAGTTGTGAGGTCATCCATGCAGGGCAAGCACCCATGCCGAGGAAACTGGATTGCAATCGGGCGTGTGGTCGTGTATCATGGACAGGCTTTTGGTGCAGGAATTAAATGGCGGCACTGTAAACACCAGTCTAGATTATGGCAAGAAGACCTTTATGGCATATATAGACGTCGCAAACGCCTTTGACACTGTCTGGATATTCAGACTATATTCTTCCAGATGCGTAGGCTGTAGCATATATTGACATCGAAAATGCCTTTGACACTGTCTGGATCAATGGACTATTCTTTCAAGTTGGAGTTAGTGGGAACAATTGTGAATGTTGCTTTATCTTTGTTATCAAGGGACGGTGTGCCAAGTCGGAATAAACAATAGGTACTCCTCCTGGATGATATGTCTTGCAGTATTCATCAGGGAGATTTTCTCTCACTGTCGAAATAAACTGTGTTTATTGATGCTCTGGATGCATCATATAAGATGAAAGGACCAACCCTGTAGGGTACGCTAACGTCACGTCAGCCTGTTGTCTGTTTAAAAACAACATTGACTCTGTCCCTTTTTGAATGGCCTTTCATCCTTGCACCAACCTTCACTATAACTCCTCTTCTGATATACACTTTTTGTTTTTAACCAAAAGACATTCTCCCGTACGTTTCTATTCCAGTCTTTGCGTTCTTTGGTCTGACTTTTTTATCGGATCTTTTCCCCCCTTTTTATTTCATATTATTCCCCCTTAATTTTTGACAAAATCTATATCTCAATTTGCCTTTTTGTGTTTCTTTTCACCCGAGCCCAAAGTATAGCTTTCCAATACCGTTTTGGTATTTTCCCCCTTTTTGTATGTTCTCATGTTTTCATTCCTGACCCTGTGACAGCTTCACAGGTTATATGACCTTCAGTGTTCTGTAGTAGTTTTTCCCCCCACTCTCTATAACCTTTCCCTTCTTGTTTACAAATTTAAAGTCAATTAACGTTTCTGTTCACCTTTTTTTCTTTTTTCACCCTTTTCCTTTGTTTTATTTTGTAGTGTCAATTGTATTTGTATATTTTGCATGTTATGATGCAGTCAATAGATTATATTATACTATACTTGACATTGTATATAAATTCTCCTGAAGATGGATTTACTTGTATACTTAGAGGATGAATGCCATTATGGAGTATGGTGAAAGCAAAAAAAGAAAATAGCAGGAATCAAGCGCAGAGAGGGTTCTGCCTAGGGGGCGAAAGTGTCGAAGGGTGGGTCACATACAATCTTATTGGTTTTAAAGCCTTAGACAGCCCTCCACAACGCCGCGCATCTATATAGGGACCAGGCAAACCCGCTTGAGGATCCAGCATTGCAGCAGTGGTTAAATTAAAGTGGTATATGACCTTGTAGTTTGTTCCCAAGTAAAAAAGTTAATGTAACGCTGGCATGCGTCAATTAAAATAATGAAATCTGATTTTAGGAATGTGCGTTTGAAATATGCATTGGCAGATATTCGGAGGTATGCCTTTGATGAATAAAGTCTCATTTTATCTCCAGCCTTCAATCCATTCCCTTATACGTGTAACTGTTACCATATATATATATATATATATATATATATATATATATATATATATATATATATATATATATATATATATATATATATATATATATATATACTAGTATATATATATATGTATATATATATATATATATACATACATACATATATATATATATATATATATATATATATATATATATATATATATATATATATATATATATATATATATATATATCATTCTATTTTTTGTCTAATATTGTATTACTCTGGAGGTAAGGTTATTTTGGTTATATCTTTAAGGTTGGTACTAAACGCCCGGTAGTCTGGGCGTCTGGAAGCATTTGTTGACCGGACAGTTTCCGGACGATCAACATTTATAGTCCAGAAAACTGTCATATATATCATGTAATTAACAAAAATAAATGTTTTGTATTTTAAGGGGAGGGGTTACTACGCATAGGTTGAACTACTGTAACACATCAAATACTAGTAATACCCACTCTTATACATGTACCAGATATTTTTATAAGCAATACCCGATGTATTGGACAAAAATTGACCAGGTCTAAATATGGAACAGATTTCTAGATGTCCGGCCTGACCATGTAGGGGTGATAAGATTTTTGTATTCTTCGTGTAAATGTTGCTAGTCAATAAATCTTTATCGTGGAGTGCACACGTTTTCATCTTTTTATTTGAAAGGGTGGCTAAAAAGAAGTATCTAATGTAATATATGGTATTCATTTCACCACTATTTATAAAATTATGAGGATGGTTCAGTAAAAGACATCCTGCAAATTATCATTTGATATGAAAGCGGTTGTGGTGGGGTATTAGAAAATATAACGACAAAACAAATCACCATATAGGACACCATTTTTGCTGATAAGAAATATTTCAGTGGTGGCCAATTGTGTCACAATAACTTACCTGATTAGTTTCCTTGATTGATTATTCTTTTCATAGAGTACGTCAGAAAAGATTTCAAGAGGAGCTGAGGTTAACCTTTTTATGAAATAGGACGACATAGAACACGGTTTTTAGAGAATGCATGTTATTTTCAATTATTTGGGTGACGAGACGAAGTGCTTTCCATGTGGTTTACGTCATGTGGAAAGAGAGAGAGAGAGAGAGAGAGAGAAATAGTCCGTGGGCTAGGTAGGGTTACCGTAGCACCCCCCTCAGTACTCTACTACTTGGTTACTGCCTTATAGAACTGGACAAGCCGCATCTAATGAAGCATGTTAACATTGCATAAACTCATTTGGACTCCGCATTTTGGGGCATTTTCACCCGAAAATGGCCAAAAACGAGTGATTTTTGTAATTTCTTCATAGAAAATTCATTTTTCGTAACTAAAGCTCCAGATGTTGTACATATATACTTATGGCCATGAAGAATAACACCAAATATGATTTTACTGTTCAAATGACCCCTGGCATATTTTTCGGCCGTTTTTGACCGGAAATTCACCAAAAAACGGCTATTTGTGCAGTAAATCTTATTTTCTCAGCTCAGCCACAACCCCAAGGTGCATGTTAACATTGGTTTAGTGTATTCAAAGACTGCCCCTGGATCTGTTGAACACATTGGATAGTGTTAACATGGTAGCAATTCAGTCTGAGCGTGATTTTATGGGACTTTCTTTTCCGCCTACCTCTATATCAGAAATAACCAAATAATAGCTTAAAATGATAAAAAAATATATTTTCAAATCAGAAGTGGCAATTTAATACATGTCTGATAGCAGACATAGTTTGAATATGGTATAAACATATAGGGTCATGAAAATGGATTGCCCAGTTGTCCGGGACAACCAAATTTTAACAAAATTTGCTTCACATCAAGTTTTGAGCTTGGAAATAGATTTCTGAATGGAAACCTTACTACTGAAAGGTATTTAACCTATTCATATTAGAATGTAGTTTCTCTATAATTGATATCTGTCTTAGTGGGATACATATCAATTGTTTTAGGCCAGCTCAATCATATCTAAAAGCTATTCTATGAGGCCAAAAGTCAGTCAATATCGATAAATGTAATAATGCAATGCTAGGGTATTTCCTAACATGGATAGTAGATCAGAAATGACTATAGTTGGATGAAGTAGTCAGGGTCCAGTGACTTTTTAACTGAAATTGGCTCCAAAGCCATATTTTGATGTTAGAAGGTGAACCTGAGAAGGTGAACCTGTGTATAATACTAGTATTACACTTCTTGGGAAGAGATGCTAGTATTCTACAACTGCAACCGTCATTTCTTTAATAATTCTGATCATTTCATATTTGTTATGGGGAGCCCTAGTCATAAAGAGAACATAGGGCATGCTTGTACTGTCATGAAATGGCAACTCACAAGAAGTAATAAACATTGTTGACAGAGAGCATTCAAACCATACTGTCTGATTATCAAAACCTGGGCCTGCCCTGATAGCCGTGTGGTATCATATTGGTTACGCCCTGTTGGAAAGTGTGATCCGGCCTGATATCCATCCAAAGTCATCCACATCCCACTTGGCTCCACCTCGTGGGATCTGGATGACTGAGGGTGGATAGCAGGCCGGACTGCACTTTCCAATAAGGCATAACAAATTTATCACCTGCTCTTTAATGGTAAGAAAAAAGAACAAATACATCTCATAAAATTCTAAAATAACTTTGGAGGGCAGAACAAGGCTGGTGACGTCTAGGGGTCATATTGCTGGCCAAGTGGTAATATCAATTAAAATGGTGGTTCAAGTAGGTAATATTGAATTCTGCTGTTCGATATTGAAGTGTGAACGGCTCCAGGTCTAACACCTGACCAATCAGCATAGAGAATTACAGCAAAGCAGGTGATAAAAGGTATTGCCACTGACTGCTAGTTGTCTCTCGTCACTGCCTGGCTTTGAATCCTGGCCGGGGCATGTGGGAAAGTTGCCAGTGACTAGGGGTTAGGTGGTGGTTTTCGCCGGGTACTCCTCCACCAGTTACAACTGACTAGTCACAAATTAGCCGCAATAAGCCAGAAAAAGGGATGAACAAAATGCTGATTATCAAATAAACTTAACAGTTCCCCCACCCATCATAATTGGCATAATGATGGGCACCTGTATCCCTCCCCATCCCATCCCTGCTATTTACCAATATACCTGTTTTCCATATCAGCCATTTGCCCTAAACCGTTATATTTGGATATGTTTCCCATAGCAGTTAGCACCCTCAAGCCATATGGACAATTGACCTGTACCCAATAGCAGCTATGAGCTATGTAACCCTAAACACCTTTATGTCAAAAACCTATGTATATGTCCCATCTTATTCCAGCTGGGTACCTGTATCCAATCCCATTTACCACCCTAAGCCCTGGTAGGTTTTATCTCATCCTAGTTATTAGTCCAGAATAGGCTGGATTGCCATTTTGCAAAAACCTAAAAGGCTTTGGATCATTACCTCATCCAAATTATTACCCTGAATTCCACTATACTTGGTAACTGTTATCTATTTTAGCTATTACTTTAAGTACAAAAAGTCTGGGTAAGTGTATCTCATTCAAGCTATTATTCTGAGGATTGGTACCTCAGTTACTGAAGAATTGCCAGGATGGGGTGTGGTGAGATTCAATGTTACACTGGTGTAGCCAGTCAAGGGGACAGGTAGCTAGACTAAGCCCTGAGGAAGGTCTATGACTGACCACAGGAAGGGTGGAATAGCCTAACTATATATCTTTGGATCTCTCTCTCTCTCTCTCTCTCTCTCTCTCTCTCTCTCTCTCTCTCTCTCTCTCTCTCTTCCCTGGAGACGGTCAGTGACTGATCCAAAGAAGGATGGTAAAGCCTAATCATATCTGGGAGAGGATAGACTGGCTAAACTGGTATAACAGTAAATGACCACCCCAGTAACAGAGTTTCAAACCCTATTGATGATGGGTGTAATAGAGGATGGTATATAGGTACCAAACATAATGATGCCTCGGGTAATAGCTGAGATGAGATGGGACAATCACATGAGCTGGGAGGTAGAGTAACCCAACTAATGGCAGGGATCAACAGCCAATGTAACTACTAGTTCTAAAGATTTGGTAGTGCTATAACCTGGATCAATTAGAACCATTAGCCCTCATAAGGGCTACTTGGGCTACTGCTCCCAAGATTTTAGTAGCAGCCCTACCAACTAAGATTTAATAGCCATGAGATATATAGTACTATCTTGAATGTTGATCCCTAATAGGATACAGGTACCTAGCCTCTAAGCATTTGTATGGGTAATGGTAGGGAAAAGTATATCTAAGATATTAAGAGTTTAAGGATGGGATATCGGTAATGGCTAGGATAAGTTAAAGGTAACCAGCCTACTTGGTACCAATGACTGTGATGAGATATATGTACCCAGCCAATTACGGAAAATCGTAGTAGATCAGATTAGAAACAGGTACCCAAGTCATTAGGTATGAAGCTAACAGAGGCGACAGGATAGGATTCAGGAAACCATTTTACACCTCCTATGTTGGAGTTAGAGCAAGCTATTTAGTATTGTGTGGATGCTTTCTGCAGCCTACTGGGTGTTTAGTTTCCACAAATAGAAGGGATGAGATATATCATTATGTAAATTAGGATAGGTGAGGTAACTATTGAGTTTATTTGATAATGGTTAGAATGCTCTCTGTCAACAATGTTTGTCACTTCTTGTGAGTTACCGTTACAGGATTTACAGTACACACAAGTCCTATGTTCTCCTTATACCTAGAGATCCCTATAACCCAAGTAAAATGACTAAAAACAATAAGGAAGTGACAGTTGAAGCTATAGAAAACTAGCATCCTATCACAAGAAGTGTAATATTATACCCAGGATCATCTTCTCAAGATTACTTTAAATTCTAACACCAAAATATGGATATGAAGCCAATTTCAGTAACATTTAGTAAAATTTAGTGGTCCCTGACTACTTGAAAACCACACTGTTAAGTCCCATCAGTGTTCATCTAACTAAAGTCATTCCTGATCTACTTACCATGTTAGTACATACCCAAGAATTGCATTTTTACATGTATCATAGTAAAAGTATATTGGCTGGCCTCCTAGAATAGCTTTTAAATAGAGGTGAACTGGCCTAAAACAATTGATATGTATCCCACTAAGACAGATATCAATTATAGAGCAACTACATTCTAATATGAGAGGTTAAATACCTTTCAGTAGTAAGGTTTTCATTCAGAACTCTGTTTCCAAGCTCAAAACTTGATGTGAAGCAAATTTTGTTAAAATTTGGTTGTCCCAGATAACTGGACAATCCATTTTCATGACCCCATATGTTTATACCATATTCAAACTATTACAGCTATCAGACATGTATTAAATTGCCACTTCTGATTTGAAAATATATTTTTTTTATCATTTTAAGCTATTATTTGGTTATTTCTGATATAGAGGTAGGCGGAAATGAAAGTCCCATAAAATCACGCTCAGACTGAATTGCTACCATGTTAACACTATCCAATGTGTTCAACACATTCAGGGGCAGTTTTTGAATACACTAAACCAATGTTAACATGCACCTTGGGGTTGTGGCTGAGCTGATAAAATAAGATTTACTGCACAAATAGCCGTTTTTTAGTGAATTTCCGGTCAAAAACTGCCGAAAAATCTGCCAGGGGTCATTCGAACAGTAAAATCATATTTGGTGTTATTCTCCATGGCCATAAGTATATATGTACAACATCTGGAGCTTTAGTTATGAAAAATGAATTTTCTGTGAAGAAATTACAAAAATCACTCGTTTTTGGCCATTTTCGGGTGAAAATGCCCCAAAATGCGGAGTCCAAATGAGTTTATGCAATGTTAACATGCTTCATTAGATGCGGCTTGTCCAGTTCTATAAGGCAGTAACCAAGTAGTAGAGTACTGAGGGGGGTGCTACGGTAACCCTACCTAGCCCACGGACTAAAAGAGAGGGGGCGGGTTACATGTACCTTTGGTATAATACGTGCTGGCCAGAGATAGACAGAATTTCGGTTGAGCATAAAAGTATTGGATAATACTATGCCGATCCGCATGTATACGACTTGATACCATCGTATTACTGTGCAACCATTTACTGCAAAACTTTGTATTAGTTATACGTTGTGACATGTGTAAAAATGGCTTATACTACCTGTTTTATTTCCCCTTGGGGAACTATTTACTCGACCAACACTATCAGTGTGTATGTCTGCTAATTACAAGCTTAATTTTAATATTTGAATATCGTCAAGTAGACATGTTATACATGTACAAATAAGATGCAATTAAGTGCGTTAGCGTCATACATATTAATATCATTGGTAACTCTTTCAGTTATTCTTAATGCCAAGGCCGACTTATGTTTACATACACTCATGCATATAAAGATATCAACACAAGGCGTAGTACTGGTGCTGTTTTAGAGCGATTACAGACACTAATCTTAGTGACCTAATCACTAGGTTTATGCACTAACTGCTATATATGTGATATAAAACACTCTCCCGTGTACAAATACAAATATAGAAAATCTACACAAGAAATAACATTGAGTACAAGGACACATATAGGAAAATCAACTTAAAACCCCATTTTAAGGTAAATAACCTAGATACTATAGCGACAAATGTGTCACTTACGTAAGAAGACATAATCAGTCATTTTATATATATATATATATATATATATATATATATATATATATATATATATATATATATATATATATATATATATATATATGTATATATATATATATATATATATATATATATATATATATATATATATATATATATATATATATATATTTATATACAATAGATATATATATATATATATATATATATATATATATATATATATATATATATATATATATATATATATATATATATATATATATATATATATATATCAACAAATAGACTTACGACAGTGAATTGCTTGAAAGATTTATCAATATTTAAAAATGTCATCAGTACAATAGAAACGATCTATGTTAATTTTCTGATAACCGGAAAGGCTTTGATGTTTCCCATTATACTTTGCTGTGTAAAACAGGATTTGATTACCAAGTGGCTATGTGTGCGCCATATGGATTTTCTAATGAATTTCATAAAGGGAAATTTGGGTGTAACTACGTATAGATGAAGAAGCTATCTAATCATTATAGGGAACTTAATTTTTTAGATAATTCACACTAAAGAGATAATACTGTGTATACCGAAATACAGTAAATGTAGAAATGTAAATATAAAAAGGAGACAAATAACTTAAGAAAACACATCATATAAGTTTATATCCAGGAATATATGCAGAAAGAATAAAACGTACTCTAAATAAAGTTATACATCTAGATCGAAACGATTTCATAAAATATGGGTTTATAGGGGACAACATTCGTTTAACCTATGATAAAATATGTAAGATATATAATAATAAGGATTAATAGTATGGGTAGATTTTGATAAAGCATTTAATTCAATTATGGTAATTATAATTATATTTCATTTTAACTAGAATTTGATAGTATGGGAGATGAAATGATACATTTCAATAAATAAACGATTACAGTTTAATCCATATTCAGTTATAGTAGAGATTCGACACATTTCGGAAGAGGTTCTCCTCCTTAGGGATTAACAGGGATATCAATTGTGTCTTCAGTGAAGACAATTAATTCCTGCGCGAGTTGGCCGGATGCCTGTCAGCGACTTGTTATACACACGGCCATGTCAACAAGGTAAACAGCCTCGCATATTAATGTCTCACGTAGCTGCGTATCAAAGCTACGTTCATTTATTAAGTCAGTTGCCTGTGGTGGTATCCATGCCTAGGAAATTAAATGGGAATCGAGCGTTAAATTGCTCGTGGATTATACTCGGTCTGCCTGTGCATTTTTACAGGAGTTAAACACCGGTACTGTACATTTTCGTATAAGCAGCAGAAATTATGGTAGCAGCTGTAAGAGAAAACATATAAAAAGCATTCCAGTTTTTAACAAAAAATAAAGAATAGCCTTGTACACAGTGCTGTATTTAGAAGCCAATACAGCTACTTAATGCAAACTTGCAATGGCGCTGATACTTTGCAGTAATTTCATCAAATTTCAAGGTTAAATATCAATTAAGAAAAAATCTTCAAAATTGGGATATAAGAAGATAGAAGAAGAATTTTCTGAAAGGGGAAGAAATTACTCTGGACAACTACAAGAAATGTTCGTCTGACTTTACCTAGTGTGCATGACAAGATACCTTAAAATGTAAAAGCCTGCAAAAGAATATATAAACAAACCTCAGAATATCATAAATAGAATGAAGTTAAAATGATGATATAAGCCTGGTAGATGTAATAAGTATCTACTGTTTGATGTGGGACCTGCCCTAACGGCTGAACGGTCTAATGTGTTGCCACTGACTGTTTGCTATCGCATAAAACTGTCCGGGTTCGAATCACAGCCAGGGTTTGTGAGAAAGATGCTCGTGACTTAGGACTAGAATTCAGGCACTCAAGTTTCCTTCACCACTAACAACTGACTAGTCACAAATTAGTTGCAGTATTGCAGAAAATGCGATGACTAAAGTATACACTTCTAGTACTTATGCAATACCTTTAAAGTGTTTATGTCAACAAAACTACAGGCTAAGATCCAATACAATCAACCAGGTTATAAATACATGGTAAACTGAATTGATTTACGTAAAGATTGATATTTAAGGCAAACATGATACGTTGGTACTAAGTATTATCTTTCACCTGGATATTCTCACGCAAGAGATTTTCCCTTCTATGGTCCATGGAGAGGGGACTCCGGCTACAGTTTGACAGGAGTGAACCACGGAAATGTAACATTTGGTATATGTATATATAATCATATATATATATATATATATATATATATATATATATATATATATATATATATATATATGTATGTATGTATGTATGTATGTATGTATGTATGTATGTATGTATGTATGTATGTATATATATATATATATATATATATATATATATATATATATATATATATATATATATATATATATATATATATACTAGTATGTATATATATATATATATATATATATATATATATATACATATATATATATACTAGTATATATATATATATATATATATATATATATATATATATATATATATATATATATATATATATATATATATATATATATATATATATATATATATATATATATATATATATATACGTATGTATGTATGTATATAGATATAGAAATTTCTAACAATTACCATGTATTGAGGTTGTTGTGTCTAGCAAAGTTTGTTGAAATCTCTTCATTAATATTTTAAGATTAAACAATTCCAAAAAATAAATGTTGAACTCCAACATTAATTAAGGACCATCATAAACGACATTTTCTTTCAATTTTACCGATTATTTCATCTTTTTAATGTGCCGTGTCCAATAAACGAGGCGTCTAGGCATTCAAGTGGCCGTTGAATAAAAAGCCATTTACTGTTAGGGATAATATTTCATGGTCGTTAGTCGCGTCAAGCAAGTGGTTGTTTAATCACGGCAAAATATACATGGAATAGCCTTGGGATGATCTGAAAGTGGTCGTTCACAGCAAGTGGTCGTTTTAAAGAAGTGGTCGTTTGTACAAGTTTGACTATATATATATATATATATATATATATATATATATATATATATATATATATATATATATATATATATATATATATATATGTGTGTGTGTGTGTGTGTGTGTGTGTATGTATGTATGTAATCATGCATGCATGCATGCATGTATGTATGTATGGATGACTGAAAATTGTATGCATGTTTTATTGTACCTTAAGTGTTGGTATTCGCATGTTGAAAATGATGTTTGTCTTTTGTGGTATAAATATGATGCAAAGAGGCAAAATTTACTATTGGTTGAAAGAACGTATGTACGCGTGAAAACCAAATTGACAAATACTGGAGAAAGATACACCCTCATCTATACCTGACTGATAAAATGTTCCCTAGTATCCAATATTTGTTCGTTTTCCTCCAACAAATATTACTTGCCCCTTAAGATTCTATATAGGCCGAAAAAAATAAATGCTTTTCCATTAATATATAGCCATAACATTGGCATACGGTACATTTTTACTCATATCAGTTTTACAAAGTTAAGACCTGAGGCCCCATAGATAACTCAGAGCATGCATTCTGAATATGAGGAAGTATCCCCTCCTCCCATCCCTTATCTACCTAATTACCCGTGAAAAGGTCATCAAGTACACCGACCCTCTAACAGTGCAAAACTTCATCACGTTGCCAAGGAAATAGAGTTATCTTTAAAGTCAAGTCGAGTAAGAGGCAAGTCATATTAGTTCTATGCCTTTGGAGGGATAACTTGCAAATGCTGGGCCTCCTGGTTTTCTGGACTACGCTCTATAACCATGAATAGAATATAACGGCTAAGAGGTCTGACACACACACACATTGTTGAGGATCTTTCAAGGAAATTTTAAGAAAACCTTACTCTTCTTCATCTTACTGCTTACATCACGAAAAAGGATCATGGTCAGAGTTCAGCTTTTGAGAGCAAAGATCAGAAGTGGACAGGCCCTGGGAATTCTCCTACAAGCAGACAGGCGCGGCGACTCCACGACCACATACTAGACCCTGGTGCAAATATCACACACTGTACGCTGGTTTTGCTATAACAATTGCATCCACATAGCAACATGATTCTTCTGTGGACCTTCTTAAGCTGCTTTCTATTTCTGCCAATCACTTTCACTGGAGGTAAGATGAAACTTTCTTTCTCTCTTTATCTACTCATGAATAATGTACCTCTGCAGTGCCAACATTTAATTCATGCACTAAATGTGCTGGCAGCGCCGGCATAAAACACGACAGCACGCCGACTGCCACCTTCTTCTTCGTTGATTAAGTCCTCCTCTGTAGGAGCTGTATACACAATGAATCCAGGTTTGAAATAAAAGTATCCATCTTCAGGCACAAAACAAATGGCATCTGACCAACAATATCTGAATTAGCATAGTTCTCTGGAGATCAGAGCGGTTCTCCTCAAGTGTACTGTGTTGATAAAATCCCTTGTAGCAGAATCTGAGCCAATGCAAGGACTTGTGTCGCATCCGGGTGCGTGCTGTCTAGGCACAGCCTGGCAAAGAGGGTCACCCAGTTTTCGTGGCATGGATGCGATCAAAAGTACCTGACCTATTAACTGAACGTAGCTTTGATTCCCAAGCTACATGGGTCATTAATGTGCTTGGCTTAGCTTTTGACGATATCCAAGGGTGTTTACACAACCAGGCACTGCCAGACGTCCGGACGACTGTTGCAAACATTAAATGTCAGTACTGTGTACCGCCTGTGTATCTTAATTTACATAAACGTCACTTTCTCTTCTTATTCCGAAAATATGTTCAATGTCGTATAACCAAATTCAGTTGTTTTCCCCTGAAATGGTAAGTTTCACGATGCCTAGCTAGTTATTTAGGGGTAACAGGTCACCCTTGAACTGTCGGACTCTAGAAATGTAGATTGATTTCTAGTTTAATTCACGGTTCCCTATCTTGTATTATCTTGGGCGTCCAATGTGTCTCCCCTTTGTGAAGACTTTCTTTTCAACAAAGATTTTCTAAATCTATTGTTCCGTTTTATTCATTGTAATTCCCCTTTTGTTGGATCATGGAAGGCTAAGAAGATATGTATTACTTTGGATATAAATGTGCACGTAATTTCGCAATTTTCTAGATCTTGAGACTATTTCTGCAATACCAAGGCTACATTGTGATTCGCCAGCTGTTAGTGGTAAACCAAAAATTGTCTCAAAGTTTATATCAAACAATATTTATTCAAAATCTGAATATTACAAAACTTGTCAAGTCAACAGTAAAAGATGCAGACACATTTGATCGAAAGTGGAAATCGTTTTTTTCATTGAATCCTCAGAAAATATAACGACACCCACAATAGTTAGTATATCTTATAATTGTATACTTTATTTTTTCTGTTTTTATGAAATATAATGACATGTACCCTGAATACACACTATATGTAAAGATAATATGATATAAAATTTTATATCCTTGCTTATTGATATTGCGTATGGCTATTGAGAAATAAAGTTCCTGTTGCACGTGTTGCAGATATGTGCAACCCTGCAAGGTCATCCTTGGCTTGCTCTATGGTATGCAATAGGAGTTGGTACCTCCCGGTTAACCGTACGCTGGCGTGGCTCCCTGCTCGCCTTATAAAAGAATGGGGTGTGTGGATCAGACTATGGATACCATGCACCTAAAAAATACGTTGGTCCTCTTTGGATTTGAAGGCTCTGCTCTTTCTCTTCCGCTTTTTCTTCTTTCACATGCTTTGCCATTGTTCTTTAACAATGGCAAATGACCACTTTATGGGGAAAAACTGTATGGCACTGAATGGCCTAATGTGCCGATGTGCCTTTAAGCCCTCATTCATTCATTCACATGTGTGCAATGTGAATTTTTTTTTAAATACATATCAAAGTTATGGATACGGATTTGAACTGGAGACGTCCAACATTGGGAATATCTTCGATCACTAACTTTACTACCTTTATTTATTTGTTACAGGTGAGGACACACTTGGAAGTTTTATTATCCTGTGTAAGGACCAATTCAGGGTGGAGCGCTTGCAAAAGCAAACTGTCATATACAAGAATGATACATTTCATGGATGTGGCCACACCCCAGATTCCAATACTATATCATGCTTTGGTAGATGTGAGGAAAGGGCTAAGTACAAGGACGAGTGTTCGTGTGACCAAAGCTGTATGACTTATTCTGACTGCTGTCCAGATTACAGAGAGTATTGTAATGTATCTGGTTCCAGTGACCCTAATTTCACCAGATCACTGCAATGCACAGACACCTATTTGAATGGTGAGCGAAAGAAAATTCTTCTTGTTAGTCATTGCGCACAGAAATGGCAAGATAAAACCGTACAGCAAAAATGTGAGGCACCAAACAAGAAAAATTACGATTTGGCTGAATTTGTTCCAGTTAGTGTTAAGAAAATAGGAAAGCAGACCCTTGTTCCTTATGTAAACATATATTGTGCTGTCTGTAACTTTATTGAAGAGGACTTGATATCAATGTGGGCCACCGAGGCTAATTGTGTAAACTCAAAACAACTCACTAAGCTAGTTGAGAACAAGAATTCAAGTCAAATCCTACAATTCATTCTTTTCAATTGCGAGTTGGCAGTCACCCCACCTAATTCAACAGACATAATACCATGCAGGATTGGCCTTGTGGATGACTGTAATTATGCTCTAAATTCCATCATTGGTAATTTTTCCTCATTGGTGGCTTCTTGTCACTCATATAAAGCTGTCGTTGCGAGAGTTTTCACAAAGCCAGGTGATTTGGATTGTTATTATGAGTACTTTAAGAATGAGCACTGTGCCTTGTGTAATGGCCATAGGAATGTTGCATGCAATTTTCAGAGCCTTTGGGACATGACAGAGCGACTTGGCTCCTTTACCATTCTGCTTGATTTTAGCAAAGGTTCATTTGGTTTAAAATCAAAATCAAAGACCTGTGACAATGGCGAGGTTCTCGTTGGGAATAAATGTCAAGGTGTTCTTTGTGAGGTTGGGTACATCTACATTAAGAACCAGTGCTCTCCCTACGCTGACCCGTCATCACAACTTCAACCAAAGGGCACGAAAAGAGTATTAATCAGTGTTGATGCCAAACTTCGCTTACTGCAATACAAAAATAATACACATTCATGTTTAACTAAACCAAATCTGGCAAAGATGACCTTGGCTTTTCTTGAAAATATCTTGGATATTCCAAAAGAGTCAATTGTTTCTTTCAAAATTATTAGGTCCTCGCCGAAAAACTTCTCTTCAGAATGCCTGGAATTTAATGCTTTTCATTCAATATCCATTCGCCTTGAATTAAAGATAATGAAAGATGCACCTCCCATGTTTGATTTAATTGAGCATCTTAGAACTGTATTTAAGGAATATCCATATATCTGCCCAGACTGCACTATAGAAATGAAAGAAGTTATGATACATTTCCAAAATTTTGCTTTGGGTGATACCTTTCAATGCAATAAGACAGTAGGTTCCATGACAGAATATTCTAACTCTGAGTTATCACAAGAGCATTCTGACAAACTCGATCAGGATTTGGTACTAGTCCACAATACATCCACCTATTATACACCTAGTAGTATACTTTTATATGCTGCTTTAGAACTAAACAGTGTAGGAGGTGTCTCCGTTAAGATCAAGATACATGTGTGTGAATGGGGGATATCAATGGAAGATAGCACCTGTTCTATGGTCCAATTGCAAGCCAAAGATATTGTAGTTGGGAATGCCACAGTGCATATAATTTCAGCTGATATTACCCTTCCACGAAGTAAAGTATACTTCAGGGATGATATCGGTGTATTTGTGTGCCATGAGGTTCTTCTCAATTACACCAAGCAAGCATCCAAAGATTCAGCGAACACTGAAGACTCAGTGCAGAGAATTTTAACCCTAGTAGGCAGTTGTCTATCTCTAACTGCTCTTGCATTCACCGTACTAACGCACATGTTATTCAAGAGCATGCGCAATCTGCCTAACCGACTACTTGCAAACCTTGCCACATGCCTGTTCATTGCACAGCTTGGTCAGTTGGTCGTACCGAACCAAACAGCGAACCAGACTGTATGCACAGGACTTGCCCTTGCTATGCATTTTTTCTGGCTAGCCTCTTTCACATGGATGAGCATTGTAGCGTTCAATGTGTGGAACACTTTCAGAGAGATCACAATTCGTACAAGAGACGAAGAGCAGAAACAGTTTACTTTGTATTTGGCATTTGGCTACTCGCTACCTCTTATAGTAGTATGTGTTTGCCTGGTCGTCCATGTATGCCAGTGTACTACCTTAGCCCCAGTGTATGCTGCAAATGGGGTCTGCTGGATATCCAACAATAACTTCCTCATCTTTGCCTTTATGGTACCTATCGGTGTCAGCCTGGTCTTTAACACCATATTCTTTCTGATGACAACTGTTAACGTACATCGTACCAATAAGTATGCACAAAAAGCCAGGGGGGAAAGTTCAAAAGGAAGCATATGTGAAATATTAATCTACATCAAATTGTCTACTGCTGTGGGGTTGTCCTGGGTTTTTGGGTTCTTGGCTGTGTGGACTGGTGCCTCTTGGCTTTGGTATCCCTTCATTGTGTTGTGCACCTTGCAAGGGTTAATGCTGTCCTTAGCATTTTCGTTCAATGGAAGGGTACTGGCTCTCTATAGGAGATGCTTGCGTTGCAAAGGATCTTCACTTGCAACCGGTTCATCTGGTACTGAGTCAACAAAACAAAGCTCAGTAAGCCACACTAGATCTTCAGTGCATTTGAAAGCAGACCTCAAATAGAAACACGCACACAGTAGAGCACATTCTCACAGAAAGACAAACGTTTGTTAACGCATAATGTAATAAACATTGCAAAATGCAGTATCTTCGCTTAACGCAATACCAAATCGTTGCGAAATGTAATACATGTGCAAAACGTAGCAAAAATCGTTTCAAAATGTAATAACTGCGTGAAACGTAATAAAAAATCGCCTTTTATTACATTTCGCGCACCTTGTGCAATTACATTTCGTGAACATGTTCTATTACGTTTCGCGCAGGTATTACATTACGCAAATCTTTTGTATTACATTATGCGTGGGTATTGCATTATGCACAATGTTTTATTACGTTTCGTGCAGGTATTACATTTCGCAACGATTTTATATTACGTTGAGCGTAGGTATTACATTTTGCACGTTTATTACATTAAGCATTTTAACAAACGTTGGACTACTGCATCATAGTGCATTTCAAGGAGCACGCATTTTGTGGGCGCTGTAGTGTGTTCCAAGTCAAATAGGTGGCGCTTACATATGAATATTCATATATTCAAGAAGTGTTCAATGTTAATTCATGATTATTCCCATAAACGAATAGTCAAGGGGAAATATACTCATTTACCATTTAATTTTACTATTCCTAAATGCTTTATAAATATTCGATATAAAGGTTGAATATATTTATGAATGACATACAAATATGGATAATTCAGTTGAAAAAGCATTATTTAGAATTGGTTTGGGAATATGTGTAAGTCACTTACAAATATTCAAATATCATTTCAAAATGTTCACAAATAAGTGACAAATATTCCCAATTGATGTTGAACATTTGAAAATCATTTAAAAACTATTAGTAATTTAGATTGAATTAGAAATATTTTTAAATTCATTTTTGGATATTCGTAAATCAGTTGAGCATAACTTAATTTCGATTCTAAAAAATAGATTTGGAATATTCTGCATGGTTCTATAAATATTCATAATAAAGTATAAAGGTAATGAAAATAATACGTGAAAAAACATTGTATTTGTTCAATGGTGTATAGTAATTGGAAGGGAAGTTATACTGGAATAAATGCTTCAAATGGTTCAATGGCGTATATTTGAAAACGATCCACATTAGCATTCAAATGGCACAAATAATAATTGGTTTAAAATGAATGAAGGTAAGGTTACCCCCTGTACCTACAAATGCAAAAAATAAAGTATATAGAAAATGCAATCATTTGACCTCTGGAGTCATGGGCATCGGAATGGATTTGAATTTGGATGTTGATGACTTTTCTTTTTCTGTCGTATTGAGATCAAATGGCAATTAGCCAATTGTTAATCATGATGAAAACAAGGGGGGCCTACCCTGGTGGCCGAGTGGTCTAAGGTGCGTTGCCAATGACTGCTGGCTGTCTCTCATCACTGCCCAGTTTCGAATTAAGGCCGTGGCTAGTGAGAAAGCTACCAGTGACTTGTGGTTAGGCGGTGGTTTTCGCCCAGTACTCCGGTTTCCTCCGCCACTTACAACTGACTTTTCATAACCTAGCCTAACTATGGTAGAAAAAGTGACGATAATAAAAATTCTAAACTCGAATCAAAAACAAGAGTACCCAAGGAAAACCGCCGACCAGCGTACGTCACTAGCAATATCCACATATCTTAGATATATCTAATTCTTAGATCATGCGTCAAAGCTTTAAAACTTGACTCTGTAAACAAGTGGGAAAATATAGATGAAATCAAATACAATGTTGATTATTATATAAAAGCTGAAGGATTTAAATTTGAAATCAAAACTGACGGCAGAAAATAGTTTTAATGACATTTTGTGCAAAAATGTGTAATGAACCTGTTGATATGTTAGGGTAATTTGTTTGAGGCTGTAATTACAATATTGTATGGTATTGTTTACCCTGTACTGCATGTAAATATTATTTTAGTGTTATTTGTTTATACGCAAAACGAAATAAAAAATCATTTACACATGTACAATTTGAAATATAAAAAAGGAGTGAGACACGGTAAGCATGGCGGAAAGGTTGCCAGTGACTTGGGGTCAGTCGGTGTTTTCTTCTGTGTATTACAAGGCTACAGTTAACATTTAATCCCTGCACTAGATGGGCGCATGGGCATCCTGGGCATAATACACGACCGAACGCCCGATTGACACCCAGTTTACTAGGCGTGGATGCGTAGATGACCCCACAACTGAACGTAGCTTTGATTCGCAAGCTGCGGGTCATTGCTATGCTTGGCTTATTTTTTGACATGTTATCTATAGGTGTTTGTGCAACCAGGCAACGGAAGACATCCGATCGACTGGTGCAGGAATCAAATGCCTGCACTGTAGTTACCGTTGACCAATCATAGGGCTGACCAAGAGACAACGATCAAAATTGGCTCTCTATTCAGCTCTCCCTGAAGATTCTACTGACAATGAAATGGTTCATATACTCAACCACATTTTCATTTTGATATGGCGTGTTTGTTTCAGCTCTGCATATATATTTTGTTACATATAGCGGGGCGGCTAACTCAGGAATTTGGCCAAATTGTGCACTTTCCGTAAAAAGCGTGAAAATTGGTACAGATATACTTTGAGTGATGCTGATCAATATTCTTAATGGACGCAGGGCGTGAGTTACCATTAAACACTATTTTTGGGGCATTTTATGCAAAAAATGTCATAAAACGTGATTTTTTAGGAATATGTTCATAAAAAATCTAGGGAAGAAAGTGGAAGCTGAAAATCTCACACAAGTACACTTAGAGAGTTATTGATAATGAATGTCATCAGTAAAGTTTGCGAAAGACCCCCTAACTGACTGCATTTTTGGGGTAATTCAGGCAAAAATGTTGTAAAACGTGATTTTTTTGGAATATGATGATATAAAACCTAGGGGAAGAAAGTGGAATCTCCAAACTTGGCACACATACACTTCAAGGGCTGCTGATTATAATATATATAATTAATATTATGAAATTGACACATAGGGTGTGTTTTTGGGGTGTTTGCAGCAAAAAAGAGTAGAAAAGGTGAGATTTTTGGGATCTGACAATAAAAAATCCTTGGCATAAGCGCAAAAGCTGAAAACCTCACACAAATACACTGAGAGAGTTATTGATAATGACTGTCGTTAGTAAAGTTTATGAAAGACCCCTGAGTGACTGCATTTTGAGGTAATTCAATAAAAAAATGACTAAAAAAGTGAAATTTTGGGAATGTGATCAAGAACAAACTTATACTTCAGAGTAAAAAGTGCAAACCTCACACAGACACTCCTTGAAGGTTATTGATTAAGACTGCTTTAGTTAAAGTTATGAAATATACCAATAGTGCCTGATTTTAGGGTAATTTTATTGAAACATGACTGAAAATAAGATATTTTGGGGATTTGACCCAAAAAATCCACACCTCAAAGTAGGAAACTGCAAACCTCACACAAATATTCATTGTAGGATATTCAATGTAACAGCTTTAAGTACACAGTATGAAATGAACCAATACTGCCTGATTTAGGGTAATAATACAAACAAATGACTTCAAAACTGAGGTTTTAAGGGTCTGTTTCTGAAAGATTTGTACTGAGTAAACATTAGAAACTTACCACAAATTGCCCCTAAAGTACTTTATGGTTGCTGATTAGAACTGCTATTAGTAACATCATGAAATGTTTTCATACTGCCTGGCTTTAGTGTTTAAATTATCCAAAATGACACATCACAAAATAACCTGAAAAGTCCTAAAAGCTTATGCATTTGTAGCCAATGTTTGTAGACTTTATTTTGTAGATGCCCTGTAAATAAGTGCACATCTTAGTTCAGTCCTGTTTGTTTGTGTGTGTGTGTGTGATTGTGTGTCTACTAAGATCCTTTACAATCAAGAGTGTCCAATATACAAGTGAATGTGTAGTTTGGAAAGCCTTTTGTAATGAATCCTATAACTAGTATTCCCATATTGTTCACTTTCTTAGATTTACAATACTGAATTGACACATTAACAGCATTTTTAATGTATATGAGAATGAATCTTAGGTTTCCAGCTAACCACTAGCCCCATAGCCTGAGGCTACTGAGAATTGAGCAGGGCTACAATAATATTTGATTTGGTAGTCCAACTGGCTACATGAAAAGTGACATTTTAAGATCATATTAAGAGGATTACAGGAATATGATCAGCTGAAGAACACCATTTGACACGCTCGATTGTTCTTTTCCAAAATGAAATACAACAAAGAAAAGATAGCTTACTACATCTGGCTTACTACTTCAAAATTGCTTTGGGACATGCAGAATTTAGTAAAGATAGGGCTATAAGGTCTTGGGTGGGGCTATGGCAATTTAAAAACCGGAAGTCCTGCAGTCTCCCAGAACTTTTAACCCAAACATGACCCCTAGAATCTCATATTATACAAGCATTAATCTCTACAAGCTTGTTTTACCTGGATTGATTGACACCTCAACTAGAATAGAATAGTGTGGTTCCAAAGGTTTTAGCTGCCTTCACCTTCACTCTCTTCAACATTCAATAATTTGATGGAGGACCAGTATAGATATGATTTGATCCATAACAAGCCTTAGGTAGCAGGGCCAAAATTGCTTCCCGTCCAGATTAGCTACTCATCTACTTCAAATCCTTATACATGTACCAACTACATTTAATAGCCTTTTGTGTCAAAAAGGCAATTTACCTTTTAGCTATGTCTTAAAAGATGGTTTGTTAGGAAAATCTTTGGTTATTACCCAGAAAAGTTCAAAATAGAAAATTCCTTAAAGAAATCTTTGCCTGTCCAAAATGGAGGTATTCAGGAAACTTCCTGTCCAAAAGACAGACAGGACGGGTCCTGGCTATAGTCCCTGCATGCAGGGACTTAGCCAGGACCCGTCCTACCTGTTGGACAGATAGTTTTGGACAGATAGTTTCCTAAAAAACCTCCTGTTTGGACAGGCAAAAATTTCAATGATGATTTTTCAATTTTGCCTTTTTGGGTGTAATAACCAAATATTTTCCAAACAAACCATCTTCTAGGACATAGCTTAAGTGCAAATTGCCCTTTTTGACACACTAGGCTATCAAATGTAGCTGGTATAAGGATTTGAAGTAGATAAGTAGCTAAATCTGGACGGGCAAACAATTTGAAATTGCTGTTTTGGACAGGTATTTTTGAAATCCTGGCTAAGACCCTGCCTGCATGTCACATCAACCAATTTATGCTGATAGTTCCTCCTCTGATGTGACTTCCCAATTGGTAATACTCTAGAGAATACCTCTAACATATAACACTAAGATCATAAAATATCTAGAATGAAGTTGCAGATAATATTGTGAATAAAAATTCTTCTCAAATTTTCCAAAATATGCTGACAAAATTAAGATATTTCAAAATAAGTAAGGGCTCTTTGGCTGAATAGGGTGTTATTGTGCCCCAGCCATGTACTGTTTCTTTGAACAAATAGAGTGCTGGACACGAAGGGGGGTTGTTTAAACCCAGACATTACTGTAACTTCAAAATAGTTATGTTATTCATTACAATGATGGGGGTTATTGAACCTAATGCATGCACTATTACTATCAAAAAGTAAACTTCTAAATATAAATGGCCGGGGGGGGGGGGGTTCTTTAACCCAAGTCATAAATCATTATATGATGATGATTGAAGGATCCAAAGTCTAATCCAACTTGGGTTTGGAGAAAAAGAGTCATGGAAACCAACCTGGATGATACTTTTGCAGGCACTAGATATGCACTATGACCTCTGCTCAGCTCAAAAAATGAACCTGTAAGAGGCAAGTACAGGTCTTAAAGCAATTGTATTTTGTCATTGTGAGGCAAACTGCTCTGAATGCAAAGTGATCATACCACATTCTGATGTTGTAGACAAAGCCACAACTGTAAGAACAGTTTTACTGAGTATGCATAATGCATGCAATAGATTATAGGGAATATAAGATTCACAAATTATAAAACTCAATGATAAGGGTACATGGAACATCTCTGGTCATATGTGCATTGCTTTTAGATTGATATTAGTTATCATTTCTTTCATAACAACACCAAACCGACATATGGTGGACTATTAAAGCTTAATTGTGTGAGGTTTTCAGCATCTGCTCTTAGGCCAAGGATTTTTTATTGTCAGATCCCAAAAATCTCACCTTTTCTACTCTTTTTTGCTGCAAACACCCCAAAAACACACCCTATGTGCCAATTTCATAATATCAATTATATATATTATAATCAGCAGCCCTTGAAGTGTATTCGTGCCAAGTTTGGAGATTCCACTTTTTCCCCTAGGTTTTATATCATCATATTCCAAAAATATCACGTTTTACAGCATTTTTGCCTGAATTACCCCAAAAATGCAGTCACTTAGGGGGTCTTTCGCAAACTTTACTGATGACATTCATTATCAATAACTCTCTAAGTGTACTTGTGTGAGGTTTTCAGCTTCTACTCTTATACCTAGGATTTTCATTGTCAGATCCCAAAAATCTCTCTTTTTCTACTCTTTTTTGCTGAAAACACCCCAAAAACACACCCTATGTGTCAATTTCATAATATTCATTAGATCAGTTATAATCAGAAACCCTTGAAGTGTATTTGTGCCAAGTTTGGAGATTCCACTTTCTTCCCCTAGGTTTTATATCATCATATTCCAAAAATATCACGTTTTACAGCATTTTTGCCTGAATTACCCCAAAAATGCAGTCACTTAGGGGGTCTTTTGCAAACTTTACTGATGACATTCATTATCAATAACTCTCTAAGTGTACTTGTGTGAGGTTTTCAGCTTCTACTCTTATGCCTAGGATTTCTATTGTCAGATCCCAAAAATCTCTCTTTTTCTACTCTTTTTTTGCTGAAAACACCCCAAAAACACACCCTATGTGTCAATTTCATAATATTTATTAAATCAGTTATAACCAGCAACCCTTGAAGTGCATTTGTGCCAAGTTTGGAGATTCCACTTTCTTCCCTAGATTTTTTATGAACATATTCCCAAAAAATCACGTTTTATGACATTTTTTGCATAAAATGCCCCAAAAATAGTGTTTAATGGTAACTCACGCCCTGCGTCCATTAAGAATATTGGTCAGCATCACTCAAAGTATATTTGTACCAAGTTTCACGCTTTTTACGGAAAGTGCACAATTTTTGTCTTAGCCGCTCCGCTAATAAGTGTATATTGTATTTGTATTTTGTAAGTGTATCGTGTACCTTATCATAGTCAATAAAGCATACACCATAATACAACAATACCAAGACAAGTTACATTATCTATATTATAAGACAGGAGGCCCCGCGGGGAGGCCCTATCCTTTGCAACGGGTAATCTCCGTTGCCACACATGTTTCCCTAATTCTGAGTGGGTCGTCAGGTGGACGAGTGTGCCTACATGGTTTTTGTCGTAAACAAATTTGAAAAAATTAAACATTGACGCTGTTTTTATAGCCTGTTTTGTATATATATATATATATATATATATATATATATATATATATATATATATATATATATATATATATATATATATATATATATATATATATATATATATATATATATACATATATATATATATATATATATATATATATATATATATATATATATATATATATATATATATATATATATAATTATATATATATAGAGACAGAGAGAGAGAGAGAGAGAGAGAGAGAGAGAGAGAGAGAGAGAGAGAGAGAGAGAGAGAGAGAGAGTTGCATGATATATCTAACAAAGTTGAACAATATTTTGAAAGTTGCATGATATTTTGAGAGTTGAATAAATATCATTTTGGCATGCCATACTAAACGTTTGGTCTCAGGGATATCTGGGTGCTCTGATATGTTTGCAATTATAAGAACTATCATGGTTTCCGTCCGAAGGACGGGTACTTTTCTAGTTTGACATATTACAATCAAGGCTTTACAAAGTTCTATTTCAATTGTGAAAGACTTATCTTATTTTTAGCTTTATTTAGTGCACACTACCTCCAAAACCTTCGAATTCTTCTAAAAGGCTCTGTTAGTTCAGCAGGGTTAAGGGGGAAAATCGTTCACCTTCTGATAGAAGCACCAAAACTGGTAGATAGGTAGTTTTTACCATGTACAGTTACGACAATTAATTCCTGCACTAAATGCATAGGCAGCCCGGGCATGATACACGACCGTACGCCCAATTGCCACTCAGTTTCCTATGTATGGATGCATAAATAACATCATAAAGTAAATTAAACTAAACGTAGCTTTTATTCGCACACTCCATGGGTTATTGATGTGCTTCACTTATTATTTGACCTGTTATCCACGGGTATTTCTACAACCAGGCACTGACAGACGTCCGGTCGACTGGTGCAGGAATTAAATATCTGTACTGTACTTCCATTTAACGATGAGATCCATCATCGACCTTCCCTATAATTGTGAAATTTGGGGGTTCTATAAATAAGCAATCAATCAGTTGGCTCGATTTCAGATTTTCTTACAAATATTCCCTAGCAATTATAAAGAAGCCCTAAAATATTGTTTCACATTAATGACCTTCAGAAGTCATTTAGAGGTAGAGTCAACGTCATTAACATTTTACTGTGACTATTGGTCTTATGATGTGTATCTACAAAGCATCTATTGATGATGGTGAATGCTGAATTTGTGATTTAGGTTCACACAACCATCATAATTTCAAGAGAATTGTGATACCTTTACACGTATTAAAGATTCATAGACTGGGGTGATCTAAGCCGGGGATGTAAGGTGCATCGTTTACCAAATGTCAGCAAATTGGAATGATCCTGGCTGCTGACAGCTTCGGGCATGCATGTACAGGAAATGCAGCTCTGATTTGCTTTATTAAGCCTACACCTTCCTCTGAATTTATTTTCCTTTGAGCTACATGTATCACTTATAGGATTGTGTACCTGGATAATAAGGAGCTGGTACCGCCGTACCTGCATTTAACCCATTCACACTCAGAGCGGCCAAAACAGGCCTAACAATTTTGAAAATATAGTTCTAACAGAAGCATTTATTGGAAAATATTTGAAGGAGAAATGTTGACCGGAAGTTAAACAAAAACTCTCCCTCAAATATTTTGTGAATTTTTGCTTTATTCCTAAGTTATTTTCAAAAGTATGAAAGTAGCAGACGATACCTCCCAGAGGAACTCTGAGTGTAAATGGGTTAATATGATGCCAAATACTGATATTGGATGGGAAAAGTATTGTATCGCTTAAGATCTTTAATACTGGTACTGCTTAACCCATTCACACTTAGAGTTACTCTACAAAGTGTCGTCTGCTACTCTCATACTTTTGAAAATAACTTTTGAATAGAGCGAAAGTTCACAAAACATTTGAAGAAGAGTTCTTGTTTGGCTTCTGAACAGCATTTCTCCTTGAAATATTTTCAGGAAAATGCTTCTGTAAGTAAAATATTTCCAAAATCGTCAGGCCTCTTTTGGCCGATCTGAGTGTTAATGGGTTAACAGAACAAGATTGACCTGACTGCTATCACTACATCTGCCTTATTTGGGCAGGCAGAATTGTTAAGATTATTGTTAAATTATCGCATCATTAAGAAAATGTTGTTACTGATAACGGACCTTTGGATCCTGAGCTCAGATCCATACAGTCTATCCGGGCATATTTTGTCATCGAAGGCTTTTACTGCCACTCTTAAATTTTCTGAGCAATAGTATTATAAAGGTTCTATGTTTTGTAAACGGTTAAATATTTTTTATTGAAACATGTATTTAAGACTAAACTTTTGCGGAAGGAGTGGAACAACTGGTTATTTTTTTTGGTTATGTATATTAGTAGTAGTAGTAGTAGTAATATAATTATTATTATCATTATTATCATTATCATCACTATTAACTGTACGCACATATTCAAGTAACATCTTGCAAGACCACTAAATGTATTAGATACAGTGATTTTTATGTTAGCTGTAAATTTGTAATTTGACATATTTTTCAAAAATGTATATGACAAATTGTCTATGGATATAAGCTATGTACATCAGTATATACAATTGCAATACAATGCTTTAGGTAATCATGGGGAAATATGGTACCAATTTCGTAACATTTTGTACCATTTTCACTAGTAGTTCCAAGGGGTCTTAACCCTTCTAATGCTGAGGCTACTTTCGTCAAAAGCACGAGGACAAAATGTTTTTTTAAAACCATCTGAACCCTGTCAGGTTGGTATTCATTGGAAAGCTCTCGCTGAGTACTCTCAGATGAGTACCCATATGCCAGGGTTTCAGTCATTTTTCAGGTTTTTTGCATCATTTTGTATCAGCCAAATTAGCCACCAGCAGCATAAGGGTTAAAGTTGCAGAAGGACCATCGACAGCCCTATACAACTCTGCTCATTTATATAGCGACCAGGCCAAACCGCTTGGGGTTCCAGTGGAGACTTAAACCTGTGATCTCACGCTTGGGAGCCAGGCATCGTAACCACTAGGCGACAGCAGATCCCCTCACAAATTAAGCAGCCATTATGCAAAAATCTCTTATTCACCATATCTCGGCCATTTTACAGATAACTGAATAAAATACTAGTAGTCTTGTGATCCATACTTTTGCATTCATAGAATGTTATACAATGTTATATTAACCCTTCCAATGCTGAGGCTACTTTTGTCCAAAGCACAAGGAAGCAAAAAAGAAAATTTAAAACCATCTAAACCCTGTCATGTTGGTACTCATTGGATAACTCTTGCCGAGTACTCTCAGATGAGTACCCATATGTCAGGGTTTCAGTCATTTTTCATTTTTTTGCATCAATTTGTATTGGCCAAATTAGCCACCAGCAGCATAAGGGTTAAGATCCCCAGCACAAAATAAACAAGAAATCTCCAAAATCCTAATAAGAGCTCTTTATTTGTCCGCTGATTGAAAGTGAATAGCTCACTGACATCTTACATAGCTTGTCACCCAATATTAAAAGAAGTATCTTATTTACATATGACAACACAATATACAACTAACCTTGGATTTCCTAGACACATATACGGATAGCAGTTGATTTCAATAAGGATTGAGATTAGCAGTAACTCCTGTATGATACTATATATTAACAATATTTTTAACCCTTCCAATGCTAAGGCTACTTTCATCCACAGTAGGATGCAGAGATTTTTGAAAATCATCTAAACCCTGTCATGTTGGTATTCATCGGATAGCTCTTGCTGAGTACTATCAGCGAAGTACCCATGTGCCAGGGTTTCAATTAATTTTTTAGGGTTTTTGCATGATTTTGTTTTGGCCAAATTAGCCACCAGCAGCATAAGGGTTAACTATACTGCCTGCCTCCCAGAAACCTAATTTTGTTAAAATTAGCAAAGTCAGCTCAAGAAATTTTACGATCAAAAGAGCGAAGTGCTTTTGTCCAGAGATGAGCCAGTAGCAGTTCAGTCAATTTTCAACCATTCAGCAGTACAACAGATCTTAGCCCTTCCAGTGCTGAGGCTACCTTCATCCAAAGCACAAGGATGCAAAGATTTTCAAAAACCATTCAAACCCTGCCATGTTGGTATTAATTGGATAGCTCTCACCGAGTACTCTCAGATGAGTACCCATTTGGCAGGGTTTCAGTCAATTTTAGGTTTTTGGCACCATTTTGTTTGGGCCAAATCAGCATCATAAGGGTTAAAATGGCCTGCCAATTCTAGTCAATTCACAAACTAATTTTTAGATCTAAAGAAAAAATTCATTCAAGCCTCCACCTCTGACTTTCCTTTCAGTCGTTTTTTTTACTCTTTATAACATATTTTTCAGAAGCATTGTAAGATCAAGCCAACCCTTTGAAAAACTACAGGCAAGAAAGGGTTAACTTATTTATGCTTCCCAGCAGGTATAAGTAGTCTGGCAATTTTGATTAAATCTCGTAGATAAAAGCAAAGTTTGGAAAATATTTGAAGAGGAAATGTTAAACAGAACGTTACAAACAACTCTCCTTCAAATATTTTGGAAAAGCATTCTCAATTACAAAGTTATTGTCAAAAACATCCTTGATCCAGACGACAATGCCTAGAGCACCTCTTAAGCATTCCAATGCTGAGGCTTCTTTCATCCAAAGCACAAGGACTCAAAGTCTTTTGAAAACCATCTACACCCTGCCATGTTGGTATTCAGTGGATAGCTCTCGCTGAGTACTCTCAGATGAGTTTCTGTCATTTTTCAGCTTTTTTCGCAACATTTTCGATTGACCAAATTAGCAACCAGCGCCACAAGGGTTAAGCTTTTATGTGTTAAACATATTGGCTGAAAAGAAGCTGAACAGGAAAAAGTGAACAATCCACTTGCCAAGATGAATAATGTTATTTACATCATGTTGATAACTTCATGTTCTTATAATGCAACTCTAATTTGCTCCAATCCTTTCATTTTGAACTACATGCAGCTATATTATATAGTACAAATTTCTACCACTTGGTGGCATGAGAGTTCAAACTAATTTTCAACACAGAATAGTCTATTATTGCTATATCTTCCACACATATACCTGGTTGCTATGACTACACCTCTTCCACTGCTTAATTTAACCCATTAACACCAGGAGTGCACACATGGTCTGACAACTGAACAAAACGTATATAAAAGAGAATTTTAAATCAAATTTGATTGGGAATGTCAAACCACATCAACTTCAATTTTCCACAAAATACTTTGTTTTCAATATATATATATATATATATATATATATATATATATATATATATATATATATATATATATATATATATATATATATATATATATATATATAAATATATATATATATATATATATATATATATATATACATATATATATATATACATATATATATATATACATATATATATATATACATATATATATATATATATATATATATATAAATATATATATATATATATATATATATATATATATATATATATATATATATATATATATATATATATATATATATATATATATATATATATATATATATATATTATATTTTTTATAACAACCATTACAGTATTTATCATATATAAATCAATCAATACAGTTCAGTTACATTTTCTATTTTTTAAATCAAAGTACCTGAACCAGAGGAAATATTTGGTTATTGTCTGACCTGACAATCTTCAGACCTATAAAATAACATTCCAGCCTAAGAAAAAAAGAATTTTTGGAGAAAAAAAATCATTAAAGTTCAATATAAGATAGTCTTCCAGTAACAAGATTCCACTTACCAGTAAAATAACAGTAACAACTGAACACCTTAACTTAAAGCAAGAAACACACTTTCAATTTTCAAATATTTTGAAATAGAAATGTCATTTTAGTTTTATTGATTCATTCTAGTGAGGAAGGACAGACATAAATGATGAGTAATAATTACAGACTAATGAAATGTACACTCATAAAAAACGTACTTTCAACGATGACCAATATACACAAACTTAAAGCTTAAACAGTACATCTAGTATAAAAGGTGTGAATTAATAGGTGAAGTGCATTAGACGAAATGACAACTTCACAAGGGTGGCCAAAAATTGTAGTCCTGGAGCACAACAGATTTTAGTGGACACTGTGTGATGATAATATTACCGTATTCTTCAGATTAAGCGCACAGTGCGGGTGGAGTTAAGAAAATATTTCTGTAGAAGGGGTGCCGGCAATCTGCCGTTTTACCGCACACCCCAGTGAGTGTCGTTAGTGTATCAGCCACTTTCTTACCTTTGCGCTCTCACAGTTCAGCTTACTTAGACGCTTAGTAGTACAACCCTGCATGTAATGAGGTCGTTGATTGGTCAATAGCATGATCATGCGCCCAACATGAACAGCGATAGCGCAAAGGAACTGCAGAAGTGGCAGAACTCAATGCTGTTTTCCAGACACGGCAAGAGGAAAGGTAGGTAATTTTGCTTTTCTTACTTCTTTTGGAGGGGGGGGGGGGGGGATTTTACATGACAGTTGCGCTGGCCGTTCCCCCTCTTCCGTGAAAAATAGGGATGTGCGCTTTAGCGTCATGTGCGCTTAATCGGACGAATACGGTACATATTGTTACCAGGTGATACTACCATATCAGCCTTTGTGTCAGTAATGAAGAATCAAATCAATCAATGAGCAGTATTAATCAATTGAGTTTTCTAATGCAGCCTGCATTCAAATGTGCTAGTGAAACATCTAATAGACATAATTGGTCTGCTTCCAAACATTTCCTGATTCAGACAATCAGACAGGTTTTATATTTTCTCACATTTTTAGGCCTCCATTATACACTGGTTCAACGATGCGGCAGTTGGACACCCTGCTTTGAGAAATTAAGATGTCTTATCTTGTTCTAAGACAAAAAGGTAACAATTAAACTCTTGTATTTCTTACCAGATGAAGAATATTCTCACTTCAATATGGTCAACTACTCCAAGCAAATAATTGAATTTTTCTCAATGTAAATTCTACAATATACCCGAAGGATATGAGTTTTCTTAATAAGTATACAATACTTAACCCTTCAAATTTGATATAGTGCCCTTTCCTTTAAGGTACGTACAAGTGAGGCTAACAAAATGTGTTCAATATAGGTGTTCACATCTCTTAGATGTTCACATCAGGTGGTTTGACGGTACAAAGTTTTTAACTGGTACATAGGTTACACTCTTTTTACTATAAGTAAAATACACCGTTATACACTGTACACAGTTATCCCTTACTCCAGGCAGGGTTAACACATGGCAAATCATAGCTAACAGCGTTGTATACGGGTAACGCTCACTTTTTTACCCAAAGAAGGGTAAGCATAGATAGTTCATAACAACACCAATAGCTATCACTTATCGTTCTTTCTGGAATCAAACATAAAAGAGTTTGTGGGTCGGTAACCAAACATCTATTTATGAAAACTCAACACACTAAAATGAAAGATCAATTTGGATTTGGCAATATGAAATGAAAACCTAATAGAAAATACATATTTTTGAAGCAATGGCTCAAATGACCCATTTACCATTGACCCTTTGCTCCCATGACCCATTTACCTTTGACCCTAATATTCCCCAAAAAGTGATCACTTCTAAGGGTGTTTCAGCTATATAACATTTGTATGAACCCAGGAACTGTGTATAATACACTAGAGCATACATTCAATATTCTTCAACTATCAAAACCCTCACCTACTGTAAACATGTATTAAATATGCATATAAAAAGGGCATATTGACAAGACTTGCCAAAGATTTTTTCGCACTGCAATTACGTAATTGTACACCACGCTTCCACTAACCAATCCATAGCAGGCAGAAATTTTAGTGGGGCTACAACATCTCTGATGCAAGTAGCCCTACTAAGGCAGGAGACCTTACGTCATGGGTAAGAAACGTTTTAGGGCATGGTACATGGTAGATCAAGCTGAACCCTTCCAATGCTCAGGCTACTTTCGTCCAAAGCACAAGGATACAAAGACATTTGAGAAACATCTAAACCCTGTAATGTTGGTATTCATTGGAAAGCTCTCGCTTAGTACTCTCAGGTGAGTACCCATGTGCCAGGGTTTCGGTCATTTTTTAGATTTTTTGCATCATTTTGATTTGGCCAAATTAGCCACCAGCAGCATAAGGGTTAAAGAATATCAAGAACAGTTTGGGAGAATCTTTTGGGACTTTAAAGACAGACACTGATAGTTCTCATTCAGGCATGTTTTACAGTGTGTTGCATCACAAATACTGGCAAGCCTGGTTAATCCATACAGCTGATATACATGTTTACTGCCTAACTGGACGTACCACAGCCAGCAGGTACATTCACATTTATACTAGCTACAGTGCCAACATTTAATTCCTGCACTAAATGCGCCAGATTGCCACCCAGTTTTCGGGCCATGGATGTTCTGTATGGATGATCTCACAATTGAACATAACTTTGATTCACAGGCTACGTTGGTTATTGAAGTGCAGGGGCTTAGCCGCAATGCGTCCAGCGTGTCATTTGGACACGCAGAACACTGTTTTTTGACAGTTTGGACACCCAAAAGTTTATGTCAGAATTTGCTAAAGATGACTTTTCTTAGAAGATAGAAGATGTAGAAGCTGTAGTGTCACTTTTATAAGACACACAAAGCAGTTTCTGGCCTAAAAAAGCAAAATCTGCAAAGGTATAGGGTCTATCTTATTAGTAGTATGTATTTTGTACCACACTTTGGACACGCAAAAGTCTATGAAACCTCTATTTGGACACCCTGTTTCCAAATATCGGCTATGACCCTGAAGTGCTTGGCTTTTTGACATGTTATCCATGGATGTTTGTAAAACCAGGCACTGGCAGACGTCTGGTCCACTGGTGCAGGAATTAAATGTCTGAATGTGTGTAAACCACATTATCACAGATCTTGTCAAATCTGGACAGAAAGATCTGGTCTCAACTAGTATGGATTAAGAAATGTCGCCTGTAGACGCTATCATAACCCAACACTAGCTACACAGAAAAAGGCAGGATAATAGACAGTATTCCTGCTACTACCCCAATGCTCCCTTCCCCCTATACCACCACCCCATAATAATATCTTTATACAATGCCATGGAAATCATATTGAAGTGAAAAAAAAATTATACGCTTGAAAATGACATCTTAAGAAATGGCTTAGAAAAAAGATTCGGTGTCCTGAAAGATGATTTAGGTGTCCAAATGACACCCAGACGCCCTGCTGGCCAAGGCTATGCTCCGACCACCCCCCCCCCCCCCCTCCCTTCTCTCTCAAATATGTCCCTCCCACCCGTTATAATGGAATGTACATGTATGTAAGTTACATAGGTAATAAATTATCGTCTCTGTCGTCAAACTCCTCTGTCAGCTGATCGTCCCCAATGCCTTTGTAGGTTTTTGGTTGGTTACGGAGTCCTGTTCTGCATATGAAATTACAGCCATCCTGAAAATAAGAGAAATAGTAAAAGTTAGGACACAACCATAAGGAAAATTTAGAAGAAAAAAAGTCAAATTATGTGGAAATTAGGAATAAAGTCTCACAAAAGTTAGGACTTATCACTCAATTCAAGTACTATTATGATGAAAATCTTAAAACAATTACAAGTGAACTTGGATATGACGGACTCAATGGGACCAGGAAAATTGGTCCGTCATATGCAAAATATGTCGCATACATATGACGAATACTTGATATGCATAGGACTGGGAACAAGCATATCGTCCGTCATATGCAAAGATCTGTCGTACAGTGGTCCGTCATATCCAAGTTCACCTGTATAATATAACACCTGATCCATGCTGCGTGCCTCTCAGGGACCTAATTTTGTTAAATATACTGCCAGCTTCGCAAATTACACTACACTACACTTCCGACATAGATACTTGCCCCGACAAGTGAGTTTTTGAAAATTGGCTTTCAGGCAAATACATTTTAGTTCCCACTTTCACGAATGGGCAAGCTGATTTTCTGAGCAGTCCACACATTTTTATATAGAAAATGCAGCACAAATACCTAGAAATATGCAAACTATGCCAAAAAATCAAAAAGAAAATGGTTTTCAAATCATTAATAGATAAGAATATAATACATGCCATTCTAGAACATGTTATAACTTATTTCGGGCAAGCCACAAATCAAGTCGGGCAAGTAGAAGTCATTAACTACTTGCCCGGCAAGGAAAGTTAGTTCTGAGACTTATGTTGGTGCCTGCACTAGTTAGTAAATAGTGCTTTGCCTACATACAGAGACATCCTGGTAGCAATTAGTTCATTTTTTTTATAAATATTCTAAATCGTATTGATACTATATGATACTTAACTTCTTCAATACAATGTTTCCCATTTTGATACCAGAACCCCCAAAAAAAGAAAAAAATGAAATAAACACTAAGAGTTTGATTTTGAACATATATGTTTCGATAAAAAAAGCCATTTACAAAACAATACTGTTTCAAAGGAAATTAATCTTTAGAGTGGAAGACAAAGCCCTTGATGACAAAATATGACCTTTAATTGCAATTTTTTCACCCTAGTTACCCTATTCCATGTTTATGATTGGCCATTCCCTGAAATAAAGCTATACATACCGCTTGTAGATTGCCGAAGTCCTGCCAGAATGCTATATGTGGGAACTGCTCCATCCCTTTAGCTCCCACTATGAAGCGCTGATAGAGGAATCCAGCCAGCATGTACACAATGGCCAGCGTAAAAACTCTGCAAATACAAAACAAAAGCTCTATGAGTAGTAGTGGTGGGTCGATTAATCGCAAACTCGATTGCTCGGCTCGCTTTGGGCCGAGTTCCGATCAATCGAACTTGCCTTCCATCGCTTGATCTTTGCCGAGCGATAATGAAAATAAACATGACGAGACGGCCGCCATCTTGAAAGATACGTCCGATCAGCAGGATACACTGTAACTCACTTCTGGAGTGGATTACAGTGTATAATCTCACAGAACCAGCGGAATTGGTAAGTAACATTGTTTATATGATTCAGTTTTATTGTATGCACTACATTGATACTTCATTTCAGGATGAAATTGATGCGTAGAGCGATCTGTGGTATTGCACTTTCAGTTTCAGTTCCATTATTCATTTACATTTCACGACCTCGCACATTGATTTTTGCCGTTATTGCGTGTCAGGTAAACTACCAAATAATCGATTACAATCGATCAATCGCTCGGTGAATGTGACGATTAATCGAGCCCGAAATTTTTGACGATTCCCAACACTAATGAGTAGGGTTGGATATGGTTAAAACTATGGCTTAAAAAAAAGGTGTTTGTTTCCTGTAACCCTACCCTAACAAGTTCTTATTCAAAATAATTCCTACCCTATAGTTTTTTCTGCCCTGCTAACTCCCAATCAACGTAAAACATGCATAAAACACATTTTTGACCAAAAAAATAATGCAAAAATTTTTTTTCACCAACCTACCTATTATTTTTCAGACCGTTACAGGAAACAAACAATATTTTTTTCTTGGCCTAAGGTATCAGCAGGAGTAGGGTCGGATATGGTTAAAACTAAGGTATCGGCAATGGTAATGGTATCACTACTGGTACCGATAGCTAGGAGTGTAATCGATACCAACGAATCTGATGGAATCGCTGATCCCATGAAAAAGATCGCTATAAAATCTCATATCGATCATTTCGATTCGGGAATCGGCACAATGTCGATACTAATTGACGCTTACTTTGTCATATTATTGCAATGCAATAAGATGACAAAGTAACGAGACAACGCCAGTCAGTAGCTCAGTGCACCAGGTAATCTAATCTACCACCTAAAAACGAAATTATAGCATGGGAATGTTAAAACAGTGAAGCATCTGATACAGTTTTAAACCTAAATGCTATGATTCTTCCCGCTATATACGTCGGTAGTAGTGCTCGGATTCGCCGCTAAAAAACGGCTCGAGCAATCGCTGAAACTGCCGAGTGATTAATCGACATATTACGAGCCCTAACTACTCATTGCACATGCGGTGAAATCAACAGCTGAACAAAATTAAATGCTGTCAATCACGCTAATTTAGAACCGCCCCATGCCTGCCCAAGCCAATGAGCAAAGTAAATTGCTGTCAATCAGATATTCTAAAGAACTACCGTCCTGTCAGTAACCTTTCTTACATCTCAAAACTGTTGGAGAGGGTGGTGGCGGGGCGACTCACTGACTACATGACTGAGAACAACTTGCATGAACATTTACAATCTGCTTACATTCTGGTCACAGCACTGAGACTGCCCTAGTGAAAGTACAGAATGACATTCTAACCAGCATTGACCAGCATGGAGTAGTTATACTGGTCATGTTAGATCTGAGTGCGGCGTTCGACACCATCGACCATGATATTCTATTCAGCAGAATGGAAAATACATTAGGTATTACGGGTCAAGCACTTGCTTGGTTTAAGTCTTACCTGTCAGGACGCACACTCCGCATCAAGATTGACAAGTCATTCTCTGAGTTACAGGACATTCTGTGGTCCGTACCACAGGGATCAGTGTTAGGACCATTGTTGTTCCTGATCTACCTCCTACCCCTTGGAAAACTCATCAGAAAGCATGGTTTAGAGCTTCACATATATGCAGACGACACACAGCTCTATCTGGCAATAAAACCTATCACTCAACAAGCTGTGGACATAGGAGTTGCTAGGCTGGAGGGCTGCCTCACTGACATATATACATGGATGTCACAGAACAAGCTAAAACTGAATGCAGACAAAACGGAAGTCCTAGTGCTAGGTACCCCTAAGCAGCGAGCCAAAATATCTGTGCCTAGCATCTCCGTAAATGGTGAGATTGTTAAGATTCTTAATATACCTATCGGCAATCTGGGCTCTGTTTTTGATCCAAGCATGAATATGGCCGCACATGTGTCAAAGGCAGTCAAATCTGCAAACTATCACCTTCGAAACATTGGAAGGATCAGAAAATACTTGACTGCAGAATCAACTAAAGGTGCTGTCATATCCCTGGTAACCTCAAGATTCGACTACTGCAATGGACTTCTCTGTGGAATACCTGAAGAGCTAATATGTAAGCTCCAGAGAGTACAAAATAATGCCGCCAGGGTGATCACACTCACAAAGAAGTATGACCATATCACTCCAGTACTAAAGGAACTTCACTGGTTACCAGTCAGGAAGAGAATTGAATTCAAGATTCTTCTCCTGGCGTACAAGTGTTTGCATGGAACTGCACCCTCTTACCTGAGGGAAATGCTGAAAGAGTATGTCCCACCACGGACACTGAGATCAACATCCAAGAACTTACTCTGCGAGCCGAGAACCAACATGAAAACCTACGGTGACAGATCATTTAGTGCCTGTGCCCCAAAACTATGGAATCAGCTCCCAGATAATATTCGGGCAGCTGGGAGTGTGGCAATCTTCAAACGACAATTGAAAACACATCTGTTCAAAGATGTATTTATCAAATAACTATGTGGATATCAACATCTATCCTCTGACAATGAATGTAATGCGCCTTTGAGCATGTTTATATGGAAAGGGCGCAATATCAAATGACAATATTATTATTATTATTATAATCACGCTAATTAGAACAGGCCCATGCCTGCCTAAGCCAATCACGTCCTGCTATCGTGCGATCTCGAGGGGATCCCACGTGGGAAAGACGTAAGCAAGACAAAAACATGGCGAATGATTGACGATGTGGCTTTATTTACATTTTCGCCGAACTCGGCGAGCTGTAATAGCGGCTCGAGTGCTTGCCGGCGGTGGCGATACGAGCAATAGCTCGAGCCGCCGATTGATCGTACTAGCTCTAGTCGGTAGGAATCGGAATCAGAAAGAATCGGATTTTTTTTTACTTATCCCGATTCCAAACCTTGGATACTGATCACACTCCTAGTACTGGTATCAATACTGGTAATGGTATTGGGTACCCAGCGTGCAACATAACCCGTTGCAAGTGAATTCGGCAAAAAAAGGCAATGGGGCAAGCTGAACAAGACCCTGACTTGCCCTGCTTGCCAAGTTATGTTTTCGGCAAAGTCCAATCTCACCTTTGTTTAACAGAGTGATGGGGCAAGTAGAAGTACAGACAGGGCAAGTCAAATTTAGGGGCAGCTTGCCCTGCTCAGAAAATTAATGTTTATGTTACCTATGTTGCACCCTGGTACCGGTATCACTACTGGTACCAGTATCAGTACTGGTACGGTATCACTACTGGTACCAGTATCAGTACTGGTACCAGTATCTGTACTGGTATCGGTATCGGTTCTAGCCCATGTATCAGTTCTGGTACCTATATCAGTACTGTTTAGTGCTCTTACAATTGATCGGAAGCTCCAGCCTGCGCTCGTATCACAGCCTCCTCCAAGCACTCAAGCCGCCATAACAGCTCGCCGAGTTCGGCAGAAAATGTACACAAGGCAACATCGCATGCTTCACTGTCAGTCATCCGCCATGTTTTTTTCTTGCTTACGTCTTTCTCACATAGGATTCCCCGAACCTGCTTAGGCAGGCATGGGGTGGTTCTAACTAGCGTGATTGACAGCAATTCACTTTGCTCAGCTGTTTATTTCCCCGCACATGGGATCAGGCACCGACATAAGTACTAGCCCGCTTGCCCCGGCAAGTGGATTTGCTGAAAAAGGCCTGTCGGGCAAGCGGGCTTCGTACTTGACTTTCCCGACAGGGAAAGTGGGTTTCCTGGACAGTCATGTCGAGAAAACCCACCAAAGAAGCTGTTTACCGACACGATCGGTCTCCGGCTATGCGCGCCGCCATTTTGAATTGGCATGAACGATCTATTACTCCAAGCGCTTGCGCTATTGCTGACATTGATTAGATGCGAGTAGCGAGCGTTGACTCATCGTATCAAGATGACAACGCTCGCTACTCGCATCCAATCAAAGTCGGCAATAGCGCAAGTGCTTGCAAGCGTTATCAAGTATAAATACAAGTGCGCACAAAACCAAGCCGAGACCGCATGCCTCGGAAAAACTCCGCGACCGGCGCTGCTGTTTAAAAATGTGTGCGCCATACACAAGGCCATCTTAAGTTTATTTAGCATTAATATTCTTAAATATTTACAAATATTTATAAATGATTTATATTAGAAAATATTTATAAATACTAGAAAATCATTTCTAATGTTTGTTATTGATTTTCTAATATTTATAAATAACCTAAATTGATAAATATTAAGAAGTAATTCCATTTTTAGTATTTAGAAATCATTTTGTAGTACTTGTTAATCATTTTCTGGTATTTATTTATGAATATTAGTAAATGCAGTATTTACAAATACAAAAATTAGAAAATGAATCATAAATATTAGAAAATGATTTATAGATACTAGAAAATGATTTATAAATACTAAAAAAGAAAATATTAATATCAGAAAATGTGTAGGATTTTCTAATATTATAAAATCATTTTCTAGTATTTATAAATCATTTTTAGTATTTATATTTCATTTTCTAGTATTTGTACTTTTGTAGATGCAGTCATTTATAAATATTAGAAAGTGATTTATAAATGTTAGAAAAGGATTTAGAAGTGCTTGCCATAGGAATGAAATAAATAAGAAGGTGGTTGGGTTTATTCTATCTGTGAGGTGGCCGTATCTTATAATGATTTTTTATGTAGTTACAATAATATTTTGAGTATAAAAAATTATACTCTATCTCACATAAATGATGAAACCGTTAATAGTTGATGCTGATGGAGTTTATTTGTATTATATTTACATTACATTACATTATAGGATTAAACATATAGTATGTTACAACAAAATTTCATTTTGTCATCCTTTTTGACTAATTGTAGTGTAGCACTGTATATATATACAGTTTTTATAGGTCATTGTAGAGGTTTTGATGGGTTGTTTTTTCGGGAAAGTGACAATTCCATTCGGGCAAGTGAATATCAAGACCTGCTTGCCCGGCAGGGCAAGCAGGTCGTGAAATTTATGTCGGTGCCTGGGGATGGGTAGTTAGGGCTCGCAATATGTCGATTAATCGCTCGGCAGTTTCAGCGATTACTCAAGCTGTTTTTTTAGCGGCAAGTCCGACCTCTAGTTATGGTACCAGTATCGATACTGGTATGGGTATTGTTTCATAAGGAATTGTATCGTACCGTTTCATTCCGTAAAGATACTCTTAATAATACTGACCACTGTGAAGTTATCTTTTATCAAAGACTGCCCAGAACCCTAAACATGACTTTTCACAACAATATCTATAAGGTAATAATGCAATGAAGTACTGTTAACAGTAACATTAAAATTCCTTACCATTTGATTGGTACCGAAACCTTATCATACTGTACCATTTCATTCTTAAGAGGTATTCATCCCTATCTACGAGTAAATCATAATAATCATAATATCCTTAATGAAATATCCTTGGACGTATGTAAACATGAAGATTACAATTATATGCTTGGTATTGACATTTATAGAAATTCTTCACAAATACTTTTGGGTGTCCAGAGGTGGGGGGGCGTGATTTTTGAGGGTTTGGGTGTCCATATGACCACTAGACACCGTGTTGGCCAAGACTATGGAGTATCTCATTAATGCCAATTGTTTTCAGAGTTAAAAAGATGTGGTGTCTCTGCCATACGCTGGTGTGACAATGCAAGAATTGGACCTCCCTGGCCTATGTCTGGTTATACTTACATTATTACTATGATGGAGCCCACGCTGAGTCCTGCAGGTAAGATAGAGCTGTTCTCAGAACAGGCGTTCTGATGATCCATCTCAAATAGGTAGTAACAGTTGTCCTGCGTCAGGTTAACGTTCTCCTCAATAAACCGCAACTGCCCCTGAAAATATTCAAAATAGCAAATTAAATATCTAAATATATATACAAATATATGAATTAAAATATTCAGATATCTAGACATCAATATGAATATATTTTTTTCAAAATGAACTTTTTTCATCCCCCCTTTTTCAATTGAAATGCACACTTGGTCTGACAACTTTGTCCATAACTAATCAAATATCGTAACAATCAAAAAACATATGAATAGGAATTGTTAAAACCACCAGGAGCAACAATAAAAGGTCAATATATCTCAAAATATTGCTGTTATAAGAGTATTTTTTGTATATGTATCAGACCATGTGTAGCTTGAGGTGTGAATTGGTTAACACACTGCCAGGGACTAAGTTGGAATTTGGAAACTGGATGACCAAAATGTTCAATTATTAAAATTCTTCTAAGCAAGATATTCAGAAATCAATTATCTACAGTTCTCAAAACTGAATAAAAGATACATTGGCAAGAGGGCAGCTATTGATTTTTACTTGAGTGAGAGAGGTAGAGAGAGAGAGAGAGATAGATAGATAGAGAGAGAGAGAGAGAGATAGATAGATAGATAGATAGATAGATAGAGAGAGATAGATAGATAGATAGATAGATAGAGAGAGAGAGAGAGAGAGAGAGAGAGAGAGAGAGAGAGAGAGAGAGAGAGAGAGAGAGAGAGAGAGAGAGAGAGAGAGAGAGAGAGAGAGAGAGAGAGAGAGAGAGAGAGAGAGAGAGAGAGAGAGAGAGAGAGAGAGAGAGAGAGAGAGAGAGAGAGAGAGACTTACCTCACTATTTCCTGGGTCACAGGTCATTATGATGATTGACCTCCGACCCTGTTTGCCACAGTGTGTTCCATAGTGGTCCCCATTGGTGTACTCAAGCATAATCCAATTGGCTGTGGAGGGAAAGGATAAAAATGTACAAAACAAATTGCTTCAATTAATAACTTTAATGCTGATAACAAGTATTTTTGACAATTAACATCAGGCATAAAAAAATTAATTGTTTGTTTTTTGTAACGGTCCGGAAAAAAATAGGGTTGGTAGGTCGGTAAAAAAAAATATTTGTGCAATATTTTTTTGGTCAAAAATGTGTGTTTAACGCTGATTGGGAGTTGGGAGGGTGGAAAAACTTAAGGGGAGGGATTTTTTTGAATAAAAACCTGTTAGGGTAGGGTTACAGGAAACAGACAACTTTTTTCTTTAGGCCTCATACATATTTCATAAAAAGGAAATGGTGAGGTTGTTTTCTTTAATTGCAGGCATGTCTGTATTTTCTGATTTTGGATCCAAATTAGTCACAAAAATGGTTTAAAAGATAGCACAAAGGAGGTGGGTAACTTAGATTTCCTGAAACAGACTTTTTGTGGCTAATGAACTCTGAAGCAGCCAAAAATGACTTGGCCAATTTGGTGATATGTTCCTTAAGAAAGCACATTGTTGCGAGAAATTGGATGAAAAGTAAATAAGAGACACACCAACCCTCTATTGTTTGACATACTGTTTGGTTCTCAAATCATTTCCCAAGTACTTATCAATGTAATCATTGAGAACTTAAAGCATGCATATGTTTTGAAAAAGATGTATGAACTATCATGCATGACTTTTTTCCCATCTTTGAAACCTCAGGATTTGGAAATATGTAATTTCTCACAGCCTTATCTAGTAGGATATTGGCCAGCTTGCAACAAGTTGTAACATTTGACCATCGCCAACAATACAATCTCTCGTGATTGTAGTGTTGGCAATGGGCAAATTTTACAATGGGACCTAATGAACAAAATCAACATTTTGCGGATTTGCGACAAAAAGTATGTTTACGTAGTACTGCTCCAAAGAGGTTTGCCAAGTTTAGATGGCAATCTCGACCGTTTTATCCCAAAAAAGTGGGAAAAGCGATTGCCAAACTTGAGTCAGACAGACTACTATATAGTATCCTTGTTTAACTGGTCTGAAGGCAACTTAAAAGGAATTTGTTAATAAGAGTAAGTTGTAAGCCAACATTTATATTCTTGGACGAAGTTGGACCTAGAAAAAATGTAATAAACCTACTTCCTGCAATGGCTTTTGCATTTTTAAAGCTGCCCAGAGATTTTCTTTTATTTGTTCCACTGTCCACCTGAATGACCCCAGCACTGTCTGAGCTGGACTCATCATGGACAGGGTCTGTGCAGATCCCAACACTGTACGAGTATTTTCCATCGCGAGTAGACATTCTGCAAGAAGCAAACAGGCAGTTTAAATCACACTAATAGAGTTTGACTTTCCCAGGGTCATATGCCCCTAGATTTTGCTGTGGGCCCCTATATTTTTCAGATATGGGGCTCAAAATAGTATGTATTTTAACCAGAAATCCTGTTTTTGACCACTTATTTTTTTATCATAAGACCTTTTCGGGCCCCTAGTCTGAAATCTTAGTGTCAGACCCTGCACTAATGTTTTGTTGTTTTTCTTATTGTGGAAAGGGTCCATGCGGATCCCAACACCGTAAATGTATCTCTCATTGTGGGAAGACAAGGCTCTTTTGATCTGCCTCGTGAAATAGATGACATTGTCGGATTGGATCCTACTTACACACATTGTATATAATAGCAAGTTGCCATTGTAATATCTAGACATTATTTACCAACACATTTTCTGCCCTTGTTCGTTGCCCTCACACACTTTCATGGCAACCATATGTAAACAACTTTTTTAAAAGGGACTTGTTTCAGAATTTGAATGAACTATTCTTCAATACATTGAACAGACAATGAATAACATATATTCAAAATTGTCATAGGAATCTGCAGACATATCTTCTTTTGCCGGACAGGAACAAAGTGCTTTTCTAGCCTCATTTGTCGCCCCTGCACGCTGTCATGGCAACCGCATGTAAACAACTTTTAAAAGAGGGCCTGTTTCCACAAAATTCAAGGCACTGTTCCCAAATATTGAACAGAAAAATATATTTATGTTTATATATAAAGTCATTAAGACCTTGCCCTGCAGCTGTGTCAACTGGAATACATGTGAACTTGGATATGACGGACCACTATACGACGGATTTTTGCACATGACGGACGATATGCTTGGTCCCGGTCCGATGCATATCAAGTATTCGTCATATGTATACAACAGATTTTGCATATGACGGACCAATTTTCCTTGTCCCATTGAGTCTGTCATATCCAAGTTCACCTGTACCAAATGTCTCCAGAGGTCTGATGCATCTCACAGACGAGCGCTGCAGGCCAGAGCCTGTGAGATGCATCAGACCCCCTGTGGCCTTGTGTTTGCCAACGCAGCAGCCAGGCTTGATCTAAATCCCAGGTCTTAATCCCTATAATAAATGGTGGTCTCTGAATGCACCTGTCATTCTCATCTGTGACAGATATCTAGACCTAATGACTACACATTTACACACCCCTCAAAGTAGCCTTAACCTTAGTGCAAGTTTGTAATGCACAAGACACACATACACCTTTGTTTCAATAATTCAACTTAAAAAAGATTGATTCAAATTTATTTTGCTATTGCAATATCTGTGTCATTTGAACCTACCTGATGCCATTCATTTTAGCTAGTCTTTTAATGCTTGGATCATTTTGTGGCGAATTGTGCACAGTAAATGCACAACTGCCTACGGATGATTCGGCTAATGCTTGCAGCAAAAGGCAAGCTGTAGACAAGAGAAAAAGTCCCAATTCTGAAGGCATTTCTGTGACTTAAAATGTCCTGCCCTTCAAAACATCAAAATTCTAACAATAACAAGACCACTGCTGTCAAATAACACCTTCACACGTAAACTCCCAACACGGAACTGAGTGATGTGCACGTGACAGCAAATTTGCGGTCGGATGTTACGCCGTATCTCATTGGTCAGTTCCGAGGGAGGGTCCTTCTCATTAACGATAGAATAACTCTTAATTTAGGTGAGTAAGACCTCTAAAGTTGAGATACTTAAATTTGGATTTTATTCAAAAATGTGCACGATTAACTATAACGTTTTGCCGGAATATCTCAATCAGATATTCGAGATTCATCAAAATTGAAAGCATATTCTCAGCCAATCAAATGGCTGCTTACAAACTACATGCAACTGTTTAGACGCCATTCGGGTTCCTTGGTCACTTCTCCATTCCTACCTCTCTCTCCTTTCTTTATGCCGATACCAATAAAGTGAAGCAAGGCACCAGATTAGTTACCACTGAAGGCATGCACCGGTGAAAGCTTACACAACTCATCCAAACTTTAAGACGACGGATAATTGTTTCAGAGTTAAGATACAGAAATTAGAAGTTGTGCAGAACTATTGAGACACCATGGCGACATTGTTGCGCCGAGGAATTCAGCGGTTACCATGGATTCAAAGACATTTTGTGGGTTCTCAGAAAGCAGTGCCCTTCAGAGGTTACTATGGAGATGGGCAAGTTGAAGAAGCTCAGTATAAAAAAACCACAGTGAACATTTTGAATAAGGATGAAGAAGTCATGTTTATCGACGCTTACAGTCCTGCGGGATTTCGGCTAAATAACGGAATGCGGGTCATCGGTCCGTGTGCCGTCTTTCCTCGATCAATTCTCAGTTGGAATATCAAAAATGTTGAAGACATTCACGAAGACTCTCTTTCCCTGTTCACATTACTTATTCCCAAAATCGACATACTCATTCTAGGAGTTGGTCAGGACACTAGTAACGTTAATCCGAAAGTGATCAGTTATTTACGCTCGAAGAAAATAAGCGTCGAAATCCTAAACACGGCTCAGGCATGTTCAACGTTTAATTTTCTGAATTCGGAGAAAAGATACGTTGCTGCTGGTCTTATTCCTCCAAGTTACATAGAACCATCGGAAGATGACTTTGTTGCCTTCCAACAAAATCAGAACTTGTACGAGACAGAGTATGATTACGACGATGGTCCTTCAGATGAAATGTTAAGAGGAATACCTGAGGAGCATAAAAAAATCTTATCAAAACCAATCGTACCAAACTTTCGAGAAAAATGGGAGAAGGAACAACTAGCGAAAAGGAAACTAATGGAAGAACTTGAAAAAGAGGAAGAAGAGAAGGAGAAGAAATGAAAAATTGATGCAAAATACTCATGTCTGATTGAGGCAGCACAGAGATGCTAATATTTAACTACAGGTCGAGCTTTTTCTCTCTTTCTCTCTGCCGAATATAGCATGGATTGATCGTCACGGACCAATAACCACAGGACCCTGTCCCATTCTGAAGCCCTGGACACGCCTATTCTCACAGAATCTATTCTCAGTGTAACGTCACTAGGAGACAAAGACCAATGAGGACTTATTTTTATACATTATAAAATAGAGTGCTCAGGCCTAAAAAAAAGTTTGTTTCCTGTAACCCTACCCTAACAAGTTTTTATTCAAATAAATCCCTACCTTAAAGTTTTTTCAGCCCTCCCAACTCCCAATAAACGTAAAACATGCATAAAACACACATTTTTTACCAAAAAAATAATATTTATACCGTTACAGGAAACAAACAATTTCTTTTTTTAGGCCTCATGCGCAGAACACACCTCTTGAGCGGTTCTTGTCAATACCTGGGCTCGAAGTCGTGTCCAGTCTATTGAGGGACAGGGCTCAAAATTAGGGGGTGTCGGGAGCTGAGGGCTCCGTTGAATTCTCCTGCGGCTCCCTCAAATTTCTGCAGGTAGCCCAAAGACGGAAGTACTGGTTTCTATACACAACCTCTCCAGGTAGCTTTAGAAGATGCAATTGGGCTCCCTGGATAAAATCACAATTTCGAGCCCTGAGGGAGATCTGGTTGCGTATCTGGTGATAGACATTTGTGTTTTCGATTTATGAACATTAGTTTTTGTGGCTGATCATAGGTGGCGTGCTCACTAATCAACTAGAACCATGTTCAAAACAAGCTAACTGTGGCTACCTGCTAAGCCATTCTCGGAAATGAATCAGGGTAGACTCAGTTTTGAGTAGTGTGAAATGTTATACTTGAACAGAGGCCTCAAATCAGCAACTTGTAAACCAAATTTATTAAGCATTCTTAAGTTTGAACATCAAATTTCAGAGAGCTTTTTAGATTTCTAATTGTGTCTATTTTTGTTAGTTTTCAATTAACATTAATCAGTTGTCATTGGCTATTGATTGGCCTAGGAACTAGGTCAAATATTTATTGATATTTAAGCAAATACATGTGGTACTTCCACCTTATGACATTTTTTTATATTGATCAAAAGTTGTGCAAGTCATCTGTCAAAAAATGATATATTCCAGGACTGATTGTCTGTGAGTACCGACTATGGACTACAGACACCACTTTGTTAGTAGTCAGGACTAGAAGCATTTTATATTATAATGATCTGTACATGACATCAGGGTGGACACTGGACAGAGTAGGACCGTCATTGATATGACAAGTATCGATTGATTGAAATAATTTTTCCAATTAATCGAAAGAAATATGTCAATTATTATGTCAATTAATCGAAACACATTTTTTCAGCCTTTTACACCATTTTTAGCCAACACTAATAAGAATTTTGAAGAGAAACTTGAGTATTCAATCAAAAAGTGTTGAGAAAACCTTCATTGTGTTTACATTGTGAGAATCTTAGGATCCTGGCCAAAGAAATAGTGTGAAACATGTGAAAATATTCTATAAGTGCAGTTCTTAAAAATCGAATTGAATTAATCGGAATCGAAAAATAAAATGTCAAATGAAACGAAAAAAAATGGATGTCAATGACAGTTCTAGGACAGAGTATTGACTGATTGGGGTTTAACAGGGAAGTTATACATAGGGTGATATGGAGACAAAATGTGTAATGGGAACCCCAACTGATAAAATTGCACATGTCAAAAAGGGCATTATACACTTCAACTATGTCCTAGAAGTTGGTCTGTTTGGAAAATTTTTGGTTATTACCCTCCAAAAGACAAAATTGAAAATTCTTCATAGAAAATTTTTCCTGTCCAAAAAGCAGGTTTTCAGGAAACTGCCTACAGGTCCAAAAGATAGGCAGGATGGGTCCTGGCTAAGTCCCTGAATTTCTAACTCACTCCACTTCAGGATAGAGACAGTCAGTACTGTTAGACATATAAGTGCCCCTTAAAGTTTGAGTCGCAACTAGGCCCTGATTTGCTCCTTTTGCATCTTCCAAGTATTTCTCAGGTTGATATTCAAGGGCGACTATAATGAATATCACATCAGTTGAAAAAGCAGAAAAATATGAATTCCGTAATCGATTAGAATAAAACTATAAAAATATGGGGTGGAAGCTAAGAACCTATATTCTCTAAAAATGTAGATTTTTGTTTTCAATTCTTTAGATTGATAACAACCGTAAAAGTGTATTTACTTATTGAAATAAGACATATTATCCATATATCATTGAGGTTAAAAAACTTGCACGGAATCCCACTGCAGAAAATATTGCCAGGGCAAGTATAAAATGGGACAATGCGCCCTCCTTGCCTAGTGAAAAATTGGATATTATATTTACTAAGCTTTGCTTGGGACTATACTATTGTAAGAGACTGAACCAAATTTAGGCAAAACTCAGTAGATACAAGTGTTCGGAACCGGTCCGATTTTTTAGGATCAATCATCAGCCAATATGAGTGAGTGATGATCGACATTGAAAATCATCTAAATCCTGTCATGTTGGTATTCACTAGAAAGCTCTCATTGAGTACTAACATATGAGTACCCATTTGCCAGGGTTTCAGTCATTTTTCAGCTTTTTTCACATTATTTTGTATCGGCCAAATTAGCCACCAGCAGCATCAGGGTTAAAATATCACTTGGGACAAATGGAGTTTGCTATATGTTAGCAAAATTATTGATGTTGCGAGTGTAATATATAACAAAATTAGGTCTCTTGAGTCATTGGTACCTTATTTTAAAAATACTTTTCAGTTAAGATATTGTATTGTCGAGGATATATCAGTATCATATTGTATCGCATTAAAGTTTGAAGGTCCCATTTCCTAACTTGATTTGTGAAAAAGTATGTAGGTGGAAACAAAAAAATCATAGAAGGTCATTTTAAGATTGAATCTGTCTAGAGCTGTCCTTATCTTTGTATCCCATTCTGTCACAGAAGGGCATAAGGGGACATTTTTTGTTGGAAAGAAAATATGATTTGTTTAAATAAAATGATAGAAGTTGATTATGGTATTGTTTTGTTTGATTCTAAAAACCATAAGGCCAAGAAAAAAATATTGTTTGTTTCCTGTAAACGGTCTGGAAAAAAATAGAGTAGGTAGATCGGTAAAAATATTTTTTTTTTGCATTATTATTTTGGTCAAAAATGTGTGTTTTATGCATGTTTCACGTTGATTGGGAGTTGGGAGGATGGAAAAAACTTTAAGGTAGGGATATTTTTGGATAAAAACTTGTTAGGGTAGGGTTACAGGAAACAAACAACTTATTTTTTTAGGCCTAAGATACTATTTTAATAGTATCTGCCAGATCTCACTGGTCACTCCATCACAGCATTTTAAATTTGCAAGAAGCATATACTTGCCCCACACAGCAAGTCTACCCACGAGAAGTGACGAAAATTAGCAATTCTTAAATTTTAGTCTTATTTATCAAGGGAGGGCTCAATATACTTTCAGTCTTATTTTTCAAGGGAGAGCTCAATATACTTTCATCTTACAACCACAAACGTATTTACCTAGTGAAAAAAGGCTTAGGCCTTTAAAAAAATGTTTGTTTCCTATTACCCTACCGACCCTAATTTTTTTATTGCCCGAAATATTTTTATTATATAGAACGGAAGGTGAAAATTTGTAATTGCTTTAAATTCCATGCATGGCATTCAAAAGAAATTGTAAAATATGAAAAAAGAAAGTACAAAACATCAAATAGCATATAATACTAGTTCAGTGGATTTAAATAGATCTAGATACCCTAGTACTTTAGATGCTGCTACAGGTGAACTTGGATATGACGGACCACTGTACGACAGATCTTTGCATATGACGGACGATATGCTTGGTCCCAGTCCGATGCATATCAAGTATTTGTCATATGCATATGACAGATTTTGCATATGACGGACCAATTTTCCTGGTCCCATTGAGTCCGTCATATCCAAGTTCACCTGTATTTTGCTTTACATTTATATCTAATGCAGCATGGAGGAGAGAAAAAAATGATAGAATAAAATAAATTCCCTACCTACCTCCCTTTTTCTCTAGCATGTTATAGGAAACAAACATTTTTTGTTCAGGCCTTAATATCACTATACAATGTCATGGCAATTATATTGAGGTGAAAAAAATCAATGATACGTTTTTGATTGACAAATTGAATTCCGCACCAAAAGGGTGTACTGAGGGGTGATCTTTGAGGGTTTGGGTGTTGAAATGACACCCTGCCGGTAACTGAATTCTGACCTTAGATGACCAAATACAAGTGGATTTGAAACCAGCAGGTCAACCTGAACATGCTAGCCTCAACCAGTGTCAACTAATAGCTGCTAGTAGGCCAAAATTGGTGCTCTGGGCACCCCCACCTTGTGGTGGAGATAAGGTTTCTCTGTTATGTAATCGATGCGACAGCCCTTATTGGTCCTTGTTCCCACGTGACAAAGCGCTGATGCCTTATCTGGTACTCCTGGCATGAGTCCAGCACTTAACTATAGGGCATAAAGTAATTGGTCTCTCGCTACATATCCATTCTTTTCTTCATCCAAGATTCTGACTAACTCCAGGAGGTAGGGTTGGTGCTCCTAGGCTAAAGGGCTGCTGTAAGTGTGTTATATGGATACAATCAGCAACATCATACACTCTAAGTCTCGTTCAAGTATCATACCAGAACCCCTTTTGGCTTAACCCATTAATACTCACAGCGGCCAAAATCAGCCTGACAATTTTGAAGAAAAGTTTCAGGTTTTAGCACAATTGGCAAAATATTTGAAGGAGAAATGTTGATCAGAATATTACCAACAACTCTCCTTCAAATATTTTGTAAAATAATTCTCAATTCAAAAGTTATTGTCAAAAGTATCATCGCTCCAGACAACAATTTCTGAATGAAGCCTTAAGCATTAATAGGTTAATATAACCAAGAATGTCTATCATCTCCTTGGATTTTAAACATGCATTTGTCGACGTCTTCTTTGAGGAATCCTTCCTTATTGTCCCCTTTCTTGAGGGTAAGGTGTTCTTTTAGTTTGGTTCTTAAATAATAGATGGCGATAGCAGTTGCTCTGCTCTGAACTATATGTGAGGTGATTTTCACACGCAGGCAAACATAAACATATGTGCTTATATATATATATATATATATATATATATATATATATATATATATATATTATATATATATATATATATATATATATGTATATATATATATATACATATAAATAGAGATATAATTTGTACATATTACATTTTTATACATATATCATATTATATGTATTTAATGTGGCACAATGATAAAAATGATAATAGAAATTATATATATACGTGTATATATATATATATATATATATATATATATATATATATATATATATATATATATATATATATACACATACAATTTGAGAAATATCAATTGCTTCAAGATTATTCATTACAACCTATAGGTAAAGTTTATGTGCAACTTGCTGCACCTATCAAAGATTCTCCAGTTGCTAATTGCAGACATAGGTTATAAATACTATTCCATTTTTTGTTTGATAGTAAACGTTGGGTGAATTGAAATTCATAACTTAAGGGATTTTTAACACCTTTTTGACAGTTATTTCTTCAAAAATTGCCAAAAAGTGAAGAATTAACGCAAAGACTGATGATCTCAATATTTTTTTTTATTACATCAAATGTCAGCACTTGAAAAAAACGGGCTTCTTGGCAGCTTAATAAATCCATCATTTCCTCATAGTATAAGTTATACATGACTGGAATTCAAAATGCGTCCTTTTCGCAAGTGTCCAATCCATCTCGCTCTGCCTAATCGTGTTTCACATAAAAGGAAATAAAATTAGTTCGCTTAATACCAAGATCGATCATCCAATCAGGAGAGAGGGTCATAAAGTTTACGCTCGAGCGCTTGGCTGATTGATCGGAGTGGCTGTAAAGTGGCGGATTGAATGAACGAAGTTCCGTGGAGTACCATTTCAAGAGTTTTTATTATAGTCTTAATATGTAAATTTTCCTTGTGTTTTCTGAATAGTTTGCTATACGGAATTTACTATGGGCTTGCGATCTTAGATCCGAGTCCCATGAGGGATGGCCTTGTGTGTGTGTGTGTGTGTGTGTGTGTATATATATATATATATATATATATATATATATATATATATATATATATATATATATATATATATATATATATATATATATATATATATATATATATGTATATATGTGTGTGTGTGTGTGTGTGTGATACTTTGGCTAAACACGCCTATATGAAATAAAATAACTTTTGAATGAGGAATGCATTCAAAACATATTTAAAGAAGAGTTGTTAAGTTTTGATTATATTTTCGCCATCATATATGTATGAATGAATCTTTAGTGATCAGTAAGAAAACACAAACATAGCCATATTTTTGAGCCGCTATAAAGATGAACGGGTTTATTGTTTTGCAGTGTTGTATTTTTATTCAGCCACAAGCCCTGCGGGGAGTCTGCTGGCAGTTAAATTGCACTCAGAGAGTTATATTCAAAGGAAAATATGAAATATTGATATCACTGATTCTTCCGTGGCAGGACAACCCTAGAAAAACGATGCGAAACCAATTATCTTAATCATTGGTTAATGCAGGTGGTTAATGTCGGTTAACAATCAAACATGATGCCCTGGACATGTCAAATCTTTCACAGTAGTCACAAATTTGTACTTAACTGGAAAGTATCCGCCCTGTTATTCTTCACAAACTCTGGTCATTCAGTAAAATTTACATATTTGTTCGTAATTTCATAACGCTACGAGTATTCTCGAGGGTAGGGTAGTGACGTATCGCATTCTACACGAACTACGAACTTGCAGTTGGTAGACCCTGCCTGTGCTGCCGCTCAGGAACACGTTGAGACCAGAATTAGGAATTTTCATTTTTTGTCAGTTTTTTCTGCCAAATTGCGGCTAGGGCGTATTTCGGCAGTTGTAACAGGTGGAGGAATTAGAGAAATCTTTTTTTTTTTCGTTTGGCAATTATTTTAATGAAACTACGAGTATACTCGAGGGCAGAATAGTGAAGGGATCGCATTCTACACGAACTGCGGTCTTGCAGTTGGTAGACCCTGCTTACGCTGCCGCGCAGGAACACGCTAAAACCTAAATTTGGAATTTTCATTTTTGGTCAGTTTTTCTGCCAAGTTGCTGCTAGGGCGCATGTATTTAGGTGTGGATGATAGGGAAACCAATCCGCCGCTTGGTCTGATGTCAAAGGCATCAATCTTTCATGCCCCTGAGCAGGGACTCAAAATTCGGACAGGGATGAGAGACGGCTAGCAGTCATTGGCAAGGCCGTGGACCACACGGCAAGCCACGGTCAAGATCAGTGGAGGGTATCGGGACGAACCACCGACACACCCTCACACAATATTAGCAATCCCCTCGCGCTCCCGATCTGACGAAGAATCGGAAGGGACCAGGGAAGCGCAACAACCATCCGTTGTGCTTGCCCTAATATTGCCAATGATGCTACTTATATAGGTAGATTGGAGTACAGTAATGTGCTTAGAGTAGTTGACCTAATTAACTTTTGCAAGTTATTTGATTGAATAAAATTGTTCAACTTTAACTTTATCGAAATTGTAAATAGTTTAGAATATTTCTATTGAAAGAAATATTCATAATTTTGTCACATTACCGAATTAGGTACCTTTTACACCTCTGTGGGTGTATTTGCATCATGTTTTATCGCCGCTCATGGCTATTAATAGAGCACAGTCCCGCATTTGTCATTCGTCGATCGTGATTGGGTCACATTTCGAAAATTATTTACTTTGCGTATGTCACGATATGAAAACACATTTGAAGTTAGTTAGTGGTATACTATTTTTATCTATCTATTAAAGGGTTGATAACTGTTGTAATGTAATACTTTTGTTGGGAAATGTTAAGAGCTGGTTCTTCATCTCATTTCAAGCATAACTAAAATGACTGGAGAAGAGTCAGCAGGAACCAGTGACTTCTCCTGAAAATGTGTTTTTAATATAGAGGGTAAAAATGTGTTTTTAATATAGAGGGTAATAACTAGGCTGTTTTGAGCAGGAACGTGTCGACCTCTGTCACGTCCAGATTATCTAGTAATATCTTTTTGACCAGAGCACTTTAAGGAAGTAATTTGATGGAGAAATATAATAATATTTTTTTGACTGGAGCACTTTAAAGAAATTATTTGATAGAGAAATGTTGATCATAACCCTACGACGGTGCAGGTGTGAACGGCAGAAAAAAAAAATCCCGTTTTTCTGGAAAACAGCTGAATTTTTTTTTTCTTAAATTCCACCGTTTTCCAAAAACAGCAGAATACATTTATTTTCCTTTCGTTTATCCAGAAAGAACGACGGATTTCTTTTTCGCATATCCCAACCAACAACATTCTTTCAAATATTTTTCAAATTTACGATTAATTCTAAATATATCAACAAATGTATCGTAGGTCCAGACGACACTTGTGGAGAGACCTCCAGGCATGTTAAGATCTCAGTTGGTTCGTGGGGAATTGGGTTTCGTCCCAGCGCGTGTCTAGATGTTATGGTGATGTAAATTGATCGGCCATTGCGACAAAATAGGTTAAAATTGTTGACATCAGTTCGGGTGAAAACTGGTGACATTCTCGTCTGATACCCGCATGGAAATGGAACAGAAAAGGATCAAGTTCTGTCAACGAAAATCATGTCCAACATATTGGGGTTTCACCGAGCCGCCGATAGGGGTCGTCTCAGAAGTCTGGTATTTCGGACATTTTTGCTTTGCTTAGAAACATTAAGTTTCGAAGTTTGGAAAACGTGCGAAAAAAAATCAAATGTATTGTTCAACACTTTTTGAAGAACGTAATTTTTTAAATGTCCAAGACTTTATGAAAAAGACAGGAAAAAAATCGGACGATTGTTTTTCGCACGTTTTCCAAAAAGAGTTTAGAAAATATGTTTGATTTTTATTTCCAACAGTTGCAAAAGGTGTTGGGAAAGAAACTTGAATATTTTATTCTGCCTGTCACGTATGCTCTTTAGCAAAAAAAAAGTGTTGGAAAAATCGTTAAATTGTTTTTCTATCACTTTTCCAAAAAGTCTTTGATTTCTTTTCGCACGTGTTCCAAAAATAATGTTGAAAGAAATCGAATTACTTTGCTGCCTATTACGTATGTTCTTTCGTAATGAAGTCATATAGACAAGAATGTGAACAAGAACGACACAATCGCTCCGTGCTCTTGTATACATCTTTGATGTCATATTGTACATTACAGGAAATGTGCACCGAACCTACAGTAGGGAGGCCCCCAAAAGTGGAGTCCTCCCTACTGTAGTGGCTGGGCTGGGCTGGGCTGGGCTGCGCTTCCTGCTTAGCTGCTCCCCTGATAATCCAATGCATCCGCATCTATATAGGTCAAATCAAATAAGCTATCCGAGGGGCATTTACACAAAAAGAGACAGCCTCACAGATTTCCCCTCGTTGAAGAAAACTGAATATAAAAGTTTTAATAGAAATGACTACATAACAATGGGATATTTAGGTAAGGAAGTATATGATACACCGGCTTGCAGTTTAATGTAGGAGTTTAAGCGTGCTCTTGAGGGTTGAAAGTTGTATTTAGTGACTTTCAAATGTCTTATATGACCATTTCCTGTCATGATGTTTTTGCGGCAACATATAAAATTCCAATATTCAGAATAATTCATATCCTCAGCAGAATGGTTCAACTCAGTAATACTCGCAGTGGCTAAAAGTAGCTTTACTATATCTGTCGGATATTTCCTGCAAAAGTACATTTCGAAAAAATAAAGATTGATGGAGCGATGTTCAGTAGTACTATCAACCATTCTCCTTCAAATAATATGCAAAATTCTGCTTAATTGGGTTGTTTTGATTAATAATTAGATCAAGTTGACATTTTTGGAGGAACTCTTAAGCATGGGTGGGTTTAGGTACTACGTACCAACTGCACCAAGATGTCCCAAATTTCAACCCGGCTCAAGTCATGGTCAGGCACCACAAAAGGAACTGAATCCGGCCTGGGAGAGAAGCTGTAGTTTCGGTGACCACTCTAGCATACCGCAGTGCCATCTATCCACAGCGGTTGATATTTCGGAGTCTGGCCTGGTATGCAGGCTATAGATCCACTGACACCTTTAGCATACCGCAGCGCCATCTATCCACATGGGATGACATTTCTGAGTCAGGCCTTGGAGACAGGCTATAGATCCACTAGCCACTATCATACCTCAGCGCCATCTATCCACAGTGGTTGGCATCTCTCTCCCTCTCTCTCTCTCTCTCTCTCTCTCTCTCTCTCTCTCTCTCTCTCTCTCTCTCTCTCTCTCATGAGAACCAATGCCCAATCTTGCATACCACAGCGCCATCTCTCCATATATATTGGCATTTCTGAGCCTGGCCTGGGAGGCAGGCTTGGCCGGCAGTAACATCGTTGACGTGTAGAAGGCCCCTGTTGAAGGAGTGGCCAGTCGCTGAGGCAGAGTTTGTTGAAGTCAGTGAGTCGCACAGACTGAATGTAGTTGGTGGGGAGTGAAAGTTTCTCGGATCTACACCGTACCATAGTGTACACATCTTCCATAGTGTGCACATTTACCATAGTGTACACTTTTACGATAGTGTACACTCCTACCATAGTCTACACTCTTACCATAGTGTACATTGCTAACATTGTGTACGCTTGCCATTTCTTAGTGTATACCTCTACCTAGGACAAGCTCTGTAACTTAGGGGACCACTTGGACAGAAATACCTCTTAACTCAACTTCGCAGAAGTACTGATTGGAATATACGTAAGTAATGACCATTTTATATACGTTCTTCTTGTTACCATTTTGTATCTGGAGTGCACAAACGGTCTGACGACTTTCATGATAACTGTTATAACTATATCCACACCTAATTTCCAGATCGCAACTGATATATATAATATAATATATATATATATATATATATATATATATATATATATATATATATATAATATATATATATATATATATATATATATATATATATATATATATATATATATATATATATATATATATATATATATATATATATATATATATATATATATATATATATATATATATATATATATATATATATATATATATATATATATATATATATATATATATATATATATATATATATATATATATATATATATATATATATATATATATATATATATATATATATATATATATATATATATATATATATATATATATATATATATATATATATATATATATATATATATATATATATATATATATATATATATATATATATATATATATATATATATATATATATATATATATATATATATATATATATATATATATATATATATATATATATATATATATATATATATATATATATATATATATATATATATATATATATATATATATATATATATATATATAT
>OZ012697.1:9189462-9196962 GCA_963942565.1 Maea johnstoni
CAGATTAAGAGGCTAAAAAGTACCGGATAGAGTTTCATGTTTTCACAACTTGTATTGGATTTCAGACTGTGAGTGTTTTGTACCATTCAGGAAGCAGTCCTGGTAAAAAACTAGGACTGTTATAACCACCTTATCTTGAACACTCCTGCAACCCCTATTATATAGATTGTTGCTTAGACAAGGGTCTGGTTTAACCCTTCAAATGCTGGGGCTACTTTAGTACAGAGCTCACGGGTACAGGGATTAGAAGGAACATCTAAACCCTGTCATGTTGGTATTTATTGGAAAGCTCTCGCTGAGCACTCTCAGATGAGTAGCCATATGTCATGGTTTCAGTCACTTTTCAGAAGCTTTGCATCATTTTCTATTGGCCAAATTAGCCAACTGCAGTATAAGCGTTAAATATCTTTCTGATACTATGTGTAAATGAAAACTACCTTATCTGCATCTACATTTGAGTTTGCTTGCGCGCCGTTGCCTAATGGCGAAAACGCCTCGTTCTCAAACGTGTAATCCCCGGTTTAATCCCACTGCATATTATTTAGAAGATCGCTTTACAAATGTGCGTTTCGGAGAGGTGCCCATGGCACCTTTGCAATTGCAAGATCAATTGGGATTAGATTTCTTCCCCATCAGGGTTGCTCTCTCCGCGCAATCTCTCATAAGCTGTTGAATACTAAGACGCAAATCCAATAGCTGATTGTACAATTGCACAATTTAAAATCTAAAGGAAAACTCAAATCAATGCAAAGAAAAAAAATACTAGTAAGTATTTTGGTTAACCAAAACTACTTAGCTAGCATTTATAAAAACATTATCTTTTAGTTTAAAATAGTTTTTTCTTTATTGCATATCAATCAATCTAATACAAAAATATGAAATTTGTTTGATATTCATGCATAAATAATACAATACTAATGGTCATCTACAAAGTTGTATATTTGCTTAAATACTGATAGCGATAAAAGGCTATTTAACTGGTAAATATCATCATGATACTTACCCTCAAGAATAGAAACCTGTTTACCACTCTTGACCTGTAGTGTCTATGACATGGAATGACCTCTCTCTCTGGTATGCAGGTTTGTTTGGATAGAAGCCCAGACTTGTGTCAGACACAGACCAGTGGTAGGGGTAGTGTTAATGTTTGCATTTGGAACCCAACACATGAAAGGAAGGCATTTCTGTTATCATAACTTTTCTTGCAATATCAGAATGCATCTTTAACATCCAAGTGGTGTTGCTTTAACTTACTCTAAGAGGAAACACCACTTTTGATACAAACAGACACGAACCAACACGCACACACATACATACATACATACATACATACATACATACGTACGTACATACATACATACATACATACATACATACATGCATGCATGCATACATAATATATAATACATACATACATACATAAAGACGTACATACATACATACATATATACAAACATACATAATATATAATACATATATACATACATACACACATACTAGTACATACATACGTACATACATCTTATGATACTGACGGTCTGACTAACCCACGTGGTAAAGTACAGAAAGGTCAAAAGTCCTACCACGGACCAACATATCATAAAACCAACACTGAAACTTCAATGTGTTAAGTTATGGTATTGTAGAAATGACCTACACACATCAAATAAGGTTGGCAACTTGTTAGTTTGTCCATAACCAATTTATCTTGAAAATATTACTCTCTATACCTTCCTGCTGAGAACATCATTTTCAGGCCACTTAAAATTTCGTAGAAATGTCCTTGGACTGCTTAGATGGCTGGTCCCCCCTTACGCCCCATTTCCCCACAGTTTACTCAAGCGCTATCGTGAACCCCCAAGCCCGCAGTTATTGGCCAAGAATTCGGCAAATTTTACGTCTAAATGATCACATCGGTTACTGTGGAAAGCTGAGAACGCCAAAAGCAATCTCATGGCACATGGACATGAGGGCATCTAGCTGTAGGGTGTTCACAAAATACGACAGATGATTTAAATCAAAGTGAGATCCTTTTTTGATAATTCAGGTGCATAGTCTTACAAGGATCTGCAATCAAGGTCTTAGCCAGCAGGGTGCCTGGTTCATGAAAAATACCTGATTTTAGGTAAAAAAGCACAATCAGGGATTTTGGACACCCTAAATTCTTGAAATCCTAATTTGGACACCCTGTTAGTAAAATCCTGGCTAAGTGTCGGGAATCTTAGACGAATGTCCGGATCTAGCTCTCTGATTGGAATAGAGGAGGCGCTACTGGTCACGTTGAGATATAGAACAATTCCTAGCCGCTACACCGTAGTTGAGCTGCATTTTCAGGGCATGGGAAAGACTAGGTTATCTCAGTGACATCTCTATGTAACCCAGTTTTTGTTTTATGCAGTTGATCCCGTTTGGTGTTTTCAGAAAATGGAACTCCGTGTACCTTTCCCGGGGGGGGGGGGGGGGGAGGGGGCAACCAGGTACAGAGGAAGGCCGCACCCGCGTTACGTATTTCACGGAGGAAAGGGTCTTTTTAAAGACCTTCGCATGTCCGCGATTTTGTAAAAGAAGGGTACTTTTCTGTACCCATGAACGAAGTATGGGGGTTGAAAATCATCTTACAATCCACGAAATATACGCGGCTCTGACTCCAGAAGTGACTGGGCTTCCGAGTCTGCTGCCGCTAAACAGGCAGACAATTATAACATCAAAAGTTAAAATGCGTGTTCCCGTTCATCCAATGTCAGTGTTTTGATAAAAGAAGGGGTGTTTTTTACTGGGAAAAGTTGGGCCTGAAATCAGTGCTTTAGGGGTATTTCTAAGTTTTGATAACGAGCCTATGTACCCCCCTAAATACCGAAGTGCCCCCCCCCCCCCCCTGTGTAGACCAACCATGATAGAAATAGTTCTATATAAATATACCCTCTTCTCCTATGTTTTTCTGGATCACCCTTGACTTGAAATATATTCTCTTTCCCGTGACGCGACTTTATTGGCCGATGTATCATCTCTCCGGTTCTAGTCTTTCTCTGTTCCCAAAGGTGTTCTCTATTTCGTCTGCTCTCAACCGTTTAGAGTTCACAAGTTTGACACCAGGCGAGTCATGAGCCAAAAATCCTGCTCTGCTACGAATCAGGAAAGTCAACAATGAGATAAGCTTTCACAGCCATGCCAGGGAGTGTTGTTAACCCATTTATGAAAAATTCTTGAAAAACATCGTCTGCTTCTCTGACACGTTTTAAAATATTTTACGAATAAAGCATGGATTAACCAAATATTTGAAGGAGAGTTGTCGGTTGACTTCTGACGAACATTTCTCCTTCAATTTTTTTCAGAAAGATAGCTTTATCAAAGAGATATTATCAAAATCGCTCGTTTTTTGACGCCCCGGCCATGAATGTGTTAACATGATCTAACACTGCTGTTTTAAGCTTGAACTCCCCTTGTACCCCTAAGCATCCCCTTGGGAGGTCTTCTCTTTGTCGACAGGAATATCGATGTTCTTTTTAGAGTAAACTTATAGTGTGAAAATGTGGAAAAGTTAATTTCCATGACAGGGGTCGACTTGATTGTTATTTGAACGTTCTCATGCGATAGGTGTCTTTCCGCGGCTCCATATAGAGTTTAAATTTGAAAAATCGTAGTCGTCAGTTAAAAACAGCGAAGACGACATAGATAGACTACGACGAGGATTGGTAATGTCGATGGTGATGATGATGATGATGATGGTGATGATGATGATATTAATGATAATGATAGTAACAATGGACATACTACTACTACTACTACTACTACTACTACTACTACTACTACTACTACTACTACTACTACTGTGTGTGTGTGTGTGTGTGTGTGTGTGTGTTTGTATAAATTGCCCAATAGGTTTTGGCAGGGTAACTGTTTCCTCGCCTCAAGATAAGGCGGGACCAAAATACCAAAATACCAGTGGTGTAATGGCCAACTCTCCTGCCGGTACTCGCTGCAGGTCTCTTCCCGCTGTTACTGTGTTCTTATGTACATTGTTTTGAATACCTTGAGAAAAAAGTACAAATATCATCGTTCCTGAGCAACATATTTTCCAGCTACCAGTAGGTATGAATAGGCAGGGCGAGGTCGATGGGATAGGTTCTATTTTCTTCCTTTGTACGTTACATGTATTTTGAACACCACATAAGGTCAATCATATAGGACCATTCCTAATAACCTGTTATCCTACTATGACTACATTAAAATAGGTAGAATATGTCGAAATTCTTTTTCTTATCAGGTTCACTATATTCATGATAGAGTAAATGTTTTTGGAAGACTAGGTGGTACACTTTATCTTACTCAAATTTGGTTCGTTTGCTGTTATTATGGAATTGAGATGATTTAATTATTTCAATATAATGTGCTGGTAATATTCTATGAATCGTAATTCTAATGAACTGTTTGCACCATTACATGCAGTTGCTTTAACATTTTTATCATTTGATTTTCTCTACGTAAAACAAATAAAACCTATACTAACTGTAGATGTACATCGCTTAACAGTGCCGTCAGAGAAAATGGATAGTTCTACGAAATTAAACTAACATACTCTTTTCATTATATATCATGCACTATGGTCACTAAATCAAAACCACTAATTTCCTTTATAGTTTATCAGTCCCTATTTAAGATAAACAAAAACATGTGACAACTTGGGAGTACTCATAATCGGATACATATGCAGATATTTTGATAACAAAGTAATACTTTGAGAGATGTTTGACTGAAAGTTACTTCTAATTTTGTTAAATGTACCCCATTGGAATATATCTTAACCCATTAATGCTAACAGCGGCCAAAACAGCATGACAATTTTTATTGAATACATCAGGCGAAAGTATACTTGGGGAAATAATCTAAGGAGAAATGTAACGTAGAGCACCATCAACAGTTTTCCTTCAAACATTCTGTAAAACTATTCACAATTCTAAAGTTATTGTCAAAATTCTGGAGATCGAGATGACAATTTCTACAAGAACCCTTAAGAACCCCACTATAAACAATAAGGAGTATCTTTATGTTAAAAAATGGTCTTTATTGATAAGTTACTACAACAGGCAATGTACATGATAAATGTCACACATTTTCACTTTTTCGTATGTTTAAACTTTTTTCGTTACAAGACAATAATGTTATACTACTTATTATTTGCCAGTTATTATGACATGTTGATATGTTCCACTGCCATGCTTATGGTGTCACAACCTGAATAAAAATGATTAAAAAAAAAGAACCCTTAAGTATTAAAGGGTTAAGCACCACTCCTAAATAAGTTATGTTTAGGGTTTTTAGACCATGTGTGCACTCCAGATGCAAATGGGTCAACACATCTTCCTAGAAAGAAAGTTCAAATGGCATTCTATCCAATGAGTTATGGTCAGATTCTTCAGGCCATGTGCGCAGTCCAGACGTAAATGGGTTAACTAATCACTGTCCGATATTTTCAGATTCCAACAGATCATGTACTGGCTTCATATGCAAAGGGGCTACTGTTGGTAACCATAATTCATCTAATGAGAAGCATATTAACCATTAATACTTAGGAGTTCCTCCAGAAATTGTCGTCTGGATCTCTGATACTTTTGGCAATAATTTTCAAATTTAGAATGATTTTACAAAATATTTGAAGGAAAGTTGTTGGTAATGTTTTGATTAACATTTCTTCTTTACATACCTTCCTATTTATTCGTTTGCCTGTGAGATTTCATCAAAATGATTCTATTCTAGGATACATATTTTAAACCTTTCAATACCCATACCAATCTTGCCGCTGAGGTGCGCATATCGATGTAACAGTGCTTATATTAATATGCAATTGAATGAACAAAAAAATCGAAATAAAAAGATCAAAATTGCGAGGCTGCTTTTGGCCGCTTTGAGCATTTATGGATTATGTTGCTTCGTATGAGTATCACGGGGAGTCAAATTCAATAATCTGAATTAAACTCTTATGCTGCTGGTTGCTAATTTGGCCAATACAAAATCATGCAGAAACCCTGAAAACTAACTGAAACCCTGACACATGGGTACTCATCTGAGAGTACTCAGCGAGAGCTATCCAATGAAAACCAACATGACAGGGTTTAGATGGTTTTCAAAAACCTTTGCATCAATTAGTGTGCTTCGGGCAAACGTAGCCTCAGCATTGGAAGGGTTAATATTTCGGTCGTGGACGGGTCGACTACGTGATGCTATAATGACGTGGTGACTTATGGGAACATGTAAGGTTGTGACATATGGTCGCCACGCCGCACGTGCTGGACAGACGCTGACATTGACCAATCAGCGCCAATCAGGGATCGGCTGAGAGAGGTCTGCTGCTCTGCACGGCCCCGGGCGCTATTGGGTGATACATGGGGTGTGTATGGTCAACAGAGAAACACACGACCCTCTGCGAGTGTCTCGGACGGGGTCTTAGCCAGGATTGAGAAACTGGGTGCCCAAAATTGGCAATTGTATATTTTTTGGACGTCCAAATTTTTAAGGGGGACGGACCACAATATACTCAGATTTCAACAATAAACATGCACACATTTATATAAACAAGGCATGATATCCTTATACAATGTAATGGGAATTACATGGAGATGAAAAAAAAACAATTATATGCTTGGGATTGACATTTTAAGAAATTCCTCACAATTTTTTTGCTGCCCTGAGGGGTGATTTTTAAGGGTTTGGGTGTCCAAAAAGACCCCCAGACGCCCTGCTGGCTAAAACCATGATCTCGGATGAAACATATGATTAGGTTCAACAGAACGGAAAGGCTGCAGACCTCAAACTTTTCACTTGTATTCCTGTTGACTGTTTATTGCTACTGTTCAACACTCACATTGAAGTTAGGACGATCACAGTTCAAACCATCACGTGCGGCTTACAGTAACCACCAAGCTCCAACCACACATTAATACACTTTTTACGATCCCAAAAAGAACGAAAGAGCATACGTGACAGGCAGAAAAAAATCCAACACCTTCTTCGAAAAAGTCAACAAAAATCAACTTTCTGCCACTATTTTTGAAAAACGTCAGATTCTTTTTAAATTCTGTACTTTGGTAATAATAATGCTAAGCAAACAACAGATAATTGAATACGGAAATTCTTAATTTTTTCTGTGTTTTATATCAAAATCATACATTGTATGTTCCCCTATCATATTGTGTGTCTGGTATCATTCAGTGCCATACTCTGAATAAAGGGGTATGGTCTTAGCCAATATTTGGAAACAGGGTGTCCAAATAGAGGATTCATAGACTTTCGCGTGCCCAAAGTGTGGTACAAGGTACATGCTACTAATAAAATAAACCCTATATATTTACAGATATTGCTTTTTAGGCCAGTAACTGCTTTGTGTGTCTTATAAAAGTGACACTACAGCTTCTACATGTACATCTTCTATCTTCTATCTCAGCAAATTTTGACATAAACTTTTGGGTGTCCAAACTGTCAAAAACAGTGTTCTGGGTGTCCAAA
>OZ012697.1:9199462-9222767 GCA_963942565.1 Maea johnstoni
CAAAAGCGCTGCACATTGTCATAGTTTGAGTGATAGTCACCAACGCCTCAATGGGCGAGCCTGAATAGGTGTGTTTTGAGACACTTCTTGAAGGCCTGACACGATGTAGAATCCTTCAGGTGTTGTGGAAGCGCATTCCATAATCTCAGTGCACTAATGGAGAAAGCGCGATCTCCAAATTTGAGTATAGTCCGAGGCTCATCCAGAAGGCCCTTTGCTTCTGATCGTAGATGGCATCTGGGTTTATAAGGCACGAGCAGCTCCTTGATGTACTTAGGTGCAAGTCCGTTTAGTGCCTTGTATACCAGCAGTAGGACCCTAAATTGGATGCGGAATATGATTGGTAGCCAGTGAAGCTTGATGAGAACAGGTGTGATATGTTCATACTTCCTGGTTCCCGATACTATCCTTGCTGCACTGTTTTGTAGTCGCTGCAGCTTTGCAATCAAATCCTGTTGTATTCCTGAGAGCATTGCAGTAATCCAAGCGAGACATCACCAGTGACTGCATCACTGTTTTTGTGGCATCTTCTGTTAACACACGTCTCGCTTTTCCAATATTTCTCAGGTGAAAGCTAGATTGTTTGACATGGGGTGCCATGATCAGTTGAGAGTCAAACATAGCTCCCAGATTCCGCACAGGCTCAGATGCAACGGACACATCAGTCCCCGCTATAGAGAGTGACTTAATGTTCAGTTCAGCTAGGTGTTTCTTAGAGTCGAATAGAATGATTTCAGTCTTGTCATTGTTGAGTTTCAGCTTGTTCTGAGACATCCAGACACTAATGTCACACAAACATTTCTCAAGATTTAGGATTTCACGTTTGACAATTGCGTTATCACTTGTCTTTTTGAATGATAAGCAGAGCTGGGTGTCATCAGCATAGCCATGATTGTTCAGACCGTAGGATTGGATTAGCTGTGCCAGAGGTATGATGTATATTAGGAACAATAGTGCGCCCAACACAGATCCCTGTGGTACAGACCGCAGGATTTTTGGAGAAGTCATCATTGATTTTAATCCTCTGTTTCCTGCCTAGCAGGTACGATTTGAACCACTGTTGAGCAGATCCTTTAACTCCAAGAACTGACTCCATCCTTGATAAAAGGATGGAGTGATCGATTGTATCGAAAGCAGCGCTAAGATCGAGTAACACAAGGATGGCGGCCCCACCCTGATCGAGAGTGCGAAGGATGTCGTTCTGTACCCACACAAGTGCAGTCTCAGTGCTATGGCATGCTCTGTATGCCGACTGCATGGGTTAATGTAGCTGATTAATAGTCATGTAATTGGTAAGCCTTGCTGCAACTACCCTTTCCAATACCTTTGACATGAATGATAAGTTGCTTACAGGACGATAGTTCTTGAGCACCTCCGGGTCGAGATCATCTTTCTTCAGTAACGGAGTGACTAACGCCTGTTTGATGGAGTCAGGCACGTTGGCACTTTGCAACGACAAATTCACTAAAATCGTAACCGTTGGAATAAGCTCATCTACCGAGTCTTTCACCATCCAAGTGGGAGCGGGATATAGAGAGCAGCTCTTAGTCCGTGATTTTGCTATGATTTTGCGAACTTCGCTTTCAATCACAGCCAAGAAAACATTCAGAGAACATGTTAATGCCGGGGTAGGTATATTCAATTGGTGTCTGGAGAGAACTGGCAGCTCATCGCGTATCTTACATACTTTGTCAGTAAAGAACACAGCGAAGCGGTTTGCCAATTCTTCTGTTGATGCATGCTCAGGGATTTTCTTCTCACTTCTTTGATATAATATGTCTTTCACAATGTTACTGAGGTTTTTTGAATCAGTGGAGGACTCAGCTATCAGATTGTTGCAGTAGTCCTTCTTAGCTTGTAATAACATGTTAAATTTGGTCCTCACAGTTTTAAACAGGTCATAGTGGACAGCGAGGTTGGTGTGTCACTTCCTTTCCCATTTCCTCTTTCGCATTTTGCACCATACAAATCATCTGAGAACCATGGTTGTTTTGGACGAATTGTTACCATTTTCACTCTTGCTGGTGCATGCTTGTCATGTACCGTTGTTAGCGCAGAATTGTAGTGATTAGTCAAATCCTCCACGGAGCAGCCTTCAGCATTGCTAGGTTGTAGAGCATCCTTCAAGTCCTCTCTAAAATTGGGCATGTTGACACTGTGGAGTTTACGCACTGACATCGGCACCTGGATGGGACGTGGTTTAGGGTGAGACAAATAATTGATATATTTTTTCAATTTCAAATCGCACACATGAGCATAGTTATATAATAATAAGCGATAACAAATAAGAATATGTATGTCTTTTAATAACAAAACAACATAAGCATGGTTCAAATATTGGGTACCTTAAGCAGATTATTCATAATTGATATATATTTGATATTGCACCTGTTGCGTAGGCACAGAAGGCCATGTTTTTCAGATATTCGTGTGTGGTATCTGTAGTAAATTCTACATGTTTCATGTTAGAGTCCTTGTGCTGGCCTGCTGGACTAGCAATTCCCTCAAGTATAAATACAAGTAGGTCCTTGCATGCATCCTAAGGTCTAAGGTTGAACTCTATCCTTTTCCTATTGGGCAGCCATTGACGCTCTTTTAGAACTAGTACAATGCGACCATACGTTTCAGGACCAGTAACCACTCAGGTGGCATTGCTTTGGACATTCTTGAGCATGTTAAATCCTAGCTGTACAACCACTACTCGAAAACACTTGCTATAAAAACGCCTCTGCTGCACCCCGTATCTGACCATACTAAATGGCGGCACAGGGTGGCCAACAAATACCTTAGACAACGGGTACCACATTCCCTGATAGCAACTATATCATGGTGCAGTAACGACATTTAATTCCTGCACCAGTCGACCGGACGTCTGTCAGTTCCTGCTTGTACAAACACCCATGTATAACATGTCAAAAGAATGAGATAAGCACATCAATGAGCCCCGTAGCTGCGTTCAGTTGTGAGGTCATCCATGCATCCATGCCCGGGAAACTGGGTGGCAATCAGGCGTGCGGTCGTGTATTATGCCCAGGCTACCCACGCATTTAGTGGAGGAATTAAATGTCGGCACTGTACAGACTTGCTACTGTGCACTGGATTAAACACTAATGCCTATGAATGGATGTATGATGAACCATCTCGTTATTGATCAAACACGAAAACTTGAAACTCAATAATATAGAGTATGTTATATCAATTTTCACATGTAGAAATCTTATGAAATACTAGTAGCCCTGACAGTATTATTGGTGTGATATTCATACTTTATATTCATAATAGAAGCTAACTCAGTAAGCCTCGAAAAACATATTCATAAACTCTATTACATAGTGGTTGATTTGCAGTGAATAACTATAATGCTTAAAAATGATGATAATGTGAATCCCCATACAATGACTATACTTTGGTTATAATAAGGGTATACTTTTCAGCATTTAGCTAGAGATGAGGTATCGAATTGGTAAAAAAGATGTCCATATGCGCTATTGTAAAATCCCAGTCTTTATTAAATTCTTGATTGCACTTGCTGCTGCTGTTCCCGTTCACCGCTATACTTAGATCACGCTATCCACGGCAGAACCGTAATTGCGCTATATAATATTCACGCCATGTTTAAGTGATTTACAGTATCTTAGTTCTTATGGTTCTTAAACTGTGGGGCACACTCGAGAAAAGCTTATGATCAGGGTATACATTTCAGCATTTACAGTACAGACATGTAATTCCTGCACCAGTCGACCAGACGTCTGTGACTGCCTGGTTATACAAACACCAAGGGACAACATGTCATAAAAATAAGCCAAGCACACCAATGACCCACTTAGCTTGCAAATCAAAGCTACGTTCAGTTGTGGCGTCATCCATGAATCCATGCCCTGGAAATTGGATGGAAATCGGGTGCACAGTCGTGAATTATTGGGCTGCCCACTCATTCAGTGCAGGAATTGAATAACGGCACTGTAGCTAGAGATGAGGGGTCATATTGGTATATCTTAGTTCTTATTCAAACTGTGGGGCACACTCGAGAAAAGCTTTCTGTCATTGATGGATTGCGTCGCTCGCTGGCAGAGCATTTGCACGTCCAATATGTAGAAGGGATGGGAGATGCATTCAGACCACGAAAATCTTGTTAAGATCTTTTATCATGATTTATCAAACGTCATCTTATTTTTGGCAAATAATTTGAATGTCTTTTTAAATATCCTCACCCTTGTCACCCTTTTCTGCCGAAGTGTCAAAAGGTTTATTCGGCCGAGCTGTAGTAGATTTGTCATTTTGCACCCTTGTCTGCAGGGTAGTGAACTAATGACCCTAATCACCGACAGATGGCGCTACACCTTGTCACCAGATGTCCAAGATGGCGGCAGAATGTTTGGTAGCGAGGTTGTACAACATGTAGATCTATCAAAACTAAGATTGAGATCGTCTTGCAAAGATCGCTTCCGAATTTAAAAAAAAAAAACATGTTTTTAGTACAATGTATACTATGAAGTTACGATTTAACAACTATTGTTTGTATAAATATTTTCTTATTGTTGTTAGGTAAATAAACGTACACAGACTACTCGGTACATAAAACATACTTTTTGCAATATTTCGCCATGATTTTCCAACTTTCTGGTTATATAAAAAGAACTTGTCTGCGTTCCGAAATAGAGGCAAATAAAGGGTACTATTGCACTAAAAGATTTCGAACCCTCAAATTTGGATGAATGGTTTCAGTGTAAGTTCCTGACAGTCGCGCAAGAACCGTAAGACAATATGCAGTTAGCATGTGACCCTGACGGTATGCTGTATACATACAGATGATGTTGAGCACTCCAAATTTAGGAAAAAAAACTATTTCGGAGTCAGTCATTAAGCAAAGCAAGGAATGTTATACAATATGTAAAAGATCCTTGACTGCATGTAGTATGTATAGAAATGCTTTCGAACCCTCCAATTTGGATGAAAAGGTTTTGGAGTAAATTATTCCGACTGTAAAAGAATAAGCAAAAAAGTGCAGTTAGTGGGGATCTTTGACTGCATGTGTATAGATGATATCGAACCCTCAACATTAATTTGGATGAGAAGGTTTTGGAGTATATTCTTTGGCATAGCAAGAACTGTAAAACAATATGCAAAAGAGCAGTTAGTGGGGATCTTTGACTACATGCAGTATGTATACAGATGAATTCGAACCGCCTTATTTAGATGTAAAGGTGTTGGGGTAAATTCTTTGGCAGCGCAAGAATTGTAAAAGAATATGTGAAAGAACAGTTAGTGGGATCTTTGCCTACATGCAGTTTGTATGCAGATGATTTCGAACCCTCCTATTTTCATGAAATGGTTTTGGATCAAATTCTTTGACCGTGTGAGAACTAAAACAATATGCAAAAGAGCAGTTAGTTTGAATCATTGACTACATGCAGTATGTATAGATTCTTCGGCAAAGCAAGAAATGTAAAACAACATGCAAAATATCTTTGACTACATGTAGTATGTATATAAATGCTTTTGAACCCTCCAATTTGGATGAAACGGTTTAGCAGTACATTTTTCGGTAGAGCACGATGATTTCAAACCCTCCAAATTGGATGTAAATTCTTTGACAGAGCAAGAACTGTAAAACAATATGTAAAAGAGCAGTTAGTGGTGATCATTGACTACATGCAGTATGTATACAGGCAGCGGCACTTCTTGCCAAACCATAAATATTTGCATTCAACCTCGTCCTATTCCAACACACTGTACGAGAACTTCTCCCCGCCCGCCTGGCCTCAGCACCTGTCAAAACTAACAAATGTAGAAACATGCCAAAATGATGTACATGTATTGCATCCCAAGCGAAGCTTCCTCCCCCATGCAATACCGACGTTTAATTCCTGCACTAAATGCGTTGGCAGCCGGGGCATAATACACGACCGGACGCTCGGTTGCCACCAAGTTTCCTGGATATGGCTGCGTGGATGACCTCACAATTGAACGTAAGCTACGTGGGACATTGATGTGCTTGGCTTATTCTTTTTTGACGTTATCCTTGGTACAACCAAGGACTGACAGACGTCCGGTCGATTGGTTCAGGAATTAAATGTCTGTACTGTACCTTACTCCTTTGATGATACCCAAGCACCCCACCAAATAGATGTCTGGTATCCCCGGCACCCTACCTCTAAGGTACTTGTTTGTGGGTAACACAGCTACCCTCAGGCCCCACCCTCCATGACCTATACGCGAAAGTGGTGAGTGGCATCCCCGCTACCCTACCTTTGGGGTACACATTTTACTTGTGGGTACACAGCTACCCTCAGGCCCACCCCTCCACGACCTATACGCGAGAGTGGTGTGTGGCATCCCCGCTACCCTACCTTTGGGGTACACATTTGTGGGTACACAGCTACCCTCAGCCCCACCCCTCCACGACCTATACGCGAGAGTGGTGTGTGGCATCCCCGCTACCCTACCTTTGGGGTACACGTTTGTGGGTACACAGCTACCCTCAGCCCCACCCCTCCACGACCTATACGCGAGAGTGGTGTGTGGCATCCCCGCTACCCTACCTTTGGGGTACACATTTGTGGGTACACAGCTACCCTCAGCCCCACCCCTCCACGACCTATACGCGAAAGTGGTGTGTGGCATCCCCGCTACCCTACCTTTGGGGTACACATTTGTGGGTACACAGCTACCCTCAGCCCCCACACTCCATCACCTGTACGCGAAGGTGATGCGTGGCTTTCCCAACCAACCGCCTACAGTACAGACATTTAATTCCTGCACAAGTCGACCAGACGTCTGCCAGTGCCATGTTGTAAAGGCATCAATGGTTCACAAGTTTGAAAAATAAGCCAAATATATTAATGACCCACGAAGCTTGTGAATCAAAGCTACGTTCAGTTGTGAGGTCATCCGTGCATCAATACCCAGGAAACCCGGTGGCAATCGGGCGTGCGGTCGTGTAATATGCCTGGGCTGACCGCGAATTTAGTGCAGGAATTAAATGTCGGCACTGTACGCAGTAACCCCTTTTTTATGGGTACGAAACCAACTTGGTTCAACCAACTGAGGCACCATCATCAACGAGACAATGTTTCGAGAAATATTTGCCTCAAGGTTTTTGTTACTGTTTGCATTTTTTTTTGTATTGAGCGAATTAGCCACTAGCAGCGAAAGGGTTAATAATCAAATAAACTCTCAGTCTGTGAAGCAATCGGCTCGAAAAGGCCAAAAAAGTGTAACCGTAGTGTACTTTCACATAACGATTTTTCTTAGAAGCATATGATCCATAAACTTCCCATAACTTGCCCGCACATAACTGGTTATGCTATATAAAGGCCATGTTCATCTAACTCCACGGTTTCATGTGTGGCTGTTTGTCACCATGGCAACCAGAGTCCTTGACGATGATGATTAGGGTAATTGGGCATGACTTGTACGTCAGGGTGTTGCCAGCACCCTATCCAGGGGTATATACGGGTGATTACAGCGGACACCTGCTATACTTATCACACCATCGGAGAATTGAACTTTTATTACGACCGTGCATCCATGGATGTTTATCAGTTTATGGTGTGTTGGTGCAAATGAATTCATGTTTTTAAACTTTTGAAATGTAAATACCGAAAATTAGACACATTTGATACATACATAGTTACATACATCATACATACATACATATCTTATCGTTAATATTTATATATATATATATATATATATATATATATATATATATATATATATATATATATATATATATATATATATATATATATATATATATATACATTATATATATATATATATATATATATATATATATATATATATATATACATATATATACACATGTATATATATATATATATATATATATATATATATATATATATATATATATATATATATATATATATATATATATATATATATATATATATATATATATATATATATATTGAAACGCTTTTTAGCCAGGGAAGAACCTATCATTTTATTGTGGTTCGGTAGTGTGATAAACAAGGGGAAACGTGTTTATTATAATGGTCTGGCTGTCTGGTCGGGAGCGATGACTTTTTGAAGGTGACGAAAAGCAGAATGCTGACCTTGATTGACCCAACCGTGCAAGAAATTGGCGCTTGATCTGACAATTTTGAAGATAACTCATCAAATAAAGTAATAATTGAAAAAGAATTGAAAAGGGATGGTCAACCCAGACAGGAACAACATATTTCGTCCGAATTTTTTTTATAAAATTACGCTTTTGTCAAAATATTTCCATATATGTCAGATCACGTTCATGGTCCGGATGTGAATGGGTTAACATACAGACTAATGGCACCACTATGAGAAGCGTCTGTTTTTTGTCGCTATAACGATTCCCGGGAGGGAAACTGTTGACCTGAGATGATTTCTTATTTCAGTTGCTGGTGTGAACTGGGCAGGAATAATCCGCTTCAGCCTAGCTCCAGCTGCACTCCTAAAACAACACGATCCGAGCTTTGATTAGCGCTCTAGCATTTGGCGGCCTGTCCGCAATCACCGCCGCAATCTGCCTTTGGCAAAGGATCAAAACAAAAAAAACCTACCGTATATTAATATTTTCGATCCCCTAGGGGTATGTCATCTGATATCCTATGGGGGGCTATCATTATTTTCTCGAAAGAAATTCTGGCCATGAAGAACAAAAAAGGAAATATGGCGAGAAAATGATTATTCTGGCCCAGGAAATTGAGAATTTCTTAATCTGCCAGAGGAGAAAAATATCTCACCAGGTCCAAAAAGTATCATTTTTTCCCTCCTAAAAACATGTTTATTCCTCTAAATTCGAAATCTGAAAGATCTTCTATATTTTGTTTGAATATCTTGCAGTTATGTATATATATATATATATATATATATATATATATATATATATATATATATATATATATATATATATATATATATATATATATATATATATATATATATATATGTGTGTGTGTGTGTGTGTGTATATAATTATTTGTGAGTGTTTATGTGTGTGTGTATTCCCAATATATAACTCAAGAAACAGATGTTCTGTTCTCTGTTACAATTTATACACGATTGTCTGGTTTCCCCCCTTTCTTCTATGTCACTGTTAGGTTTGTTTTGACTGTGAAACAAACTGTATTGAGTAGGGAACTCGTAGTAAGTGCTGTTGTTTATAGTTACGATTCGCCGGCCGGGCACGTGCGGCTAGCCGAGGTGTCTCGTCGCCTAGTGACCCTACATAAACAACCAACCCGGATTCTGCCAGAACATAAAATGGCCGTCTGCGTGCGCTGGAATTCTCTTGGAACGTGTACAAAGAGTTTTATTGCTCCTGGGTCTCATTTGCCTCTTTGATTCATTGCCATTATTGAGATTTGATTGCCACGTTCCTACTGGTATGTGAATATATTATACACGCTATTTCTAGCATTCTACTGCCTCCATGGCCAAGCGGTCTAATGTATTGTGAACTGCCTTCCTCCAGCGAATGTTGGTATTCCGACAGTTTCTCTAGACTACCGAATGATAGAGAATACTGAACAGCATCAGCAACGTACGTTTCTCGCACAAACATTTTTCCTTTAAAATTTATCGAAATTCGGCAAATTTATAGGTCACTCGAGGCAGGTGAGCAAGTTGTAGGTGACTGGGTGTAGGATGTTCTTTCTTCAGAGTGTTACGATTTTCTCCACCCTGAGAAACTAGTTGGCCACGATTTTATATCTTTTTTGGAATTTGGCTTGCAATTGATCTCTCGTTACAACATTCCAACTAGAGTCACATACATCTGATATCCGGCACATGCTTTTAGATTCCCTCTTTCTCTTTCTGTAATTAATATTCAAACCACTATTATACCATATTGAATCCATCTAGTTCGGGTCTAAGCTAGAATTTCCATTGGCTCGATGTAAATGCTTTAAAGCAACCAAGAAATTGAGGTAAATTTGTATTTGTGATCTTACGTACGATTTCATCTTTGTTTGGTGGAGAATATGCGATAAACGTATCTTTAAGAACCACGGGTCAGAGAGGTTATCAAGTGAAATAAGTAAGGTAATTGGGGACCAGTTTACCTTTTTTGAATATGACCTTTAAGGGTTATTTTTGGATATGTTCATATTCAGAAAAGTTCCAACGAATATTTTTCCATAAGTCTGTCTCTACTAATCCAATCTAACTATCAATTCCTTCCTCAACTAAGCATTGGACCAAAAAGGTTCATCGCATGTATTTTGAAAGGAAAGGAATTCTAGGAATTTGATATATACGAAATAGAGCATGGACAATTTAAGGGGGAGATAGTCGTATTCAAATGAAGATCAAAACCGTTCAGAATAAGTTTTCATTTTGACAAAAAGTTTAGTACAAAGACGACTTATTGTCTCAAAATGCATCAAACTCAACTCTGTCAAAATCGGTCAAGAGCCCGTTTCCTTGCCCTGACTGTACCACTCCTATTGCACCCACAACCAATTCCTACGTCTTTGGCACTTGTCCATGTTGTTGTTGGAACGTGTAAAAGAGTTTTATTGCCCCTGGGGCTCATTTGCTTCTTTGATTCATTGCCATTATTGACATTTGATTGCCTCGTTCCTACTGGTATGTGGATATATTATACACGCTATTTCTTGCATTCTAGAATTCTAATGCCACATTGGCCGAGCGGTCTAGTGTATTGTGAATTGCCATAATTGTGATTTGCATTCCTTCAGCGAACGTTGGTTATCTGACCGTTTTACTAGATTAATAATCGCAAGCGGCAGTTATTCTTATGTTTCTGTTATGTTTAACTTTATGCACGACACTATATCATATATTTTCTTCTACTTGGCAACTATGTACTAGTATACACTACTAGTTGCTTCCTCAACTTTGCAGTTGAATCATAAAGGTTCCTCGCATTTATCTTGAAAGGAAAAGAAAGCTATGAACTTGGTGTATACAGGCAACTCTGCTTAATCCGGACTGATGTGGACTCTACATTTCTGTCCGGATTAGGCAAAATTCGGATTATGCATATAGGAAGTATATGTATAGGAAGGGACTGGGACCTGGGACCTTCCAATCTGTCCGGTTTAGACGAAAATCCGGATTACACATGTCCGGATTAAGCAGAGTTGCCTGTATATGAACGAGCGACAATTTAAAAGGAAGGTGTTCGTATTTGCGTGAAGGTCGAGGTCTATTCAGAGAAAGTTCTTAATTTGGGTATAAAAGTTATATAGAAAGTATAAAGACCGTTTATTGTATCACAATGTTTCAGGCACAACCCTGTTAAAATAGGTCAGCCTTGCCCTGATTGAGCCCCTCCCCTTCCCCCATAACCAACCCCTACGTCTTTGGCACCAGTCCATGATGTTAATGTATGTGTTCACTTACAATAAGTAAACGCTGTAAATATGTGTCACTTCGTATTGTCACTGCCACTGGAGGTTTACCATTACTCACTAAAAGCATGCTGGCTGCTTCTAAATGCCACTGCTATTTGTTTGCTTGAAGAGTTTCCAAGTTCCGGTTGGGCTGTGTAATGATAAACGACTTTGTCACCATAAACTTGGGTCACTATGATCTCCAAACAGTCTCTCATTTGGTTGGAATGCCTCGCATTCCGGGGCATTGGCGAGGGGAGAGAGGACTCCCTCACCGCTTAGGAGTGTGGCAGTGCAGGGCACGGGTCACGGACCAATCGAATTGGTGGACGTGAGGATTTGTGAGAGGGGGGCGGCTGCGGAGCAGGCTGCACGGAGCCTGATTGACAGCGCCTCGAGTCCGGCACGCGACCTTAGCCAATCGCGGCTCAGCCTGCCATCCACCCGACACTCGCGTGTCACGTAACTCGGTGGCAGGCGGTGAAGGTCTTTCATCTCCATTCTATTAATTTCACTCACAGAGCTGGTCAGAGTTTGCTGCGCTCCGTCGGCCGGACATTTTTGAGTGGATTACGCGAGCATATACTATGCCGAGAGAGTATATGTGTCGTAAGTGCGGGGAGGCACACGAACCTCCGACGGGGAAGAAATGCAGGAGGGAGAGCGAACCGGAGGAAGAGATTGACGAGGCGAAGAGGCGGAAGAAATGGAGGAGAGTGAAACGGAGCAGGACAGCCCAATGATGGCCCTGTTAATGAACGTTAGTGCGAAAATGGATAGTATGGACTCAAAGATGGGTGGTATGGACAGGAGGCTGAGAAAGGTGGAGGAGAGGGGCACGGCAACACAGGGCGGTGATGACACAGAGAATGGCGAGGACGAAGCGGCGGGGGATCGAAGTGAAGGAAGGGAAATGTCGCCAAGTGCGCTGAGAGATGATGCCAGGGCCATGAGAAGGGCGGCAGAGAGGATTGCACAGTTCCACATCGACGATGACGACGAGGACAATCCATTGGCACATGCGACTAGCAAGAAAGCGGGTAAGAAATCTGGATCCACGATGTTAGCAGCCGATGTGGTGAAGAAGGCCATTGACTGGCCCCACTTATATGTGACGCGTTTAGCGGGGGAGTCGCGAGACCCAGTGCCTTATAGTGACTTGCGAACGGACGAGTTCGTCTATGGATATTTAATGATGCTAAAGAACGAGGCATGTAAGTGGGACAAAGATCGCATGCTCGAAATACTCGAGATGCTTATGCAGGACTCAATGGACTATGCGTGGGGTAATGCCCGCACATTCTATCAGCAACTGGGACTAGATGTGGAGAAAGGGGTTCGGCAATGGTCGGACAGGGAGGGAGTGCGGGATTTACGTTTCCTACACTCCAGGACGGGCAATCCTACTAAGAAGGAGCCACCCAGAGACGCCAAAAAGCCGAACAACGCGAAAGCAGCGAGCAACAACACCAAATGCTGTGCGCTCTATCAGCTCAAGACGTGTGAGCACAACAGAGATCACGCCCCATTCGCACACGCCTGTGCCTACTGCTCCAGGGTAACAGGAGTGCATTACAAGCACCCTGAAGCGGACTGCTTCCGAAAGTCACTTAACGAGGCAAAAAACGGGCCGAAGAGGGAGTGACAGTGCTCCCTCGGATAGTACAGCAGTTGGATGGGGGTGATAGACATGGGGGGAGTATGGCGGCGGTGGAGAGCCCACAGAGCCAGGAGTTGAGTGCACATGCACCCACCCAAACCTGTGACAATGTTGATGGGACAGCGGGAGAGGCCGGGGCGGACGTGCCCTTGGCCTATGACCCGGGGGTCGGGCAGTGCGCGAGACTGGAGGTCAATTGGGCGAGCATTTACTTGGCCACGGTGGTCGCGGGGGATTTCAATTACCGGGCGGCACGCGTCCCGGTCCCGAGTGAAATGGACATCGACGCGTGGCGCAGAAACCTCGAAGGATACGAGGACATGGCTATAGTCGATTTTCTGGAGTACGGGTGGCCGGCAGCGTGCGATGTAGGGGCCGGATTTATACCTACATGGCACAACCATCCGACAGCTCTTAACTTTGAGGCCGATGTGGATTATTACGTGGAGGTAGAGAGGGGGCACAGCGCAATCATGGGCCCTTTTGACGGAATGCCGTTCACCAGCATGCAGGTCAGTCCGTTGATGACACGTTTGAAAAAAGACTCGACGCACCGACGCGTCATCATGGATTTATCGTGGCCCCCGGGGGCATCCATCAATGACGCCATTGCTTCCAATTGGTATGTCGATGGCCGAGCAGAGATTCGCTTGCCGACAGCGGATTACATGGTTGGTCGATTGCGGGAGCTGGGACAGGGTGCTTATCTTTATAAGACAGACCTGGCCCGGGGATATCGGCAGCTACGGGTCGACCCCGGGGACTGGCCTCTCCTGGGTTTCACGCACAGGGGACAATGCTACTTCGACGTGTGCCCCCCTTTCGGTATGCGGACGTCGGCGCTTTTTATGCAGCGCACTTCCGAGGCTATTTGCTGGGTGCACGGTCAGAGGGGCTACCTTTCCCGGCCGTACTTGGATGACTTCGGGGGGGCCGAGGGAACGGAGGACGGGGCGGCAGCGGCACTGAAGAAATTGCAGTGCGTAATGGCGGAGCTTGGGGTGCGTGAGGCCGTACACAAGGTCTGCGGCCCGGCACAACAAATGACATGGCTAGGACTATGGTACGATTCGGTGGCAATGACCGTTTCGATACCGGCAACGAAACTACAGGAGATTATGGAGACACTGGAGAGCTGGAGGGGCAAGACCAGGGCCACCCGTCTCGAGATGCAGAGGCTGCTGGGTCTGCTCCAGTTTGTAGCGGGGGTTTCCCCCCCCACACGCGTCTTTACCAACCGGATGCTCCAGAATCTCCGTGAGATGCCGAAGAGGGGAAGTGAGTCCCTTTCGTTGGGTTTCAAACGAGACCTGGCTTTCTTCCTGCGAGCGTTACCCGACTACAACGGGGTACGGATTATCGATAAACAGGACATACGACATCAGGACTTAATGGAGCTTGACGCGTGCCTGACGGGGTGCGGGGCATTCGTTGGGCACGAATACTACGCTGAGGAATTCCCTCCGGAGGTAAGAGAACTACAACATCCGATAGCTAGGCTAGAGTTGCTGAACATTGTGGTGGCGATGAAGACGTGGTGTAAACAATGGCGGGGGCGTGCAGTACTGGTGTACTGCGATAATACCAACGCGTGCTTGGCAATTAACTCAGGGAGGTCGCGTGACCCATTTATGCATAAGTGTGTCAGGGAACTATTCGTGTTTGGAGTGCGCTATGACATAGAGCTACGCGCAGAGCATAGGCCGGGCAGGACGCTGCAGAGGGCGGATGCGCTTTCTCGCATGCATCAAGATGATGCATGCCGACGGTGGGTGGAGCAGGACAATATGCTGGCGAGGGCCAGGAGGGTGAGGGTACCGAGTGGACACTTCGAGTTGGTTGACGAGTGGTAGACTGGTTTGTGGTGCTATGCTGGGTGTTGCGATAGCGTGTTGTTTATGGTGCAGTGGTGTGTGTTGTCATTTTGTAATTAGTTATAATGGGTATGGCCCGACAGGGCTTAGGTTTTACGTTTCTTTGGTGTGGTGTTTACGGTGGTGGTGCATAGTCACACGCTTAAGGGTGTTTTGGTTTTTGTGTGTGTGGAGTATATTGTGCAGGGTGATGATCATTTGTGTTTTGTTTTTATTACAGGTCGAACGGAGCTACTGAGAAGGGCAGCTTGGCGTCGCAGACAAGCATTTCGACCAGGTACGCGCGCGAACATACGTTCGCATGTTCTTCTTTTTACAGCTTTTGCGCGAGAGTTCGGGGCGAGGGACTTCCCAGCTTCCACTAGTACACTCCTGGCCTTCGCGGAGTTCTTGCTGGTGTCGTTCACCGCGGAGAAGTCGGTGCTAAATGCATTGGCTTCCGTCCGTCATTTCCACTTGGATTGCGGTTTGCCCACGGAGGCCTTCGATGACAGGGCCTTACTACTTTGGAGGAGGGCCCTGCCCCTCACGTTTCGCTCACAGAGAGCACAAGCTCAGGCTCTCCCCCTGGAACTACTCAGGCAGCTCTGCCAGCTGAGCAGGTTGCTGGGTGTAAAGGGAGAGGTGTTGGCAACCCTCATGGCGGTCTTGTTTGCCTCCATGGCGCGTCTTTCCTCTCTGTTGCCCCACACGAGGGGGGCCTTTGACGTCTCCAGACACCCCACCTGCCGGGACGTTATCGACAGGGGGGGGCTCTGCTTGTTGCGTATTAAGTGGGCCAAGGCTCATCAGCACACCGAACAGGGTTTTTGGGTGCCGTTGATGAGGAGACAGGACACCGATGTGTGTCCAGTGGTCGCACTGGAGCGCTTGCGGGCGCTGCGAGGCTCGACAGGGTTGGCCGGGGGCCCCCTCTTCTTCCTGCCGTGCGAGAAAGGTGCGCATGGGGGGAGTGGGGCCCCACTCACCATGCCGGTCGCGCGGGCCTGGCTAGCGGTTTTGTTGGCAGGGATGGGCAGGCATCCGCGCGAATTCTCTTTTCATTCTTTCAGACGGGGTGCGTGCACGTTGGCGTTCGCAAACGGGGCGTCCGAGGGGGACATCATGCAGCTTGGAGGGTGGCGGAGCAGTGCGGTTAGGGCTTATTTTCCAGCTTTGGACGCGAGGAAGAGGGCAGCCGTCAAACTGTCCACGAACTGAGGCTGACCCCCCCCCCCCCCCCCCCCAATACCTCTAACCCTGTTTGCGGATAAGAACGTGTTTGCCGCTGGTAATTACAAACCTAGGGACTCACACAATAACGTCCTTGGGATAGTCGCGGTGGCTTACACACCGACTATATGGGTCATGCTACACTACTTAATGGTTACATTGTATCTGGTCGCCGCCTAGCTATAGCAGTGTTTACTTAACAGTTTGATACTTTGTTGCGAATTGCAGAAGCGTGGTTCGTGTCACTTCTATATGTGTCATCATAGTCGAGCGGGGGCGATCAGGTCAATCAGTTGATACATTGTGGTATTGTGTTAGATACATTGTAGCAAGTGTAATGTTAGATACATTGTAGCAATAGCTGTACGTTACGTTCTACGAAAAATATTAGTAGTTAAGAGTTCACCGATAAAATACTCAACACTGTCTTTGAATGTTTTGATTAGTAATAAATGTTTGCCTGCACTAGCGAGTTGTTGTCCGATCCCCCCCTTTACAATGTGTTTGGAATGCCTCGCATTCCGGGGCATTGGCGAGGGGAGAGAGGACTCCCTCACCGCTTAGGAGTGTGGCAGTGCAGGGCACGGGTCACGGACCAATCGAATTGGTGGACGTGAGGATTTGTGAGAGGGGGGCGGCTGCGGAGCAGGCTGCACGGAGCCTGATTGACAGCGCCTCGAGTCCGGCACGCGACCTTAGCCAATCGCGGCTCAGCCTGCCATCCACCCGACACTCGCGTGTCACGTAACTCGGTGGCAGGCGGTGAAGGTCTTTCATCTCCATTCTATTAATTTCACTCACAGAGCTGGTCAGAGTTTGCTGCGCTCCGTCGGCCGGACATTTTTGAGTCCCACCCGCCCTCCCTCTTGTGTCATTTTTCTTTGAGAGTAGGGGGCCTGTGAGGGCCCAACCCCCCCCCCCCCCCACGGGCCGCTGGTAATTACAAACCTAGGGACTCACACAATAACGTCCTTGGGATAGTCGCGGTGGCTTACACACCGACTATATGGGTCATGCTACACTACTTAATGGTTACATTGTATCTGGTCGCCGCCTAGCTATAGCAGTGTTTACTTAACAGTTTGATACTTTGTTGCGAATTGCAGAAGCGTGGTTCGTGTCACTTCTATATGTGTCATCATAGTCGAGCGGGGGCGATCAGGTCAATCAGTTGATACATTGTGGTATTGTGTTAGATACATTGTAGCAAGTGTAATGTTAGATACATTGTAGCAATAGCTGTACGTTACGTTCTACGAAAAATATTAGTAGTTAAGAGTTCACCGATAAAATACTCAACACTGTCTTTGAATGTTTTGATTAGTAATAAATGTTTGCCTGCACTACCGAGTTGTTGTCCGATCCCCCCCTTTACAATGCCACCACCTCGTAAGCTTCATTATTTCAAATACCAACAACAGGCTGTTCTGTATGCGTGGATGTTCACTTTAATGAAGAGCCCTACACGGATATGTAAGTCATACTGTCGTATGTATATATATATATATATATATATATATATATATATATATATATATATATATATATATATATATATATATATATATATATATTTATATATATATATATATTTATATATATATATATATATATATATATATATATATATATATATATATATATATGTATATATATATATATATATATGTATATATATATATATATATATATATGTATATATATATATATATATATATATATATATATGTATATATATATATATATATATATATATATATATATATATATATATATATATATATATATATATATATATATATATAAAGAGAGAGAGAGAGATTAAACAATTATGATACCAATAAACTGAAGCAAAATTATTATTATTATTGACTACCTAAGGTACACAACCATATGCTCATACATATATATATATATATATATATATATATATATATATATATATATATATATATATATATATATATATATATATATATATATATATATATATATATACATACAGAGAGAGAGAGAGAGAGAGAGAGAGAGAGAGAGAGAGAGAGAGAGAGAGATATTAAACAATTATACTAACGCTAGTGGCCAAAAACCATTTAAAATCCGGGGACAAATAAATAGAAGGAGAAAAGAAATTGTTATTCAAACAAACGGGTCGAGAAACCTACAAACATTTTCCCTCAAAACGTATAAATGTAGAAGCCACCAAACTACTAGTATTCTGTTCCAAATAGACAGTTCCAGTTTTGCGCGGGGTCATTTAACTAACACCTCCGTTTCTCTTCGCATTTCTTTCATCGGCTCGAAGAAATCCCGAATGTCGGGGTTAAAAATAGAGCCAGTAAAGCTGTCATGATAAACATAAAACAGTTTTTCACTGATGCCCGGTGCTGATACTAGGAGTTAAAAGAGGCTAAATAGCGTCACTTTGGGAAGTGGGATGGGGCGGTCCCAGTCCACAAATCTGACCTATGGATACATATATATATATATATATATATATATATATATATATATATATATATATATATATATATATATATATATATATATATATATATATATATATATATGCATGCGAAAATGTGTTTATTTATTTTATCTATAAAAGCGTACACGTGGTATGCATTTATTTTTTAAATGTAATCGTGCATGTATACTTATGTATGTATCGTTTTTTTACTCAAACAACATCAGGGGTTTTGTTAAGGTGTCAATCCAACTTTTCTGAAAAATATCGAGAGAGAAAAGTTTGAGAGGTTTTTACGTCGCTGTCAATGTCAATTGAGGAATATGCGGGACAAAGTCATAGTTATAAAAAACGGGAAAATGAGAGAAATGTATAAACCTTTTATTTATGCATGGTAATTGTATTGTATTGTATCTTTTATTGACTGTACGCAAAGTTACAAAACTACAAGACATATAAAATCTTTTTCAGGCAAAATACCAATCAAAGAGAACACACGGAGAAAAAACTAAAACTAAATTCAAATGAAAAGGTTGACTGAAAGTGTTAATACAAGTATCAAATTAGAAGTGGTAACATAAATTGAAACTGCACAAACGAACAAAATAACATAAATGAATGAAGGATTGTTTACTAATTAATATTTTTAACACCAGTTCGTAAGTCCAAATTAACGAGAATGGGTCGGATCTGTTTCTCAGCTGTCAAACTAATACTGTATAACTGGTTTATTTGGCGTGTACTTAAGTTGGCGTTTTCTTTTCAAAAAGGTGTTTTCCCTGTATTTATTTTGGCGTCTGGAGCAGTCAGAACAACGCCATCTTTATGTAGATATATTTTTATGCGATCTTTAATTTGGCGTTGATGTGCGTTCGCCAAAAAACGCCAAATTAAAAACCACGCCAAATTAACCAGTTATACAGTACCTAAGATTTAACCTACTCCACTTCGCTCCTTTACTCTCCTTGTGTAGAGTCTATTGACACATTTGCCCGATATATTCCAGATAGGGACCATCTGTTCAAAACATAATGGTTCATAATGTTTACCAAGGAGTACTGGTAGACTATGTTCGCATGTATCTAGGAAGAAACTTCCTGAACCATCTGGTATATCGTGAATTTCAGTATACATTTCGTCAATATCACTCTTAGAATCAGGGCATGTCATAACTATGTGTTTGATGTCCTCCATTTCATTTAAATCACACTTTGTACATATTTTAGAGCTCCTCGGGCTAGTTTTCAGGGTAGCATCATCCATTTTCAATTGACTAGAATGTGAGATAATACGTACCATATTCTCACACATTCCAGTCAATTTGAAGGCAAGGTCTGATATTGACCACCATGAGATATATTTGGGCACACTACAGATACTGAAATATGGCTCCAGGTTGCTGTTGACTAGTATCTCTCCTATACAGAATTTATCATCATATGACCAGGTGGCTCGCCATACATATGAATTCCATGCTTCTTTTCCCATTACCGTATTTCCCTTGATATTAGCCCCATAACAGTATTCGATCTACCTAGCTTTATGGCAGACTTCATAATTTCGAAGACAGGACTGTCAAGTTCATTAACATAGTTTTTACCAATATTTTCCATAACATCATTTACTCTATCAATTAGGACTTTCGTGATAATTGAACTATTCTCCATGAATATTACGGTCTGTAGAAAAAGCAATTTAATCGCATTGCCTTAATGCCCCTATAGACATATATGCCCATTAAAATCCAATTTTGTACCATTTCTACATTTTTCTCATACTAATAATGAAATTGCCTTGTTCTTTCAGAGAAGGTTCGGCTGGACTTAGAGGGATACAAGATGGCTGCCTTGCGATTCATTTTTCTTCTCCATTTGGCTGTGACGTCACTCCACGCTGCACGTGACCACTATCGTTGCTTGGAGGACTATCCATTTTCGTGCGGTTGCATTGGGGACACTATTCGTTGCTATGGACTGGAATCCATACCGACCTTATCAAAGCACCTCAAACAATACATACGGATTCAAATAGAAGATGGCGGAGTCGATAAACTTGAAAAATCCTTCAATGAAATTAACTTAACATCCGTGACCGTATCCAATATGGGGTTGAAGGAAATAGCAGACGACGCATTTCGAGGCCTCGAGAATTCGTTGAATACGTTAAACCTTAAAAATAATGAACTTACAACCTTACCAAATATCAACTACTTGCGCAAGTTGAAGACGCTATATCTTTCGCACAATAAACTTCTGCGGCTTGAGCCAAATGCATTTGAGGGACTAAGCGGGTCGTTGCAGACACTGGATTTGGGAAGCAATCGTCTGACTGAAGTGCCAAAAGCCGTTAGATCTCTGCGATCTCTCAATGCACTTAGCTTGAGTAACAACGAAATCAGGGATATTGACCCGGAAGCATTTGAAGGTGTAGGGGTCGTTTTGAGGGAGCTGTTTTTGCGTGAGAATCGTCTGACGACCATTCCCCTTGCCATAAACAGGTTGACCAACCTTTGGCGCCTGAGTTTGAACCACAACATGATCTCAGGGTTCAAACCAGAAGCCATGACGGGCATGGAAACAACCCTTTACGAATGGCAACTTAACAACAACAGCCTAACGGAAGTGCCGGTAGTCAAAACAACCTTCACTGAACTGAAAATTCTCGATCTAGGAGACAACAAAATATCCCGGATCGACGCCGATGCGTTTTTTTACATGCCGAACGTGAATTGGTTGTGGATAAACGATAACAACTTGTCCGTTATATGCCCCGGTTCCCTGGACCATTTGGAAAAGGGCAAACTCATCCGTCTCCAATTCTCGTGGAATTTTCTCGCGGGATTTCCCGAGAGTGTCTTCGGGAATATCGCGAGTGGCCCAATTTACGGGATTTCCTACGAGAGCAACCCGGTTCATTGCGGCTGCGGTCTGGCTTGGTTGCGAAACAGTACCATTCGAAAGGGGGTGAACTTTCCGGCTTTTTGCGCATCGCCGCCGGCTTACAAGAAGGCCGAATATACCATGCTGGACTTCCCGATTAAAACCTGCACCGCGGCATCCCGGGAGAGTGATTCGATCGCCCATTCGGCCATGTTTAAGGGCTGTAGGCCTCCCTCTCATCATATAATCAAGACTATAGAATCCTCAAGTTCAAGACTATCTGCTTCTTTGGGAACATGTCTATCATTCGTATGTGTGCTCTTTGCGAACTTGAAATCATGAATATATTATGAGCCCTATGACTCCCAGTACAATTTAAACTTCCAAAGAAATCAGTCCTAAATTAAACAAGTTAGAGTGAAAACAAACTCGGCGTGATGGTTTGGACTACCATCAAATCTTCGATTTCTGTACAAAGTGAATTCAGAGGAGAACCAATTATTTTCTGCAAAAACGCTCACATTATTATAAAAGTAAGTCAATAACAAAATGTTACTTTGTGGGTGACATCTACTGAGTGGCTAGCTCGACTTTGCAACGCTGTAATATGCAAACTTAGTAATGAAAGGAAAGTTTATACAACACGGGCCAATTGAATTACAATTACATTAGGTCCCTGAATGCAGTTCAGAGTTTTGTATTGTATTGTATCTTTATTGACTGCTCAAAACGTGCAAAGTAATACGGTATACAAAACAATTCTTTTCGAGGTACAGAAACATAAAGAAGCTTCTAACTCACAAAGTACGAGTAAGGAAATTTTTACAAATAGCACAAGAAATGAACAAAAGTAGGCAAAAATATTATTGAATTTATAGAGTGAGAAGGACTGAAATGAGGGCGTGTGACTTCGATGATCATCCCCCTTACGACACACTATAAGGGCCGTAACTCCTACCAGTGCCCGCTCTACCTCCTTATCAATGGTTTTAGAGTCAGAGTCCAGTACGCCAAGTAGCCTTATCAAAAGACTGCATGCTGTGGTCTGCAACTCTCACGCAGCAGCGTCGCGAGATCCTACAGCCTCACCTCCGTGGTGTATAACTACAGTACAGACATTTAATTTCTGCACTAAATGCGTGGGAAGCCAGGGCATGATATACGACCGCACGCCCGGTTGCCACACAGCTTCCTGGGCATGGTTTCATGTATGACCTCACAACTGAACGTAGCATTGACTCGCAAGCTACGTGAGCCATTAAAGTTCTTGACTTATCTTTGACATGTTAACCATGGATGTTAGTACAACCAGGCATTGGCAGACGTCCGGTCGAGTGGTGCAGGAATTAAATACCTGTACTGTAATCTCTGCTGAAAACAAATATGCTCGAAACTTTGTAAATGGTATAGATGAGGGGATAAGCGAATGAAAAGATGCTTCATCATCGACACAATGCTTTTCAGTGCCATACAGTGTGTCCGTTGCCAATGTGAAGAAAACAGCAATCATCAAAACAAAAGAAAGTACACACAACAGTGAACCAGGAATTGAGGGTGGGGCTAGTAGATACGACAGGACATTGATCAGTAGCCACATTTGGTAACACCCGTGTATGTTATCAAGTAACTTGTACGGGTTGATCAAAGACCCGATACGTTCCGTCAGTGCTCAAAGTTTACTTCGCTTAATCTTTTGCATCCTTGTAAATATTCAAGTATCTAATTTTTTCCCACAGCAAAAACCTCAACGAGTATGCACATACTGTGTTCGTATAATTTTGACATTTGAGTGCCCCAAACCACGATGCAACAATATATATATATATATATATATATATATATAT
>OZ012697.1:9227967-9232967 GCA_963942565.1 Maea johnstoni
TAATAATAATAATAATAATAATAATAATAATAATAATAATAATAATAATAATAATAATAATAATAATGATAATAATGAAAATAATAATAATAATGATAATAATGATAATGATTATAATGATAACAATAATAATAGTGATGATGAAAATAATGATAGTAATAATAATAATATACTACTACTACTACAACTACTACTACTACTACATTACTATTACTAGTAATAACAATTATAGCATCATGAACAACAAGCGATTACAATAGCCTTTCTAACGATCGCCGTCGTGGTAATAGTAGCGGCTGCAGCAGCAACAATGGTAGTAGTAGTAGTAGTAGTAGTAGTAGTAGTAGTAGTAGTAGTAGTAGTAGTAGTAGTAGTAGTAGTAGTAGTAGAAGTAGAAGTAGTAACAGCAGCACTAGTAGTAATACTTGTGATAGTAATTCTTTTGAAGAAGCTCCTTTTTCTGTGCTTGTATTCACTTTGTGAATTTAACACAATTACTCCAGTTTTAGCAAGGAGGGTAAGGTATAGGTTAAGTTAAATTTCTGGGCCAAAGTACTTACCAGCAAAGTTAGGTAAGGATGTCAGGGGTAAGGTATAGGTAAGTTCTTGTCCATGTTCCCGGCCCAGGGCTGCCTCGGGCACCTGTGACGTCACAAGACGAGTGATCTGCTCCTTATCACACAGAGGATCCTTCAAGACCATCCTAAAAACAAATAAAAAATCAGACACTTTTTACTGAAATCTTATTTTGAATAACTTTCCAAATGTACACGCAATGAATGAACAGGAAATGTATACTTTGACATTCACATTCAAGATTCATTAGAAAGCTGAAAGTTCGGCCAATTGTTCATATATTTCTCTTTGAAGCTCCTATACTGTAAATGTTTTTTGTATCGAAAATATATGATCATTTTGATATGATAATGGAATTGATAAGTGATGAAACTCACCCCAAATGGTAGCCAACACCAAATCTGTTTTTCAGGAACAAAGAAGACCCACAGCATTGCAGTTTCCCTTTATTGATAAAAGCTTTGCGATCTGTAACAAAAACGCACAAGTATGATATCACGACAATATATTACATCTTATTTTAATTTTCAAAAAACACCAAATGTGTCAGATTATATACATGATTCGATGTGAATAGATTGATGCAAACAAAACTTAGAAAGCGTCCCTCCTTGGCAAAGGAGACCATATTTACATAGTCTGAGACGTATAGAAATATATCGAGAACAAAATTATATTTTGAGAATTGTATGAAAGGAAATTGCTGTCCGTGATAGGGTTCTCACATCCACTTCAGGCATCATGCAGTTTGATGAATTGTTTTCAAAATGCATGTAGAAAATGCATGTACTACAGATTTCTTTTCATCCATTTGCCTGTCCTGCCCCTTCCTCAATAGCCAGGTGATCTAATGAATGAATGAGCGTATGAATGAATGAATGAATAAATGAACATATGCATGGTTGCTACTGGCACATCGGCACACAAAGGTCATTTCGGACCACACAATCCTAATACAGCAATGAACTTCTGTGTCTAGAAAACAACAAGAAAGCAATGGATAGATAAAAATGATTACAAAACAATTGAAATTTTAAGTCATAAATTGTGAATTGCTATTTACAAAACCTTATATTCTTAAAATGTTTCACAATCGATGAAATTAAGGCTAATGCGTTAAATTGCCCCTCGACTGATTACTACCTCCAGATGTCCAGGGTTCAAATACGGCTTGGGGTATAACAGGTTGTGGTAATCTGGCGGTTTCTCCGGAACCTGCAACCTAGTTCCCAAGTCCAACTCCATACTATGATTTTAACATTTATGTTTACTATTATGCCACAGTGCGCAGTCAATAAGTAAATATACACACGTACACACACACACACACACACACATGCACACACAGCTTACAAGTCCGAGCAACTCCAACTCTAGTACATGGTCGTTGGTTACTATATACTGACTATTGGCCTGTGCCAGGGTTAGAGATCCGAGCATATGAAAATGAGCATGTGCGCCACGAAAACTTGGTGCTCGTATTTATAGCTTAAAACAACCCCCAAAATATGCCATATTCGTATCCTACCTTGTTTTGTAGTATTAGTCTGTCTTCACTTCAATCAAATCACTACAGGGAAGATAGCATCAGGCATGTACAGTGCCGACATTTAATTCCTGCACTAAATGTCCGGGCCACACACACAACCACACACACAATAGTCTGTCAGTTTCCTGGGCATGTATGCACGGGTGACCTCAAAACTGAACGTAGCTTTGATTGGCAAGCTATTATGTGGGTCGCTGGTGTGCTTGGCTTATTTTTTGACATTTTATCCATGGGTGATTGTACAACCAGGCACTGCCAGACGGTCAACTAGTGCAAGAATTAGCTATCTGTAGTGTATAGTAAACAACGGCCATGTACTGGAGTAAGAGTTGCTAAAACTATCACAGAGCTTACCTGCCAGGATATCAGCTTCATCCATGAAGTGGGTGGTGAGAAGTATGACTCGCCACACACACACACACACACACACACACACACACACACACACACACACACACACACACACACACACACACACACACACACAGAACTTACCTGCCAGGATATCAGCTTCATCCATGAAGTGGGTGGTGAGAAGTATGACTCGCCCAGGCCGCCGTTGTTTGAGGAGACTCCATAGGTGGCGCCTCGAGGAGGGGTCCATGCCAGCCGTGGGCTCGTCGAGGAAGATCACCTTAGGGTCACCAATAAGGGCGATGGCTACTGAGAGCTTACGCTTCTGCCCCCCACTCAACTCCTTCGACCACTTTGATCGTGAGTCTTCTAGGTCAACGTCTTTCAAAGCTTGATCAATCTATAACAGGGAAGGTTTCGTTAGAAATAATAATGATTTCATTGACCACTATAAAGCATGAAAATTATTACATCGAGATCAACACAAATAAACCAGTATATAAGGGATAAGAAATCTCGTTAAATAGGACATCTACATCAAATATAATACAATCCAAGTCTACAGAGGATCGAGTATTTAAAACTCTAAATTATTACAGCAGTATTCATCAGGTTGTCCACGCCTCTTCTGGTTTCACTGAAACCATTCATTACATTTGTCTAGGGCCACCCTAATCAGAAAGATATAAACAAAAGGGTAGGGATTGGCCGAAATCGAACCCAATACCATTTGCAGTGGTAACAGATAGCATAGCAGTCGAAAAGAAATGCTCTATACACTCGGCCATTGAGGCAGCCACTTCGGCTTGGCGGAGGCCAAAAGGTCATACTTGACACCTAAGGTCCTTACAGTGCAGACATATTTCCTGCACTCAATGTGCACTTTACACGACCGCACACCCGGTTGTTACCCTGTTGACTTGGCATAGAAACGACCAGCTAAACAGTTAAATGGGTCATGAATACTGTACACAGCTTTAATTTGGATTACTACTTTTAATTCGCGCATTTAAGCATTAATGTATGCAGATACAAAGCAGGATATTTATTTGAAGGATGTTATTTTGGCGCTATCATAGGGAGCGCGAAAATAGCAAAAATTAAATGCCTGTAGAAATACCAGTTATACAGAATACTGTCTATTCAAACTGACCATGCGGCATGCTTGGGTAACCATTCCCAGTCACTCAAACGACTGGTCGACTGGAATCTACAGTTTGGCGATATTTAATTCCTGCACTAAGTGTATGGGCAGCGTGGATAATACACAACCGCATGCCCGATTGCCACCCGGTTTCTTGGGCACAACTAAAAGTAGCTATGCTTCACAAAGCTGCGTGGGTCATTGATGTGCATGACTTATTTCTTTTAAACATGTTACCCATGGTTGTTTGTACAAATAGGCACTGGCAGACGTCCGGTCGACTGGTGCAGAAATTTAATGTCTGTACTGTACTGTCTTTACTGTATACGTTCCTCTAAGGCCTGTTTATCTTTAGGTACGCCTTTGTTGGCGTAGAATCGGGCGTGCGGTAGTACATTATGCCCGGTCTGCCCAAGCATTTAGTGCAGGAATTAAATGTCTATACTGTAATGCCTTTACTGTACCTCTGCGCCCTGTTTGTCTTTGGGCACGCCTTTGATGTTGGCGTAGAGGTCGAGGTGCTCCTCGCAGGAGAGGTTGGGGAAGAGAATGTCGTGCTGAGGACACACGCCAGTCATCGTGCGGATCTCGTCAAGGTCATTCAGGTCAGACACATCCTACAAAAATCATACTTGTTATTTTTCTTTTGTATGATATTGGATATTTCTTTGGTGATTAAACATTGCATATACTGTAAATCCGAAAGTGAGTGCGACATAAAATTAAGCGTTTTCTCATTTTCAGACTTTCGCTACTTCTTATTTTTGATTGTATCGCCATTTTAAAAGCGGCATCTATTTGATGTATGTTTCTGATAAGAATGCCTCAATCATATTTATGATGGTTATTTTTCAGATGAATGATTATTGTTTATGCATATTTTTGATTTAAAGTAGAACCTGATTATTCTGGTCAGATACGTCATAAAACGTGCCAGTGAAATATATTTGTTTTGTCTTTCATCTTAAAAGATAGTATGTGTGAACACTAATAAGTTTTTATTTCTGAATTTTTTTCATTTCACCTAAACGAGATTTTTCATTTCACCAAAGTGATATTTCTAGATATAGTATCATACAATATATACATTTTATAAGCCATTGCCATATATGGTATCACAACATGTACATTTCATATGACCTTGCCATATATGGTAGCAGTTCCCTCCGTTGCTCCGAGGACGCCAGTCAGCATATTGATGAGCGTCGTTTTTCCCGCGCCATTGTGACCCAGTAATGCTGTGATTTGACCTTCATACATACTCATGGAAACTCCTAGTCAAAAAAAGTATTTATAGACCTTCATTCAAAGAAAAGGAGGGTTAAGCAAGGTAGTATTTGTTACCTTTTAGTATTCTACTACAGTACAGACATTCAA
>OZ012697.1:9237967-9252005 GCA_963942565.1 Maea johnstoni
GTGTAGAAATTCATACGATTAAAAAACACACATTTCCCACAAAACAAATTTAGTATGATTGACCTAGATATTTCACTTGAACTCATTTATGGACTAAAGCGCCATCTATTGACGAATAGGGACACCAGGCATGCCCTATTGATGGAGAATAGTGCCCGGCAATACTACCCTCCTCCCAAACACAGGCATACTATTCAGAATAGGGGGTCTGTAACTGACCAATCAGAGGCCTAGAATTCTACAATAGTTATAATAAATATATATACATATGCACACACAAACTAGATTTTATACGAAAAATGTTAAAGCCGATAATTACCCTTACCATGTTTATGGTAAAAAGTGTTATCTAGTTATCAAGGTTTCACTCTAAGAACTAATCGAGGCAACCAACCTGGCAATGGAATAATATAGAAATGGAATAAAACAAATAAGAAAAGGTGGAAACGCGAGAAAGAAATGATTTGAGGTGTTTGAATAACGAATTTGGAGTGTATAAGCTATGGTAAAACACCTGGATGTACAGTGTATGTATACCTTTATTACTGCTGAATCTATGGCTGTTTGTAAAGCCGCAAATCCTGTATGTATATAGGTGTTAGCGGGGCAGTCAGCTATATCGTCCGACAATCCATCCTTTTTCCTACACTTTCCTGAAAGAAAATCATATTAAACTATAGAATAGTCTTGGTAATTGCGTTATCTGTGGTTACATGCTCTTAACTAAGTTAACTCGTATGTGTTTTCTTCTTCTGTTTGAACAGTATTTTATTTTTCGATTAGTACATTTAGTGCACAATCTTTTCAAGACTGTTGATATAAGCAATTTTTACTACCGGTATATGTGGTATACACCTTCTTTCTATTTTTGATAGTAATTCATTTTACACAAGCGCAATTCATTTGGTATATTCTGTGCACATTTTGCCCAAATCAATTGTTGTTTTGCTATGCCTTGGAGAATAAGTTTAGGTTTGTCGTATAGCAGTAGTAGTGTGTTTCAAGCAGTTATCATTTTCTTTTTAGATATCTGTATACAGATGTGTTCACACGTATCACCATTTTATTAAAAAAGGACAATCTTAATAATGTTTTCGATATTTTCGTACTTTTCAATGAATGAATGAATGAACGAATGAATGAATGCTTATTGAGTAGGTTCAGCTACAAAAGATTCTTTCCATTCAGAGATTTTATAACAAGGGACATTAAAGGAACATAGGGGAAATTAAGATAAATAATGACGTATATATATATATATATATATATAAATATATATATATATATATATATATATATATATATATATATATATATATATATATATATAAAAATATATATATATATATATATATATATATATATATATATATATATATATATATATAAAGTAAACAAACTATGAACTGAATGAATAACGCTTCTGCTGTTTGATTTAAGATTTAACATTCACACTTACCATTATCTGTGTATAGCATACTAGGATTCGCCATCATGAAATTATCCATCCGTATCGTGTAGGAAATTAAGTTCTGAGAACTATTGCCAAAGTCTATACCCGCAGATATCGAGGACGAATTGACCCTGTAATACTCCTCTGCCAGGGTGGGGTTCTTAAAAAGTAGGTACGGAGGCTGGGCACGGATACCCAGCTTCCGAACAACCTCGTCCATGAGGGGTACCAAGTGGTTCGAATCTGGGGTAACCAGTAGGGTTTTCGTGGCGGCCATCTTGAATGTTGACATGTTCATTGAGTACTGGGGAAAGCTCTCGATTTGAGGCCTCTGCTCCGGTTTTACAAACGCTTTTATCATGATCAGTAGAAGAGCAAAGTATATTGGCATCAGGAATTCCTGGAATAAACACAAACACATTATGTTTAATTGGAAGTCATATATTGACATTGACGGATATATCATTGTGTAACACCAAAATCTTTCTAGGTAAATTATCTCTTATTTATAAACCACTAACTGAATTATGAATACAAATGTCCATCTCCTAAACACTCTATTCATATTCCTTGTATATTTCCATATATATATATTGACATACTGTTTGTACTACTTCGTATACATGTATTGCATTGAAATAAACATTATAAAAACAAACAAACATATCTGTATCATGAAATATGATAAAAGGTAAAGGCGTTGAATCGAGAAAACGACAGTAGCGCAATGCCATAATGGTGAAATACTAGAATTCTTCATTGTTGATTCACTTATTTTGAGCACTCTTTGAATGCAAATTCTATAGCAAGCCCCGTTCCATTCAGGGTGGCACAAATGGCATATTTGTTTGTGGAATGATTGCATGTGTATTTTGCAGGGTTTTTCTAGAAAATTGTTCTAACTCTATAAATGACACACGTGCATTTTATGCTTCATTCTGAATCAGCATATGTAGTGAAAAAATGTTATCAGCCACGACTAAAGCCTCTGTGCCTGGAGTGATAACAAAAAGACGAATTTTGTTTTTTCCCGTTTCTTGTTCATTGCTTTCTGCCAATATGAGGTTCAATATTACAAATATATTTTAAGAATTGGGGAAACTATTATCATGTATCCATGGAAATCACCGCCTAACCAAACCTCAATGTATGTATGTATGTATTTTATTGACTATAGCTACAGCTATAAAATTACAATACAACAAAATAATGCAATACGAGGTATACAAAAGAGAAGACAGAAAAACAAAAAACGTATAAAGGAACAGAAGGTTATGATGGTAACATTAAACAAAAGAACTAAAAAGGTGTTATTAAATGACTTAAAAAAGAGCTGGTTATGACATTTTGCAGAAGAGGGAGACTGACCGTGTTTAGAACTTGGGGATATGCTTGGGTCAGAGTATGTGTGGTCTAGATGAGAATTTGGGCATTATTTAGCTATCCAATACCCATTTTCATTCTATACCTGTACATATCAGCAATATGTTTTGCTGAGGCCAGCCAGAATTCGACCATTACTTCGAGAGGGAAACCAGGCATTTCTTTACCCAGTAAAGTTAACAGAATGTCATTTCCTGCTCTTAACACATTTTCACCCTGCCCTTCACTTGAATTACTGAGCTCGTTAAACATTCTATTTCGTGCCATCTGAGTGAACGGGCACTGCATAACCATATGATAAACATCATCAAAAGCACTCAGATTGCATAAGGTGCAGAACCTTGCTGCAGCAGGGGAGTTTTTTTTAACCTTACATCATCTACTTTCAGCCGGCTAGATCTGCATAGTAATTTAACCATTATCTCACAATTATATAACTGATCATGGAACACGTCTGCGAGTTGCCACCAAATTATATACCTGTTAGTAGAACATACATTATTTAGGAGAACAAGGCTCTGGTGGCATCTAGACCGGATGCACCAAAAAACGTCCTCCAGTTGCCATGCTTTGTTCCAAGCCTTGTCCTTCCAAATTTGCTTTGACCAGAGGTGCCCTCTCAACACCATATTCTGAACGTCATTTAAGCAATCAAAAGTAACAGAAACATTTAAGAGGTCATATATTGGGCTTTGAAAAAGATTTTCTCGGCATTCATTCTGATTAACCAGAAAATATTCGGTGCCACGACAAAAAATGGACCTCATCACATTACCCTCCAAACATAGTATAGACCTGAGGAAAAGCAGTTTTTTCACCTCGATGAATCTTTCTAGCCTAATCCATCCCAGACTGTAATATGCACAAGCATTAGGGGATCTGGGATACAATCGCTGAATCTTTCTGCCTACAAAACTTTGAAAGTCTTCGAGTAGTTTAATACTTTTATTGTTCAGGATCCACAATTCTGCACCAAAAGTGGCAATGGGAGCAATTATGGTCCAGAACAAAATACTGCAAGCAGCTATAGACAAACCACATTTTCTAATCCCCAGGCCCGAAATAGCATTAAGTGCACGTCGGGCTTTTGCTAACCGTTCTTCGACTCCAGAGACATCGTCGTTAAAAATGCTGATCTTTACCCCAACGTAAATGACAATGACAATCTTCTCACGATACCCCCAAGATGACCATTCCATATTCTATGCTATTCATTTGACACATTTCTCCTTAAGGTGATGGGCACCATTGCAAGACAGTTAAAAACCCTGTCCCAAAACACACCTCAAAGCAGCATAATCCTATAACTAGGTGTATCTCCAGGTTCCTGAGTGTTATCAGGTAAAGAATATCATCGCCACCTGTCATTATTCAATCCATACTCTGTTTTATTTCAAAATTTACAACTTTTCTTTCAAATGACATATTCTCATTAATTACGCAGGTGATGGTTACTGCAGGTTCAGAGTTACTTTAGGGACATCATTGACTATGCCCAATAAAAATTATTATTTTGATTTTTTACTCCTGAAGATTTTTACAGGCCATAACATTGAAAATTCTAGTGAGAAATCTCGTGTGTGGAGGCATGGGAACCCCTTTGATAGTAGTGGACATACCTCGCTGATCACTCCTGAGCACTCGAAACAAAAGAGAGTTGCACAAAGATACACATCGACGATCTCAAGACAATGGCTTGTGGTCAGGATGCTATAAATAGGTGCTAGCTATGAGCATGTGAGGTTACCAAGTGAAGTTGGTGTGGAGATTTCTAACTAAAATACCATCGCTTTCAGACGATGAGTGCTTTCCAAATGTAAATTGGTTGACTGGTTGTTGTTCATGATAAAGGAAAGTGGGCTAGCCACGAGGAACTGCCGACTATATCCCAACTCGATGGGAACTCATACCTTAATTGGGAATCCAACCCCTAGCATTCTCAAGCAGTGGCGTGAAATAGCTTACAGTCGATATGCAATGCCCTAGACCACTCGGCTATCGGGGCAACGCTTTGGCTAGGACTTGACTGTCCTACTTGATAATAAATGTAAGTACATGTAAGATACTTAAACTGAGATGATTTCGAAGACGTACAACATATCGTTTTTATAGGAATGATTATGGTTAACCATGGTGGGCTGCGTAATTGACACTAAAATTAAGCGTGATTTTATGACCAATTTGGAGAAAAACGCATTCGTTTCTGCTGGGTAATATCAAAGGCAATGAACCCAACCCGAGACAAATGTAATAAACTCAACCCCTGAGTCAAAACAAGTTTCTACCCTTCCTGCATGGATCCGCAATTCATATTTAAGTCAATTACGCATGTTTGGAAATATTTTTAATATGATACAGGAGAAAATGTTTAAAAGTTCTATATATTCTGACACAGAGTTAGTACATTTCACCCCACAATATTTGAATCATGAGCAACACTATGGCATTTTCGGCGTGAAGGAGTTAATATCTCAAGTTTCATCTGACAAACTTCACATTATGATGAATTTATTTTATCTTTAACCCAACCCGAATTTATCTAGTGCTTGCACATACTTCGACACCGATGACACATCTTGATAATTAAGTAGAATTTTGACGAATATGAGACGGCGATACGTTGCTTCTGTTCGGTTTAACATTAAATCCTCTTATTAAGTTATTCTCAAGCAATATATATACTTTTTGAAGAGTGTGATCAATTGTATAACAAATCCTCTTACTAAGTTATCCTCAAGCAATATATAGACTATTTGAAGAGTGTGATCAATTGTCAGGTCATGTGTTCACTCTAGATGGAAATTGACTGGAAATGTAATACATTGCTAAAGGTAAATGTATTCGGTTTATAGTCTTGTATCCACCGAAGCGCTCACACGACCTTCCTCCCCTAGCAGGCCTGTACACACGGAAACCATTGCAATCCCTCGAGGGATATTCCAGAGCAACTGGCAGCATATAGCGCACAAGCTCTAAGCACAGTCGTATTCATGCTAGGTACCCATTTTGCAGCTGGGTAGACTGAAGCAATATGGTATAAACTGTCTTGCCCAAGGACAGACCAAAGTGCCCCGGCCGGGAATTGAACCAGCGACCCTCCGATTACTAGTCCGACACCTAACCAACTGAGCTACATTGCTATTGACCTCCATTATCTACTCATGCTGTACTGACTGGTTGTCAATCTGTTTACTTACAGTAAATCTGTCTGTCGATAATATGTATGTCTGTCGGTATATCTATCTTAATGTTTGTCTGCAAGTATACGTACCTATTGATGTATGTATGTATGTATGCATGCATGTAAGTATGTAAGTATGTATGGATGTATGCATGTACGTGTATGTATGTATGTATGTATGTATGTATGTATGTATGTATGTATGTATGTATGTATATGTACTTACTTACGTATGTATGCATGTGTTATGTGGGTAGGTAGGTACGTATGTATGTTTGTATGTATGCATTCAATTTAACCCTATCCCATATGAGCGTACACATGCCCTATCAGGTATCTTCAGATGTATTTGACTGAAAGTTGTTACTCCTGAGTTGTTCAACAATACCCCACTAAAAGTCGTACAAAGATTACTTTTTTGATGACATGTGCTTCAGAGTTGTCATGTCATGAATACACTCCAAATACGCATACACATAGGTCAATGTCTCCTCGTGGTATTCAGACCTTGATTTAGGTAATTTATAAAATAAATGGTCCATGACCCAAGCCTGTTAACCTTTTCAATGACGAGGCTACTTTTTGCCGAAGTACACGGACGCAAGGTTTTTTGAAAAACATCTAAACCATGTCATTTAGGTATTCATTGGGTAGCTCTCGCTGAGTACATTCAGATGAAGGTTTCCAGTATTTTTTCAGGTGTTTTGCAATATTTTGTATTGGCCTAATTAGCCACCAGCAGCTTAAGGGTTAAAACATCAAACATCTGAGGAGCCTTTTAAACTCATGACTGGCATTGCTACAGGTAAAATATGTTTAAATAGGTAATGAGTCAAAACACACAGAGATGTGACGTTATTGAATATTAACCCGATTAATTTAATTTCCGAAATTCTGGCTTTCATTTTCATATAAATCAACTTGTCAAAATGATGACCCTTTCTTATAGGTAATAATCCTCGTCATTGATGAGTTGACTTTTGACCTGCCCTGATAGCCGAGTGGTCTAGGGCCTCTGCATCGCCTGCTCGCTATCTTTAATTACTTCCCGGGTTCGGATCCTGGCCGGGAAATGTGAATAAGTTACCAGTGACTTTCGAGTTGATGGTGGTTTCCGCAGGATACTCAGACATTCCACACCACGTGAAACCTACTAGTCACGCCTCAGTCGAAGTATGGCATAAAAACCGAGGCTACTCATAACTGTATTTCTAGTAGTTTGTGAGCTTCTGCATTATACATATTACACATGCAGTCAATGAAGGCATTTACAGTGAAACCTTGGAGATGTGAACGCCATAGGATCAAGACAACAGAGTTAACACTAGGGGGTGTTCACATCTGGGAGGGCTATTCATAATACCAAAGATACAAATGGGACCGGGATTTTGTCAACACATTAGGTGTTCACATTTCAGAGGTCTTTTCATAATGTAAAGGATACGCATGGGACCTGGGTATTGTGTTCACATTTCAGAGATATTTTAATAATGTAAAACCTATAAATGGGACTGGAATATCGTGTTCACATTAGGGGTGTACACATTTCAGAGATCTTTTAATAGTGTAAAAGCTATTAATGGGACTGAAATATCGTGTTCACATTAGGGGGTGTTCACATTTCAGAGGTATTTTCATAATGAAAAAGCTATTAATGGGACTGGAATATCGTGTTCACATTAGGGGTCTTCACATTTCAGAGGTCTTTTAATAATGTAAAAGCTATAAATGGGACTGGAATATCGTGTTCACATTAGGGGTGTTCACATTTCGGAGATCTTGTAATAATGTGAAACCTATCAATGGGACTGGAATATCGTGTTCACATTAGGGGTGTTCACATTTCGGAGATCTTGTAATAATGTGAAACCTATCAATGGGACTGGAATATTGTGTTCACATTAGGGTTGTTCACATTTCAGAGATCTTGTAATAATGTGAAACCTATCAATGGGACTGGAATATCGTGTTCACATTAGGGGGTGTTCACATTGCAGAGGTCTTGTAATAATGTGAAAGCTATTAATGGGACTGGAATATCGTGTTCACATTAGAGGGTGTTCACATTTCGGAGATCTTGTAATAATGTGAAACCTATCAATGGGACTGGAATATTGTGTTCACATTAGAGGGTGTTCACATTGCAGAGGTCTTGTAATAATGTGAAAGCTATTAATGGGACTGGAATATTGTGTTCACAGTATGAGGTGCTCACATCTCTGGGATGTTCACAATGAGAGGTTTCGCTCTATACCGTTAACCCCAACCAATGCACAGCCTACTTTCGTAGCAAACCATAAAGAGGCAAAGATTTTTGAAAAATATCCTGTCATGTGGATATTTATTAGATAGCTCTCGCCGAGCTCTCTCAGATGAGTACGCATGTGCAAGGGTTTCAGTCATTTTTCATGTTTTTTGCATCATTAAATATTGAGATTGTACCTATGTATATGGACCACCTGAGTCTGATATAAAGCATTGAATTGAATTAAATTGGCCAAATTAGCCAACAGCAGCATAAGGGTTAACACTCAGACATGTAGGGGCATCGTAAAGAGAACCATTAAATACTACCACCTACCTGAATCGTTTGCTTCCATGTCCGCCTCTTCAATATGAGATTCCGCTTCCACAGCGCTACCAGCTGCTGCCAAAATGTTGCAGCCGCCATTTTGTTCCGTGCTAGTACTAGTGTACACCGTTTTTCACCTTACACTTTGACACCGTTGAGTTGTTTCTTATCAACTACTTCCCGCGATCTCACCTCATCCTTCCTCTCCACATAGATACTGATAAATCCTTCTATTTGGATAAGTCTAGCCTATATACATGTCCTCATTGGGCAACATCCAATAACATTGCGAAAGTCAAATGATGATATTATGAATTATGAATCATTTACAGTAATAATGGGTATCAATTAACCCTCTCGTGCCTAGAACTTTTTAAAAATCTCTTCTGAATCTATCTTACTTTTGAAAAAAATATGTATGTATTATGACTAAATATACCCTAGCCGTCTTCATTTAGTTTAACTTAAATAAAAGCGCTGTAGTTTTCTGTTACTAATTATTCAAGGTATATTTCCTGTTTCTTCTTTTCTCTGTTCAATTTTTCTAGGTTTTTGTTAAGTTCCGTTTTGTGCATATGTTCTAGTGTTTTTATATTTTTCTATTGAGTTTCGTGTTTGTGCATATGTTCTAGTATTTTTCTATTTTTCTATTGAGTTCCGTTTTTATCTATATGTTTTCTAGTATTTGTATATTTTTGTATTTTGCAATACAGGCAATAAACTATAATATATTATACTTTTCAGAAAGAGTTATTTCTTTAATTATGAAGATGAGATGTAGCTTGTGTTATGGTCAATTTTTCTTTCACACAATTTCTAAAAATAAGAAATCGAGTTAGATGACACCATAGTTGGCAGACCGTTTTCTCTTAGAAACCCAAATAGGTTAATGTGGGAGTGTCCTCAAACATCAACATGCGAGTAGATCATTGACTTACTACGTTGCTTGGCTGAGACTGGAATTTGGACCCTTATCAGAATAGAACCATCGACTGTAAGACGTTCTAACACAGGGCAGGTGGCGTGGTAGACGAATGAGCAGGATTATATTGATAGATAATCTTTATTTCAAGTCGGTGATAATTTTTACATAGTAAACACGAGCTGCCAGGGCTCTTGGCCGACTAATATACATATGTACATGCATACATACATCCATACATGTATACCTAAATACATACATACTATGGGGACGAAGTAGCTCAGTTGGTTAGGTGTCGGACTAGTAATCAAAGGGTCGCTGGTTCAATTCCCGACCGGAGCACTTTGGTCTGTCCTTGGGCAAGACAGTTTATTCAATATTCCTTCAGTCTACCCAGCTGCAAAATGGGAACCTAGCATAAATAGGGCAGTGCTTAGAGTGTGTGCGCTATATGCTACCAGTTGCTCTGGAATATCCCCCGGTGGATTGAAATGGTGTCCGTGTGTACAGTGCCTGCTAGGAGAGGAAGGTCGTGTGAGCGCCTCGGTGGATACAAGACTATAAACCGAATACCTTTACTTTTACCTTTACATACATACATACATATTTACACACACACACATACATACATACTTGCATAGCATTGCGTGCATGCATGCATGCAGGCATACATAAGTACGTACGAAGGTACGTACATACATACATACATACATACATACATACATTCATACATCCACACATACCTACATACAGTTTCGTTTACAATAGGCTGGTACATTCAACTGACGTAGTTTCTGAAGGCAATTACCTCTCGAACAGTTCAATTATTTATTGTGCTGGACGAAATGACTTTTTAAGAGAGTTAACATGATCACCATAATCTATATTCTCTTCACGCCATACTTACCATGTGCCACATTAACCATGCATTTTCAATAGGCTAATTATAACATCGACTATGTTCAGGCAGCTTAGATGTGTGTTATAGGCTGAAAGTTAATGTGTTTGCTTGTTGCAAGGCGGCGCTACAAACGCATACATACACACATCTTTATGGATGTACTGTAAATGTATACTTTTTTTGTAATTCTGACAACAGCAGTTATATTTTCTCTAATGATATTATTGTATTTCCTCTACGTATGTACAGGAACAATATATGATGTTTAATACTATACTTCCTGGTATGTACCACTGACGACAGTTAGAGAGTAATACAGTTCGTATTCGTAGTCGTCATGACAGCATCGTGTTAGGATAGGAACTAAATAAAGTAACAATTTAAACCCATGTTTAATCTACAGAGCTTGACGTTGAATGGACAGTATTTGCGTTATATTGGGTGTATACTGAAATATGAAATATATGATGCAACATGTGACTAACTTTTTTCCACATAATTATTATTTATTTGATGTAATAATAATGGCCACAAAAGAGGTGATATATAGGAAAAGGCAAGGAAATGGAATCCCAAATATTTTACATGTGAAGAGAATTTCATATTATCAAATGATCAAAGAAAAGGTCCTAATGTCATCTAAGGTTGAGGAGTCAAACCTTTGGAAAAAATGGGGTTCGATAGAAGAGGACTTAATGCAGATATATAAATGTTGTTTGAGATGTTGTTACTTAATAAGATATTGTTAGGCAAGGATTGATTAATATCTTTTCTTACTTGAATGTATATTCATTTCTTTGTCATAGGCTCGTGTAGAATAGTTGAATAACTTGAAACGTCCATTGTCTTTTGAATTACTATGACATTGAGAGATGACAAATAAAACCATCTGCACTGCAGTGTATTCCACACAGCAAAACATAAGAGTTAAACCAATAATAACATTCATTTATATTCTTTTAACACATTAATGCTTCAGGCTTCAACCAGAAATTGTCGTCTGGATCAATGATACTTTTGACAATAACTTTTGAATTGGGAATTATTTTACAAAATATTTGAAGGAGAGTTGTTGGTAATGTTCTGATCAACATTTCTCCTTCACATATTTTGCCAATTGTGCTATCACCTGAAAGATTTCTTCAAAATTGTCAGGCTGGTTTTGGCCACTGTGAGCATTAGTGGGTTAATATATTTCCGGATACTTAACCAATTAAGTGAAGTGCATTTCTATTTCACATGCAAAATTGGTGACTAATATGCTTCCAAGGAGTAGGATATAGTTCTATTTTTGACTATATCAAAAGTCCTGCAATACTTTAACTGTTACAATAGAATTTGATGAAGAAATAACAAAAACACGAGTTATCATGAGAACTTCTTTAATGACAATGAAAAAACATTATAAATCATAAAAGTTTTGTGAAAGTACCTTGTTCCTTTATCTACGCATCCAGTGCTTTGATAAAAAAATGTAACGAAATCATAACAGAACGTCTAGTTTCACAAGTTACCATCAAAATCTTCAGCTATTTCCTGAGCGTTCGCCTTCGAATTTAGTTCTTCTACTTGCCACCAGGGTTCACTGATGATTACCGGACATGCGCAACAGTACCACACTTTTGACAGACTGTAAGGCAGATGCGAATCCGCATATACATAATAAGTTGCCTCACAGATACTAACATGTCTTAAAAACAAATGCATAATAAGCGTAATCTTCTTTCGATCTGATTAAGCACCAAACATTGCAAAGTGCTCCGGTATCGTTCCCGTCAAAAAAAGTGTGTGGGTGTGTGTGTATATATCGTTTAGTGCCTGTGCCCCAAGACTATGGGATCAGCTCCCAGATAATATTCGGGCAGCTGGGAGTGTGGCAATCTTCAAACGACAACTGAAAACACATCTGTTCAAAGATGTATATATCAATAAACTACATGTATGTGGATATCAACATCCATCCTTTGACAATGGAATGTAATGCGCCTTTGAGCATATTTTTATGGAAAGGGCGCAATATCAAATGACAATATTATTATTATTATTATTATTATTATCATTATTATTATTATTACATATATATATATATATTAATATTTTAGTCGCCATTGGAGCCACATTTTCAACGGCTCCATTAAAGTACATCTACAAGATATTCACTTGCCTTGCAAAACAAAATGACTTAAAAATCATCAGCAAATATAAAGAAATCTAAGTCATTTAAATGTGGAAATGTTAACTGGTCTCAATGGGGCAAGTAAGAACTCATTTCAGTTGCCAATCAGGATACCCCATCCCCGTGGTCCACTCGAGAAGTGCGGAATGGATGGTGTGACCAATCTAAAACTTACTTGGCCATAAGGCATGGTTTTGATTAATGTTACTGGTTGTGGTTTGATAAAAATTCCTATTTCAACTTTTTTCTGAAGATACCTTTGATATGTGTGTATGAATTTACGTATGTATGCATGCACGCATGTATGTATGTATGTAAATATATATATATATATATATATATATATATATATATATATATATATATATATATATATATATATATATATATATATATATATATATATATACATAAAAACATACATCATGTTTACGTTACAAATGCAAATTGGTTAACATGAGTCATTAAACAAATATGACATGGCAGCGGGGGTTACATGACGGAATGGATCCCAGAGGGTGGATACTATCTCCAAGGGCAATCGTGGGAGTACTGATTTCCCTGTCACGACCAGCTGTAAACGTGGTACAGTGCACGCTATAAGCTTATCATTGTGAAGCTATATGCATCCATGTGTTAATAATCTTATGTTAATGGATAATAATCTAAGGTTAATGGGGGTCGTCGGAAGTTTGATCATAGCCACGTCTGTTGTGAATTATAGCGAGTAATTGAATGGCGTTGAGGCTGATAACGTATGCTAACATCCATTGTTATATATCCCTAGATATTTCTGATGTTAAACAAATATGAAGCATCGCTGTTGGGATTATTTGGGATAGGGCACTTAATCATTGTTTTTCGTTACACTTTTTCTGTCGTGTTAAGGCAAATCGTGACAAGCGAATCATGAGGAAGAATAAAACCAGGGTACCTGGGGAAATTCACCGACTAACGTCAAGTTACTGCTAACTCTTTCACATGCCTCGAGCCCCATTCCGACCCGATACATTTGGCAGTGGTGACGGAAAGCAAGCAGTCAGTATGTGCAATTACTATGACCCAGGGAAGTGGGAAGACTTCGGAATTTCTTTACACACACACGTACCCACACGATATATATATATATATATATATATATATATATATATATATATATATATATATATATATATATATATATATATATATATATATATATATATATATATATATATATATATATATATATATACTATATATATATATATATACATGTATATATATATATATATATATATATATATATATATATATATATATATATATATATATATATATATATATATATATATATATATATATATATATATATATATATATATATATATATATATATATATATATATATATATATATATATATATATATATATATATATATATATATATATATATATATATATATATAT
>OZ012697.1:9252205-9322205 GCA_963942565.1 Maea johnstoni
TATACATATATACGTATATTATACATATATATTAATATATATATATTATATACACACATATGTATATATATATATATATATATATATATTATATATATATATATATATATATATATATATATATATATATATATATATATATATATATATATATATATAGATAGATATAGATATATAGATATAGATATATATATATATATATATATATATATATATATGTATATATATATATATATATATATATATATATTATATATATATATATATTTATATATATATATATATATATATATTATATATATATATATATATATATATTATATATATATATATATATATATATATATATATATATATATATATATATTTATATATATATTCATTCTACCACAAATTGTTTTCAAATGATCCTTTTATGTAGATATCCCCCTCCCCCCCCCCCAAAAAAAAAAAAGAATCGCGCTGCTATGTTAAGATTGTTAAGGAAAAAACTATTTCAATAATTGTTGAAGGAAGTAATATTCAAAGGATGCAAACTGTTTTGACTACATGATAGATACATGTACGCACTCAATGCATGCCCAAAGTGCGGTATGGGCATGGGGTACTTCTATGTATTTATACATTAAGATTCCATCAGTATGTAACTTATGTACTGGCTGGCTGTCTGGAAAATATTTTTTGGAACTACAGAAAATTAGGATTTTTCGTACGCTCAAATTGTTATCCATGTGCCACCGTAGTAGTTCGCTGAATTGTCTGTTGTGTCAATATTCTCTGTCTAAGCGCACAACCTTTGTTTGTGCATTACCCCAAGGGATGTGTTCAGAAGCTCTAACCACCCATGCAGGCATTGTCCGGGTCTCTATGCTGCCTAAACCCTTTCGGTACATGCATTGAGTTTCTTTTGAACATCCGGGCAGACCACTCTACTACTGTGTGCGTACTTCAGCAACCGTACAACCAACAAAGTCCATGCAGTGCAACCCCACTGTGGACGCAGAGGTTTGATATCGGTAGTACCATCTAGTGCCGGGTGGTCATACCAAACCAGGCCCTCAAGTGAGGATGAGAAATCAGCATCAAAAGCACATTTTTGCTAATCTTTCTGAAATTAGTTTACGTTAAGAACCATCTAGATACACTCGTCCACCAAACTGCCAACTCAGAATTAGGCAAACAGGCGCGGCAACGGAGATCATGCGTTGCAAAGGATTGGGCCTCCTCTCTTATAATATATATATATATATATATATATATATATATATATATATATTATATATATATATATATATATATATATATTATAAATATATTATATATATATATATTATATATATATATATATATATTGGAAAACCCAACTAGTGCCACACGTGCATGTACATCTAAGCAAACGTCTATTATTTGAGCAATTGGGTAAGGATATGAACGGAAGTCGCTATGAGGGAAAGTTTTATACTACCCTTAGACCATATAAGGGTGTGTGTCGATGTTCATACCAAATAGTCAATACCAAAAAATTATAAATATCAGGGTATGGACATCGCTGTCGGTTAGTCATAGATATGCAGGGGTAGGAACTCTACTACTGATGAATATCGTATTCTACTCACCTGTAATTTGTGTTCTTCGTAAGAGGTACAGCCAACATCAAATAGGAGCGTATGGCATGCAATGAAATGTGAGGAGGCTTTGTGCTGTGACTGAAACACTTCAACTTTACACCATATAGTGATCTACTAGGATGTGACCTGCCAAGGTTGGGACCAAAAAAGACTGTGACCTACATAGGTCGGATTGCAAACTAGCAAACAGTGAGGTCACTCAGGCGATGAAATCATCGTCTTTATAGCTTAGTCACGGTGGCACAGATTAATGGCTGTGAATACTAAACACCAATTGGAATTGGGATAAGGGATTAAAGAACATGACACGCTATTATTATTACTTGAATTATGAGTATATATTACTATATATATTCAAGTTTTTTTAAGTTGGTGACTTGATTATCTCTGGTTTTGGGGCGTTTCAAAGACTATTTCATACAGATATGAAGGCCTTAACCAACCCCCCCCCCCCCCACCATCTGCAAATCAGCATCTATTATGGAAGAACGTAATAAACACAGCATTCTCTTCTCATGGCTGAGGTTCTGAATGAATTTTGGTGAGATTTGGGATTTTTCTAGCCTTATTGTATTAGAAGACAAGACGTTTCAGGTCCATGTTAGGTGTAGTCTTCTTGACACTGACCTGTTACTGACCACATTGGCTGCAGTTCTCTTGAACTGGGTATATACATATACATGTATGTATATACATATATTTGTATGTAACAGTAGCTGTCTTTCCAGGTTTCAGACCACCAGTTGAAAGAAAAGGAAACACAAGGGCTTCTAGAGGAGTCATTATTTAATTGTTCTTCTCTTTGAAAACTGCAAATACAAACCAAATATTTCTAAGCATATGGTCTCTTTACATTCATGAACACCAAATACATAGGACATCAAATCTCTCTCTCTCTCTCCCTCTCTCTCTCTCTCTCTCTCTCTCTCTCTCATATATGTATATATATATATATATATATATATATATATATATATATATATATATATATATATATATATATATATATATATATATATATGTATATGTATATGTATATATATATATATATACTAGTATATATATATATACTTTTCACTCTAAAGCCCTTAAGGATGCCCGCACCAGTTTTATTTTTGGAATTTTCAAATTTTTGGATATGTTTTACCTTGTGGGATAAAACTGAAGGAAAAATAAACAGAAATTCGCTGTTTGGCCGATATTTTTTGCTAGAGACAAATTTGTGATTTTTGAAAAGTGGCCCTTTAAGAGAAAAGAGGCCGCCACGTCGCACATTTTTTTTTATTTTTAGCTCACTGTGGGTTGTTTGCCTAAAGAAAAACAAATTATGGATATTCATGAGTGTAATTTTGCATGCAAGTAATGGAGTAGGTCCTCTTTCTGCTTGCGCTAACTGCATTTCAATACCAACTTTATCTATTGCATAGCCTAAGATTAAATTGGAGGGGTTGAGTCAAATATTATCACTTTTTTTCAAAAATGGACGCAATTATAGGTCAATTTATCGCACATAATGAATTGTAAAAAAACATTTAGTCCAGAGAATCTTTTTATTTTTTGATATGTTCTTGCCCCGTAAATTTGCATTCTATATGTGAAATAAAATTGGGGGTGTTTCGAGTTACTTTTTCTGCTACAGAGCTATGAGTGAAAGGGTACGTTTTTTGCTATTTTATGACATGAAAAGACAATGACGCTGCCCTTGTTTCCCTATTGTTGTGGCAACAAAAGGGGGGAAATCCCTTTGTTGGAGTCGTATCGCCTTGCCAGGACGCATTATGTCACACATAATAAATTGTAAAAATAAATTAGTCCAGAGAAATTTTTTATTTTTTAATATATTCTTGCTCTGTAAATTTGTTTTCAGTATACCAAAAAATAATGGGGGTGTTCCGGGTTACTTTTTTTGCTACAGAGCTACGAGTGATAGGGCACGCTCTTTGCTCTTTCGCAAATAAATTGGCAATGACCCGTGGCAACAATAAGGTAATTCCCTTTGTTGGAGTCGCCCGTGTTGTTAATCACAACGTGCATGCGGCTTCAAAACACACAACAAGCCAAAAATAAAAGCGCCGTTCAACCCGGCAAATTTTTGCTAAACATAACCAATATAACCTATTATATATTTCACTTTTTGGTTCAAATTGTATTTAAACATCCAGTGAACTCAATTTAGTAAAAATGTCAATTGAATGTTCTAGGTCTTAACTATTGCAATAAGGGCTAATATAATAGTGCAACCCGGTTACAATATTCACAGCTTTTATCGAACCACAGTCACCAGAAATTGCTGTGTTCTAGGACGTACAGAACCAAAATATTTAGATACCCCTGATTCTGCTTCGGACTGTTCCAAAGAAATAATCAGACTATTATTTATTGTTGAATAATGGGTGACTAGTATGGCCCCCTCTCAAAAATGCTTATACTTCCTCGGTTTTTCTGACACTTTAAACCGTTAACCATTTTAGTAGTTAAGGTCCTACGATACATTTGACCTGACACTTTTGCCAATTTTGAAAAGTTGGTACAAAAACAGACATTTATCAAATATATAACATTATGACTATACCTGCCTATTCTAAATCATATCCTTAAAAACATGTTTTAACACTGAATGTGTGATGGATAAACAATATCTTACCCTTGCTAAACAATATCTTATATAAACATGAGCAAATACGTTACCAATTGGGTAACTCTTCTGTACCATTTTTATGAAAATCTGCCAAAATATTTTATTTCACAAACTTTACCATCTGTGGTGCGAAAACTAACCCAAAAAACGGTCATTTTCTTTTTGTCTTCTTGTTAAAAGCACTGAATAGATAGTTTAGATAAATATTTGGGAAAATTAAACTCGGCAATTCGGCAGTTACAATATCTCTGCAAGGATGAAAGTAGCAAAGAACGATACCAGGTAGGGAGAATAAGACGTTCACGACATAAATTACACTATTTCGATGAGTGCATGAATAAAAAATTGTTTTTGAAGATCATTGCGCTTTGTTCTTTACTCATGCGAAATGTCAGCAAAATTAAACTCAAGTTTCTAAATGTTTCGGAAGACTTGAATTTGAATGGTGAACAACACTGCATAAAAGCGTAATTTATTCACCCCTGTCACGCACCTATATGGTTTTATGTCCATGTTTTATAATGGAAATCTTTGTTGCCTTTGTATATAGGCAGAAAAGTAATTCCTCTATCCCTTAACAGCACGCAACGGCGATAGTAATGTCCCACCCATCCCTGACGTTCATGTCACTCATGCCTGACCCCGTAATATGCACAACAATGCTACGTCTCCAACAATCGAAAAATAAACTGGTGCGGGCATCCTTAATTAATCATGATGACAAGTCTTGTAAGTTACAATTCTTCAACTAATTAAACCTATACTTAAAGGTCTACTTTCTCACTAGATACTGTTTTCAGAAAGAAACTGTCGTACATATATTGATACAATATTGTCCAATTAGCCATGTCTTACCTCTTTGGCTTCTGTATTCTTAAGTCATATTTTGAAAATGTTTAGTCACTTTTCTTTGCAATCACATCCTGTCCAGTTAAGAACAAAGATAACAAGCGCGACCTGTATCGACCGAGCGTTGAGCAGAATTCTTCCCTCAAGAGATCATGCACTGAAATAAAAAAGGAGGGCAGCATCCTATTCTTGGAATGTATTACTTTCATATAATCTAATATCCTATCATATTATGTATGTGAGGCTTTAATTCCCCTATAATAGCCGTTCTGCATGCGAACATTTTAAATACTGGCGCAAGTATTCCTTTGATGTAGCAGTTTTTCCCAGGAATTGTATAGTGCCAAAAAAATGTATGTATATATATATATATATGTATATATATATATATATATATATATATATATATATATATATATATATATATATATATATATATATATATATATATATATATTATATATATATATATATATATATATATATATATATATATATATATATATATATATATATATATATATATATATATATTTATATACGTGTTCCCTCCATACTATGTCAATAAGGTTCCACAAGGTAAGAGAGAGAGAGAGAGAGAGAGAGAGAGAGAGAGAGAGAGAGAGAGAGAGAGAGAGAGAGAGAGAGAGAAAGCGCAGAACGGGTTAGAGATGAACGACCTGGTGTAAGTTAGTCAATTGCGGGAATTTTATCAGCTGGCACGGCTTCCCACTGTTTACTATTGGTCAGCTGTCACCGCCTGATCAGGAAGATGGTGAAGATGGTCATGTGGCCATCGTGTGCATAATTTGACTCTTGAACTTGTCCATAATTTGACTCCTACGTATACTTGTTAAAGATTAGTATAAGCTTAGATTTTATTCATCTAAGTGTTATTTGTAGGCGCTGCATTCTTGTATCTTCGTTCTGTCACTGTCAGAAATACATTTCTGGTAGTGTAGCAGCTGGGAGTAGTAGACATCTCTCTGGTAGCAGTAGGTATGGTTGGAAGGTAACAAATTTCACTGGTGATGCAACTACAGTCTACACTGTTGTCTAAGGCATTTGTAGTGGTACTAAAGGACAGTTAAGTAATTATGATTTAAGTAAAAGAATAACAAAAGTTTTGCTAAAAATTCACCTCATGAAACTGCACCTTAATGATATATATATATATATATATATATATATATATATATATATATATATATATATATATTTATATATATGTATGTATATATATATTTATATATATATATATATATATATGTATATATATAATTATATATATATATATGTATATGTATATATATACTATATATATATGTATACATGTATGTATGTATGAGTGCATGCCTGCGTGCTGGTGTGTGTATATGAACAACAAAAGGTCACATGGTTCATTTGTATTACATATACATGCATGTATCCCATTTGAAAAGATTCCAGTTTCCAATATTTTACTTCTCTCTAAAATTTAGTAGTCCCACCATCTGTTTTCATTAGAATTAGTAGCCCTCATGAGACCTGTATGCTTGAAAGGGATCATGACAGGAATTGCGCACACTGAACTAAAGATATATATATATATTTATGTATATATATATATATATATATATATATATTTTTATATATATATATATATATATATATATATATATATATATATATGTATGTGTATACAGGCAAACTTGCTTAATAAAGGCTGATGTGGACCCTATATTTCTGTCCAGATTAAGCAAAATCTGGATTATGTGTATAAGGGACCGGGCCCTTCCAATCAGTCTAGTGAAGACGAAAATCTGGATTAAGCAAGTTCGCCTGTATATATATATATATATATATATATATATATATATATATATATATATATATATATATATATATATATATATTAGGTGTATGATTCCCAGTTGGTGTGCATTCATTTTGTTACCCTTACTGACAAATCTTGTAAGTTACAATTCTTCAACTAATTAAGCCTGCAAATGGTCATGAACTTATGTATAAGCCTACTTAAAGCTTGCAGTTTTTTTGCAGATCATTGCTTCATATTCCAAAAACGCTGTCCAGGCTCCAAACATCATCAAGAACAATGAGTACTTTCACAAACTACAACAAAACCTCAGCATTCTATGACAACTCTCGCTTACCAGCGGGAGTCCGGCTCTATATGGGTCAGTTCCTTTTGGCGTCAGGGAAGACAGCAAGTCAGGTAAGATTAAACCATCCATGTCTGTAGCACGCCCAAAATCCATATTGTTTTGGGGATATCTCTTTTTTTAAGCATCTCTAGAAAAATGTATGTGGCCCTGGGCTGGGTTGCATACAATATCTTAAGTTCAGGAATACTTTAAGGTTTCCTTAAAGGCCACTTAGTGAACAGGGTTTCACTTGATTACACCCTAAAGGTAAAGTTAACCTCAATTTTGAATAGAAAATCTTTAAAGAATATTGGTGTAGCTGCAGCTGAGTAGGAATTTTGTGTTGTAGGATCAGATGACCTGCTGTAGGGTCATTTAGTATGATGAGTAAACCAGGCTCACTAGCACCCCAGTGCAAATTAATAAAGCTGTCCCCACTTCACATCTAATTTGATTAAGTCATTGTTATAAGATGACGCAGAGCTTGGGAACCCTTGATATCTTTAACCCCACGCTAATAAAATAAGGTTTTGGAATTTTGGAGGAAAATTCGGCGCCAAATCTTGCATGGCAACAAGAAATAAAAAGATGCAAATTAAGTTATCTTGGGGAACTTATATGCCCAAACTACTGCTCGTTCTATTCATTCTGGTACTAACATTCAAGGGTGAAGGAGCCTGGGCAGCCGATAGGGAGGTCTGGTATCTGTCGATACTAGAGACACCACGGAGGTTAGTTTTTGTTACATACTTAATAACGGTCATTTGTGTAGAGTTATATGTATACTAATTTGTAATGCATTCAGTGTAATTGATAAAGGTTATTGATTCTGATAGATATCCAGACAAGTAATGGTTCATACTGATACTTATAAGAAATGATCAGTCTAGTAATACAATTATGATACCTTTGATACAAGTTCTTGATTTATAATTGATTCAACAAGTCATTTCTATAATTTCTAGCCCAGTTTGTATTGTATGTGTCTAACCCTAGAATATGTATATGACTAGTTATTGGCTTTTATTTTAGTTTTCACGGACACCATGAACGTATGTTGACAACCAATAAAACCATCTTAAAGAAGCCGCCTGTTCGTTGTCCTGTCGAGACCCTGGATATTTATGACCGTCCCTAGTTAATTGGTCCGGCTACCCAGCCCCCCCCTCCTATCACAGTGAAAACTCCAGCTCTCAACTAAGTTTAAAGTGAGAACCACCAGCACTCACGAAGATTGGAGTGGAAAAATAGATGGAGTGAAAGGACTGCAGACCTGAATCATTAAAGATCATCGAGTGCCCATACCACTGATGGAGTGACAAGACACAGGATACGGGGCCACAGGAAAGGAACACTAGTTGCCAATAAACTGTGAGCAGAATGGAACCCGAGACTCTTTGCCAGTGAATTATGGAGCAGACCACAAGTGTAATGCCCTGGTCGTAACGAGGACTTGCCTGGAATAGTGATGGACATCAGCATGACATCATAGACTGATTACTAGACTGGCTAGTTGTTCAGTGACTTACTGGATCTATCATTTGGATATTTGGACATTCTGGATTGGATTGCATTCAAACATTAAGTGAAAGCGGTATGTACACATTTTCTACCCTATCCATATGCTTTGCAAGTGTAAACATTTTATCTTGAAATAATATTGTCTATCAAAATGTCTGTCAGTGGTAGTGAGAGCAGTCTAGTTGCAAGTGAAGGCATGTCCAACATCAATGAAGATCAGGGTGAAGTGCCTGGTCAGCAGGCAAATAGACAGAAGAAATTAACAGATAAGGGATTAGAGTATGCTATTGATATGGCAAGGAATAGTTATAGAAGTAAGGTTTCTGAATGGAAAAGGTTTCATGGTAAACTGGTGACTCTGCTTGCTAATAGCCGGTCACCTTCAGAAATGAGAATTGAGATAGATAGGCTAGCTCACTTTTCTCAGGAGTTTGACGATGCATATACCAAGTATACTGAATTGCTCTCTAAGGAAGAGGCAGAAAAGGAGCAGTATCGCTTTGAACTCCTAGAACAGGAAATTAAAATGATGCAAAATAAAGTAGGTGAAGCAATTAAGGATATAGAAAGTGAGCGGTCAAGTGTGATATCTAGAAGAAGTGGCAGTTCTAAACACTCCCGCTGCTCAAATATTTCAAGACAGTCTGAGCTTGCTGCTGAAGCGGCTGCTTTGCAAATGAAATTAAAATATGCAGAAATAGAGGCAGCACAAAATCAGGAGGCAGAACGCCTTAGGGCTGAAAGGGAAAGGACAAGACTAAAAAGAGATCTTGACATTGCTGAAGCCAAGCTAGCAGCTATTAAACAAATAGAGCATACAGAGTCTAGCAACTTATGCCCAAACAGCAATGAATTTGTTCCAAGAGAACAAACTACTCAAGGCTCCCATGTAGAAGTCAATGACAGTGTTAATAATGAGAGGTCTAAAAGTGATCATAGACTTTCTGATAGAAGTGAAAGGGTCAGTGGAAGGGAAGATAGCTATGAGCCAAGAGATGTTTTGATTCAGAAACCTGTAGTGTCAGGCACATATAGCTCTAGCTCTGACAAGCCTGAGATATTACCAACCCCTGCACTAGGTTCTGGTGTCAGTGAATCAAACCCGATGGTGCAACTAGCCCAGATACTAACATCACAGGTAGGGTTAAGCAGGTTGCCACCACCTGAGCCTAGTTTGTTTACAGGTGATCCCTTACAATATGCTGAGTGGAGGGCAGCCTTTGAGGCACTTATAACCCAACGTGGGATTCCTGTGCAAGAAAGGTTTTATTACCTGAAGAGATACATCTCGGGCCCAGCTAAAGAAGCTATCAGTGGCTACCTCTATCTCCATAGTGAAGAAGCTTATTCCAAGGCATTGTCTACACTGGAGAGGAGATTTGGGGATTCCTTCGTAATTGCAAATGCCTTTAGGGATAAACTTGAATCATGGCCTAAAATCAGTGGGCGAGATGGGACTGCTTTCAGGAAGTTGGCAGATTTTATGGCCCAATGTGAAGCTGTTATGGGAAGTAAAGAATCCTTAAAAATACTGAATGATGAAAGGGAAAATCAGAAAATTTTGCTGAAACTCCCGGACTGGGTGGTAGCTCGTTGGGGACGTCAGGTCGTCGAATGGAGGAGAAAATTTAACACTTTCCCTCCTTTCAGTGAATTTGTAAAATTCATTCAGGATGAAGCGGAGGTCTCCTGTGACCGTGTGTTATCATTTAGAGCCAAAGCTTCAAGCGGGTTTGAAAGTGGCTCTTCTCGCTCCCAAGATAGGCCTCAAGGGAACGCAACATTTGGTCAGAAAACGTTGGGAGCAAGGACCCTTTCTACAAATACATCAGAGGTTGAGAATGTAGTTGGAATAGCTAACTGTACAAACTGTGCAGGAGAGCATGATATAGAAAGCTGCAAAACTTTCTCAGCCAAAACACTGGAAGAAAGGTATGACTTGGTTTGGCTAAAGAGATTGTGTTTTTCTTGCCTCGGAAAGGGTCATATTGCGAGTATGTGTAGACAGCGCAGAGTGTGTAAGATTTGTCAAAGGAGACACCCAACTCTTTTGCATGACGAGGATGCACTCCCAATGGGTAATAAACGGCCATCCCGACAGGAAAACATTGAACAGGATACCAGTTTTCCTAAACCTGTCACAGTGACAGGAGACGAGCAGGTTACTAAAACAGCAATCTGTAAAGCTACCAGCGTAAACAAGGATGCAGCTTTCAGTCAAGCAACAATGATTGTACCTGTCTGGTTGTCACACCAAGACAATCCCCAGAAGGAAAGAATGGTTTATGCCATGTTGGACTCACAGTCAGATACAACATTTGTGCTAGGAGACACCTGCAAGGCTCTTGGCGTAAGTGGTCCACATATTAACCTCTTATTGTCTACTATGCTAGCGGTAGAACAGAAGGTGGATAGCAGCAAGATAAATGGGTTAACTGTGCGTGGATATGATAGTAGCAGCAAAATCAAACTGCCTGCATGTTACACAAGGGATATCATGCCCGCAGCTGTGGAGCATATACCAACCCCGGCAATGGCAGCAAAATGGCCACACTTGGAACAAATTACTGACAAACTTATGCCACTTGGGGATTTTGAGGTTGGGCTCTTAATTGGTTATAATTGTCCTGAAGCATTGGTACCTCGTAAAGTGATTCCCCCTGAGAATGGTGGGCCATATGGACAGTGTACTGACCTGGGTTGGAGCATTATTGGTATGGTAGATGCTGCTGGGTCAAGTGAAGGTGATAAAATAGGGACAAGTCATCGCATCTTGACATGTGAGGTGCCGTCAAATTTGACAGACACTGAATCTACCCAATATGGGGGTGAAACTGTATATCTGTCATTTCCTAACAGTGTGAAAGAGGTTATTGCACCAGTTGACGTGGTCAGAATGATGGAAATGGATTTTAATGAACATAAAGGTACAAGCATCACCCTTTCTCAAAATGATAAGAAGTTTGTGGCAAAACTAACAGAGGGTATACATATAAGAGAAGATGGCCATTATGAGATGCCTCTTCCTTTTGGAGGGGAACCGTGCCTCCCAGATAATAAACAGATGGCTATCAAGCGCTTAAAATCTCTGCAAAATAGGTTTGCTAGAGATAAGAAATACTGTGAAGATTATGTGGCATTTATGGGAGATATCATAGCACAGGGCTATGCAGAAGAGGTTCCTGAAAATGAGATTCTAAATACTAAAGGGAAGGCCTGGTACATACCTCATCATGGTGTGTATCACCCCAAAAAACCTGGGAAATTGCGTGTAGTTTTTGACTGCAGTGCACAGCAAAGTGGTAGATCTCTCAACGACTACCTATTAAAGGGGCCAGACCTAACAAACTCGCTGATTGGAGTGTTGTTGCGATTCAGGCAGGAGCCCATTGCATTTACATGTGACATAGAGCAAATGTTCTTTCAGTTCAGTGTAAACCCTGAGCATAGAGACTACTTGCGATTCCTCTGGTTCAAAGATAACGACTGGCAGTCTGAACCAGTACATTATCGGATGGGTGTACATCTGTTTGGTGCTACATCATCACCTGGGTGTGCATCATTTGCATTAAAGCAAATTGCTAGTGATTATGAGCAGGTGCATGGTATAGCTGCCAAAGAATTTATTCACAGAAATTTCTATGTAGATGACGGTCTCAAGTCTACTGAGACTGTCCAAGAAGCAGTTGAACTGGTTTCTAGAGCTAGGAAGCTATGTGCAGAGGGAGGAATTCGACTACATAAGTTCTGTTCAAATTCAAGAGAAGTCTTAGAGTCAGTACCCCCTGAAGACCGTGCAAAAGGAATAAAAAACCTGGATGTTTTGTGTGATATTCTACCAGTGGAAAGGACCCTAGGAGTCCAATGGTGTGTAGAATCAGATGAATTTCAATTCAGAATAGTACTGAAGGATCAGCCATTTACAAGAAGGGGCATACTATCTACCATTAGTTCAGTTTATGACCCACTAGGGTTTATTGCCCCTGTAATAATGGTGGGCAAACAAATCCTTCAAGAGCTGTGTGGGCGTGGTTCTGACTGGGATGAGCCAGTTCCTGAAGATCTCAGGCCCAGGTGGGAGAAATGGAAGTGCAGTCTCCCTCTACTGGAGTCAGTAGGAATCAAAAGGTCCTACAAACCACCAGAATTTGGCAAGGTGGCTAAGGTGGAACTGCACCATTTTAGTGATGCCAGTACCAATGGCTATGGTCAATGTTCATACCTTAGGCTGGTGAATGAGCATGGGAAAGTACACTGCAGTCTATTGATGGGAAAAAGCAGAGTAGCTCCACTTAAGGCAGTAACCATACCCAGATTGGAACTCACAGCTGCTACAGTAGCAGTAAAGGTAGCTTCCATTCTGCACAGTGAGCTAGATTACCCTGATTATACTGATTTCTACTGGACAGATAGTACGGTGGTACTCGGCTATATCAAAAATGATGCTAAGCGCTTTCATATATATGTGGCCAACCGAGTACAACTGATCAGAGATTTAACTGAAATTTCACAGTGGAATCATGTTAAATCTGAAGACAACCCTGCAGATGAAGCATCACGAGGCCTAGATGCCTCTGAACTGGTAAGTCAGTCTAGATGGACAACTGGTCCAAGTTTCCTGTGGAATGAAACCATACCTATTGCCCAGGATCATGCTATAGAACTCTTACCAGATGATCCGGAAGTAAAGAAAACTGTTGTCCTAGCAACGAGTACAACGACTAGCAAGTTTGCAACCATTCTGAGCAGGATAGAAAGATTCTCAGACTGGGACTCTGCTTGCCGTGCAGTGGCCCTTTGCATGAGATATATGGATAAACTCAGAGGAAAATACAAAACAGTAGCAACCTCTAAAAGGGTTGAAATTCAAACAGCCACAGGAAAGCGTTTCTTAGAACCAGTGAATGTGGAAGAAATGGTACTGGCTGGCAAACAAATTGTCAAGGAAGTACAAGCAACAAGCTTTTCAGCAGAGATGATAGGTTTGCCAAGAGAAGGCAATGTAAACAACAGAAGCAAGAAATGTAAGAATAGCCGCTTCATGAAACTGGATCCTTTTATAGATTCAGATGATATTCTACGTGTAGGTGGAAGACTGAGGAGATCAGAAATGCCTTACGAGCTTAAACATCCAGTCGTGCTTCCAAAGAAACACAATGTTACAGAGCTGCTGATCAGATATGCACATAGGAAAACAGCTCATCAGGGAAGAGGAATAACGACTAACTATATCCGATCAATGGGATTTTGGGTATTAGGATGCAGTGCTGCTGTTTCCAGGTATATCCACAAATGTGTGGTATGTCGTAAGGCAAGAGGTTCATTAGGAAAGCAAAAAATGGCTGATCTCCCACCTGACCGTATGGAAGATTCTCCTCCATTCACCTACACAGGTGTTGATTATTTTGGACCCTTTTATGTAAAGGAAGGTAGAAAGGAAACAAAGCGTTATGGTGCCATATTTACCTGCTTGGCATCAAGAGGTATACACCTTGAAGTGGCTACCTCGCGAAGTACGGATTCATTTTTGAATGTGTTGCGCAGATTTATTTCTCTGCGTGGTCCAATGCGACTTTTGAGAGCAGACCAGGGAACCAACTTTGTTGGGGCGAACAATGAGTTAAAAAGAGCACTGGAGGAGATGGACCAGGAAATTGTTTCTAGGTACCTGCTGAAAGAGGGATGTGATTACATTGAATTTAAGTTCAGCACCCCTGCAGCCAGTCACACAGGTGGTGTGTGGGAACGTCAAATAAGAACAGTGAGAAACGTTCTCTCCACAATTCTGCAGCAATCCTAATCCCAGCTGGATGATGACTCATTAAGAACACTGTTTTATGAGATAACAGCAATAATAAACGGTCGCCCCCTCACACTTGAAAACTTGAATGATCCCACTTCTATGGAGCCCTTAACTCCAAACCATCTTCTGACTCTGAAGACAAACATTATCCTCCCACCTCCAGGGAACTTTCAGAGGGCTGACCTCTACTGCCGAAAAAGATGGAGGAGAGTACAGTACTTGGCAAATGAGTTTTGGTCCCGTTGGAGAAAGGAGTACCTGCAAACTCTCCAGGTTAGGCAGAAGTGGAATAATCCAAAACGAAACTTCAAGGTTGGTGACGTTGTCATCATAAAAGATGAAGATCTGCCCAGAAATGAGTGGAAAATGGGTAGAGTGGAGAAAGTCTACAAGGGTGATGATGAGAATGTGCGGAGGGTAAGATTGTCTGTAGGAAAGTCTAAGACAGGCACAAAAGGCAAGTCTGCCTGCTTAGAACGCCCTGTTCAAGGCGTGGTCTTGCTGTTGGAAAACGATGATTAATAGATATAGAAAGGAGCCATGCTCACTGATGCTCATGACAATAGTTCTGATACCACTGTACAGACCAAAATTTCTCTGTTAATCCAAATAAAGCATATGTACTTGGTAGAATTTGTAATACATGTCGTTACAGGTTTATTTTAAGCTGAAGAAATACCGTTCATAAAGAAAATGCATGGATGAAAGATGGATTCCAAGCAATGGATCAGACACGTTTAATTGATTGTTTGTGTAAAGGTGTCAAACGTTGAAATTATTATTGGTATGTAATGTGTATGACAGTCATGTTATGGAAAATTTTGTAGAATTTTGGTGGGGAGTGTAGCTGCAGCTGAGTAGGAATTTTGTGTTGTAGGATCAGATGACCTGCTGTAGAGTCATTTAGTATGATGAGTAAACCAGGCTCACTAGCACCCCAGTGCAAATTAATAAAGCTGTCCCCACTTCACATCTAATTTGATTAAGTCATTGGTATAAGATGACGCAGAGCTTGGGAACCCTTGATATCTTTAACCCCACGCTAATAAAATAAGGTTTTGGAATTTTGGAGGAAAATTCGGCGCCAAATCTTGCATGGCAACAAGAAATAAAAAGATGCAAATTAAGTTATCTTGGGGAACTTATATGCCCAAACTACTGCTCGTTCTATTCATTCTGGTACTAACATTCAAGGGTGAAGGAGCCTGGGCAGCCGATAGGGAGGTCTGGTATCTGTCGATACTAGAGACACCACGGAGGTTAGTTTTTGTTACATACTTAATAACGGTCATTTGTGTAGAGTTATATGTATACTAATTTGTAATGCATTCAGTGTAATTGATAAAGGTTATTGATTCTGATAGATATCCAGACAAGTAATGGTTCATACTGATACTTATAAGAAATGATCAGTCTAGTAATACAATTATGATACCTTTGATACAAGTTCTTGATTTATAATTGATTCAACAAGTCATTTCTATAATTTCTAGCCCAGTTTGTATTGTATGTGTCTAACCCTAGAATATGTATATGACTAGTTATTGGCTTTTATTTTAGTTTTCACGGACACCATGAACGTATGTTGACAACCAATAAAACCATCTTAAAGAAGCCGCCTGTTCGTTGTCCTGTCGAGACCCTGGATATTTATGACCGTCCCTAGTTAATTGGTCCGGCTACCCAGCCCCCCCCCTCCTATCACACCACTAATTCCCTTTATAGTTTATCAGTCCCTATTTAAGATAAACAAAAACATGTGACAACTTGGGAGTACTCATAATCGGATACATATGCAAATATTTCGATAACAAAGTAATTCTTTGAGAAATTTTTGACTGAAAGTTACTGCTAATTTTGTTAAATGGACCCCCTTGGAATATATCTTAACCCATTAATGTTAACAGCGGCCATTGAAACTGCCTGACAATTTTTATTAGATACATCAGGCGAAAGTATACTTGGGGAAATAATTCAAGGAGAAATGTAAAGTAGAGCACCATCAACAGTTTTCCTTCAAACATTCTGTAAAACTATTTACAATTCCAAAGTCATTGTCAAAATTCCGAGGATCGATATGACCATTTTTACAAGAACCCTTGAGTATTAAAGGGTTAAGCACCACTCTTAAATAAGTTATGTTTAAGGTTTTTAGACCATGTGTGCACTCCAGATGCAAATGGGTCAACACATCTTCCTAGAAAGAAAGTTCAAATGGCATTCTATCCAATGAGTTATGGTCAGATTCTTCAGGCCATGTGCGCAGTCCTGTAGTAAATGGGTTAACTAATCACTGTCTGATATTTTCAGATTCCAACAGATCATGTACTGGCTTCATATGCAAAGGGGCTACTGTTGGTAACCATGATTCATCTAATGAGAAGCATATTAACCATTAATACTTAGGAGTTCCTCCAGAAATTCTCGTCTGGATCTCTGATACTTTTGGCAATAACTGTCAAATTTAGAGTGATTTTACAAAATGTTTGAAGGAAAGTTGTTGGTAATGTTTTGAATTACATTTTTCCTTTACACGTCTTCCTATTCATGCTTTTGCCTGTGAGATTTCACCAAAATGTTCCTATTCTAGGATACATATTTTGAACTTTTCAATATCCACACTTATCTGGTCGCTGTGCGGCGAATATCGATGTAACTGTGCTTATATCATTATGCAATTGAATGAACAATAAAAATACAAAAATTGCGAGGCTGCTTTTGGCCACTGTGACCATTAATGGGTTAATTTGCTTCGTATGAGTATTACAGAGAGTCAAATTCAATTATCTGAATTGACTCTTATGCTGCTGGTTGCAAATTTGGCCAATGCAAAACCATGCAGAAACCCTGAAAACTAACTGAAACCCTGGCACATGGGTACTCATCTGAGAGTACTCAGCGAGAGCTATCCAATGAAAACCAACATGACAGGGTTAAGATGGTTTTAAAAAACCTTCGCATCAATGTGCTTCGGGCAAACGTAGCCTCAGCATTGGAAGGGTTAATATTTCGGTCGTGGACGGGTCGACTACGTGATGCTATAATGACGTGGTGACTTATGGGAACATGTAAGGTTGTGACATATGGTCGCCACGCCGCACGTGCTGGACAGACGCTGACATTGACCAATCAGCGCCAATCAGGGATCGGCTGAGAGAGGTCTGCTGCTCTGCACGGCCCCGGGGGCTATTGGGTGATACATGGGGTGTGTATGGTCAACAGAGAAACCCATGACCCTCTGCTAGTGCCTTGGATGAAACATATGATTAGGTTCAACAGAACGGAAAGGCTGCAGACACCGGGGGGCACTTAGGTATTTAGGGGGGTACATATCAAAATTTAAAAATACCCCTAAAGCACTGATATCTGGCCAAAAAAGCGCCCTTATTTTTAAAAAACGCTGACTTTTTTCAGTAAAAAAACACCCCTTCTTTTATCAAAACACTGACATTGGATGAACACGTAATTTAACTTTAGATCGTATAATTATCTGCCTGTTTAGCGGCAGCAGACTCGGTAGTTCAGACATAGACATCGACAATAACAATATCAGATACATAAGTAAGGTTCACTATTGCTGAACTACAGACTCGGAATCCCACTCCATACTCCCCTTCTTCCGGGAAATACGTAACGCGGGTGCGGCCCCCTCTGTACCTGAGTGCCCCCCACCCACCCCCGGGCTGTAGACCTCAAACTTTTCACTTTTATTCCTGTTGACTGTTTATTGCTACTGTTTAACACTCACATCGAAGTTAGGACGATCACAGTTTAATCCATCACGTGCGGCTTACAGTTACCACCAAGCTCCAACCACCCATTAATAGCACTTTTTACGATCCCAAAAAGAACGAAAGAGCATACGTGACAGGCAGAAAAAAATCCAACACTTTCTCCGAAAAAGTCAACAAAAATCAACTTTCTGCCGCTATTTTTGAAAAACGTCAGATTTTTTTTTTAATTCTGTACTTTGGAAATAGTAATGCTAAGCAAACAACAGATAATTGAATACGGAAATTCTTAATTTTTTCTGTGTTTTTTATCAAAATCATACATTGTATGTTCCCCTATCATATTGTGTGTCTGGGTATCATTCAGTGCCATACCCTGAATATAGGGGTATGGTCTTAGCCAATATTTGGAAACAGGGTGTCCAAATAGAGGATTCATAGACTTTCGCGTGCCCAAAGTGTGGTACAAAGTACATGCTACTAATGAAATAAACCCTATATATTTACAGATTTTGCTTTTTTAGGCCAGTAACTGCTTTGTGTGTTTTATAAAAGTGACACTACAGCTTCTACATGTACATCTTCTATCTTCTATCCCAGCAAATTTTGACATACACTTTTGGGTGTCCAAACTGTCAAAAACAGTGTTCTGTGTGTCCAAATGACACGCTGGACGCATAGGCGGCTAAGCCCCTGTATAGGGGTATGTGCTTCACTGCGTCTGTCTGTCTATCATGCTATCACCAGTGGCGAATCAACAGCGCATTGACATTGATTTCTTTTGATAGACCATTGACCTTTTGGGGTCATGCGCAGAGGTCAGAGTTCAGAGGTCACGTTCCTAGTTGACCCTAGTGCTCTCTCTAGTGCTCTCTTCAGATGGCACATAACGGAAATAATTTCACGCAATACAGAGAATGTCAAAGAAGTTTATGGGTTATCTCGTCTTAAGACGTGAAAAGGGCAAACATACAGAAGGTGACGAACTGCTTCAACTTTCTGCGTTTGCTTCCATCTTTCTCTATTTGTTTGCTTTCCTGTATTTGATTGTTTTATGAAACAGGAAGAGTGCGTATTTTGACTGATGAGCTATAGCGTGGGGGAGAAGAACTTAATTATTAATATAACTATCATTATTATTATCATTATTATTATTATTATTATTATTATTATTATTATCATTATTATTATTATTATCATCGTCATTTTGAATTATACTACATTATCTATCTAATACCTTTATTTCTTTTTATCATAATTAGTAGTAGTAGTAGTAGTAGTAGTAGTAGTAGTATCAGTAAATATTATTTTTTAGTATTTCCATGATTTATTTTATTATTAGCATTATTAGTATAATCAATATACTAGTAGTAGTAGTCGTAGTAGCAGTAATAGTAGTAGTAGTAGTAGTAGAAGTAGCAGCAGCAACAGTAGTAGCAGAAGCAGCAGCAGCAGTAGTAGTATTGATATAGTTTTGATTAAAAAGCAGCTTTATCTGCTTCCACTGCTACCCTTTCTACCCACCATACCCTTTTCGAATACACAGTGTATTTTCTAATACACAGTGTAAAGCCCCTTTTACACTAGCAGAAATTTTGCTGGCAACGTACAGGCGACCATTGGCGACGGAGGGCAATAAGTAAGTAAGTAAGTATGTATTGACTATATCTTCGATACATTGTACAAACTTGATTCAATAGAAAATTATGGTGGTAAAAATGTGGTGGCAACCCCCCGCAACCATCGTTTGCCACCACGAGCAAGTTGCCAGCATAGTGTAAAAGGGGCTTAAAACTCACAGTGTATATAACGTTCCTTGAAGCAACTCCATCTTCGTGTCAGTTTTAGGGTTAAATCTCTCCATGTTCCTGACTCTCACTGTGGAAGTGTAAGCCTTTAAGGGTTAAGGGTTATATATATATATATATATATATATATATATATATATATATATATATATATATATATATATATATATATATATATATATATATATATATATATATATATATACTAGTATATATATATATATATATATATATATATATATATATATATATATATATATATATATATATATATATATACATATATATATATATACATATATATATATATATATATATATATATATATATATATATATATATATATATATATACATATATATGTATGTATATATATATATATATATATATATATATATATATATATATATATATATATATATATATATATATATATATATATATATATATATATATATATATATATACAATATATATATATTTATATATATACATATATATATATATATATATATATATATATATATATATATATATATATATATATATATATATATATATATATATATATATATATATATAATATATATATATATATCATATTCCTGACAGTTAGAGTGTTTAAGGGTTAAAGCTCTCGTTGTTCGTGTTTATGGTTGGCCGTCATCTGTGGTCCATTATCCACGGCCCGCCACACACCGTCTCTCGCAATCCTTCCCCACCAGCACTTGAAAGCACTTACTGCAACATCGCCTCTGCAGCCCCGTATCAGTGACCACGTTACAGACCAGCACCACATGGTCACACATGGATACCTCAGACTACTGGTACAACCTTCTTTCATACCAGTGTCATGTAAAATAGTAGGTTGCCATAGATCAAACAAAAATAAATACCTGCTACAATAATAGGTACATACATGTACGTGTATGTATGTCTATATATATACAGTGGAATCTGTCTACATTGAACACTCATGGGAAATGAAAAAGTGTTCAATGTACGCAGATGTTCTATGTATCCAGGTTCTGAGTATTTAACTTTAACATTACAACAAGAGGTCGACCATCACCAGTAGGGAGATCCAGACGGCCGTGCGTCTCATCCTCCCGGGCGAGCTGGCCAAGCACGCCGTGTCCGAGGGTACCAAAGCAGTCACCAAATATACAAATTCCAAATAGATGCCGAGTTTCTTGATCAACCAAAAGGCCTTTTTAAAAGCCACCCACATCTTCCAAAAGGAGGTAAGCCGGTTCATGATGAGTTCCTACTGGTTTTAATGTGTTCCTCCACAATAAAGAATTAGCGATTTCTAATGCTGTATTCCATAAGGTAGTTTTGCGAACAAGATTTAGTCCTACGTCCTTTTTCCTCGTACATTTCTTTTTTACTTGGTAAACAGATTGCTGTTTTTTTTAATTATTCAATTAAAGCAATTCACTCAAGTAAAAAGGAATACAAGTAGGTCCTTTTAATGCATTCTAAGGTCAAAAGCAGAATTTTGAACTCTATCCTTTTACTATCGGGCAGCCATTTGACGCTCTTTTAGAACTAGTACAATGCAACATACGTTTCAGGAACAGTAACCACTCAGGTGGCATTGCTTTGGACATTCTTGAGCATGTTGAATCCTAGCTGTACAACCACTACTCGAAAACACTTGCTATAAAAACGCCTCCGCTGCACCCCATATCTGACCATAGTACTAAATGGCGGCGTGGCCAACAAATACCTAAATGGGTGGCCAACAAATACCTAAGACAACGGGTACAACATTCCCTGATAGCAACTATATCATGGTGCAGTAACGACATTTAATTCCTGCACCAGTCGACCGGACGTCTGTCAGTTCCTGCTTGTACAAAGACCCATGGATAACACGTCAAAAGAATGAGATAAGCACATCAATGAGCCCCGTAGCTGCGTTCAGTTGTGAGGTCATCCATGCCCGGGAAACTGGGTGGCAATCAGGCGTGCGGTCGTGTATTATGCCCAGGCTACCCACGCATTTAGTGGAGGAATTAAATGTCGGCACTGTAGAGACTTGCTACTGTGCACTGGATTAAACACTAATGCCTATAAATTGATGTATGATGAACCACCTCGTTATTTATCAAACACGGAAACTTGAAACTCAATACATATAGAGTATGTTATATCAATTTTCACATGTAGAAATCTTATGAAATACTAGTAGCCCTGACAGTATTATTGGTGTGATATTCATACTTTATATTCATAATAGAAGCTAACTCACTAAGCCTCGAAAAACATATTCATGAACTCTATTACATAGTGGTTGATTTACATCGAATAACTATAATGCTTAAAAATGATGATAATGTGAATCACCATATACAATGATTATACTTTGGTTATAATCATGGTATACTTTTCAGCATTTAGCTAGAGGTAAGGGATCATATTGGTACTGTAAATTCGGAAAAGATTGCGTAAGTTTAATTTTTGCGTTTTTTGCGTTAAGCCTCGGACGCTAAATTAAAATCCGCAATGATTAGTGCTGCCACTTTTAAGTGAATAACTGGCACTCCATGTTGCGACCAATTCGCAAAGTTAGAAAACGTAAAAATCGATATTCTGTAAATTCGCAAAATTTACTCTACACAATCTTTTGTGAATCTACAGTATATCTTAGTTCTTATGCAAACAGTGAGGCACACTCGAGAAAAGCGTTCCATATTACTGTCATTGATGAATTGCGTCGCTCGCTGGCAGAGCATTTGCACGTACAAGATGTAGAAGGGTTGGGAGATGCATTCAGACCACGAAAATCTTGTTCAGATCTTTTATCATGATTTATCACACGTCATCGTACTTTTGGCAAATAATTTGAATGTCTTTTTAAATATCCTCACCCCTTGTCCCCCTTTTCTACCGAAGTGTCAAAAGGTTTATTCGGCCGAGCTGTAGTCGATTTGTCATTTTGCACCCTTGTCTGCAGGGTAGTGAATTCATGACCCTAATCACCGACAGATGGCGCTACACCTTGTCAACAGATGTCCAAGATGGCGGCAGAATGTTTGGTAGCGAGGTTGTACAACATGTAGATCTATCAAAACTAAGATTGATCGTCTTGCAAAGATAGCTTCTGAATTTAAAAAAACACGTTTTTTCAGTACAATGTATACTATGAAGTTACACTTTAACAACTATTGTTTGTATAAATATTTTCTTATTGTTGTTAGGTAAATAAACGTACACAGACTACTCGGTACATAAAACATACTTTTTGCAATATTTCGCCATGATTTTCCAACTTTCTGGTTATATAAAAAGAACTTGACTGCGTTCCGAAATAGAGGCAAATAAAGGGTACTATTGCACTAAAAGATTTCGAACCCTCAAATTTGGATAAATGGTTTCAGTGTAAGTTCCTGACAGTCGCGCAAGAACCGTAAGACAATATGCAGTTAGCATGTGACCCTGACGGTATGCTGTATGCATACAGATGATGTTGAGCACTCCAAATTTATGGAAAAAAAACTATTTCGGAGTCAGTCATTAAGCAAAGCAAGGAATGCAATATAATATGTGAAAGATCCTTGACTACATGTAGTATGTATAGAAATGCTTTCGAACCCTCCAATTTGGCTAAAAAGGTTTTGGAGTAAATTAGTCCACAGAGTAAAGACTGTCAAAGAATAAGCATACAAGTGCAGTTAGTGGGGATCTTTGACTGCATGTGTATAGATGATATCGAACCCTCAACATTAATTTGGATGAGAAGGTTTTGGAGTATATTCTTTGGCATAGCAAGAACTGTAAAACAATATGCAAAAGAGCAGTTGGTGGGGATCTTTGACTACATGCAGTATGTATACAGATGATTTCGAACCCCCCTATTTGGATGTAAAGGTGCTGGGGTAAATTCTTTGGCAGTGCAAGAATTGTAAAACAATATGTAAAAGAGCAGTTATTGGGAATCATTGACTACATGCAGCATGTATACAGATGATTTCGAACCCTCTAATTCTAATGAAACGATTTTGGATTAAATTCTTTGACCGTGTGAGAACTGTAAAACAGTATGCAAAAGAGAGGTTAGTTTGAATCATTGACTACATGCAGTATGTATAGATTCTTCGGCAGAGCAAGAACTGTAAAACAACATGTAAAAAGATCTTTGACTACATGTAGTATGTATATAAATGCTTTTGAACCCTCCAATTTGGATGAAACGGTTTAGCAGTAAATCTTTCGGTAGAGCAAGATGATTTCAAACCCTCCAAATTGGATGTAAATTTTTTGACAGAGCAAGAACTGTAAAACAATATGTAAAAGAGCAGTTAGTGGAGATCTTTGACTACATGCAGTATGTATACAGACAGCGGCACTTCTTGCCGAACCATAAATATTTGCATTCAACCTCGTCCTATTCCAACACACTCTACGAGAACTTCTCTCCGCCCGCCTGGCCTCAACTCCTGTCAAAACTAACAAATGTAGAAACATGCCAAAATGATCTATTGCATCCCAAGCCAAGCTTTCTCGCCCATGCAATACCGACGTTTAATTCCTGCACTAAATACGTTGGCAGCCGGGGCATAATACACGACCGGACGCTCGGTTGCCACCAAGTTTCCTGGATATGGCTGCGTGGATGGCCTCACAATTGAACGTAAGCTATGTGGGTCATTAATGTGCTTGGCTTATTCTTTTTTGATGTTATCCTTGGTACAACCAAGCACTAACAGACGTCTGGTCGATTGGTTTAGGAATTAAATGTCTGTACTGTACCTTACTCCTTTGATGATACCCAAGCACCCCACCAAATAGATGTCTGGTATCCCCGGCACCCTACCTCTAAGGTACTCGTTTGTGGGTACACAGCTACCCTCAGCCCCACCCCCCACGACCTATACGCGAAAGTGGTGAGTGGCATCCCCGCTACCCTACCTTTGGGGTACACATTTATGGGTACACAGCTATACCCTCAGCCCCTACCCCTCCATGACCTATACGCGAAGCTGGTGTGTGGCATCCCCGCTACCCTACCTTTGGGGTACACATTTGTGGGTACACAGCTACCTTCAGCCCCATCCCTCCACGACCTATACGCGAAGGTGGTGCTTGGCTTTCCCAACCAACCACCTACAGTACAGACATTTAATTCCTGCACCAGTCGATCGGACGTCTGCCAGTGGCTGGTTGTAAAAACACTAATGGCTAACATGGCTAAAAAAAAATAAGCCAAATATATTAATGACCCACGAAGCTTGTGAATCAAAGCTACGTTCAGTTGTGAGGTCATCCATGCATCAATACCCAGGAAACCCGTAGGCAATCGGGCGTGCGGTCGTGTAATATGCCTGGGCTGACCGCGAATTTAGTGCAGGAATTAAATGTCGGCACTGTACGCAGTAACCCTTTTTGTGGGTACGAAACCAACTTGGTTCAACCAACTGAAGCACCATCATCAACGAGACAATGTTTCGAGAACTATTTGCCTCAAGGTTTTTGTTACTGTTTGCATTTTTTTGTATTGAGCGAATAAGCCACTAGCAGCGAAAGGGTTAATAATCAAATAAACTCTCAGTCTGTGAAGCAATCGGCTCGAAAAGGCCAAAAAAGTGTACCCGTAGTGTACTTTCACATAACGATTTTTCTTAGAAGCATATGATCCATAAACTTCCCATAACTTGCCCGCACATAACTGGTTATGCTATATAAAGGCCATGTTCATCTAACTCCGTGCTTTCATGTGTGGCTGTTTGTCACCATGACAACCAGAGTCCTTGACGATGATGATTAGGGTAATTGGGCATGACTTGTACGTCAGGGTGTTGCCAGCACCCTATCCAGGGGTATATACGGGTGATTACAGCGGACACCTGCTATACTTATCACACCATCGGAGAATTGAACTTTTATTACGACCGTGCATCCATGGTTGTTTATCAGTTTATGGTTTGTTGGTGCAAATTAATTCATGTTTTTAAACTTTTGAAATGTAAATACCGAAAAATAGACACATTTGATACATACATACATACATTTACGTTATATATATATATATATATATATATATATATATATATATATATATATATATATATATACATATATATATATATATATATATATATATATATATATATATTTATATATATATATACATTATATATATATATATATATATATATATATATATATATATATATATATATATATATATATATATATATATATATATATATATATATATATATATATATATATATATATATATATATATATATATATATATATATATATATATATATTGAAACGCTTTTTAGCCAGAGAAGAACCTATCATTTTATTTTGGTTCGGTAGTGTGATAAACAAGGGGAAACGTGTTTATTATAATGGTCTGGCTGTCTGGTCGGGAGCGATGACTTTTTGAAGGTGACGAAAAGCAGAATGCTGACCTAGATTGACCCAACCGTGCAAGAAATTGGCGCTTGATCTGACAATTTTGAAGATAACTCCTCAAATAAGGTAATAATTGAAAAACAATTGAAAAGGGATGGTCAACCCAGACAGGAACAACATATCTCGTCCGAATTTTTTTTATAATATTACGCTTTTGTCAAAATATTTCCATATATGTCAGATCACGTTCATCAGGTCCGGATGTGAATGGGTTAACATATAGACTAATGGCACCACTATGGGAAGCGTCTGTTTTTTGTCGCTATAACGATTCCCGGGAGGCAAACTGTTGACCTGAGATGATTTCTTATTTCAGTTGCTGGTGTGAACTGGGCAGGAATAATCCGCTTCAGCCTAGCTCCAGCTGCACTCCTAAAACAACATGATCCGAGCTTTGATTAGCGTTCTAGCATTTGGCGGCCTGTCCGCAATCACCGCCGCAATCTGCCTTTGGCGGAGGATCAAAACCAAAGGACCTACCGTATATTAATATTTTCGATCCCCTAGGGGTAGGACATCTGATATCCTATGGGGGGGCTATCATTATTTTCTCGAAAGAAATTCTGGCCATGAAGAACAAAAAAGGAAATATGGCGAGAAAATGATAATTCTGGCCCAGGAAATTGAGAATTTCTTAATCTGCCAGAGGAGGAAAATATCTCACCAGGTCCAAAAAGGATCATTTTTTCCCTCCTAAAAACTACATATATGTAATACTAGTATATGTTGACAGGTTTAGTAAGGGTATTGAACGTGATCAAATTTCTTTTAATAACGACGCCATGTTTATTCCTCTAAATTCGAAATCTAGAAGATCATGTTTATATCATTATAATATCTTGCAGTTATATATTATATATATATATATATATATATATATATATATATATATATATATATATATATATATATATATATATATATATATATGGATAGATTGATAGATATAATTATTTGTGAGTATGTGTGTGTGTGTGTATTCCCAATATCTAACTCAAGAAACAGATGTTCTGTTCTCTGTTACAATTTATACGCGATTGTCTGGGTTCCCCCCTTTCTTCTATGTCACTGTTAGGTTTGTTTTGACTGTGAAACAAACTGTATTGAGTAGGGAACTCGTAGTAAGTGCTGTTGTTTATAGTTACGATTCGCCGGCCGGGCACGTGCGGCTAGCCGAGGTGTCTCGTCGCCTAGTGACCCTACATAAACAACCAACCCGGATTCTGCCAGAACATAAAATGGCCGTCTGCGTGCGCTGGAATTTTCTTGGAACGTGTACAAAGAGTTTTATTGCTCCTGGGTCTCATTTGCCTCTTTGATTCATCGCCATTATTGAGATTTGATTGCCCCGTTCTTACTGGTATGTGAATATATTATACACGCTATTTCTAGCATTTTACTGCCTCTATGGCCAAGCGGTATAATGTATTGTGAATTGCCTTCCTCCAGCGAATGTTGGTATTCTTTCTCTAGACTACCGAATGATAGAGAATACTGAACAGCATCAGCAACGTACGTTTCTCGCACAAACATTTTTCCTTTAAAATTTATCGAAATTCGGCAAATTTATAGGTCAGTCGAGGCAGGTGAGAAAGTTGTAGGTGACTGGGTGTAGAATGTTCTTTCTTCAGAGTGTTACGATTTTCTCCACCTTGAGAAACTAGCTGGCCACGATTTTATATCTTTTTTGGAATTTGGCTTGCAATTGATCTCTCGTTACAACATTCCAACTAGAGTCACATACATCTGATATCCAGCACATGCTTTTAGATTCCCTCTTTCTCTTTCTGTAATTAATATTCAAACCACTATTATACCATATTGGATCCATCCAGTTCAGGTCTAAGCTAGAATTTCCATTGACTCGGTGTAAATGCTTTAAAGCAGCCAAGAAATTGAGGTAAAATTGTATTTGTGATCTTACGTACGGTTTCATATTTGTTTTGTGGAGAATATGCGATAAACGTACCTTTAAGGACGGGTCAGGGAGGTTATTATGTGGAATAAATAAGGTAATTGGGGACCAGTTTACCTTTGTTGAATATGACCTTTAAGGGTTATTTTTGGATATGTTCATATTCAGAAAAGTTCCAACGAATATTTTTTCCATAAGTCGGTCTCTACTAATCCAATCTAACTATCAATTCCTTCCTCAACTTAGCAGTTGGACCAAAAAGGTCCATCGCATGTATTTTGAAAGGAAAGGAATTCTAGGAATTTGATATACGAAATAGCGCATGGCCAATTTAAGGGGGAGATAGTCGTATTCAAATGAAGATCAAAACCGTTCAGAATAAGTTTTCATTTTGACAAAATGTTTAGTACAAAGACGACTTATTGTCTCAAAATGCATCAGACTCAACTCTGTCAAGATCGGTCAAGAGTCCGTTTTCTTGCCCTGACTGTACCACTCCTATTGCACCCACAACCAATTCCTACGTCTTTGGCACTTGTCCATGTTGTTGTTGGAACGTGTAAAAGAGTTTTATTGCCCCTGGGTCTCATTTGCCTCTTTGATTCATTGCCATTATTGAGATTTGATTGCCTCGTTCCTACTGGTATGTGAATATATTATACACGCTATTTCTAGCATTCTAGAATTCTACTGCCACACTGGCCGAGCGGTCTAGTGTATTGTGAATTGCCATAATTGTGATTTGCATTCCTTCAGCGAACTTTGGTTATCTGACCGTTTTACTAGATTAATAATCGCAAGTGGCAGTTATTCTTATGTTTCTGTTATGTTTAACTTTATGCACGACGCTATATCATACATTTTCTTCTACTCGGAAACTAACTAGTATACACTATTAGTTGCTTCCTCAACTTTGCAGTTGAATCATAAACGTTCCTCGCATTTATCTTGAAAGGAAAAGAAGGCTATGAACTTGGTGTATACATGAACGAGCGACAATTTAAAAGGGAGATATTCGTATTTGCGTGAAGGTCGAGGTCTATTCAGAGAAAGTTTATAATGTGGGTATAAAAGTTATATAGAAAGTATAAAGACCGTTTATTGTATCACAATGTTTCAGGCACAACCCTGTTAAAATAGGCCAGCCTTGCCCTGATTGAGCCCCTCCCCTTCCCCCATTACCAACCCCTACGTCTTTGGCACCAGTCCATGATGTTAATGTATGTGTTCACTTCCAATAAGTAAACGCTGTAAATATGTGTCACTTCGTATTGTCACTGCCACTGGAGGTTTACCATTACTCACTAAAAGCATGCTGGCTGCTTCTAAATGCCACAGTTATTTGTTTGCTTAAACAGTTTCCAAGTTCCGGTTGGGCTGTGTAATGATAAACGACTTTGTCACCATAAACTTGGGTCACTATGATCTCCAAACAGTCTCTCATTCCACCACCTCGTAAGCTTCATTATTTCAATTACCAACAACAGGCTGTTCTGTATGCGTGGATGTTCACTTTAATGAAGAGCCCTACACGGATATGTAAGTCATACTGTAGTATGTATATATATATATATATATATATATATATATATATATATATATATATATATATATATATATATATATATATATATATATATATATATATATATATATATATATATATATATATATATATATTAGTGATATATATATATATATATATATATATATATATATATATATATATATATATATATATATATATATATATATATATATATATATATACATAAATGTATATGTATATATATAGAGAGAGAATGAGAGAGAGAGAGATTGAACAATTATGATAAGAGTATCAAAAAACTGAAGCAAAAAGTGTATGATTATTGACTACCTAAGGTACACAACCATATGCTCATAGAGAGAGAGAGAGAGAGAGAGAGAGAGAGAGAGAGAGAGAGAGAGAGAGAGAGAGAGAGAGAGAGATTAAACAATTATACTAACGCTAGTGGCCAAAAACCATTTAGAACCCGGGGCCAAATAAAAAGAAGGGGAAAAGATATTGTTATTCAAACAAACGGGTCGAGAAACCTACAAACACTTTCTCTCAAAACGTATAAATGTAGAAGCCACCAAACTACTAGTATTCTGTTCCAAATAGACAGCTCCAGTTTTGCACGGGGTCATTTAACTAACACCTCCGTTTATCTTCGCATTTCTTTCATCGGCTGGAAGAAATCCCGAATGTCGGGGTTAAAAATAGAGCCAGTAAAGCTGTCATGATAAACATAAAACAGTTTTTCACTGATGCCCGGTGCTGATACTAGGAGTTAAAGAGGCTAAATAGCGTCACTTTGGGAAGTGGGATGGGGCGGTCCCAGTCCACAAATCTGACCTATGGATATATATATATATATATATATATATATATATATATATATATATATATATATATATATATATATATATATATATATATATATATATATATATATATATATATATATATATATATATATATATATATATATATATATATATATATATATATATATATATATATATATGTATATATATATGTATATATATATATATATATATACATATATATATATACATATATATATATATATATATATATATATATATATATATATATATATATATATATATATATATATATATATATATATATATATATATATATATATATATGCATGTGAAGATGTGTTTGTTTATTTTATTTATAAAAGCGTACATGTGGTATGCATTTATTTTTTAAATGTAATCGTGCATGTATACTTATGTATGTATCGTTTTTTTACTCAAACAATATCAGGGGCTTTGTTAAGGTGTCAATCCAACTTTTCTGAAAAATATCGAGAGAGAAAAGTATGAGAGGTTTTTACGTCGCTGTCAATGTCAATTGAGGAATATGCGGGACAAAGTCATAGTTATAAAAACGGGAAAATGAAAGAAATGTATAAATCAAAGAGAACACGGGGAGAAAAAACATAAACTAAATTCAAATGAAAAGGTTGACTGAAAGTGTTAATACAAGTATCAAATTAGAAGTGGTAATATAAATTGAAACTGCACAAACGAACAAAATAACATAAATGAATGAAGGATTATTTACTAATTAATATTTTTAACACCAGTTCGTAAGTCCAAATTAACGAGAATGGGTCGGATCAGTTTCTCAGCTGTCAAACTAATACTGTATAATTGGTTAATTTGGCGTGTACTTAAGTTGGCGTTTTCTTTTCAAAAAAGTGTTTTCCCTGTATTTATTTTGGCGTCTGGAGCAGTCAGAACAACGCCATCTGTATGTAGATATATTTTTATGCGATCTTTAATTTGGCGTAGATGTGCATTCGCCAAAAAACGCCAAATTAAAAACCACGCCAAATTAACCAGTTATACAGTACCTAAGATTTAACCTACTCCACTTCGCTCCTTTACTCTCCGTGTGTAGAGTTTATTGACACATTTGCCCGATATATTCCAGATAGGGACCATCTGTTCAAAACATAATGGTTCATAATGTTTACCCAGTAGTACTGGTAGACTATGTTCGCATGTATCTAGGAAGAAACTTCCGGAACCAGCTGGTATATTGTGAATTTCAGTATACATTTCGTCAATATCACTCTTAGAATCAGGGCATGACATAACTATGTGTTTGATGTCCTCCATTTCATTTAAATCACACTTTGTACATATTATAGAGCTCCTCATGCTAGTTTTCAGGGTAGCATCATCCATTTTCAATTGACTAGAATGTGAGATAATACGTACCATATTCTCACACATTCCAGTCAATTTGAAGTCAATGTCTGATATTGACCACCATGAGATATATTTGGGCACACTACAGATACTGAAGTATAGCTCCAGATTACTGTTGGCTAATATCTCTTCTTTCCAAAATACTGTATAACTGGCGTGGTTTTTAATTTGGCGTTTTTTGGCGAATGCCCATCAACGCCAAATTAAAGATCGCATAAAAATGTCTAAATAAAGATGGCGTTGTTCTGACTGCTCCAGACGCCAAAATAAATACAGGGAAAATACTTTTTTGAAAAAAACGCCAACTTAAGTACACGCCAAATTAACCAGTTATACAGTATATCATCATATGACCAGGCGGCTCGCCATACATATGAATTCCATGCTTCTTTTCCCATTACCGTATTTCCCTTCATAAGCCCCATAACAGTATTCAATATACCTAGTCCTAGCTTTATGGCAGACTTCATAATTTCGAAGACTGGACTGTCAAGTGAATTACTATAGTTTTTACAAATATTTTCCATAACATCATTTACTCTATCAATTAGGACTTTCTTGATAATTGAACTATTTTCCGTGTAGAAAAAGTAATTTAATCGCATTGCCTTTGCCCCTATGGACATACATGTATGTGCCCATTAAAATGCAATTTTGTACCATTTCTACATTTTTCTCATACTAATAATGAAATTGCCTTGTTCTTTCAGAGAAAATTCGGCTGGACTTAGAGGGATACAAGATGGCTGCCACGCGTGTCATTTTTCATCTCCTGTTGGCTGTGACGTCACTCCACGCTGCACGTGACCACTATCGTTGCTTGGAGGACTATCCATTTTCGTGCGGTTGCATTGGGGACACTATTCGTTGCTATGGACTGGAATCCATACCGACCTTATCAAAGCACCTCAAACAATACATACGGATTCAAATAGAAGATGGCGGAGTCGATAAACTTGAAAAATCCTTCAATGAAATTAACTTAACATCCGTGACCGTATCCAATATGGGGTTAAAGGAAATAGCAGACGACGCATTTCGAGGCCTCGAGAATTCGTTGAATACGTTAAACCTTAAAAATAATGAACTTACAACCTTACCAAATATCAACTACTTGCGCAAGCTGAAGACGCTATATCTTTCGCACAATAAACTTCTGCGGCTTGAGCCAAATGCATTTGAGGGTCTTAGTGGGTCGTTGCAGACACTGGATTTGGGAAGCAATCGTCTGACTGAAGTGCCAAAAGCCGTTAGATCTCTGCGATCTCTCAATGCACTTAGCTTGAGTAACAACGAAATCAGGGATATTGACCCGGAAGCATTTGAAGGTGTAGGGGTCGTTTTGAGGGAGCTGTTTTTGCGTGAGAATCGTCTGACGACCATTCCCCTTGCCATAAACAGGTTGACCAACCTTTGGCGCCTGAGTTTGAACCACAACATGATCTCAGGGTTCAAACCAGAAGCCATGACGGGCATGGAAAACACCCTTTACGAATGGCAACTTAACAACAACAGCCTAACGGAAGTGCCGGTAGTCAAAACAACCTTCACCGAACTGAAAATTCTCGATCTAGGAGACAACAAAATATCCCGGATCGACGCCGATGCGTTTTTTTACATGCCGAACGTGAATTGGTTGTGGATAAACGATAACAACTTGTCCGTTATATGCCCCGGTTCCCTGGACCATTTGGAAAAGGGCAAACTCATCCGTCTCCAATTCTCGTGGAATTTTCTCGCGGGATTTCCCGAGAGTGTCTTCGGGAATATCGCGAGTGGCCCAATTTACGGGATTTCCTACGAGAGCAACCCGGTTCATTGCGGCTGCGGTCTGGCTTGGTTGCGAAACAGTACCATTCGAAAGGGGGTGAACTTTCCGGCTTTTTGCGCATCGCCGCCGGCTTACAAGAAGGCCGAATATACCATGCTGGACTTCCCGATTAAAACCTGCACCGCGGCATCCCGGGAGAGTGATTCGATCGCCCATTCGGCCATGTTTAAGGGCTGTAGGCCTCCCTCTCATCATATAATCAAGACTATAGAATCCTCAAGTTCAAGACTATCTGCTTCTTTGGGCACATGTCTATCATTCGTATGTGTGCTCTTTTTGAACTTGAAATCATGAATATATTATGAGCCCTATGACTCCCAGTACAATTTAAACTTCCAAAGAAATCAGTCCTAAATTAAACAAGTTAAAGTGAAAACAAACTCGGTGTGATGGTTTGGACTACCATCAAATCTTCGATTTCTGTACAAAGTGAATTCAGAGGAGAACCAATTTCTTTATGCAAAAACGCTCACATTATCATAAAAGTAAGTCAATAACAAAATGTTACTTTGTGGGTGACATCTACTGAGTGGCTAGCTCGACTTTGCAACGCTGTAATATGCAAACTGAGTAATGAAAGGAAAGTTTATACAACACGGGCCAATTAAATTACGATCACATTTAAGGTCCCTGAATGCAGTTTAGGGTGAGAAGGACTGAAATGTGGGCGCGTGACTTCGATGATCATCCCCCTTACGACACACTATAAGGGCCGTAACTCCTACCAGTGCCCGCTCTACCTCCTTATCAATTGATTTAGAGTCAGAGTCCAGTACGCCAAGTAGCCTTATCAAAAGACTGCATGCTGTGATCTGCAACTCTCACGCAGCAGCGTCACGAGATCCATCAGCCTCACCTCCGTGGTGTAAAACTACAGTACAGACATTTAATTTCTGCACTAAAAGCGTGAAAAGCCCGGGCATGATATTCGACCGTACGCCCGGTTGCCACACAGCTTCCTGGGCATGGTTGCATGTATGACCTCACAACTGAACGTAGCATTGACTCGCAAGCTACGTGAGCCATTAATGTTCTTGACTTATCTTTGACATGTTAACCATGGATGTTAGTACAACCAGGCATTGGCAGACGTCCGGTCGAGTGGTGCAGGAATTAAATACCTGTACTGTAATCTCTGCTGAAAACAAATGTGCTCGAAACTTTGTAAATAGTAAAGATGAGGGGATGAACAGTAACTTGACGTTAGTCGGTGAATTTCCCCAGGTACCCTGGTTTTATTCTTCCTTATGATTCGCTAGTGACGATTTGCCTTTTAACGACAAAAAAGTGTAACGAAAAACAACGATTAAGTGCCCTATCCCAAATAATCCCAACGGCGATGCTTCATATTTGTTTAACATCAACAATATCTAGGGATATATAACAATGGATTTTAGCATTCGTTATCAGCCTCAACGCCATTCAATTATTCGCCATAATTCACAACATACGTGGCTATGATCAAACTTCCGACGACCCCCATTAACCTTAGATTATCATCCATTAACATAAGATTATTAACACATGGATGCATATAGCTTCACCATGATAAGCTCATAGCGTGCACTGTACCCACTGCACGAAAAATGGAATTTACTTTAAAATTAAACCTAAGTTTACTTGGGGTTTGAAATATACTTTGTCTTTACTGTTAAATAAATACCAAGTTTACTTACTAAAGTAAACCTCAAATTTAATTGAGTTTATCATGCATTTATTGTTAAGTAAATGTTAATATATACTCATTCATTAAACCTGAAGTAAACCTGAAATTTAATTGAATTTACTTTAAAAGGTAAACCTAAGTTTACATGGGGTTTAAAATTTTCTTTGTCTTTACTGTTAAATAGATACCAAGTTTACTTACTAAAGTAAACCTCATATTCAATTGAGTTTATCATGCATTTACTTTTGTGTAAATGTTGATATAAACTAATTCATTAAACCGGCAGTAAACCTCAAATTTAATGGAATTTACTTTAAAGTAAACTTTAAAAGTAAACCTAAGTTTACATGGGGTTTAACATTTACTTTGTCTTTACTGTTAAATAAATACCAAGTTTACTTACTAAAGTAAACTTCATATTTATTTGAGTTTTTCATGCATTTATTTTTGTGTAGATGTTAATATAAACTCCTTCATTAAACCTGAAGTAAAGCTCAAATTTAATGTAAACTCATTCATTAAACCTGAAGTAAACAAAAAGCTTATTGAAGATTAGAATGTGTTTATTATTGTGTAAATGTGAATGTACGCTCATTAATCAAACCCTAAGTATAGTTCATAATATGTTCCAATGTGTTCAGTAGTAGAAGTAGATCAGGATCGTCCATGCCCTCTGCCATGTTTAAAAGTAGCCTAAAGGGCCCCAGGTTTACAATATCTCGGACAATTGTAATCAAGGTGTCCTTAGGCAGGGGACATTGAGCTCTTGAATATATCTTTTTTTTTTGAAGGTAGAGTTACTCATTAAGCTGACAGACAATATACACCTTGAATGTTACTGTCAGTGCAAGAAATTTAACAAGCAATTTTATACAAGCCAAACTTTTGGAACTAAAATTGAGATTACTCTGAATTGAATGTGTTGTATCATTTCAAGTAATTTTTGGGGTAGAGTAGCTTTTATGTACAGAGATGAGTACAGCACTTCTAGCGAAATGCATGGTGAGTTGTAGTTGCTGCTGCTACTGGGAACTGGAATCTCAATATGAGTCCTCATGTCTGTACATGCAGAATATGTGCAGGTCTGATTGTCAGACCAAATACTATCTATGTCGCCACATGTGCTTCGTGATCACTCCTATTCCTACACAGGTGGCCACTCTTATCCTTAATTACTTTACTATTGTGTACTGAGATAGATAGCATCCTGTTGTAGTTACATAATATACTTCAGGTCCTGTGACTCATTTGTTTATTGTAGAGAATGAATCCAACTTTTGCAAGTCTACTTGTATTCACAAAATATAAATGCATGTTTAAGTTGACTTGAGAAAATCATAACCCTTTACCATGCAATTAAGTTGTGAAGGGTAGGTTGTTGTTGCTATCACAGTTATTCAGATTGTTAAAATGCATATATATTGTATCAGGGAGCTTTTATGGAAGCTCCCTGATTGTATTAAGCAATGAGATGTGGTCTATCTTTAAAATTTAAAGAATATCGTCATACATGTATTTCTTATTTTAACAAGGGCAAAAGAAGACAGAATTCTTCATCCAGTAACTTTCTAAAAACTAAACAAAAAAACATACCCAGCTGAGCTCGTTTTCTCGGTAGATTGAGACACAAATATATTCAACACAGATCTTAATACTGACTTTCCTCCACTCAAATCTACTGGTTTCAGCATCCGTACTGGAATACTAAGTCCAAATAAACTGCAGACCCCCAGATTTGAATTGATAATTGATTTCTCTTGATAAACTAACTATTTTTCCGATGAGAGAATTTCCTTCAAACTTTCCAATATTACACTGACAAACTTGAACTTTTGAAAAATTAAAAAAAAAGATACCCCAATTGGGCCCATTTTCTCGGTAGATTGAGACACAAATATATTCAACACAGATCTTAATAATGACTTCCACCCACTCAAAACTACTGGTTTCAACATCCATACTAGAATACTCAGTCCCAATAAAATGCAGACCCCCAGATTTTAATGAGTTCCCTTGATAGAATAACTATTTTTCCGACAAGAGAATTTCCTTCAAACCTTCCAATATTACACTGACAAACTTGAACTATCGAAAAATTAAAAAAAAAGACACCCCAATTGAACTTGTTTTCTCTGTAGATTGAGACACAAATATATTCAACACAGATTATAGTACTGACTTTCCCCCCACTGTAATCTACTGGTGTCAGCACCCATACTGGAATACTAATTCCAAATATACTGCAGAACCCCAGATTTGATTGAGTTCCCTTGATAGAATAACTATTTTTCCGACAAGGGAATTTCCTTCAAACTTTTCCATATCACACTGACAAACTTGAACTTACGAAAAAAAAAAAAACGATACCCCAATTGAGCTTGTTTTCTCGTCAGATTGAGACACAAATCTGTTCAACACAGATCTTAATACTGACTTCCCCCACTAAAATCAACTGTTTTCAGCACCCGTACTGGAATACTCAGTCCAAATAAACTGCAGAACCCCAGATTTGATTGAGTTCCCAAAATAGAATACCTATTTTTCTGACGAGAATTTCCTTCAAACTTTCCCATATTACACTGACAAACTTGAACTTTAGAAAATTAAAAAAAATAGATACCCCAATTGAGCTCGTTTTCTCAGTAAAATGAGACACAAATATATTCAACACAGATCTTAATACTGACTTTCCCCCACTCAAATCTACTGGTTTCAGCACCCATACTGGAATACCCAGTCCAAATAAACTGCAGAACCCCAGATTTGATTGAGTTCCCAAAATAGAATAACTATTTTTCCGACGAGAGAATTTCCTTCAAACTTTCGAACATAACACTGACAAACTTGAACTTTTGAAATATTTAAAAAAAAGATTCCCCAATTGAGCTCGTTTTCTCGGTAGATTGAGACACAAATATTTTCAACACAGATCTTAATACTGACTTCCCCCCACTCAAAACTACTGGTTTCCGCATCCGTACTAGAATACTCAATCCAAATATACTGCAGAACCCCAGATTTGATTGAGTTCCCTTGATAGAATAACTATTTGTCCGACAAGAGAATTTCCTTCAAACTTTCCCATATTACACTGACCAATTTGAACTTTCGAAAATTAAAAATAAAGATACCCCAAATGAGCTGGTTTTCTCAGTAGATTGAGACACAACTATATTCAACACAGATCTTAGTACTGACTTTCCCCCACTCAAATCTACTGGTTTCAGCAGCCATACTGGAATACTAAGTCCAAATATACTGTAGAACCCCAGATTTGATTGAGTACCCTTGATAGAATAACTATTTTTCCGATAAGAGAATTTCCTTCAAACTTTCCCATATTACACAGACAAACTTGAACTTAAAATTTTTTAAAGAAAACGATATCCCAATTGAGCTCGATTTCTTGGTAGATTGAGACTCAAATATATTCAACACAGATCTTATACTGACTTCCCCCAACTCAAAACTACTGGTTTCTGCATCCGTACTAGAATACTCAATCCAAATATACTGCAGAACCCCAGATTTGATTGAGTTTCCTTGATAGAATAACTATTTTTCCGACGAGAGAATTTCCTTCAAACTTTCCCATATTACACTGACAAACTTGAACTTTAGAAAATTTAAAAAAAAACATACCCCAATTGAGCTTGTTTTCTCAGTAGATTGAGACACAAATATATTCAACACAGATCTTAGTATTGACTTTCCCCCTCTCAAATCTACTGGTTTCAGCAGCCATACTGGAATACTAAGTCCAAATATACTGTAGAACCCCATATTTGATTGAGTTCCCTTGATAGAATAACTATTTTTCCGATGAGAGAATTTCCTTGAAACTTTCCCATATTACACTGACAAACTTGAACTTTAGAAAATATTAAAAAAAACGATACCCCAATTGAGCTCGATTTCTCACTAGATTGAGACACAACTATATTCAACACAGATCTTAGTACTGACTTTCCCCAACTCAAATCTACTGGTTTCAGCAGCCATACTGGAATACTAAGTCCAAATATACTGTAGAATCCCAGATTTGAATTGAGTACCCTTGATAGAATAACTATCTTTCCGATGATAGAATATCCTTCAAACTTTCCCATATTACACAGACAAACTTGAACTTTCGAAAATTAAAAAAAAAAGATACCCCAATTGAGCTCGTTTTCTCAGTAGATTGAGACACAAATATATTTAACACAGATCTTAATACTGACTTTTCCCCACTAAAATCTACTGGTTTCCGCACCTGTACTGGAATACTCAGTCCAAATAAACTCCAGAACCCCAGATTTGATTGAGTTCCCAAAATAGAATAACTATTTTTCCGATGAGAGAATTTCCTTCAAACTTTCCAATATTACACTGACGAACTTGAACTTTTGAATAATAAAAAAAAAAGATACCCCAATTGGGCTCGTTTTCTCGGTAGATTGAGACACAAATATTTTCAACACAGATCTTAATACTGACTTTCCCCCACTCAAATATACTGGTTTCAGCACCCATACTGGAATACTCAGTCCAAATATACTGCAGAAGCCCAGATTTGATTGACTTCCCTTGATAGATTAACTATTTTTCCGACAAGAGAATTTCCTTCAAACTTTCCCATATTACACTGACAAACTTGAACTTTAGAAAATTTAAAAAAAAAGATACCCCAATTGAGCTCGTTTTCTCAGTAAAATGAGACACAAATATATTCAACACAGATCTTAGTACTGACTCTCCCTCACTCAAATCTACTGGTTTCAGCACCCGTACTGGAATACTCAGTCCAAATAAACTCCAGAACCCCAGATTTGATGGAGTTCCCAAAATAGAATAACTATTTTTCCGATGAGAGAATTTCCTTCAAACTTTCCAATATTACACTGACGAACTTGAACTTTTGAATTATTAAAAAAAAAGATACCCAATTGAGCTCGTTTTCTCAGTAGATTGAGACACAAATATTTTCAACACAGATCTTAATACTGACTTTCCCCCACTCAAATCTACTGGTTTCAGCACCCATACTGGAATACTAAGTCCAAATATACTGCAGAAGCCCAGATTTGATTGACTTCCCTTGATGGAATAACTATTTTTCCGACAAGAGAATTTCCTTCAAACTTTCCCATATTACACTGACAAACTTGAACTTTAGAAAATTAAAAAAAAAAGATACCCCAATTGAGCTCGTTTTCTCAGTAAAATGAGACATAAATATATTCAACACAGATCTTAGTACTGACTCTCCCCAACTCAAATCTACTGGTTTCAGCACCCATACTGGAATACTAAGTCCAAATATACTGCAGACCTCCAGATTTGATTGAGTTCCCATGATAGAATAACTATTTTTCCGACAAGAGAATTTCCTTCAAACTTTCCCATATAACACTGACAAAATTTGAACTTTCGAAAATTAAAAAAAAAAACATACCCCAATTGACCTTTTTTTCTCAGTAGATTGAGACACAAATATATTCAACACAGATCTAAATACTGACTTTCCCCCACTAAAATCTACTGGTTTCCGCACCCGTACTGGAATACTCAGTCCAAATAAACTGCAGAACCCCAGATTTGATTGAGTTCCCAAAATAGAATAACTATTTTTCCGATGAGAGAATTTCCTTCAAACTTTCCAATATTACACTGACGAACTTGAACTTTTGAATTATTAAAAAAAAAGGTACCCCAATTGAGCTTGTTTTCTCGGCAGATTGAGACACAAATATTTTCAACACAGATATTAATACTGACTTCCCCTCCACTCAAAACTACTGGTTTCCGCATCCGTACTAGAATACTCAATCCAAATATACTGCAGAACCCAAGATTTGATTGAGTTCCCTTGATAGAATAACTATTTTTCCGACGAGAGAATTTCCTTCAAACTTTGCCATATTACACTGACAAACATTTCTTTACTACATCAACACACTTAAACTTTCTAAAAATTAAAAGAAAAGATTCCCCAACTAAGCTTGTTTTCTCGGTAAATTGAGACACAAACATATTTTACACACATCTTAATTCTTATTGAGACAAATGGATTTAACCAACATTTTAAATCTTACTTGTCTTGAATCAGTTTAATTTCAACAAAGAACAGTTCAGATTTATACAGTCAATTTTGTTGTGCACATGAGTCTGGAATTCATACACATATCTTTATTGATAAACCTAAATCTGGTCTGGAAAATTATTTTCAATTGAGTTAATTTCTAGGACCTGGCGATGGACGTGGACACTCCTCTGCATTCTAGCCATCTTTTCAGCTAGACTTCTCTGTTAGTCCTTCTAGATCTAGACACCTAGAAGCCTAGCCTGGTTCTCAGGCTGAGGTAGATACTCCAAACATGTGTCCCCAATTATCCTTAAACTTCCTGTATCTCGGTACGAGTGGGGTCAAGATGCCATTAAGCTTCATTCACCATTGACTGAAGATAACAATGTTTATCTGCATGTGTGAATAAGCCTTGTTTATGGCATATTTGGGCCTTGAATAACTGCCTCACTATACACTGCTTAGAGTGCTTTTCTGAGTTACAGGACATTCTGTGGTCTGTAGTACCACAAGGATCAGTGTTAGGAACATTGATGTTTCTGATCTACCTCCTACCTCTTGGGAAACTCATCACAAAGCATGGTTTAGAGCTTCACATATATGCAGATGACACACAGCTTTATCTGTCAATAAAACCCATCACTCAACAAGGAGTTGCTAGGCTGGAAGGCTGCCTCACTGACATATATACATGAATGTCACAGAACAAGCTGAAACTGAATGCAGACAAAACGGAAGTCTTAGTGCTGTGCACCCCTAAGCAGCAAGCCAAAATATCTGTGCCTACCATTTCCGTAAATGGTGAGATTGTCAAGATTCTCGATATACATATCTGACATCTGGGCTCTGTTTTCGATCCAAGGATGAATATGGCAGCACATGTGTCAAAGACTGTCAAATCTGCAAACTATCACCTTAGAAACATCAGAAGGATCAGAAAATACTTGACTGCAGAATCAAGTAAGAGTGCAGTCTTACCCCTTGTAAATTAAAATTTAGACTACTGCAATGGACTTCTCTCTGGAATACCTGAAGAGCTTATATGTAAGCTCCAGAGAGTACAAAATAACGCTGCCAGGGTGATCACTCTCACAGAGAAACATGACCAAATAACACCAATACTAAAGGAACAGCACTGGCCACCAGTCAGAAAGAGAATTGAATTCAAGATTCTGCTACTGGCATACAAGTGTTTGCATGGAACTGCACCTTCTTTTCTGTGGAAATTGCTGAGAGAGTATGTCCCACCAAGGACACTGAGATCAACGTCCAAGAACTTACTCTGCAAGCCGAATACCAACATGAAACCCTATGGTGACAAATTGTTTAGTGCCTGTGCCCCAAAACTATGAAATCAGCTCCCAAATAATATTCGGGCAGGTGGGAGTGTGGCAAATTTCAAACGACAACTGAAAACATTTTTGTTCAAAGATGTATATATCAATTAACTATGTGGATATCAACATCTATCCTTTGACAATGGAATGGAATGCGCCTTTGAGCATGTTTATATGGAAAGTGCGCAATATCAAATGACAATATTATTATTATTATTATTATCTTTATTATTGTTATTTTTATTATTATTAATAGTATTATTATTATTATTATTGACAGTGGGCTGCCTACATGGCACAGGAAGGTGATGTCATTTTGTGCGACATTACAAACCTGAATTATAGATACAGGCAATTGAGTATAGTATACCCTAGGACACTTTTGGACCAAAGATTTATTATTTTTGTGTTGTAAGTGAAAGACACTGCCAATCTAATTTCTATCAAATATACATCTAACTGATCCAGGAGAAAATAAAATATTGAAATATATATACAATTGTATGTCGTTTGATGACCGAAGTATAGCATTGCTTCCTTGCAAAGTAAACTGTGATTAAACTTAATGTTAACTCCTAGTTTATCTACAGTTTATTGACAGTAATACCTAGATAAACATGGCGACTGATTGCTTTTTTACAGTTTATTTAGCAGGTAAGCAGTTAACTGTAGCCTTATTGACAAGTGAACCCTCAAACCTATTTTAGTTTATTGACAAGAAAATGCAAATGATCATGAACTTTATTCACAGTTTATTTTGAAATTAAACTGTTAAGTGAAACATCAACGACAGGTATATCCCAAGTTTATTACTTGTTTATTGACAAGAATATCTAAATAAACATGATGTTTATTCGTAGTTTACTTTGCTAATAAACTTTTAACTGAAGTATATGTATGCATCATTGAAACGTAAACCTCAAGTATATTTCTAGTTTATTAACAAGAATATGTAAAATAAACTTGATGTTCATTAGTTTATTCACAGTTTATTTTGACAGTAAACTGCTAACTAAAGCCTCATTCACAGGTATATGCAAGTAAACATAATGTTTATCTATAGTTTATTTTGCACATAAACCAAAGATTCCATGTTTACTAAGCCGAGTTTACATGATGTTTGATATAGTTTATTTTTTCAGTTTATTTTAAACATGAAGTTTAATCTGTGCAATAAACATAAAGTAAATCTTGCTCTTTACACGCCACGTAAACTATATGTAAACATAAAGTAAACTTTAAGTTTACTTTATGTTTACTAGAAGGTAAATGAAAATAAACATGAAGTTTAATAATGTTTAAGTATAGTTTACTTTACAAATAAACTCAACTTTTCGTGCAGTGTAAGTACCACATCTACAGCTGATCGTAACAGCGAAATCAGTACTCCCACGATTGCCATTGGAGATAGTATCCATCCTCGGGGATCCATTCCGTCATGTTACCCCCTCTGCCATGTCATATTTGTTGAATGACTCATGTTAACCAATTTGCATTTTTAACGTAAACATGATGTATGTTTTTATGTATGTATGTAAGTATATATATATATATATATATATATATATATATATATATATATATATATATATATATATATATATATATATGTGTATATTTACATACATACATACATACTTGCGTGCATGCATACATACGTACATTCATACACACATATCGAAGGTATCTTCAGAAAAAAAGTTGAAATAGGAATTTTTATCAAACCACAACCAGTAACATTAATCAAAACCATGCTTTATGGCCAAGTTTTAGATGGGTCACACCATCCATTCCACACTTCTCGAGCGGACCACGGGGATGGGGTATCCTGATTGGCAACTGAAATGAGTTCTTACTTGCCCCATTAAGACCAGTTAACATTTTAACATTCAAATGACTTAGATTTCTTTATATTTGCTGATGATTTTTAAGTCATTTTGTTTTGCAAGGCAAGTGAATATCTTGTAGATGTACTTTAATGGAGCCGTTGAAAATGTGACTCCAATGGCGACTAAAATATTACTATATAATAATAATAATAATAATAATAATAATAATAATAATAATAATAATAATATTGTCATTTGATATTGCGCCCTTTCCATAAAAATATGCTCAAAGGCGCATTACATTCCATTGTCAAAGGATGGATGTTGATATTCACATACATGTAGTTAAATGATATATACATCTTTGAATAGATGTGTTTTCAGTTGTCGTTTGAAGATTGCCACACTCCCAGCTGCCCGAATATTATCTGGGAGCTGATTCCATAGTTTTGGGGCACAGGCACTTAACGATATACACACACCCACACACTTTTTTGACGGGAACGATACCGGAGCACTTTGCAATGTTTGGTGCTTAATCAGATCGAAAGAAGATTACGCTTATTATGCATTTGTTTTTAAGATATGTTAGTATCTGTTAGGCAACTTATTATGTATATGCGGATTCGCATCTGCCTTACAGTCTGTCAAAAGTGGGGTACTGTTGCGCATGTCCGGTAATCATCAGTGAACCCTGGTGGCAAGTAGAAGAACTAAATTCGAAGGCGAACGCTCAGGAAATAGCTGAAGATTTTGATGGTAACTTGTGAAACTAGACGTTCTGTTACGATTTCGTTACATTTTTTATCAAAGCACTGGATGCGTAGATAAAGGAACAAGGTACTTTCACAATACTTTTATGATTTATAATGTTTTTTCATTGTCATTAAAGAAGTTCTCATGATAACTCGTGTTTTGGTTATTTCTTCATCAAATTCTATTGTAACAGTTAACGTATTGCAGGACTGTTGCTATTAAGTCAAAATGAGATATCCTACTCTTCAGAAGCATAAGACACCAATTTTGCATGTGAAATAGAAATGCACTTCACTTAATTGGCTAAGTATCCGGAAATATATTAACCCACTAATGCTCACAGTGGCCAAAACCAGCCTGACAATTTTGAAGAAATCTTTCAGGTGATAGCACAATTGGCAAAATATGTGAAGGAGAAATGTTGATCAGAACATTACCAACAACTCTCCTTCAAATATTTTGTAAAATAATTCCCAATTCAAAAGTTATTGTCAAAAGTATCATCGATCCAGACGACAATTTCTGGTTGAAGCCTAAAGCATTAATGTGTTAAAAGAATATAAATGAACGTTATTATTGGTTTAACTCTTATATTTTGCTGCGTGGATTAAACTGCAGTGCAGATGTTTTTTATTTGTCATCTCTCAATGTCATAGTAATTCATTAAAAAACAATGGACGTTTCAAGTTATTCAACTATTCTACAACAGCCTATGCCAAAGAAATGAATATACATTCAAGTAAGAAAAGATATTAATCAATCCTTGCCTAACAATATCTTATTAAGTAACAACATCTCAAACAACATTAATATATCTACATTAAGTCCTCTTCTGTCAAACCCCATTTTTTCCAAAAGTTTGACTCCTCAACCTTAGATGACAAAAAAAAGGTGTAGGGTAATCCGTCCCTTCAGTATGGATCCACCTTAATAGGTCTTGACCTTATCCTGCTCTTGGACCAACCAACAGATTTTCCTTAAAAACACGACGCACTTGAAACATTTTGTATATATGTTGATTTTGTTTATTTTTTGATTTCTTATATATTTCTTTTGTATTTGCATACAGTCAATAAAATATATATATATTAGGACCTTTTCTTTGATCATTTGATTATATGAAATTCTCTTCACATGTAAAATATTTGGGATTCCATTTCCTTGCCTTTTCCTATATATCACCTCTCTTGTGGCCATTATTATTACATCAAATAAATAATAATTATGTGGTATAAATTTGGCCACATGTTGCATCATACATTTCATATTTCAGTATACATCTAATAAAATGCAAATACTGTCCATTCAATGTCAAGCTATGTAGATTAAACATGGGTTTAAATTGTTACTTTATTTGGTTCCTATCCCAACGCGATGCTGTCATGACGACTACGAATACGAACTGTATTACTCTCTAACTGTCGTCAGTGGTACATACCAGGCAGGAAGTTTAGTATTAAATATCATATATTGTTCCTGTACATACGTAGAGGAAATACAATAATATCTTTAGAGAAAATATAACTGCTGTTGTCAGAATAACAAAAAAGTATACATTTACAGTACATCCATCAAGATGTGTGTATGTATGCGTTTGTAGCGCCGCCTTGCAACAAGCAAACACATTGACTTTCAACCTATAAAACACATCTAAGCTGCCTGAACATAGTCGATGTTATAATTCGCCTATTAAAAGAGCATGGGTAATGTGGCACATGGTAAGTATGGCGTGAAGAGAATATAGATTATGGTGATCATGTTAACTCTGTTAACAAGTCATTTCGTCCAGCACAATAAATAATTGAACTGTTCGAGAGGTAATTGCCTTCAGAAACTACGTATGTTGAATATACCAGCCTATCGTAAACTAAACTGTATGTAGGTATGTGTGAATGAATGAATGTATGTATGTATGTATGTATGTACGTATGTATGTATGTACGTTCATATGTACTCATGTATGCCTGCATGCATGCATGCAATGCTGTGCAAGTATGTATGCCTGCATGTGTGTATGTATGTATGTATATACGTACGTACGTATGTATGTATGTATGTAATATATGTATGTATGTATGTATGTATGTATGTATGTATGTATGTATGTATGTAATATATGTATATATGTATTTATGCATGTATATATTTTTGTGTGTGTTTGTGTATGTATGTATGGAGGTGTGTATATACATGTATGCTGTATGAATGTATGTATGCATGCATGTATACATGCATGTATGCATGTATGTAAGTAGGTATGTATGAATGTGCGTATGAAATCAGTGTACTGTTGGTATTAGGTGATGTTCCTGCTCATTCGTCTACCACGCTACCTGCCCTATGTAAGAACCTCTTATACCGGTAGTCGATAGTTCTTCTCTGATAAGGGTCCAAATTCCAGTCTGAGCCAAGCAACGTAGTTAGTGAGTCAATGATCTACTCGTATGTTGACGTTTGAGGACACTCCCACATTAACCTATTTGGGTTTCTAAGAGAAAACGGTCTGCAAACTATGGTGTTATCTAACTCGATGACTTATTTTTAGAAATTGTGTGAAAGAAAAATTGACCATAACACAAGCTACATCTCATCTTCATAATTACAGATTTAACTCTTTCTGAAAAATATAGTATAGTATAGTTTATTGTCTGTATTGCAAAATACAAAAATATACAAATACTAGAAAACATATAGATAAAAACGGAACTCAATAGAAAAATATAAAAATACTAGAACATATGCACAAAAACGGAACTCAATAGAAAAATATAAAAATACTAGAACATATGCACAAAAACGGAACTTAACAAAAACCTAGAAAAATTGAACAGAGAAAAGAAGAAACAGGAAATATACCTTGAATAATTAGTTACAGAAATGTACAACGCTTTTATTTAAGCTAAACTAAATGAAGACGGCTAGGGTATATTTAGTAATAATACATACATATTATTTTCAAAAGTAAGATAGATTCAGATTAGATTTGATAAAAACTCTAGGCACGAGAGGGTTAATTGATACCCATTATTACTGTAAATGATTCATAATTCATAATAGCATCATTTGACTTTCGCAATTTTATTGGATGTTGCCCAATGAGGACATGTATATAGGCTAGACTTATCCAAATAGAAGGATTTATCAGTATCTATGTGGAGAGGTAGGATGAGGTGAGATCGCGGGAAGTAGTTGATAAGAAACAACTCAACGGTGTCAAAGTGTAAGGTGAAAAACGGTGTACACTAGTACTAGCACGGAACAAAATGGCGGCTGCGACGTTTATGCAGCAGCTGGTAGCGCTGTGGAAAAGGAATCTCATATTGAAGAGGCGAACATGGAAGCAAACAATTCAGGTAGGTGGTAGTATTCAATGGTTCTCGTTACGATGCCCCTACATGTCTGAGTGTTAACCCTTATGCTGCTGTTGGCTAATTTGGTCAATTCAATTCAATTTAATGCTTTATTTCAGACTCAGGTGGTCCATATACATAGGTACAATCTCAATATTAAATGATGAAAAAAACATGAAAAATGACTGAAACCCTTGCACATGCGTACTCATCTGGGAGAGCTCAGTGAGAGCTTTGTTATGAATACCAACGTGACGGGATGATATTTTTCAAAATTCGTTGCCTCATTCTGCTTTGGACGAAAGTAACCTAAGCATTGGATCGTACAGTCAATAAACATACAATACAATACAATTGGAAGGGTTAACGGTATACAGTGGAACCTCTCATTTTGAACATCCCTCCCGGAGATGTGAGCGCCTCATGCTGTGAACATAATATTCCAGTCCCATTAATAGCTTTTACATTATTACAAGACCTCTGAAATGTGAACCCCCCCCCCCCCCCCCACCAATGTGAACACGATATTCCAGTCCCATTTATAGCTCTTACATTATTAAACGATCTCTGAAATGTGAACACCCCTTGATGTGAACACGATACCCAGGTCCCATTTGTATCCTTTACATTATGATATACCTGTGTAATATGAACACCATATCGTGTGAACACAATTCCAAGGACCCATTTGTATCTTTTACATTAAGAAAAAAAACTCATTACCGAGGTTTCACTGTAAGTGCCTTAACTGACTGCATATATAATGCAAAATCCCACAAGCACATCGAAATAAAGATAAAGTGGAGTAGCCTCAGGCTTTCTGGCATACCTCAACTAAGTCGTGACTAGCTAGTTGTAGGTGGTGTGGATAACCATCACCAAACCGAAAGTCGCTGGCAAGTGGTTGGAGACAGCGAGCAGTCGATGTCAACGCCTTAGACCACTCGGCTATCAGGACAGGTCAACATCAACTTATCAATGAAGAGGAACAATATCTATAAGAAGGGTCATCATTTTGACAAGATTATTTATATGAAAACGAAATCAGGAATTTCGGAAATTGAATTTATTAGGTAAACATTTAATAACGTCACACCTCTGTATGTTTTGTATAATTGCCTATTCAAATATATTTTAGCTATAGCAATGCCAGTCATGCCAGTCCTCAGATGCTTGAGGATTTTAACCCTTAAGCTGCTGGTGGCTAATTTGGCAAATACAAGATATTGCATAAAACTGAATTAAATAGAAAAAATGAAACCCTGACACATGGATATTCATCTGAGAGTACTTAGCGAGAGCTATCTAATGAATACCAACATGACATGGTTTAGATGGGGTTTTTCAAAAATCTTTGCGTCCGTGTACTTTGGAAAAAAAGTTGCCTCGTCATTGGAAAGGTTAACAGGCTTGGGTCGTAAACCATTTATTTTAGAAGTTACCTAAATCAAGGTTTGAATACCACGAGGTGACATTGACCCATGTACATGTATAATTGGAGTGTATTCATGGCGTGACAACTCTGATACATATGGCATCAACACCTAATATTTGTACGACTTTTGGTGGGGTATTGTTAAACACACCAGGTGTAAAACATTCAGTCAAATATATCTGAAGATACCTGCCATGTCATGTGCACGCTCCAAATGGGAAAGGGTTAAATTGAATACATACATACATACATACGTACATACATACATACATACATACATACATATACACACACATACATACATACATACATACATACATACGCACGCATACATACATACATACATATATACACACATACATAAATACATATACATACATACATGCATATACACATACATACATACATACATACATACATACACACATACATACATACATACATCACTAGATACATATACTTGCAGACAAACATAAAGACAGATATACCAATAGACATACATATTATCAACACACAAGACTAACTGTAAGTCAACAGTCAGTACGGTGTGATTAGATAACGGAGGTCAATAGCAATGTATTACATTCACAATCAATTTCCATCTAGAGTGAACATATGGCCTGGCAATTTTGAGCATACTCTTCGAATATTCTAAGAGAATAACTTACTAATAGGATTCGGTAAAACGAACAGAAGCAACGGATCGCCGTCAAATATTCGTTCTACTTAATTATCAAGATATGTCATCGGTGTCAAAGTATGTGCAAGCACTACATAAATTCGGGTTGGGTTAAAGATAAAACACATTTGTCATAATGTGAAGTAGTCAGATGAAACTTGTGATATCAACTCTTTCACGCCGAAAGTGCCCTAGTGTTGCTTATGATTCAAATATTGTCTTTAGAAACAGGGGTGAAATTCAGAAACTTTCTGTCAGAATATATAGAACTTTAACTTTGTTCATATATTGCATTAAAGATATTTCCAAACACGCGTAATCGACTTAAACATGAATTATGGATGCATGCAGGAAGGGTACCAACTTGCCTTGACTCAGGGGTTGAGTTTATTCTATGTGTCTCGGGTTGGGTTCATCGCCTTTTACTCAGCAGAAACGAATGCGTTTTTTCCCATTGGTCATAAAGTTCCACCTAATATGTATTATTTAGGCAACCCACCATGGTAAACCATAATCTTTCCCAATGAAAATGATATATTGTAGGTCTTCGAATAAAACTCATTTTAGGTATCTACTATACATAAACGTATCATTGTATGACCGTCAAGGCCGATCCAAAGCGCAGCTCTAATAGCCGGTTGGTCTAGTGTATTGCAAATCGACTGTAAGCTATTTCCCGCCCCTGCTACAGATTGTTATGGGTTGGATTCCAAATTAAGGCATGCGAAAAAAGTTGCCATTTACAGTTCTTCGAGGGTACCCAACTTGTCTTCAAGTAAGATATACAATAACAGAAAAACAGGAAAGTGGCATAGAATTAATGAAGTGAAAAGAATATTATTTAACCAACTACGTTTAGAGGAATATGAAGCATCTTTAAGCCAAGATGAAGACTACTTCTTTGAAATTCGGGGTAAAGTGTACGATGAACTGATGACTCTTTTTTCCACACACACATAAGTGAAATGGCTAGTAATAAACCACTCATTATTGTTATAGATAAATTGGATTTTCTTTGAAGTTATAATGGAATATGCTACATCATACTTTTAAGACTGTATTTCAACAAATCTGATGTTTGAAATTATGACTCATGTAGAAAAAAAGCAGTGTGCGAAATTTAAAAAAAACAAAAAAACTTGTCTTCATCGTAGGAAACATGCAAGTCATGTTTAACCAATTTACATTTGGAAAGCACTCATCGTCTGAAAACGTTGAATCATCGCATTAAATTGGAAATATTTTAAATTATTTGAAGAGTGGTGAGAGAAATCAACTTTCATTTCCTCTTTCATAATGTCTCTTTGCTATCAAAATATGTCCATGTGTCACACCGTATGTGTGCGCATGCGCAAGATGTACTAGTAAATGGGTTAACCTCAGGCCATCCAGATGTGTAGTGCCTAAAACATTCAACGTCTGTGCAACACTTAACTTTTGATGTTCTGATTAGTCTGTTGGCATATGGTGCTTAAGTGACAACGCTAGTGGCCAGTCACTCCTTGAATTTTAGTTAACCCATTAATGCTCACAGCTGCCAAAACCAGCCTGATAATTTTGATGATATCTTTCAGTCTAAAGTGCGATTGGCAAAGCATTTGAAGGAGAAATGTTGATCAGAACATTACCAACAACTCTCCTTCAAATATTTTGTAAAATCATTCTCAGTTCAAAAGATATCATCATAAGTATATTAGATCCAGACGACAATTTGTGGAGGAACTCTATAAGTATTAATGGGTTAATAGAGGCTGTTCTCTTTACCGCACCGTAGTGCCCCAAATATGCAACTCCGGTTTATAGTGATTAATATGTTATTTTGTTATTCAAATGTTCAACATAAAAGATTTGTATCTGTCTGATTTTGTGCATATCGCACAGTCAAGGAACATACAATACAATACAATCCACATTACTTTGATGGTATCTTTTCAACCACAGCTTTTTTTCAGAACGAAAACATAAAAGAAGAAATGTTGCTCATAACAGAACCGACACCTTTCCTTCCAATGTTTTGTGAATTATATATTCAAATCCAGCGTTGATTTTTAAAATAGAGTATATCCACACTACACATGTTAAGGCAATCCTTAGGCATGCATGGAATTTTATTTTACTGTATTGTATTTTTATTGACTGTAGTAGACAAAATCATACGTTATAAACAATTCTTATATCTGAAAACATAAAGCACGTGAAACGAACTAAAAAAAACAGTTAACATAGTAAAAAACATACTGTACATAGATTTGCTGATTTTACTTTACATAAATGTCTACAAGTCTTCCACAAATGTTCAATTAGATAAACAGTACACAGGTAAAAGTTGGCGGGCCCGTACGGCCCCGTTACGGGCCCGTTCGGATATGTACCATGGTGCAGGTGTGACATACTCCACTCGCTTAAATCACTTCCAAAAACTAGCTAAAATCACTTCCAAAAACTAGCTTAAATCACTTCCAAAAACTAGCTTAAATCACTTCCAAAAACTAGCTAAAATCACTTCCAAAAACTAGCTTAAATCACTTCCAAAAACTAGACACATTGAGACAAGGAACCAGCAAGTGCAGGGAGAACTCATTATTTAGTAGGTGGACACTATATCCGCCCAGTTGTGATGTGAATGACGTCATAGACACTTGAGAGTGGAATCCCCTTGCATATTAAAATGTCAAGTGACGGGGAAATACCTCCATAAGCGCGCGTGCCGATGGCGGCCCCAACGGCGGCAAATTTAATCTTATTGGGTTGCGAGGGAAGGGTTCTCATATTTTTATCTAGGTTCCGTTACGTTCGCCCCCACCCTACACCTTTGAATCAAACGTGTGTGTGTGTGAATGTATGTGTGTGTGTATATATATATATATATATATATATATATATATATATATATATATATATATATATATATATATATATATATATATATATATATATATATATATATATAAATATATATATATAAATATATATATATATATATATATATATATATATATATATATATATATATATATATATATATATATATATATATATATATATATATATATACATATATATATATATATATATATATATATATATATATATATATATATATATATATATATATATATATATATATATATATACAGACATACGTAAATACACTAACACATACATTCACACACACACACACACACACACACACACACACACGTTTGATTTAAAGGTGTAGGGTGGGGGCGAACAGAACCTAGATAAAAAAATATGAGAACCCTTCCCTCGCAACCTAACTGAATAAGATTAAATTTGCCGCCGTTGGGGCCGCCGTTGGGGCCGCCATCGGCACGCGCGCTTATGGAGGTATTTCCCTGTCACTTGACATTTTAGTATGCAAGGGGATTCCACTCTCAAGTGTCTATGACGTCATTCACATCACAACTGGGCGGATATAGTGTCCACCTACTAAATAATGAGTTCTCCCTGCACTTGCTGGTTCCTTGTCTCAATGTGTCTAGTTTTTGGAAGTGATTTAAGCTAGTTTTTGGAAGTGATTTAAGCTAGTTTTTGGAAGTGATTTTAGCTAGTTTTTGGAAGTGATTTATGCTAGTTTTTGGAAGTGATTTAAGCTAGTTAAGAAGTGATTTAAGCTAGTTTTTGGAAGTGATTTTAGCTAGTTTTTGGAAGTGATTTAAGCTAGTTTTTGGAAGTGATTTAAGCTAGTTTTTGGAAGTGATTTTAGCTAGTCAAGAAGTGATTTAAGCGAGTGGAGTATGTCACACCTGCACCATGGTAGATATGAGCCCGTACGGGCCGGTGTTAAATCCCTCCCTATATCTACATTTCGAAAAAAAAATGTTCTATACGTTTTCCGCAGGATTTATACCATGTGACCAGTCGTTCCATACCCATTATAATATACATTGAATATACAAAACATATCTTTCATAACATTTTTTACAACAAGTTTCGTTTTAGAAGAAAAGAAATTTGAAAATATGTGGCTTTTTATTATTAAAGCAAGGTAAACATATGGCCACCAGATGTCTCTTTTAACTCATTATAACAGGCCCGTTACGGCTTGAAAACCCGTAACGGGCCAGTCCGAGCCTGTTATTTTGACGGGTCCGTACGTTATAACGGGCCTGTTACTGGCCCATTAAAACGGGCCCGTATAGGGTTCTGAGCCCGTAACGGGCCCGTAACGGGCTCATAACGGACCTATATGGGCCTGTCAATTTGTACCTGTGTATAACCCTATCGTACAGATCTCAATGTCGATGGTCATGTGTAAATCATTTAAACATTATGATTTGTGAATTTATTCTGAAATCGCAAGTTAATTTCGAGAAAGTGTCACAGATTCAGACGACACTAGTCAAGGAGATCCTAGGCCCAAATAAGGCAATGTAGCAGAAAAGGGCCCTATAAACGAGATGCTAATTGCTATTGCTCTAACAACACTGACAGGCCACGACGCTGCACGCGTAAAGAATGCCTCTGTAACTACGAGCATTTAGGCATAATTACGTCAATATCATCAACCTGTTCGTTATGGGGCATAAAATAAGCAACACAGAGAATAACCAACTTATGGTCAACCTACGGCAGAAAACAGTGAACAAAAACGATAAACAAAATTCGTGTTTTTCTCACTGCTGACACAAAGGCATGCTTCAGTCGTGGCTGATAACTGCTTTTTCACTACATAAAACATAAGTGTGCCAATTTAGAATGAATTATAAAATGTACTTACATCATTTATAGAGTTAGAGCAATTTTCATGAAAATACACATGCTATCATTACACAGACACATATGCTGTTTGTGCCACACTGAATGAAACGGTTCTTGCTACATTCCTTTCTGTCAAAGGATGTTAAAAATTAGTAAATTAACAATGACGAATTTTATTATTTCGCAACTGCAGTACTGATATTTAATTCCTGCACCAGTCGACCGGGCGTCTGCCAGTGCCATGTCAAAAATAAGCCAATCACTAATGACCCACGACGTAGCTTGCGAATCACAGTACGTTTAGTTGTGAGGTCATCCATGCATCAATGCCCAGGAAACTGGATGGCAATCGGGCGTGCGGTAGTGTATTATGCCCGATTGCCTAAGCATTTGGTGCAGGAACTAAATGTCGGTACTGTATGGCGTTTCACTATTGCCGTTTTCTTGATTCCATCCTTTCAATTTCTATCATATTTTATGAAACAGATCTGTCTGCATTTTTTTTTTCATTTTTTCAGGAATTCCTTATGCCAATATACTTTGCTCTTCTACTGATCATGATAAAAGCGTTTGTAAAACCGGAGCAGAGGCCTCAAATCGAGAGCTTTCCCCAGTACTCAATGAACATGTCAACATTCAAGATGGCCGCCACGAAAACCCTACTAGTTACCCCAGATTCGAACCACTTGGTACCCCTCATGGACGAGGTTGTTCGGAAGCTGGGTATCCGTGCCCAGCCTCCGTACCTACTTTTTAAGAACCCCACCCTGGCAGAGGAGTATTACAGGATCAATTCGTCCTCGATATCTGCGGGTATAGACTTTGGCAATAGTTCTCAGAACTTAATTTCCTACACGATACGTATGGATAATTTCATGATGGCGAATCCGAGTATGCTATACACAGACAATGGTAAGTGTGAACATTAGATATTAAATCAAACAGCGAACGCGTTATTCGTTCAGTTTATAAGGTGTTCACTTTATATACATACGTTATCTTAATCTTAGTATAACTTTTGTTCATAAAATCTCTGAACGGAAATAATCTTTTGTAGCTGAACCTACACTACAGTCAATAAACATTCATTTATTCAATCATTCATTGAAAAGTACGAAGATATCGAATGGAAGATAGTTGGGAAATAACTCAATAAATATGTCGTGAGGAATATTTTCTTGAAATTGAAATGAAATTTGACCAACTTATAATAGAATAGGGAAAACTACAATGGATTGAAAGAGGGTGTGATGGAAAGTCTGACTTTATGTCATGAGAAGTACTTGTACGAAATGGAACTCCGCATGTGTATCTTCTTCATGTATGTCTGTATGTTTTGTAAAAGAACATTATTGTACATTTTTTTGATAAATGGGAAACAATATTCATCCTTTTTACCAAGATGTATGGACGCTGAACAGTTTCAGGACAAAAATAATTAAAATTGTCCTTTGTTATATCTTAATAAATGGCATTATGTGTGTACATACCTGTATACAGATATTTAAAGTGAAAGTGATAAATGTTTGAAACGTTCTACTTCTACTACGATAAACCTCAACGTATTCTCTACATGTAAGGCATAGCAGAAACTATTAAGTTGGGCAAAATTTGCACGGAATATATCAAATGAATTGCGCTTGTGTAAAATGAATTACTACCAAAAATAGAAAGCAAGTGTATATCACATATATCAGAAATTGCTTACATCAATATAATCCGGAAAACAATGTACACTGAATATACTTTTACTGTTAAGAAATTGCTGTTAAAACTTTAAGAAAAATAAACATATACGAAAAACATATATACGAGCCTACATAGTTAAGTGCATTTAACCAATGATAACACAATGCCAAGACTGTGCCATAGTTAAATTTGATTTCATTTTTAGGAAAGTGTAGGAAAAAGGATGGATTGTCGGACGATATAGGAGACTGCCCCGCTAACACCTATATACATACAGGATTTGCGGCTTTACAAACAGCCATAGATTCAGCAGTAATAAAGGTACATACAATGTACATCTAGGTGTTTTACAATAATTTAGACACTCCAAATTCGTTATTCAAACCCCTCAAATCATCTTTCTCTCGCGTTTCCAATTTTTCTTATTTGTTTTATTTCATTTCTACATTATTCCATTTTCAGGTTGGTTACCTCGATTAGTTCTTAGAGTGACAACTTGATAACTAGATAACACTTTATACTATAAACATGGTAAGGGTAAATATCGGCTTTCAACATTTTATCGTATAAAATCTATATATATATATATATATATATATATATATATATATATATATATATATATATATATATATATATATATATATATATATATATATATATATATAAATATATATATAAATATATATATATATACTAGTATATATATATATATATATATATATATATATATATATATATATATATATATATATATATATATATATATATATATATATATATATATATGTATATATATATATATATATATATATATATATATATATATATATATATATATATATATATATATATATATATATATATATATATATATATATATACCTTTCAGTTTTACACTGTATAAATTTGCAGTTGAGGAGTAATTATACTGGATACACTGGAGCAGACTTCTCCGTAGAAATGTTTCCCAAGTTATCTTTCCTGGTGAATAATATAGTGATCCAGGCGATCGCATCAATGTATTATATTATGGCGTACGCTCCATTCGTATCATTCCTGGTCTCTAACCTCGTGGCGGAGAAAGAGAGAAAGATCAAAGATGGTATGAAGATGATGGGACTCAGAGATGCAGCTTTCTGGTATGTTCAAGTTGTAGAGTATACAGTACAGACATTTAATTCCTGCACCAGTCGACTGGACGCCTGCCAGTGCCCTGTTGTACACACACCATTTGGTATCATGTCAAAAAGATAAGCCAAGCACATCAATGACCCACGTAGCTTGCGAATCAAAACTACGTTCAGTTTTGAAGTCATCCATGCATCCATGCCCAGGAAACTAGGTGGCGACCAGGCGTGCGGTCGTGTATTATGCACAGGCTGCCCACGCATTTAGTGCAGGAATTAAATGTCGGCACTGTAGTACATTTTGTAGTGTATTATAGTATAGTGTATTGGCTGTATTATAAACATGCAGAATATACAAGTACAGATATAAACAACATAACTGGTATGTTCAAGTTTTATAGTATTGTTGTAGTGTATTGTAGTATAGTTTATTGACTGTATCATGAAAATGAAAGGATACGAACAACAAAACGAAAATGGTAAAAAGAATAAAGAGGTAGTAATATTTATTGACTGTATCTCAGTCAATAATGGCATAATGGCACATAATAATAATAATTCTAATAATAACTTTAATAATAATCTTAATAATAATTTTAATAATCTTAATAATAATAATAATAGTTATGATAATAATAATAATAATAATAATAATAATAATAATAATAATAATAATAATAATAATAATGATAATAATAATAATAATAATAATAATAATAGTAATAATAATAATAATAGTGATAACAGTTGTAATAATAATAATAATAATAATAATAATAATAATAATAATAATAATAATAATAATAATAATGGTGATAATAATAATAATAACAAAAATACTAATAATAATAATACTAACAATACTACTACTACTACTACTACTACTACTACTACTACTACTAATAATAATAATAATAATAATAATAATAATAATAATAATAATAATAATAATAATAATAATAATAATGGCATTTGATTGATAATAACGATTTCCTCCCCATTTTTCCAGGATCAGCTGGGGCAGCCTGTATGCTGTGATGATCTTCGCGGTGACACTGGTCGTGGTGTTCCTAGCCTTCATCTCCAAGGTGCTCTCCCAGAGCAGCCCCGTCCTCTTCTTCCTCCTCCTCATCCTCTACGGTTTCTCCATCATCACAATGAGCTGCGCCATGACACCTTTCTTCAAGAAGGCCCAGACAGCAGGAAACCTGGCGGGCTTCTTTACCATGATCTTCGCCCTGCTTTACCTGGCGGTCAGTCTGACCAGGACCGTGGGGACTGCTGGCCCTGCGTCCAAGATCCCCGTCGCCGGACAGTGGGCGCTCGCTCTCTTGTCTCCCGTCGCACTGGCCCTGGGTGTCGACCAGGTAAAATGATGATGAAGATGATAATGATAATAATAATATTAATAATAATAATGATAGTAATAATAATAATAATGACAATGATAATGATAATAATGATAATGATAGTAATAATTATGATACTAACAACAATAATAATAATTATAATAATAATAATAATAATAATAATAATAATAATAGTAATAATAAAAATAATAATAAAGATAATAATAATAATAATAATAATAATAACAATAATGATTATAATAATAATAATAATAATAATAATAATAATAATAATAATAATAATGATAATGATAATAATAATAAAAATAATAATAATAAGGATTATAATAATAATGATGATAATAATTTTGATAATAATAGTTTTGGTAATATATATATATATATAATTCATTGGCTCGTAGTTTCACTACAAAAATACATATATAAATATGAACATATAACGAGATAAACAAGAACTTGGAATATACTGCACAAGGCGTTACATCATAATGGGGACAGCCCAACTATTAATTATAGATACAAATAAATATCATATTCTATCGCATATCCTTTAAACTTGTCCAGGTCATAATCGCCCGTTGTGTCTCTCAGAGAAGCATATCATCCGATCCCACGCTTAAGTAAGAGGTTCTCTCTATACATCTATAATGATGATTACAATAATAATAATAAAAATAATAATGTAATGTAATGTAATGTTTATTGGCCGTATGCTCAGATACGAAATTACAAATACATAAATGAATAACGAAAATTGAAATAATAATAATAATAATAATAATAATATTTAATGCAGAAATTTAAATCAGAAGCAACTAAATCCCCTTAGCAGAAGTTTTGTAATCAAATGCCTTAATCTATAACACATATCAAAAGTATCCTAACTTCTGACAATACTTTTGGTTCAGGCATGAAAGAGTTGGGGTTTGATTTAAACTGTTATCTTTCCCAGGCTATCTACCTGGATATCGCTGAAGGAGGAATGAGGTTTAATAACATGGACAGGGGCGAGTTTCCTATCTATGCCGCGATCACCATGCTGTCAGTGGACACTCTTCTTTACGGCCTCCTCGCTGTCTACTTCGATAACGTGATGCCAGGTAGACCATTTGATACATGTATATGATACTATACAAATATGGACTGATCCCGAGGGCAATATCAGGTTATATGGACCGAGGGAGAGCAATATTGCCCAAGGCCGAAGGCCGCGGGCAATATTGCTCTGCCGAGTCCATATTTGTTTTATTATATGACCACTGACAAATGAAAGAAGCAATAATTACACATCAAACAGAAGAAACATTTTGATTAAACTACCACTATCAGGTATCCTTATTAATACAATACTAAAACATCTTTTTGAAGCAAATAATCTTTAAAACTTCAAAACCCTCAAAATAAGCCTTAATTCACCCTTATTGGCTTTCAAATGTTCAATTAGAAAAGTTCAGATCTTATTAAATCCCTCCCTCATTTTTTAAAATTTAAAACCATATATATATTCAAAAAAAAAATTAATTATTTTTTTAATTTTTCATTTTCTATTTTTAAAAAAGATATTTTTTATTTTTTATTTTTATTTTTATTTTATTTTTAAATATTTTTTTTATTTTTTTTTCATCATTTTGGCTTATTTTGGGGCAAAATGGTGGCCGGTCATGCCACAGCCCATTTGGTGGGCTGTTGGCATGCTTGGGAAATCTGGGGGTGTGTCACTATTCTGGCACTCTCATTGGATGGTGTGCCTGATCAGTCAATATTGCCAGTCCATCAACTGTTTTGATGGACTGGTTGGGAGATATTCCCTAGTATAGGAAGTGGTCATAGCCTGAATTAACCAATCAAAAGAGAGATTGGTCAGTGGTTATATAATAAAGTAAAGATATCCAATTCCTACAACATCGACCAGGTGCCTGTCGACAACTGGAAGCATAGCTGCCCGGCCGTGTGTTAAAACACCAACTGTAATAATTTACAACAAATGTAATATCAACCGTAAATGTAATTGTATAATATTTACGGTTGATATTACATTTGATGTAAATTCTTTGTTACATTTGTGGATGACTGTTCGTTTGATCAGTTATTACATTTGGTGAAAATTCATAATCACATTTACGGCTTACAATGGGTCTGTGTAGCTTTTACCAGATTTAGATGTCTTCCACCAGTCTTATAATAGGCTAGAATGGTTTAACTAACCGGGCATGTTTACGGCGCGTGTTGGTTTAATCAGCTTAGAGTATTAAAGCTGAAAACGCGTGTGGTATGTTTTATACCAAACGGTTTTCGAGACCTATGATTGGTGGATCACAACTAACTGCGGAATAAGTTATTTTAATTGTTTATTTTAAGGGTGCTTTTACAAAAGTTCGTAAGGCTATTCTGCTTAACCATCCTATCTGCAGTGCAGCTACACACACACACACACACACACACAAATATATATATATATATATATATATATATATATATATATATATATATATATATATATATATATATATATATATATATATATATATATATATATGTATATATATATATATGTATATATATATATATATATATATATATATATATATATATATATATATATATATATATATATATATATATATATATATATATATATATATATATATATATATAGTCATGGTGTATTTTGAGAGTACAATTAAATCAACTTTTCTTTTTATGCAGGATTTAGATATTCGTACCCTTAACTTTTTATGTGTGTTTTTCTTTTTTTATTTTAGGTGAATACGGACAGCGACGTCCCCTCCTCTACTTTCTACAGCCCTCCTATTGGTGTAAACGCAAACCTAAGCCAACTGCAAGCTCCGCCGTAAATGCTGCCTTTGATAATAGTTACAGCACCGATGATGTTATCCCAATAGCTGACCTAGAGCCGGTCAGCAGTGACCTCAGAGGAAAAGATGTTATTAGGTGAGTGGGGAAATCTAAATCCATTAATGAAATTCTCGTATGCATCTATAGTATCTTTGATAATACCTATAATGGCTTTACAAAATATAAGATGGAGAATTGTCGGTGATGCTCTGATAAACATTTCTCCTGGGTGTTGGAATCTAAACCATTCTTGCTTAAGAATTTCTGTAAAAATTATCGTCTGGATCTATGATATTTTTGATACTAACTTCAGAATTGTAAATGCGTTTACAAACTATTTGATGGGGAGTTGCTGGTGATGTTCTGATTTACATTTCTCCTCCATTCCTTTTGCCTGCAAGTTTTCATTAAAAAACATAAGGCTATTTTGGCCACTTCGAGCGTTATTTGGTGCTAGAATGCAAGTCTGCCTTTAACGTAGTTTAAACAATATAGATTAATCAGATAAACGCAAAAATCACAAAAACAAACCAGGAACCAAAACAGGGGTGTCCAAAACAGTAAAGCAATCTTGCAGCAATTCTGGTAGTCAACTTGCAACAAATCAGTGAAGAATATTTACAAATGGCACTTGATTAAGCCTAAAAGCAGAGCCTTTGATCAACTAGTATACTCCAACAATCGAAGATCTCTTGTTTAATGGATTCCGCAATAAGGATACAAAAATATATCTGAAAGTCTCTATTGACAATGTTTCCCAAAATAAATTTGCCGCATTAATCGTGCTTATTGGATTTGATCTGTGGCAAGTTGTGCAGACTATGTCGTACGCTGGTGCCCGGGGCGGGGGGGGGGGGCACTCAGGTACAGAGGGGGCCGCACCCGCGTTACGTATTTCGCGGAAGAAGGGTCTTTTTTAAGACATCCGCATGTCCGCGATTTTGTAAAAGAAGGGTACTTTTTTGTACCCAAGTACGAAGTATGGGGGTCGAAAATCGCCTTACAATCCACGAAATATACGCGGCTCTGACGCCGAGTGACTCCACTTGCTGCCGCTAAACAGGCAGAGGATTATAAAATCTAAAGTTAAAATACGTGTTCCCGTTCATCCAATGTCAGTGTTTTGATAAAAGAAGGGGTGTATATTTAGTGGAAAAAGTCAGCGATTTTATTAAAATAAGGGTGCTTTTTTGGCCAGAAATCAGTGCTTTAGGGGTATTTTCTTATTTTGATAACGAGCGTATGCGCCCCCCCCCCCCCCCCCCTAAATACCCAAGTGCCCCCCCCCCCGGGCGCTGGTGCGACAATGCAACAGTCGGACCCCCTTGGAAGTACCCGTTAGGCGAGGTGAAGCGCGGGCTATATTTGGCAAAACACGTTTTGCGCTTGCGCTGGATCGCTTGGCCATTGGGAAGTCCCGGTGCTCTTATGACCGCACACAAACCATGAAAGGAAGTATTTAATCTCCATTGAGACCATCCACTTCGATACAGTAATCCATTATTTATGCTAATGCCGGCAAAAAGCTGTATGCCTACATTGGCGGAATATCTCATACGAGAGCATAGTCAAAACATATTCGAAAGAGAAACGTTTATTGGAACTCTACCAACAGCCCCCGCCCTACCCCATCAGTTAGTTTAGAAAATCGATTTCTAAGTTGTTTTAAAAAAGGAAAGAGATCCGGATGATATTTTGCAGAGGGACTCCAGGCAGTGTTGCGAACAAACTGAACAATGACTGAAACCCAGGCACATGAGTACTCATCTGATAGTACTCAGCGAGAGCTTCCAATTCAACCAACATGGCAGGGTTAAAGTGATTTTATAAAATCTTTGAGATCTTGTGCTTTGGACGAAAGTAGCCTCAGCATTGGAAGGCCGGTCAATACCATTTCCAACAGCAACCGTATAAGTCTATTTAAGTCAATTGAGTCTATTTATAGAAGTATCGGGTCTCAAATATCGGGCTTAAAAAAGATTAAATTCGTATTTGAAATAGTTATCAATTGTTGTGTTGTCTTCTACAAATCTACATACAAAAAGGTGTATGGCATGTTCAAATATGATCTTATTTTTGTTTAAAGGATTTATGAAATAAAGAAGACATTTTCTACGGGGAAAACGAAAGTTGAAGCTGTTTCTGGTAAGTTCTTAAGGAAAAGGAGCAACCAAAATATATCAAGTCCAAACTCAGTCTACAACCACCCCATAGTTATTACATATACATATATTATACATATTATGTGTTAACAGTATATTTTCCATGTTCATACCTAAATCCTTCTGGCCGATACCAGGCCATTATAACAATGCACATTGTCTAGTTCTAGTATAATTTTGAGATGGCTTTGTGCATAAAAGGGATTTATAAGCACTGCACTACTACTTTAATTGCTGCACTAAATGTGTGGGCAGCCCGGGCATTATACACAACCACGCTCCAGATTGCCACCAAGTTTCCTGTGAATGGACGAATGGATGACACCAAAACTGAACATAGCTTTAATTCACAAGCTACGCAGTTCATTAACTTGCTTACCTTTTAAACATGTTATTCGCGGATGTTTGTACAACCAGGCACTGGCTGACGTCCGGTCAACGGGTGCAGGAATTGAATGTCTGTACTGTTAGTAGAATATGAAAAGGTAACAAATACTACCTTGCTCAAACACATTTTTCTTTGAATAAAGGTCTATACATACTTTTTTTTATTTCCAGGTGTTTCCATGAGTATGTATGAAGGTCAAATCACAGCATTACTGGGTCACAATGGCGCGGGGAAAACTACCCTCATTAATATGCTGACTGGCGTCCTCGGAGCAACGGAGGGCACTGCTACCATATATGGCAAGGTCATATGAAATGTACATGTTGTGCTACCATATATGGCAAGGTCACATAAAATGTACATGCTGTGCTACCATATATGGCAAGGTCATATGAAATGTACATGCTGTGCTACCATATATGGCAAGGTCATATGAAATGTACATGCTGTGCTACCATACATGGCAAGGTCATAGGAAATATACATGTTTTGCTACCATATATGGCAAGGTCACATGAAATGTACATGCTGTGCTACCATATATGGCAAGGTCATATGAAATGTACATGTTGTGCTACCATATATGGCAAGGTCATATGAAATGTACATGCTGTGCTACCATATATGGCAAGGTCATATGAAATGTACATGCTGTGCTACCATACATGGCAAGGTCATAGGAAATATACATGTTTTGCTACCATATATGGCAAGGTCACATGAAATGTACATGCTGTGCTACCATATATGGCAAGGTCATATGAAATGTACATGTTGTGCTACCATATATGGCAAGGTCATATGAAATGTACATGCTGTGCTACCATATATGGCAAGGTCATAGGAAATGCACATGTTGTGATACCATATATGGCAATTGTTTAGAAAATGTATGTAAATGTCACTTTGGTGAAATGAAAAACCTCATCTAGATTAAATGAGAAACTTCGTTTTGGTGAATTGAAAACATTAAAACATGAACATTTAATTTGAAAATATGAAATCGGCATTCTCATTCTCATAAAAACTATGTAACTATACAATGATTATTCATCGAAAAAAAAATTGATTTTTGTAGGATGTGTCTGACCTAAATGACCTTGACGAGATCCGCACGATGACTGGCGTGTGTCCTCAGCACGACATTCTCTTCCCCAACCTCTCCTGCGAGGAGCACCTAGACCTCTACGCCAACATCAAAGGCGTGCCCAAAGACAAACAGGGCGCAGAGGTACAGTAAAGGCATTACAGTATAGACATTTAATTCCTGCACTAAATGCTTGGGCAGAACGGGCATAATATAATACTGCACGCCCGATTCTATGCCAACATCGAAGGCATGCCCAAAGACAAACTGGGCGTAGAGGTACAGTAAAGACACTACAGTACAGACATTTAATTCCTGCACCATTCGACCGGACGTCTGCTAGTGCCTATTTGTACAAACAACCATGGGTAACATGTTTAAAAGAAATAAGCCATGCACATCAATGACCCACGTAGCTTTGTGAAGCAAAGCTACTTTTAGTTGTGCCCAAGAAACCGGGTGGCAATCGGGCATGCAGTTGTGTATTATCCACGCTGCCCATGCACTTAGTGCAGGAATTAAATATCGCCAAACTGTAGATTCCAGTCGACCAGTCGTTTGAGTGACTGGGAATGGTTACCCAAGCATGCCGCATGGTCAGTTTGAATAGACAGTATACTGTATAACTGGTATTTCTACAGGCATTTAATTTTTGCTATTTTCGCGCTCCCTATGATAGCGCCAAAATAACATCCTTCAAATAAATATCCTTGTATCTGCATACATTAATGCTTAAATGCGCGAATTAAAAGTAGTAATCCAAATTAAAGCCGTGTACAGTATTCATGACCCATTTTACTGTTTAGCTGGTCGTTTCTATGCCAACAGGGTAACAACCGGGTGTCCGGTCGTGTAAAGTGCACATTGAGTGCAGGAAATATGTCTGCACTGTAAGGACCTTAGGTGTCAAGTATGACCTTTTGGCCTCCGCCAAGCCGAAATGGCTGCCTCAATGGCCGAGTGTATAGAGCATTTCTTTTCGACTGCTCTGCTATCTGTCACCTCTGCAAATGGTATTGGGTTAGATGTTGGCCAATCCCTACCTTTTTGTTTATATCTTTCTGATTAGGGTGGCCCTAGACAAATGTAATGAATGGTTTCAGTGAAACCAGAAGAGGCGTGGACAACCTGATGAATACTGCTGTAATAATTTAGAGTTTTAAATACTCGATCCCCTCTAGACTTGGATTGTATTATTTTTGATGTAGATGTCCTATTAAACGTGATTACGTATCCCTTATATCCTGATTTATTTGTGTTGATCTCGATGTATTAATTTTCATGCTTTATATTGGTCAATGAAATCATTATCATTTCTAACGAAACCTTCCCTGTTAAAGATTGATCAAGCTTTGAAGGACGTTGACCTAGAGGACTCAAGGTCAAAGTGGTCGAAGGAGTTGAGTGGTGGCCAGAAGCGCAAGCTCTCAGTAGCCATCGCCCTTATTGGTGACCCTAAGGTGATCTTCCTGGACGAGCCCACGGCTGGCATGGACCCCTCCTCGAGGCGCCACCTATGGAGTCTCCTCAAACAACGGCGGCCTGGGCGAGTCATACTTCTTACCACACACTTCATGGACGAAGCTGATATCCTGGCAGGTAAGCTCTGTGATAGTTTGAGCAACTCTTACTCCAGTACATGGCCGTTGTTTACTATACACTACAGATAGCTAATTCGTGCACTAGTTGACCGCCTGGCAGTGCCTGGTTGTACAATCAACGACCATGTACTAGAGTTGGAGTTGCTCGGACTTGTAAGCTGTGTGTGTGTGTGTGTGTGTGTGTGTGTGTACGTGTGTATATTTACTTATTGACTGCGCACTGCGGCATAATAGTAAACATAAATGTTAAAATCATAGTATGGAGTTGGACTTGGGAACTAGGTTCCAGGTTCCGGAGAAACCGCCAAATTACCACAACCTGTTATACCCCAAGCCGTATTTGAACCCTGGACATCTGGAGGTAGTAATCAGTCGAGGGGCAATTTAACGCATTAGCCTTAATTTCATCGATTGTGAAACTTTTTTAAGAATATAAGGTTTTGTAAATAGCAATTCACAATTTATGACTTAAAATTTCAATTGTTTTGTAATCATTTTTATCTATCCATTGCTTTCTTGTTGTTTTCTAGACACAGAAGTACATTGCTGTATTAGGATTGTGTGGTCCGAAATGGCCTTTGTGTGCCGATGTGCCAGTAGCAACCATGCATATGTCCCGGGGGGCACTTGGGTATTTAGGGGGGTGCATACGTTCGTTATCAAAATTAAAAAAAATACCCCTAAAGCACTGATTTCTGTCCAAAAAAGCACCCTTATTTTAATAAAACGCTGATTTTTTCCACTAAATAAACACCCCTTCTTTTATCAAAACACTGACATTGGATGAACGGGAACACGTATTTTAACTTAAGATTTTATAATCCTCTACTTGTTTAGCGGCAGCAAGTGGCGGCAGCAAACTCGGAAGCCCTGAGTCACTTCGGGAGTCACTCGGCGTCAGAGCCGCGTATATTTCGTGGATTGTAAGGGGATTTTGACCCCCATACTTCGTACCTGGGTACAAAAAAGTATCCTTCTTTTACAAAATCGCGGACATGCGGAGGTCGTAAAAAATGACCCCTTCTTCCGCGAAATACGTAACGAAGGTGCGGCCCCCCTCTGTACCTGAGTGCCCCCCCCCCCCCCCGGGCATATGTTCATTTATTCATTTATTCATTCATACGCTCATTCATTCATTAGATCACCTGGCTATTGAGGAAGGGGCAGGACCGGCAAATGGATGAAAAGACACCTGTAGTACATGAATTTTCTACATGCATTTTGAAAACAATTCATCAAACTGCATTATGCTTGAAGCGGATGTGAGAACCCTATCACGGACAACAATTTCCTTTCATACAATTCTCAAAATATAATTTTGTTCTCGATATATTTCTATACGTCTCAGACTATGTAAATATGGTCTCCTTTGCCAAGGAGGGACGCTTTCTAAGTTTTGTTTGCATCAATCTATTCACATCGAATCATGTATATAATCTGGCACATTTGGTGTTTTTTGAAAATTACAATAAGATGTATCAGTAATATATTGTCGTGATATCATACTTGTGCGTTTTTGTTACAGATCGCAAAGCTTTTATCAATAAAGGGAAACTGCAATGCTGTGGGTCTTCTTTGTTCCTGAAAAACAGATTTGGTGTTGGCTACCATTTGGGGTGAGTTTCATCACTTATTAATTCCATTACCATATCAAAAAGATCATGATATTATCGATACAAAAAACATTTACATTATAGGAGCTTCAAAGAGAAATATATGAACAATTGGTCGAACTTTCAGCTTTCTAATGAATCTTAAATGTGAATGTCAAAGTATACATTTCCTGTTCATTTATT
>OZ012697.1:9327205-9349705 GCA_963942565.1 Maea johnstoni
ATTATCATTATTATTTAGGAGAGTACAGGAAACTATATATACTGGAGAGAGCGGTCAACTGAAGCTTTTTCCAATATACCTACACTTAAATGATTGTAAAACGCCCATAAGAGTCATCAATCACATACAAGTTTAAATCTCAGCAAATTAGATTCCTGGTGATCCTAATATCATCTTATAATTTCTTTCAGATGGATGCATTGAAGTATGCGGGCGCCACTGTTTCCATGTTGTTGATATTCATTATGTATGTTCCCGTAAACATTCTGATGGCTGCCTGCTTCTCCTTCGGCTTTGAAAAGGCAGATTCCGTGGGAAGTGTTTTGAGCAACCTCCTAATATGGGTATGTATTTGAGTAACCTCCTAATATGGGTAGTATTTGAGTAACCTCCTTTTATGGGCATGTATTTGAGCAACCTCCTAATATGGGTATAAATGTGAGTCACCTAATATGAATATGTATTTGAGTAACCTCTTAATATGGGCATGTATTTGAATAACTTCCTAATATGTGTTTGTATTTGAGTAATCTCCCAATATGGGTATGTATTTGAGTAATCTCCCAATATGGGTATGTATTTGAGTAACCTCCTAATATGGGTATGTATTTGAGTAACCTCCTAATATGGGTATGTATTTGAGTAACCCCCTAATATGGCTATGTATTCGAGTAAGATCTTAATATGGGTATGTAACAGGAATATGGTATTATTTGGATTTTAAATTGGATTTCAAGTTTTAGCCATGTTTAGACTACATTGCTACTGGTAAGTTTTTTTCTGATTGAAACAAACAAAGAATCCGGAGAAAACCATTGTGTTACAGCAAGTCACCCTAGCCAAAAATCAGACCTTGAGATACAGGAAGAAGTTGGTATTTATTTTAAAAAAGGGTTGGAACCTATAAAGCTAGATTGTATTTCATTTCAGAAATCATTTGTCAAGAATAACCTGTACACCAAATGTAATAACAATCACAAATATAATCAAAATGTAAATTTTTTATTACATTTGCGGTTGTCATTACATTTGAAGTTATTGTTATTACATTTACAGTTACTATTACATTTGATGTCATGTAATATTACATTTGGTGTTGTAACAAGCGTGCAAAACGTTCAGGTTGGTCCGGCACTTAGATGGTTAGCTAACGTTTTCCTCATTTATCCAAAATATATGGCCAGCGAGTCGAAAATTTGTTGTTGTGGTAGTTGGTTTTCATTTTAAAAATAAGTCGATTCAGTGAAGTTGTCTGCCAGTGCCTGGTTGTACAAACATCCATGGAGAACATGTCAGAATGATAAGCCAAGCACATCAATGACTCCCATAGTTTGTGAATCAAAGCTACGTTCAGTTGTGGGGTCATCCATGCATCCATGTTTAGGAAACTGGGTGGCAACCAGGCGTGCAGACGTAAATGATGCCTTGGCTGCCCTGCATTTAGTGCAGGAGTTACATATTGGCACTGTACCTATAAAACTAAATTTACATTTCAATACAGAAATCAAAGACAATTATAGATTTATGCCAAGAATATTCACTTAAAGGTGCCCCATTTGTGCTAACAGGTGAAATATAATTTAAAATCTTGCTTATCACTTTTTTGGCCATATTGTGCCTTGTGGCAAGTTGAAGGTAGTTGATGATTCTGAGGAGTGTGAAATATAGTACATATCCCATTGTTTCAATAGTGGTTGATATCCCCACATCTGTATATCAAAAGTTTTGAAAATGGCTATTTTTTATATCATGCATTCTATACAGCATATCGGTATTTGACCCTTATGATGCTGAGTCTAGTATACTTCTCTATCGAAGGCACAGTACCACAAACATATTTCACAATTTCTTTTACCTAAACCCTGTCATGCTGGTATTCATTTGGAAGCTCTTGCTGAGTACTATCAGATAAGTACCAATGTGATAGGGTTCCAACCCTTCAACTTTTTTTCAAATTATTTCGTTTTTCCTAAACCAACCACCAGCAGCACAAGGGCTAAGTGAAAATGTCTCATCTATGCTTGAATGTTTTCTTTCAGATGTGCTGGCTCCCGTACCTACTGGTGTCTATAGTAGACAGCACCACAGGATCGTCCGCAGCTACCATCATGCACTATGTGTTCAGCTGTATAGATCCACCTTACTTACTGACAGGGGGACTCTACTATGTTGACAGGGTGAGTACAGAAATTAACCACAATCATGTTAATTACCAACAATGGTGCATTACATGTTAACTGTATAGATCCCCTTACTTACTGACTTTACTATGTTGACAGGGTGCGTACAGAAATTAATTACAATCGTGCATTGCAGTGGCAACATTTAATTCCTGCACTAAATGGGTGTACAGCCCATGCAAAATACACGACCAAATGCTTGATTGCCATCCAGTTTGTTAGGCGTGGATGCGACCGCAGTTCCCTGACCTCACAACTGAAAGTAGTTTTGATTCGTAAGCTACATAGGTTATTGATGTGGTTTGCTCACTATTTTTGACATGCCATCTGTAGTTGTTTTTACAACCAGGCACTGGCAGACATCCGGTCGACTGGTGCAGGAATGAAATGCCTGTACTTTAAGTAGTTCATGTGAGAAATGTTCAAACATTTACATTTTTTGATTGCTTTTGATTTGCTGGGAGAGGTCCCAAGTTAGTACAGAAACTTCAAATCAAAATCACCCAAACAAACGCTATTTATCATGGAAAAAAGATCACATTTGACAATGAATTTCTCAATTTTATATTAATGGACAGTATACTGTACAGTGCAGACATGAAATTCCTGCACTAAATGCTCAGGCAGACCGTTTGGAAAACCAGTCGCTGACAAACGTCTGGTCGACTGGTGCAGGTATTAAATGTCTTCAGTGTATTTGGTGCAGTCCTGTACTTTTCTTTTGCGCTATTAATGTTTGTTAATTTAATGTTTTCAGGTATACAGGACACAGTCAACAGTACAACAGACTAGCACACCAAATATATCATTCTGGGAATACTTCAAGTGGGACAACCATGTTCTCATCACTATATTAATGGTAGGACCTTTTGCTAACTTTTATTTGGTATACATGTAACTGTTTAACTGATGATATGTATAATAATATGTATAAATGTTATGATAATAATAATGACATTGTAGAAATAATAATAATAATAATAATAGTAATAATAATAATAATAATAATAATAATAATAATAATAATAATAATAATAATAATGATGTTAATAATAATAATAATAGTAATGATAATTATAGGAAGAAGAAGGAGAAGATTATTAACCCATTAATGAATTGATAATTACATGACCGATGTCGTCTGGACTTGTCATGCTTTTTGAAAATAACTTTGAAATAAGCATAAAGTCACAATATATTTGGAAGAGATTTGTAGATCGAGTTCTGGTGAACAATTATCCATCCAATATTTTGAAAAAGTTGCCTTTGTTAAAATGATATCGCCAACAGGCTGTTTTGGCTGCTATAGGCATGAATGGATCAAAAATAATGAAGATGATGACAATAAAGATGATAGTAATAATGATATAATAATAAAAATGACGGTAAAGAATAAAAATGTAATAATAATAATGATAATAATAATAATAATAAAAGTAATGATGATGAAAACAATAGTGATAATAATTTAATAATAATATGATAATAATAATATTAGTAATAATAATAAAATAATACTAATAATAATGATAATGAAAACGATAATAATAATAATGATAATAATAATAATAATAACAATAATAATAATAATTATCGTAGCAATAATAATACTAATAATAATGATAATAATAATAATAATAATAATAATAATGATAATAGTAATAACAATAATAATAATAATAATATTAATGATAATAATGTTAATAATAATAATAATAATAATAATAATAATAATAATAGTAATGATAATGAATCTGATAAAAATGATCAATAATAATGACCATGATATGAACAACAATGATAGCAATAAGGATAATGACAAAATATACTTTCAATAATAACACTGTTTTCAGCCGATTGTCCACAGCGTATGGATGTATTTCTTGCTGCGGTTCCTAGAAGTGCGGAGTACAGGTGGCGACACTAGAGATGTCTGCCACAGGGGTTCCGACGATCGACCAATGAAAGATTTCCTCGTGCCCAAACAAAACGATGACATCATAGAAGATGAGGATGAGGATGTGGCGTTAGAACGACAGCGGGTAGAGGACTTCCAAATAAACCCACCAGAAAAGGTTTGAATATTATATATTTATTTTTTTGAATATTTTTTTATTATTCATTTTCCAACATATCAATAAGAACAGTGTTACTGATCGATGCAAACATATGTATATGTATATTAAATATATCATTTTATAATATTAGGAACAATATTGAAATTCATATGTACGAAATTTAATTGTATGAAGAATGATGACGTTTTTGATTAGGACTTCTCGTAAATGTTATAGAATTCTATTTTAGGCATTGGATTGACGAAACTTTATAGTATGAATTGCGAGATACAAATACTATCCTGTGTGGATTTGAGGCATACAACCAAGAACATATCTAAACATTTTTGTCCATAACCAGTTTGTCATCTAAATTAAGAGAGACAGTTCGGCAAAATTAGCTCATAATTGTTCAAAAACCATGTGAGTTGTTACAAAAGATGAAAAGTGTTTATCTTTTTGCTATTTGTATAATTTGAGTTTTTAAATTGTGTTATCTGGCCATAAATCTCCATAAAAACTCCTAATGTATGCTCCTAATTGCTTCATTTTTATCAATCGAGTTCCATTTAATTCACAAGTATGTAAATTATACCTAAAAAATTTGAAATGAAAAAAAGAAAGATTTTTTCATCTTTTCAACACAGTAGCCTTAAAATTTTAACCTTTCATATCCTTTCATTATATATTCCAATGCTCCATTTTTACACTGGTAAACCATTTGTTTTTGCAATTCTTGATTTTTCCCCATATTTTCATAAACACTTCTTCTTTGTGTTTAGAAACCTGTGGTGATGCTGCAGAGTATTCGCAAAGAGTTTCGTAAAAGGAATGCGTCAAGGAAAAAGAAGAAAGTGTCACAGAAAGATGAGAATATTCTGGCGGCAGTACGAAATCTCTCAATAGCGGTGGAGACGAAGGAAGTATTCGGATTGCTGGGTCCAAATGGAGCGGGGAAAACCACAGCCCTGAATATGGTCATTGCGGAAGTAGGGCCAACAAAAGGCGGGGTATGGTTTAAAACACTTGTTTTCCTCAAAAATAGATTTTTTCAATCTATTTATTAAAAAGACCTATTGCAATTTTGACAAAAAATCATCCATTCTATTTATTTTTCTTTTATAATTGTTCGCTTAAATCTTTCATAAAATCAATCTATTCTTGCTCAAAAACCTCATGATAAACAACATTTTTTGTTTTCTTATAGCATTTGTAGTCATAAATAGATATATTTATATATATATATATATTTGTATATATATATATATTTATATATATATATATATATATATATATATATATATATATATATATATATATATATATATATATATATATATATATATACATATATATATATATATATATTTATATATATATATATTCTTTCCTATTTAGGTGCAAGTTGCAGGAGTTGAGATCACGTCGAGTCTGTCCCCAGCGTATCAGGCTCTGGGTTACTGTCCTCAGCATAACCCCATCTGGCCCGCCATAACACTGAGAGAACACATAGAGGTCTACGCCGCAATCAAAGGCATGCCTAAGACTGATATACCAGTCGTCGCAGACTAGTATGTATCAATTGTATTTTATTATAGCATATTGAATTGCTTTAGTTTGTTTTGCATTGTTTTAGTGATATACTTGTGGTCGCAGACTAGTATGTATCAATCATATTGTATCATAACATATTGAATTGCATGAACTTATTCCTCCGAATAAACAGGTTAGGAAAAAAATTGCTAGAAGGGGTTTTGGCGCTCTTTTGATGAGCCGCAGCCCATGGCTGCTGTGATCTTGAATGTTTGCACGCTACGAGTTTGAACACGCTCTTTTGTTATGCCATGTCTTATTGGACACTTAAACGAATGCGCACCAAGGACTGATAGCGCAAAGTGTTCAACCATTTAAAAATATGGTCAATAAATCATTAATATCTCCAAGAGTTGTATCGTTTTGCAATTTACTGTATTGTTTTTATTGTATTACATTGTATGGCTTTTCAGTGACTTCAAAAGTATTGCACTGTTTTTTTAAGTTTGGCATTTGAGTTCTGAGTTGTTTCCTTAAAATGCTTAGCACCTTTGATTATCTAAATTTTTTTCTGATTTCAAGTTATCATCCAGATTCAATAAATGCTATTTCAGCAAACTTTTTAAAAAAATTCATCAGAATTGGCATATGGTGTTTCTGCAAACACTTTAAAATTTTCGTGATTTTTTTTTCAGGAATTCTTATGATATATTCTATTTAATTGGCATTTGCGGTTTCTGCTTCTTTCTTTCAGCCTCATAGATAACCTGAAGCTAGGAGAACATGCAGACAAGAACGCCGCCAAGCTCTCTGGTGGAACTAAGAGAAAGGTACCGTATTCGTCCGATTAAGCGCACATGACCGAATAAGCGCACATGCCTATTTTTCACGGTTCGAGGGGGATCGGCCAGCACAACTGTCATGAAAAACTTGTAAAACTTCCCCCCAGAAGAAGTAAGAAAAGCGAAATCACATACCTTTCCTCTTCACGTGTCTGCAAACCAGATCAGCAGTTTCTTGGCGCTCTCACTGTTCATATTCGCCGCATGATCGTACTATTGACCAATCAACAATCTTATTACGCCAAACGTGTAAGCAAGCTGAACAGCGAGAGCGCAAAGGTGCAATAATGGCCAATACATTACGATCGGCAATCATTGGGGTGTGCAGTAAAACGGAAGATTGCCAAATCCCCTCTTACAGAAAGTTTTCCCAACCTCTACCTGCAACGTACGGGTAATCGGAAGAATACGGTAAGTGATACAGTACAAACATCTTATTCCTGCACCAGTGGACCGGACATCTGCCAGTGCCTGTTTGGTACAAACATCCAAGAAAGGCATGTCAAAAAATAAGCCAAGCACATGAATGACCCACGTAGCTTGCGAATCGAAGCTACGTTAAGTTATGAGGCAAGGGAATTGTGGTCACATCCATCTTCAGGAAACTGGGTGGCAACCGGGTGTGCGGTCGTGATTTATGATCAGTCTGCCTATGCATTTAGTACAGGAATTACATGTCGGCACTGTACTTCTCCATCAAGTTGGGCCCTATATTTCTACACAGCAGCTAAGGTTAGGTAGTTCGGGAGGATGATGACTTTGTTAGCATTTATGTCACTTTCAACAGCGTAACTAGGTTATATCACAAAGCAATAGAATGTTGAACCTTGTGCAAGGAGACTTAGTGTAACGGGGACAGAAAATGGTCAGTAATTTGGCTCTAATAAAAACCGGAATTTAGCAATAATTTGATTCTAATCACAACAAAGATGGACAATAGTTTAACTTTAACTCTTCAGGAAGAATTAATTGACCAATATGTAGTTAACCAGTCTTCCAGAGATACACATAATTTAGTTTGATGAAATAGATAATAGGCGTGTACATTTTAAGAAACTAATTTTTTTTAGTCTTTTTGTAGTGTCAGAGATTTTGATTAGTTTGTAATGAAGTTCTCTGGTAGTGTGTAGTTCTTTTTTAGCATTTGTATGATGTGGAAAATCTTTGGAAAATGAAATGAATCGTATTATTTTTTTTCAGTTGAGCTACTGTATTAGTATGCTGGGTGGCCCCCAGGTGGTGCTGCTGGATGAACCCTCGACCGGCATGGATCCCGTATCAAAGAGATTCCTCTGGTAAGACAGGAATTTTGAATTTCAATTATCGTCACTTTTTCTGCCATATAGAAGCTACCGTAAATTCTCAGTAAATTTGGACACTATTTAGCAATGATGATTTTTATGGGTCGCGGGTGGCCCATGTTTTCTGAAAATACATACAAAGCAGAGTGATAGTGGCACAAATTTCCCTTAATGACGACAAGCGATACATCAAGGGTGGCCCAGATTTTTCTTAAACTATTTTGCACAATAACTTTTGTGGCCCTAATTCTTAGGGTGGTCTAAATTTCCAAGAAGTAACAGTACTTTCTTAGTCCATAGTCCGAAAGAGACCATATTCAAAGAGTACAGGAAATTCTTCCACCTTCTCAATTTCTGTTACATTTCAATATGACATATGACATAAAATTGTCAAATACTGTCAGTGATACCTTTAAATGCAAGACTCCTTAAGACTCTTAGATTAAAAGGAAATTCGGCCTGGCTCCAGAATTCTATTACATTTCAATATGACACAAAGTGATTAAAGAGCATTTGGATTTGGAATTTGGAATTTCGTTAGTTGACATTTTTCTGCTATATTAAGGCTAAATGGTAACTAGTCAGTTGTAAGTGTTTGGAGGACACTAAGTACCCAGTAAAAAACACCACCTAACCCAAAGTGACCAGGGGTGTCCAACACTAGCATTTTAGCAGATTTGTGCTAGTGGAGTGCCCATTTTGTGCGGCTTTTTTTGGAACTACCTTTTCACCACCTAGGGATTTTTTTTGGAACTATACAGTAGTGATGTTATATACTTTTGAGTGTATTAATTAGGGGAATATATCAAAATCATTTTGCTGGAAAGCCTATGTGTTGAGCCTAATAGTTTTGTTTAGTTTATGTCTATATACTTTGCTTTGAAAACTGTATTTTTCTGAAAAAAGAAATAACAACAGTGAACTTATAACATTGCCATTTGTTATGATTTAATACCTTTTATAAATACAATTGTCCCCCTGGTGGAGAGTTTCAGAACTATATGCCACTCTAGTGGTTGTACCATGCATTAATTACCCCCACCCTGCAGTGCGCATTCTTCTTCCACTCCCCTCACCCTGCAAAGCTTGCGCCCCAGGCTTGCGCTAATGGTCTTGTAAGATTGTGCTACTGGAAGTCTGAGATTGGACACCCCAGGTCACTGGGAACTTACTCTCATGCCCCAGTCAGGATTCTTATGCGGCCAGTAGGGAGAGATAGTTAGAAGACAGTGGTGGAGCCTTCCCAACAAACAAACCATATTTGAAACTGACTACATCTTTTCAGGGATAATTCATTCATATTTCAATTCTTCAGGGATACTATAAGCAGTAATTTCCACAGTGACGAGCGAGGAGCCATTCTGACAATGCACTACATGGAAGAGGCTGACGCCTTGTATTGTATTGTATTGTATTGTATTGTATTTTATTACACCTCACTTTAAGATCGTAAGCCGTGATTGGCTGACTTAACAGTGAACAATCATCATGTTGCCTGATGCCATCAGTGAGGGCTTCATGTTGCCCGTTGCCACTAGCGACACCTAGCGGGGGAATGTGTGAATCACCAGTCATCTGTGACCTTGCTTTGTTTACAATTACAAACGGGTTTGTTCGGTATAATAAAACAAATATGCCATGCCAGTGTGGGTAACATGATGGAATGTCTCCCCTCGGGAGGATGGTTTTCCCGAGGGGAAACATTCCGTCATGTTACCCACACTGACATGGCATATTTGTATAGTGTATTGCAGGGATACTATAAGCAGTAATTTCCACAGTGACGAGCGAGGAGCCATCCTGACAACGCACTACATGGAGTAGGCTGACGCCTTGTATTGTATTGTATTGTATTGTATTGTATTGTCTATTGCAGGGATACTATAAGCAGTAATTTCCACAGTGACGAGAGAGGAGCCATTCTGACCACACACTACATGGAGGCTGATGCCTTGTATTGTATTGTATTGTATTGTATTGTATTGTATTGTATTGTCTATTGCAGGGGTACTATAAGTAGTAATTTCCACAGTGACGAGCGAGGAGCCATTCTGACCACACACTACATGGAGGAGGCTGATGCCTTGTATTGTATTGTATTGTATTGTATTGTATTGTATTGTCTATTGCAGGGATACTATAAGCAGTAATTTCCACAGTGACGAGAGAGGAGCCATTCTGACCACACACTACATGGAGGGGACTGATGCCTTGTATTGTATTGTATTGTATTGTATTGTCTATTGCAGGGATACTATAAGCAGTAATTTCCACAGTGACGAGAGAGGAGCCATTCTGACCACACACTACATGGAGGGGACTGATGCCTTGTATTGTATTGTATTGTATTGTATTGTCTATTGCAGGGATACTATAAGCAGTAATTTCCACAGTGACGAGAGAGGAGCCATTCTGACCACACACTACATGGAGGGGACTGATGCCTTGTATTGTATTGTATTGTATTGTATTGTATTGTCTATTGCAGGGATACTATAAGCAGTAATTTCCACAGTGACGAGAGAGGAGCCATTCTGACCACACACTACATGGAGGGGACTGATGCCTTGTATTGTATTGTATTGTATTGTATTGTATTGTCTATTGCAGGGATACTATAAGCAGTAATTTCCACAGTGACGAGCGAGGAGCCATCCTGACAACGCACTACATGGAGGAGGCTGATGACTTGTATTGTATTGTAGTGTATTGTATTGTATTGTATTGTATTGTCTATTGCAGGGATACTATAAGTAGTAATTTCCACAGTGATGAGCGAGGAGCCATTCTGACCACACATTACATGGAGGAGGCGGATGCCTTGTATTGTATTGTATTGTATTGCATTGTATTGTATTGTATTGTCTATAGCAGGGATACTATAAGTAGTAATTTCCACAGTGACGAGCGAGGAGCCATCCTGACCACACATTACATGGAGGAGGTTGATGACTTGTATTGTATTGTATTGTATTGTATTGTATTGTATTGTATTGTCTATTGCAGGGATACTATAAGCAGTAATTTCCACAGTGATGAGCTAGGAGACATTCTGACCACACACTACATGGAGGAGGCTGTTGCCTTGTATTGTATTGTATTGCATTGTATTGTATTGTATTGTCTATTGCAGGGATACTATAAGTAGTAATTTCCACAGTGACGAGCGAGGATCCATCCTGACAACGCACTACATTGAGGAGGCTGATGACTTGTATTGTATTGTATGGTATTGTATTGCATTGTATTGTATTGTATTGTATTGTATTGTCTATTGCAGGGGTACTATAAGCAGTAATTTCCACAGTGACGAGCGAGGAGCCATTCTGACCACACACTACATGGAGGAGGCTGATGCCTTGTATTGTATTGTATTGTATTGTATTGTCTATTGCAGGGATACTATAAGCAGTAATTTCCACAGTGACGAGAGAGGAGCCATTCTGACCACACACTACATGGAGGGGACTGATGCCTTGTATTGTATTGTATTGTATTGTATTGTCTATTGCAGGGATACTATAAGCAGTAATTTCCACAGTGACGAGAGAGGAGCCATTCTGACCACACACTACATGGAGGGGACTGATGCCTTGTATTGTATTGTATTGTATTGTATTGTCTATTGCAGGGATACTATAAGCAGTAATTTCCACAGTGACGAGAGAGGAGCCATTCTGACCACACACTACATGGAGGCTGATGCCTTGTATTGTATTGTATTGTATTGTATTGTATTGTCTATTGCAGGGATACTATAAGCAGTAATTTCCACAGTGACGAGAGAGGAGCCATTCTGACCACACACTACATGGAGGGGACTGATGCCTTGTATTGTATTGTATTGTATTGTATTGTCTATTGCAGGGATACTATAAGCAGTAATTTCCACAGTGACGAGCGAGGAGCCATCCTGACAACGCACTACATGGAGGAGGCTGATGACTTGTATTGTATTGTAGTGTATTGTATTGTATTGTATTGTATTGTCTATTGCAGGGATACTATAAGTAGTAATTTCCACAGTGATGAGCGAGGAGCCATCCTGACCACACATTACATGGAGGAGGCGGATGCCTTGTATTGTATTGTATTGTATTGCATTGTATTGTATTGTATTGTCTATAGCAGGGATACTATAAGTAGTAATTTCCACAGTGACGAGCGAGGAGCCATCCTGACCACACATTACATGGAGGAGGTTGATGACTTGTATTTTATTGTATTGTATTGTATTGTATTGTATTGTATTGTCTATTGCAGGGATACTATAAGCAGTAATTTCCACAGTGATGAGCTAGGAGACATTCTGACCACACACTACATGGAGGAGGCTGTTGCCTTGTATTGTATTGTATTGCATTGTATTGTATTGTATTGTCTATTGCAGGGATACTATAAGTAGTAATTTCCACAGTGACGAGCGAGGATCCATCCTGACAACGCACTACATTGAGGAGGCTGATGACTTGTATTGTATTGTATGGTATTGTATTGCATTGTATTGTATTGTATTGTATTGTCTATTGCAGGGGTACTATAAGCAGTAATTTCCACAGTGACGAGCGAGGAGCCATCCTGACAACGCACTACATGGAGGAGGCGGAAGCCTTGTATTGTATTGTATTGTATTGTATTGTATTGTATTGTATTGTCTATTGCAGGGATACTATAAGCAGTAATTTCCACAGTGACGAGAGAGGAGCCATTCTGACCACACACTACATGGAGGAGGCTGACGCATTGTGTTCCAGAGTCGGAATCATGATCAATGGAGAACTCAGGTCAGTGAAATAAGGATTTTCTTAAATCTTTTTTGTGTCTTGGTTGTTATGATACTTTTGAAAACAGTAAATATAAATAAATATTCAATCATAAAAATAGTGAAGATAGCAATGAGATATGGTGATTTATTCTTTTTTTTATTCTTAGTCGTAGTAGTAGTAGCACCATTATTGGTATTATTATTTTTATTATTATTATTATTATAATTATTATCATTCCACTATTTAATACTTATGAATTATTATTTTTATCATTATTATTATTATTATTATCATGATCATTATTATTATTATATTCATAATTATAATCGTTACTGATATTTTCATTATATTTATTATTATTACTATCATCAATATTATTATTATCATCATTACTTATGATTTTTATCATTTCCACTGTGTTGTTGTGATAATTATTTCTTGTTTTTTCGTCACCATCCTTACCATTGCTATCATCATTTTTCTCAGGTGTCTGGGCTCAACACAGCATCTGAAGTATAAGTTTGGGAGTGGATATATCCTGGAGGTGAAGCTTGGGATCGGGGATCCTGGGGAGCAGGAATCCCGGATGTCAGCCCTGCAGGATCTGATCCTGGATCTGTTCCCGGGAGCAGAGCTCAACGAGAGCTTTGAGGAGAGAGCAATGTACAAGATTCCTCAGGGAAACGTCACGTCTCTTTCTCAGGTCTTTGCTGCGTTAGAAGAAGGTAAGATCTAGTGTTTTATGTCAAAAGTTACTAGGACTTCCTTTCTATTCTCTCAGCATTATCTGAATAGGAAATGCAATGTTATGTTACCGTATTCTTTTGAGTAAGCGCACCGTCCCGAATAAGCGCACCCCCCCTCTATTTTTCGCGGAAATTGGGGGACCAGCAAGCGCCAAAGATCGTCTCCTTATGTTAAATCTCCCCCCAGATGTAACCAAAACACATACCTTTCCTCTTGCCGTGTCTGCAAACCAGCGATGAATTCCGCCATTTCAGCAGTCCCTTTGCGCTCTCACTGTTCATATTAGCCGCAAGATTGTACTATTGACCAATTATCGATCTTTTCACATGCGGATTGTTGCGCCAAATGTCAAAGCACGCTGAACAGCGAGAGTGAAGGTGTAATAACGGTCATTACACTACAATTGGCAATCATTGAGGGGTGCGGTTATATGCATGTTTGACAACACCCCTTTTACAGAAAATTTCCCCAAACTCTGTTAAGTTATGGTATTCACCACCCCCTTTTTTTAAAAGGGTGGCTCAGACATACGGAGGTTTTTGGTAGATGCAGACAACAAAGATAGCACGAACGACGATATGAAATGAATATGGAACTCTTCAAAGTTATCTCTCCCTATAATTGGGTTCTCTGACATGTATGTGAATATTTCAGGTAAGCGCAGTCACGGTATAGAGGAGTACAGCTTCAGCCAGTCCACGCTGGAGCAGGTGTTTCTAGAGTTTGCCAAGCAGCAGATGGAGGAGGGAGGAACCGCACATGCGGAGACCAAGAGAATACCGAACAATGTCGAACACTCCTCTCACCTGTAACACCTGTGTGTGTTTATATATATATATATATATATATATATATATATATATATATATATATATATATATATATATATATATATATATATATATATATATACATATATATATATATATATATATATATATATATATATATATATATATATATATTCATATCTTTATATCTATCTATCTATCCATATATATATATGTATATACATATGTATATATATATATATATATATATATATATATATATAGAGAGAGAGAGAGAGAGAGAGAGAGAGAGAGAGAGAGAGAGAGAGAGAGAGAGAGAGAGAGAGAGGAGAGAGATAGATGTATATATATATATATATATATATATATATATATATATATATATATATATATATATATATATACATATATATATATATATATATATATATATATATATATATTTATATAAATATATGTATATATATAAATATGTATATATATATATATGTCTCACCTGTAACACCAGATATACAATACAGATATTTAATTTCTGCACCAGTTGAGAGGACGTCTGCCAGTGCCAGGTTGTATAGACACTCACGGATAGCAATCAAAACGATAAGCCAGCACATTGATGACCTACGTAGCTTGTGTATCGAAGATACACTCTGTTGTGTGGTCAGGGACGCAAAGACTTTTGAAAAACATCTAACCCCTCTCATGTTGGTATTCATTGGATAGCTCTCGATGGGTTCTCTTAAATGAGTACCCATGTGCCAGGATTTCAGTCATTTTATAGGTTTTTTGTATTATTTTGTATTGTTAAAATTAGCCACCAGCTGCATAATGGTTAAGCTCAATTTGTCAGGATTTTTAAAGAAGAGCTTAAAATACCAGAATTTCCATTGATAAGGGTTACTAAGTAAAACAGTTATTCCTAGGATAATGCTCAGAAACTGCCAGGACTTTGGAAATTTCTGTTATATTTGGCAAGTGTAAGAAAGTTGTGGGCAGAATCCCTTATTAAGTCATAACAAGCTTATTTTGTTCTAATTAGATGTAGTTTGTTGTCTTGTAGTAAAAGTTTGAATTCAATAAAAAATTGATTCAGAAAGTGGATTTCTGAAATCGCAATTAAATTTATCAACAACCGCTTCAAATATTGCAGAAAAAGTAACTAGAAATTCCGAATCTACCAGACAAGTCAGTTGGCAATGTATTATTGTGCAAGAATGTGTACAGGGCGTCCCAAAAAATGCAATCCTCCCCTTTAGGCCACTCCAATTTAATTACTTGTCTTACAAGCTTTTTTTGGGAAAAAATCCTGTCAGACTCCAAAAAAAAAAAAAAAAAAAAGTCACCCTTGGTGACTTACAGACGAAAGTGGTTTTGAATTTTTTTGTCAGACTCCAAAAAAAAAAAAGTGCAAGTTTTAAGAATATTCTTTGTAAGGGTGATTCAATCAACTACTGGAAGCTATCATTGCTGTAGTAGAGCCTCAGACTTGAGGAGGTATACCTCCCACCCTTCAGGTTACAGGGATTAATTGATTGATTGATTTTGTTTAGTTGAGAATATTCCTAGTCGGCACTCCAAAAAATATTTAAAAAGTCACATTTTTCAACTTTTTTTTTATTCCAAAATGGCTCATTTCCTACCTCCTGATCTCGTAAGACAAGTAAATATATTTGAGTGGCCTTACCCATTATTTCTTCAAATTAGCTTAGATCAAAAATGACTTCATGGTTGAAGAGAATGATATCTTAGAGATAAACTGTTGCAGTTTCAAGCAAATCCGATCATCCATGACAAAGCTGTGAGGCAAAGTTTGACCCCTCTATCATTTCACTCCAACACAAGGTAAATTTCCAATGCGTGGCTGCATAGTGACCAAGAAGGTGAGGCTGCTATTTTTTAGCATGCACCCCTGGCAGTAGGCTAAATAACACTCAATATCAGTCTTCCCCATAGGTTTTACATTGCGTTGGAGTGAAATGATATAGGTGTTAAACTTTTCCCCACAACTTTGACATGGATGATCGACTTTGGTGGAAACTATAACTGTTTATCTCTAAGATATCATTCTCTTCAACCATGAAGTCATTTTTGATGTTACTTAAGCTATTTTGAAGAAATAATGGGTAAAGGGGAAGATTGCTTTTTGTGGGACGCCCTGTATATGGGATCAAAAAGTAAGATTCTCATCCATTTTTGGGTTTATTTTGCTACAAAAGAGTCAATAAAGGTAGCAGATCAATTGTGAAGTAGCCTAGTGCCAAGAGAAGTTATGGCACTGCAGCTACTTTGCAGGACTTTGGAAATTTCTGCTATATTTGGCAAGTTTAACCCATTTACACTCAGAGTTTCTCTAGAAAGTATTGTCTGCTACTCTCATACTTTTGAAAATAACTTGGGAAAAAAGCAAAAGTTCACAAATTATCTGAAGGTGATTTGTTAATTGACTTCTGATTAACATTTCTCCTTCAAATACTTTCCAAAAAATTATTTTGTTAGAAAAATATGATCAAAATTGTCAGGCCTGTTTTGGCCGCTCTGAGTGTAAATGGGTTAAGAAAGTTGTGGGTAGAATCTAGAGCTGCACTCACGGAGCGAGATCAACTCATGAGTTCACCACTCGTTTGACCTGTGAGCTCAAGGACGTTCCGATTTTCCAATATAATACTTATTTTCCAGCCCAGATATTAAGAAATAGATATTTGCTGACGGAGATTCATCAACATTGCCATGTTTATTTAATTTTAAAACGTGCTGTCAAGGTACAAAGGTCAGTATAACCCTCAACACCGCTTGTATACATTGGAGATTGTAAAGAAGACATGGCAGCTATAAGCACTTATAATAATGTGTGTAGGTGCTCTGTGTTACGTTTGTGTTCCCAACATAGACGAGCTCACGAGTTGACCATTTCAGCTCGAGCTCGGGGAGTCTGTCCCAGGGCTCGATCCACTCGAGTTCGTGAGTGGTGAGTGCAGCTCTAGTAGAATCCCTTATTAAGTCATAACAAGCTTATTTTGTTCTAAGTAGATGTAGTTTGTTGCAGAACTACAATGATTGATATATTCTTTATTCAAAATAAAGGTATGAATTGATGGATTTTTTTTGTTTTTGTCTTCATCCCAATATGCAATATAAAAAACAAAAGGCATTTTTGTATATGTATGTATATTTATATAAAATCTTATTGAAAATCTATGCTATGTCTCCAGCTCTTAGAAACCAATTATCGACGACCAGGCAAAAGATTATTGCAAATTATTCAGTTTCAAGCTCATTTGCACCAATTATCGACGACCAGACAAAAGATTATTGCAAATTATTCTCTGTCTCAAGCTCATTTGTACCAATTATTGATGACCAGGCATATAAGATTACTGCAAATTATTCTTGGAAAACAAGTCACACCAGTTGAATCACATTCCTTACAAATATCAGAAGAATTCATACTTAGATACAATACTCGCAAGTGCACGATTACATTACTTCATTTCAAACCAAAATTATGTATAGTTCAGGTACACAAATGAAAGGAAACTTTAACTCAATTGACCAACCTTGACACATCCATGACCAGATTATTAGAATTACAATTCAGCGTAAACAAAAAATCAGAGAAAACAACAACATATTAACCCTTCCAATGATGGGGCTACTTTTGTTCAACGCACAAGGATGCATAGATTTTAGAACATCATCTAAACCCTGTGAAGTTGGTATTCATTGGAATGCTCTCGCTGAGTACTCTCAGATGAGTACCCATTTGCCAGGGTTTCAGTTATATTTAAGGTTCTTTGCATCATGTTGTATTGGTCAAATTAGCCACAAGCAGCATAAGGGTTAATGGATTTTTACCCAAAATTATGCATTGTAGGAGTATACAAAAGAAAGGCAAATTGACTTCAATGGAATGACCTTAACCCATTCATGACTAGAGTCCCTAGTAAATTAAGTGTAACTGTGTAACCTGTGAATTTGAATTTGAAATTTCGTTTTTCGTCACATTTATGCCAATTGTGGCCAATTCGTGACTAGCCAGTTGTAAGTAGTGGAGGAAACCGTAGTACCCGGCGAAAACCACCGCCCAACCCCAAGTCACTGGCAACTTTCTCACATGCTAGGGCCAAGATTCGAACCCTGGCAGTGGTGAGAGACAGCGTGCCATCAGTGGCGGCGCCTTAGACCACACGGCCGTCAGAGCCAGCCCCCCAGTGTAACCTGTGTAACTATGGTAATTATGGAAATTAATTTCAAAAATAGAAGGATTTCTCGAATCAATTGAAAGAAGTTGCTTTTAAAAAGCTCTGCTAAACATCTCTCCTTCAAGCATTTTCAGAATAATCCTTTGGTTAGGAAAATGTTCCCAAAATAGTTCCAGTTGTTACAAACATAACTAGTTAAGTGTGAATGCTTCTTTGAAACTTTCATGCTTAGTTTATCCAAAGAAGTAATATATGCATCGAGGATTCTTTCAAAACTATATCAGAAATTAAGCATGCGCTCACAATCACTTAAAATGGAAAGATTAAGTACAAAAATATCAAGTGTTTGTAAAGAGTTTAACCCATTAATGCTCACAGCTGCCAAAAGTGACCTGACAACTTTGATGAAATCTTTCAGAAATAAGCATAATTAGAGAAATAATTGAGAGGGAAATGAAAATCAGAACATAACCCAGAACTCTACTTCAATTATATTGTAAAATTACTCTCAATTCCTATGTTATTCCCAGGGAATATTAGATTATTTCTGGAGGATCTCTAAAGAATCAATGGGTTAAGTAGACACTCGATTATCATTTCTCATTCAACTTTCTGGTCTTAACCCTTCCAATGCTGAGGCTACTTTCGGCTAAAGCACAAGGATGTGAAGATATTTGTAAACCATCTATGTCATGCTGGTATCCATTGAATAGCTCTCGCTGAGTACCCTCAGATGAGTACCCATTTACCAGGATTTCAGTCATTTTTTAGCATTTTGAAGTCATTTCGTATCGGCAAAATTAGCCTCCAGCAGCATAAGCGTTAACCCTTATGCTGCTGGTGGTTAATTTTGCTAATACAAAATGATGCAAAAACCTGAAAAATGACTGAAACCTTGGCAAATGGGTACTCATATGAGAGCACTCAGTGAGAGCTATCCAATGAATACCAAGATGACAGGGTTTAGATGGTTTTTCATAAATCTTTGCGTCATTGTGCTTTGAGCGAAAGTAGCATCAGCACTGTGAGACAGTATTAAAATAATCAGGCTTCTATAGGCAGCTACACAAAATGATTAGCTTACTGTATACCCTAATACCTAATACCAATATCCTACCGGTTAACCTAGAGACAACCCCATAACTAGGACATACTAACCCCACAGTGCTACAACACCCCTATAGTTTTAACCCTTCCAATGCATGCTGACGCTACTTTCGTCAAATGCACAAAAAAAAAAAAAAATCGAAAATCATCTTAACCCTGTCATGTTGGTATTCATTGGATAGCTCTTCCTGAGAACTGTCTGATGAGTACCCATTTGCCATGGTTTTAGTCATTTCTCAGCTTTTTGTCATCATTTCATGTTGACCAAATTAACATACATCAGCAAAAGGGTTTATACTTTTTGCTGCCTATTGTCAGCCAAATTTGCCAATTTTTCGAAAGTTATGTATCTACAAAGAGACTTCCTACTTGCAACTAAGACATTTTTTCACTATCTTTTCATGTATTATGAACATATGCCACTTAATTAATATATATATATTCCTTGATTTACAATCAGTTTCATTCTTATTAATTCTTAGAAAAATATATTTGACAAGTAATAAAACATTGTGCCATCCTAAGACACTACTTATTGCTATTTCCAAATGAGTTAATCAAGTAAGCAATACCATGTACTCCCTTCATATGATTCAAGATTTGACGCCATAGTCTTAGCGAGTAGGGCGTCTGTGTGTCATTTGGACACCCAAACCATCAAAAATCACCCCTATAAGACAACCAAAATTGAGAGGGATCTCTTAAAATGTCAATTGAAAGCGTATAATTGAATTCTTTTCAACTTCATATAATACCAATAACATTGTATATGGACATTATGCCTTATTTCAATAACATGTATATATATAATTATGGTTCTAATTTGAGTATATTGTGGTCTCCCTTAAAAAATATGATGGCCGAAAATTTTACTTTTGCCCATTTTGGACACCCATTTTCTAAATGCTGGCAAAGACCCCAAGCTTTGCTACCAAATTGAGGGCAAAGCTTAGATATTTATTGAAGCTGGGTTATTCTTGTATCCTATTGATAAATATATCCAGGGCACAATAGACATGATTTTGGTGGTTCGGGCAAGACAATAGTATTATTTAAACCATTCTGATGCTGAGGTTACTTTTGTCCAATGCACAAAAAAAGCAGAAAATCATGAAAATCACCTTAACCCTGTCATGTTGGTATTCATTGGAAAGCACTCGCTGAGCACTATCAGATGAGTACCCATTTGCCATGATTTCAATTATTTCTGAAGCTATTTGTCATCATGTCATGTTGACCAAATTGGCCACCAGCAGCAAAAGGGTTAAATGAATTTATTTGCAATATATTTGTAATATATTGTACCTATGGATGACTCTATGATAAATTTATGGTCAATGGGTTTCAGTAACCACAAAGAGATATTTTGTTTGGTGAATGTTGATTGGATTTAAAACAAACGTTTTGCAAAATATTTGAAGAAAATTGTAGGCAGAGTTTTGATCAAAATTTCTCCATCATATATTTCCCAAAAGATGCTTTTGATAAGGAATTTTCATCAAACAAATATCAAGTAATCTAAGGGGCTGTCACAGTTTACTCAGTATTTCTCACAATTGACCAGACTCAAACAACATGAAAATACCCTTTTAAAGGACAATTACACCATGATTAAAACATAGGCCCAAACAGTTTCTTAGAGTATTCTCTACTTAAACCCAAGTTCCCACCACTGCCAACCTTCATACAAATAGTATACTGTTGTTTAAACACATCCTGACACACACAAGAAATGGAGGTATTGGGAGTGGCCATAGAATATTCTATGCAACTATTTGGGCCTAGGTTTGAATTCATGGTGGAATTGTCTTTTACGTTTCACATGAATGCATGTCCTCGTGTCTAAGCTTTTGCACAGCAAATGCTGAATATAAGCTTGAAACCATAACCCTCTCATCACGAGATTTAAGAGTGAGATTTTATCTATCATAATCTAAGAAATTACTTTTGTAAAAGTTCTCAATAGACAAACATTTCCAGCATCAAATCTACCTACACACAAAGATCTTAACCCCTCCAACGATGAGACTAATAAGCACTAGGATGCAAAAAAATTTGAAAATAATCTAAACTCTGTCATGTTGGTATTCATTAGATCGCCCTCGCGAAGTACTCTCAGATGAATACCCATATGTCAGGGTTTCAATCATTTTTTTAGTTTTTTTTGCATCATTTTGTATTGGCTAAATTAGCCACCAGCAGCGTAAGGGTTAATTTTCACATGAATATATGTCCTCATGTCTCTGCCTTTGCACAGCAAATGCTAAATATAAACGTGAAATAATAATCCTCTAATCATGAGATCTCAGTGACGTTTTATCAGTCATAATCTAAACAAATTAATTGTCATGTATCCTAGATTTATCAAAGAAAAACATCAATGATCTGCACATACCAAATGAATATAATATTCAGTAATGTAAGTACTTATACTACTATGAACACATTTGACGTGGATAAATTCTCAGTATATGAAATACAAAAGCTCTCAATACTTCTAATGCAGGTTCATGCATATATAAATATGTATATATATATATATATATATATATATATACATAAACTAATCATAATATATGTGTTAATGAGAACCTCACTATCTACCAGCAAAATACATATCAAAATTAGATATTTTTTCTAAATAACATTGCGACTAGTTGCACTATAATGCAAAGATCAATTTCTTTCTGTTAGAGTACATAGATATGTGAGTTAGTTTAAATTCACAATCCATCATACATTTATCAAAATAACCAAAGATTGATGAAAAACATTTATTTCAGTGCTAATACCATCAACCTAAACATATAAATTTTATTTCTGGATTTGGCCACTTAAGCACTCTAAACCCATTACCTCTGCTGATTGCACAATCTGCTATTACTGATAATTACAATTTTAAACTAATATGTACTAGGTAATTACATGATTCTGAGAATGGCTTACAATTAGTGACTTTAATGACTAGCAAGTCACC
>OZ012697.1:9352205-9542205 GCA_963942565.1 Maea johnstoni
AGCCTCCTCAGTTGTCTCATGAGATTCAGCTACCTCACAAGCTTCCAAAGTCGTCTCCTCGGCTTCCTCAGTTGTCTCACAGGCTTTCTCAATCTCTTGAGCTTCCTCAGTTGTCTCATGAGCTTCTTCAGTTGTCTCACAGGTTTCCTCATGCATCTCACGAGCTTCTTCAGTTGACTCACAGGCATTCTCAATCTCTTGATCTTCCTCAGTCGACCCACAAGCTTCTTCAGTTGTCTCACAGGCATCCTCAAGGATCTCACGCGCTTCCTCAGTTGTCTCACGCGCTTCCTCAGTTGTCTCATGAGCTTCCACAGTTGTCTCAAGAGCTTCCTCAGTGGTATCTTGAACTTCATCAGTTGTCTCATGAGCTTCCTCCGTGGTCTCATGAGCTTCCTCAGTGGTCTCATGAGCTGCCTCAGTTGTCTCATGAGCTTCCTCAGTTGTCTCATGAGCTTCAGTCATCTCACAGACTGCCACAATCATCTCACAAACTTCCTCAGTTGTCTCTCGAGCTTCAGTTGTCTCACAGGTTTCCTCAAGCACCTCACGAGCTTCCTCACTTGTCTCAAGGGCTTCCTCAGTTGTCTCCTGAGCTTCTTCAGTTGTCTCATGAGCTTCCTCAATCAACTCACAAGCTTCCTCAGTCATCTCATGAGCTTCCTCAGTTGTGTACGGAGTTTTCTCAGTTGTCACATGAGTTTCCTCAGTTGTACCACTAGTCTCTTCAGTTAACTGCTCAGTCTCTTGGACATCTTCCTCAGGAAAAGATTCTACAAGTTCATCTATACTCTTCTTCAAACTCTCCATAGCTTCATCTGAGTCATCGCTTATTTGACTACTCCCGTCTGTCTGTTCACGAGTCTCTTCAACCACATCACTCATTACAACAGGAGTTATCTCACGAATCTCCTCAGTTATCTCACGAGTCTCCTCAGCTATCTCACGAGTCTCCTCAGTCATCTCAAGAGCCTGCTCGATGCTCTCACAATCTTCCTCTGTCACCTCCTCAGCCGCTACAATACAAAAATCATCGCCCTCTATGAGCTGTGTGCTCTGATCTTCAACATGCTTTTCTGCATGTTTCGAAGGATCAGCAATAGCAAGAGTCTCACTGATCGCTCCATCAGTTGATCCTTTCAAAGAAGTGGTGATATGTTTTGGGTCTGATGCCTCATTGCTTGACGCAACAGCGTTCTCCTTTACAAGGTTCGGAGCTTGGTCCTTTCCAGGAGCTTTTTCGGATGATGCGGTGGCGCCCCCTACTTCCTGTGTGTCCCTCTCGCTTATGGTCACAGTCTCCGAGTCGCTGAGACCGAGGAGTGCAGCCTCCTCATCTTCGTCTAGGTCGATCGGAATTGGGTCACCCTCTCGTCCAAGTTCGATGACATCATCGTCGTCACTGCTGATAAGAACATCGTCCTCATCCACTACACGAGCGGTATGGACATTGGAGCTTAGTGTCTGGACTCCCTTCACCATGCTGATGAACTCTAATCCGTCATCACTTTCAACTTCCACAGCGTTATCGGCATTGGAAATTTGTGCGGGCGTATTGATGGATTCAGTAAACTCCAGATCGGAATCCGACGATTGCGGCGTACCGGATGATTTAGAAGAATACGTATCTTCATCTATTTCGCCACGGGTTGATGTTTGCGCTGGACTTTCGGGAATTTTGTCTCTTTTGTTGGCCGTCGAGTCTGCCTGGTTCTGTTCCTCCTTTTCCCGACCACTGGTATCGGTGACTGTCCAGGCTTCTCCTATCTGTAGACTGGATGGCATATCTGTGGCTTCCTCGGGTGTCTCCGATGGCGTCTCCAATGGCGTTGTCGATGGCGTCTCCATTGGTGTCTCCAATGGCGTCTCCGATGGCTCCGTCTTGATGTTGTCAAGGGGCTCTGTCTTAATGCTCACGCCTATATCAGATGGCAGGGCTACAATGTCAAAGCCAGGTAAGAATATCATTAGACAAGTAAAAATTAGAGCGCACCTGCTCTACAGGATACAAGGGCATGTACAGTGACTCCTACAAATGTGAACACCCCTGAGATGTGAATACCTCATATTGCGAACACTGGTCCCAAGATGTTCATATCTCAGGGGTTTCACTGTATGTTCACATAAAAGGTTTAATCCTTAAATCCTAGGGCTGCAGCGAAAATGAAATCCTGAATTTCACTGTGTTACCCCAGAGAAATAAAAATTATCATTATTATTATTATTATTATTATTATTATTATTATTATTATTATCATTATTAGTATTATTATTATCACTATTATTATTATCATTATTAATATTATAATTATTATTATCATCATCATCATCATCATTATTGTTATTATTATTATTATTATCATCATCATTATTATTATTATCATTATCATCTTAAGGTCAGTTATCCCTGAAGGTTTCCCTAAGGCCCAAGAATTCCTTAATTTCTATCTTTAGTATTCTATATATAAGGATAAAATCAAAGGACACCTTGGCCTTAAATCACTGCTGTCATTATTATTATTATTATCAATATCATTACTATCATTATTATTATTATTATTATTATTATTATTATTATTATTATTATTATCATTATTATTATTATATTATTATTATTATTATTATTATTATTATTATTATTATTATTATTATCATTATTATTATTATTATCATTATTATTATCATTATTATTATTATCGTTATCATTATCATTATTATAGTTATTATTATCATCATGGTTCATGGCATTATCATCATCACCATAAGCATCATTATTATCAATTTATAAATCACTGTTAAGTATGTATTGCATCATCAACATCATTTTCATCGTCCCCATCATCCTCATCACAATATTCAACAACAATTAATCACCAATAATTATTCATAGCATCATCATCATCATCATTATCATCATCATCATCATAGTCAGTCATTCAGGGCTCGAAATAAGCTGGAACCAGGAGCACAGGGCTCCCGTGAACTCTCCTGTGGTTAACTCAAATTTCTGCACGGAGCCTAAACATGTACTGTTTGATATACACAACACCTTTATGAGGTTTATGCAGATGCAATATTGGGATCCTTGGAAAAAAATCTTAATTTCAAGCCCAGTCATCAGAATCATAATCAGTATTGTCATCATCATCCTCATAACCATTATTACCTGTGCTCCGATTATCATCATTTTCGATTGGCTCCTTCTTGATTTTTATCGACTGAAAGTTTTGCGGGACTGCATCGGTTCCTGACCTCTCTTCTCTGTCTGGTTCCTCTCTCGTTTCTACCCCCTCTGCGTCGTTATTTGCGCTATCTCTTCCATCTTCGTCACCTCCGTCATTTTCCTCATCATCTTCATCTTCATCTTCGTCATTTTCGAGGGCCGTGGGATGTTCGGTAGCGATGTGGAGCTTCAACGATGGTTCTAGCATAAACTGCTTCTGGCATTTGGCACACTCATACAAGGAATTCACTAGAAAAAATGTATCATAAAAGAATTGTTATATTTATTCAGGGATGAGTATCGGTACTCAATATATCAAATATTGATATTGAATAGGAAAAAAGTATTGTATAATGTTTATTATCTGTAATACTGATAGTGCTTAACAATATTATATTGACTTGACTGGTACCTGAACCTCTCTACTCAAAGGCAGTTCTGAAGCTGGCAGTGGTAAATTAAGCAAAATTACGTGTCTGTAATGCGGAAAGTATCTTTCTTTAAAGGTATCATTAAGATATTGTATCATTTAGGAAATATTGATATTGTATCGTATGGTATTGTGAATATTTCAAAGGTGCCAGTCCCTATATCTTATATAATAGAAACCCATCCTGCAGAGTGTATGCATAATAATCATGAAATTGCATTATGTCAAAAAGGTGTCAGAGCACAATTATGATGACAAGGGTTAATAATAAGCAGTGAAAATATGAAGTAAATGTGCAAAAATTGACATCTAAAATGTTGTAAATTTTGCACATGCAGAGGCCCTCTAGGAGACTTGAAAACATGGGTGGACATGAAAATATTATAAAGAAAGACTAAATTTGACAAAGAATATGAATTTCTTCTTTAACTCTTTAATGCCCCTTGACGTCATATGGCGTCGCCATTTTTACCCCTCTTAATCCCGCGGAACGTCTTTTAGCGTCGCCACTGAAACCCCCCTTAATCCTGCGGGACGCCTTTTGACGGCGTGTGTAACAGCTTGCGCAACATTGTAATACAATGCAATATACTGCAGCGCATTACAATGTTGCGGGGAGGAATCCCCAATACAGCGCTGGGGACTATGACGCAACACAGCGCTGGGGGTTAAAGAGTTAAGATATAAGAAAATGTAAGACAAATAAATTCGCCAATAACTTCAAAGAAATTGAGAGCATAATTGGTTAAGCACTTCCAGGCCTCAACGCTAACTCAAAATGATACTGGCCCTGTAGGACCAGTAACACCTAGTATCTGCTGGTCCTGCAAAAAATTTACTGGTCCTACATTTTTTCTTTAACATTACAAGAAAGAACTTTGCATGAAATTCACCACAACATTTACCTGTAGGACCAGTTGAGGTCTTTTTTTACTGGCCCGAAGCTGTTTTTGGGAATTTCTACTGGCCTGGGGCCATAGGTTCACCCTTAGCGTCGAGCCCTGACTTCATATGTTCATAGAGGGTTCTTTAAAAGTCGCCTGCAGGAGCCATGATAAGCTAACAAAATGGATTTAGCCAAAAAGCTAAATCTGAACTGGCACAAATCTTATCATTGCTATATCAGAAGTGCATTTTAAAAATCATCCCGTGAGAAGTATGCCTGGATGAGGAATAGTTTTAAATATAACTCAACCCTTATGCTGCTAGCGGCTAATTTGGCCCATACAAAATGACACAAAAGACCTGAGACATTACTGAAACCCTGGCAAAAGGGTTTTCATCTAAGAGTTCTCAGCGAGGGCTACCCAATGAATACCAACATGATAGGGTTTAGAATGTTTTCAAAATTGTTGCGTACTTGTGCTTTGGACGAAAGTAGTCTCAGCATTGGAAGGGTTGAAGAACCTCTATGTATGAATGGCTTAACCAATTATTATAAACATGACAGGATTTAGATGGTTTTCAAAAATATTTTCGTCCTTGTCCTTGGACGATAGTAGCTTCTGCATTAAAAGGGTTAAGAAATTCCTGGTACTCACAGTTGTGGGTTTTCATGTGTTTGCTCTTCTCCTCTGATGATGCAAAAGACTTGAGAAATGACTGAAACCCTGGCAAATGGGTACTCATCTGAGAGTGCTCAGCGAGAGCTGTCAAATGAATACCAATATGACAGGGTTTAGATTATTTTCAAAAATCAAAGGCGAAAGTAGCCTCTGCATTGAAAGGGTTAAGAAATTCCTGGTACTCACAGTTGTGGGTTTTCATGTGTTCGCTCTTCTCCTCAGCCGTGGCGAAGTCCAGCTTACAGACCTTGCACGCGAGACTGATGGTGGCGCCATCTTCCTTCAGCGATTGCAGCATCTGGTTCATCTGGTCCACGTCGGCCCCCGCGTGCTCCTCGGCCAGGTGCGTGTTCAGCGCCCCCTGCTGGCTGTACTCCTTATTACACATCGGGCACGAGTACCAGATACTACTCTTATGCACGAAGCTACGGTGCTTCGCAAGACCCTTAAGCGTGGTGAAATCGCGACCGCAGGGCGAGCAGTGATGCATTCGTGTCTGTGCGTCTTTCGTCGTCGCAGCAACGGATGGGGATGTGGACACTGAGGTATTTCGGGTGTTCGTGCGCTTATAGATGTTGTGCTGGTAGCTAGTGCGCATGTGCCGATCGTAGCCTTCTTTAGAGATGAACGTTTTCTTGCACGGGCAGCACTTGTAGCCATCGCCATCGCGATTGACGGAGCTTTCTGCCGGAACTGCCACCGGGGGGCGCTCGGCGAAAGGCACGAGCGCCGACGAACCATAGCCGGGGTGAAGACGGTAGACATGTCTCCTCATCTGCTTCATCTTCCCCACGATCCCACTACACAGCTTACAAGAGTACTTCTTGTCACTAACTACTCTGATCTTGTGAGCTCTGAGGGAGTGGATGGTGAGAGCCATGTGGTTTTTGAAAACCCTGTCGCATCTTTCACACGGTATTAAGCTTCCTCCGGAGGTTTGGGCATTGGGGTGCTTTCTTGTCATGTGCAAGAGACATGCTGCATAGGTCTTAAAGCGGTAGCTGCAGAATTTGCATTTGTGGGGGAGGTTGTTTTCCGCAACACTTGTAGTAGAGATCGCGTGGCTCTTACCGCCAGGGTGGCGATGGCCCTTGTGTATTTGCAGGCCCACCGACGAAGCAAAAAGTTGACCGCAGAGTTCACACTTAAATGAACTCATGGCAGATGCTTCCTTTTCATGCTTATGCGACATGTGAACCCTCAACCCTCGGAGAGTATCGAAAGACCCCGTACAAAATTGGCACTTATAGTCTTTGACGATACTCTCCACAGACTCACGACGCGAATCAGACTTGGACGCCTGTGAGCTGTCGTCTCGGATTTCTTGATCTTCGTATTTCACCTCTTTATTGAGCTCGTGCACCATGACGATATGCGTGAAGAGGTTCAAGCGCCTCTGGAACAACTGGTCGCAATGGTGGCATATGTAGACCAGAAGAGGATGGCCCTTTTTCGGCACCAGCTTCGTCTCGCCCTGCAGACTCAGCTTGGCGTCAGCGTGCTTGTTCCGCAGGTGGCTCTGGAGCCGGTTCGCCGTCAGATAGGACTGGCGACACACCTGGCAACGGTAGGGAATCTTCTGCTTCATACTGGCGCCCTTGCACTTGGCCCAATGGCGCTGCAGCAGTGACTTGTGCGCAAGGATGCGATTGCAGTGCTCGCACTTGTATACATAGTCTGTATCCCCATGCCGGGTGAGGATGTGAAATTTCACGCTGTCCCTCCGGGAAAAAGATGTTTTGCATATGCGACACGAATTGTCGCCCGAGTTAAAGAATTTGGTCCAATGACGTCCTCTGACGGTTATGTTCGAGATATTTCCGGCGATGTGGTCCTCTTGCATGTGCTTCCTGAAGCCGGCATAATCGGTATAGGACTTCGGGCACTTGAAACACTTAAGTGTCCACACATCGTCCATCGAGACTCTCTTCATGTTCCTCACCAAATCCTTACGCTTGGTCTCATGGTAGAACTTGCGAAGTTTGAGAATCTCGGCCATGATGGATTCTTCTACAGTGCTGCCACCTGGAATTGGTTCTGCCACAGACTGGTTGTCTGTCTCACTTCCCGATATGCCCGTTGTCGCGGAAAAGCTTGCGCGAGTGGTTTTTCTCAATTTACGAGAGACACTGAGCTTGTCGGTGCTTGCAGGTCGTTTACGTAGAAAATGAGGGCTGCCAAAATCGCTCTCTGATTGGCTGTCTTCGTCGAGCCTCACAGCGCTGAGATTGTGCGAGGCTGCGATTTTACTTGGGCGCCTTCCCCGTCTGGTTCTCGGCGATTCTTCGTTCACCTTTTCAACAGGGAGATCAGGCGTAACGCTGGTCGGAGCGCATTTTTCGTTTTCGACATCACTTTCTTCCGTGCCCTCATCCTTCACCCAACCAATATCATCTTCGCCAAGTTCGATGTAATTGTCACCAACATCGTTATCGTCACTCTCGCATTCCATCGGCAGAGTCTCCGCGTCGACCATAGATTCCTCGTTCCCATCATCTCCGGAAATTTCATCAGCGGACGGTACCAATTTCACTCTGAGATGCTCGGAGATTTTCTTCCGCTTACCCACAGCCTTTGCATTTTTGCTCGTCTTGAGAAAACCGCTACTGTCACAGTCCACACTGGTTGAGGGAGCAGAGACCAAATCCATATTGTCCATTGCCGAACCAGCGGAAGCAGATGGTTTTGTCATGGTACTTGCGGAAGACATTTCCGGGAAATTCAGGGCCGGCACCGACGGGTCACTTTGAGGAACTCCACTCGTTGAAAAGTATCGCATTGGCGGAATTTTCGGAGAGGCAGACTGATGTGTTGATTGGACGCCAAGACCTTGGGCAAGGAGTCTGTGGATCTTATTCATCGTCTCGCTAGCAAGGTGCGTCCCTCTATCGACCCCCAGGACTTGCAGCATCATCTCGGTTAGCTTTGGCGCCATTTCCTGTTTGTTTGTGGCGATTGCTTGCACAAGATTCACCCAAGCTTTAACAGAAATAAAAATTGATTAGACTATATGTATAATGGGCAACTTTCAGAGCTATAATTCAATTTTTATTAGCTTTGGGGCCATTTCCTATTTGTTTGTGGCGACAGTTTGCACAAGGTTCATCCAATCTTAAAAGGAAAACAAAATTGAAATCAAATAATTAGAATATATGTATGACATTCAGCGCTTCATTTCAATTTTTGTGTTGATAATAATAATAATAATAATAATAATATTCATTTAACCCTTTCATACCTGGAGATCTACTTGACTAGAAGCAGTTTTGGCTGATACGGGTATGAATGGGTTAAAGAGATTGCGAGATTAGCGAGTCTGTTACGGACATTATAATATAATGTACTTGAGTACAACAGAAACAGATAAAGGTGATATGCATATATGCATAACAGAATATTTTTTTTACTCACCATCAGCAATCAAGTCATCGCCTGATGTCTGCCCGGAAGGAGGACCTGCGCTGCCAGCAGTCTGTTGTGGAGGACCACCCAGCTCCTTGGAGGTAGATGCCTGTTGGTTCTCCAGCTGCTGCTGCTGGCTGTCTTGGTAAGGAGGAGGAGGGGGTCTCCCCATCTGGTGGAACATTTCACCGGAAACTGATGCATACTGTCCTGGTGGGGGATAGAAAGGAAAGCGCTGTTGGCCCTGAAAGGGGTTGCCAAGCATTCCTTGTCCTGGCAACCTGTTGCCTGGAAACGGTTGCCCTGGTAACCCAGTGAAGTTATTATATGGGCCTATCCATGGAAACTGTTGCCCTAGCAACATAGATCCGGGACCACCTTGTTGTCCTGGCAACATGCCCGCTGGTTGCCCTGGAAACGCCATACCGTGTGCTGCACCCAGCTGATCTGGTAGCATTCCACCCTGTTGCCCTGGCAACAGACGACCTTGTTGTCCTGGCAACACCTGACTTGGTTGTTGCCCTGCCAACCTTTCATCTTGTTGCCCTGGTAACACTCTCTGTTGGAACTGCTGCCAGTGCTGTTGCTGCTGATGTAAATGCTGCAGCTGTTGTTGCTGCTGCTGCTGCTGCTCCCGCTGTTGCTGTTGCTTTTGTTGCTGCTGCTGTTGCTGCTTTTGTTGCTGTTGCTGCTTTTGTTGCTGCTGCTTTTGTTGCTGCTGTTCGTGCTGCAGCTTTTGTTGCTGCTGCTGCTGCTGCTGCTTTTGCTGCTGCTCTTGACTGTGAAAACTACCGATATCCCGAATCATCGAAGAAAAAAATCCATCCGGTTGATCGGGATTCGTTCCCTTTGCTTCAGGCCGATGCAAACTACCTGACTGTGCAACCGGTTGCGAGCCAGATGACTGTGAATTTGACGAATTAGAGTTTGACGAACTTTCCCCTTCCATCTGTCCCGAGCTGCCACAAACCTTAAGGTGAAGTCTCAGCTTAGTGTTGCTGCTGAACCTCTTCGGGCAGCTCTCGCAGTTGTAGGGCGTCTCCTGCGTGTGAAGCCGGACATGGTCGTCATGTGCGTAAAGTCGACTGAACACTTTGCCGCAAAACATGCACGTGAACTTCAGCCCACCCTTCCATCCCCCGCGTTTTTTGGCCACCATTTGTTTTGGTTTTGGCTGCTGACTAGTGGCAAGAGATCGTCCCTGATTGGCTGGTTGAGTCGGCATGGCAACGAGACGACCGACTTCCGTGTTCAAAGCAGTAAAGGGCGCCACCATCTGTGACTGAAGGTCACCTGGCGCGGGCACCATGACGGAACCTTGCCTCACCTTCGGTTGATCTTCAGCGCCCCCTGGATTGTGACTCGTAGCGGGGTATGGGCCGCCAACTATCGTAACTGGATCCTTGTGAAAGTTCCGTGAATTGGGAAATTGTGCTGCATTTTTATCATAATTCCCACTTACGGGCATGGGGCTGTTTGAGTCACCACTTTCTGAACTTCGAGGCCCTCTCACGCTTGATGAACTTTGACCCGAGGAGCTATTTTCGGAATTGTCCCGAAGCAGATTTTTAGCACTAGTTGCGATTCTGACAGGTGGAATCGGTCCTTGGTTTTGATTGGACGAGGAGGGTACGTGCTGGCGCGCCTCCTCCTGCTCGATTGGTTCGACCTTAATGTTCACTCCTTGACGCTCCGCGGATATATTATGACCAATCCCCTCACCTGCAAAAACAAGAATTTTAGTATTGGTTACCACTGGTGCCACCTAGAGGCAGGGACCTGACCCTTCCAATGCTGAGGCTACGTTTATCCCAAGCACAAGGACACAGATATTTTTGAAAAACACCGATACCCTGCCATGCTGGTATTCATTGGATAGCTCTTGCCAAGTATTGTCAGATGAAAACCCATGTGCCAGGGGTTTAGACATCATTTTGTATCATTTTTGCATCATTTTGTAAAGGCCAAATTAGCTACCAGCAGCATAAGGACTAGAAATGGCTGAAGTGTAAATTGCCCTTTTGACACAATAGGCGTGTAGGTTGGTATAGGAATATGAAGTAGATAAGTAGCTAAATCAGGATGGGCAGAAATTTTGGAACTGCTGCTTAGGACAGGCATTTTTAAAATCCAAACTAACACTCAGTCTGTCCCTGGGTATTAAGTAATTCAAAATATTCAAAATATCCAAGATATTCTCAGATTACAACCATAAATATGTATTTACTTATTGAAATAAGGCATGATGTCCATATACAATGCCATGAGAATTATATTGAGGTGAAAAAAATCAATTATATGCTTGAAATTGACATTTTAAGAAAACTCCTCACAAAAATGTTTGGTGTCCTAAAGGGTGGTTTGTGAGGGTTTGGGTATCCAAATGACGCCTAGACACCCTGCTGGCTAAGACTATGAATTCACCTACTGTAGAACACACATATGACGCGTGTCCCAAATATAGCGAATTGGGGAGTTTTCGCATCATAGCATATCTTTATGTTAACCACATTAGCCCCCGCTGACAGCGCCAGTACAGTAAGAAAAACGTACAGCGTTTTTTATGTATAGCGAAGCGGAACCACACGCTATGTAAGCTATATATAAACAGACACATACATTGGGCGTGCTACAGTATAGTATTACCTCTGTTATTCTCTGCTGGTTCATCCTCCACAATCATGCAATCATCATCATCGTCATCTATGATGCAAACTGGCGAAATTTCTCCACCCGAAGCTGGAACTGATCCTTCTGATTGCAGCACTTTCGAAATTTCTGGGTAAGCCCTGGAATCTATCGGCCCAGCTGATTGGTCGATTGGGTTTTGAGCGGCCTGTGTCTCACGTTGGTTTGAAGGAGTGTTCCGACCTCGTTGCTGGGGGGATTGCGAGGGACCTGTAGGTTCAGGGGGTTCGGAAAGTCGACGCGAGGTATGCGGTGACAGTGGCTGTGACTGAGGACTTGCCGATGGTGGCCTGACAGTTTCGGTCGGTACTTGATTTCTTCCAGTGTAGACAGAAGCTCTTGGTGTCCTACTCACTTTACCTGTAATGATAATGATAATAATAATAATAATAATAATAATAATAATAATAATAATAATAATAATAATAATAATAATAATAATATTAATGATAATAATAGTAATAATAATAACAATAATAATAATAATAATAATAATAATAATAATAATAATAATAATAATAATAATGATAACAATAATAATAATAATAATAATAATAATAATAATAATGATAATAATAATAATAATAATAATAATGAACAATAATGACAGCAACACAAGCCTAAATATGAAGGAAAAATGAAAAATTAAAGAAATTACAAACATGAATGGAATAAGAAGGAAAATGTGTGCAACTTAAAAACTTGCTAGTCGTGATTTAGTTGTAGTATGATAGAAAAGGTGAGGATCAGGGACTTAGCCAGGACCCGTCCTGTACCTGTCTTTTGGACAGGTAGTTTCCTAATAACCTCCTGTTTGGACAGGCAAAAATTTCTATGATGATTCTTTAATTTTGGCTTTTGGGGTGTAATAACCAGATATTTTCCTAACAAACCATCTTCTAGTACATAACTGAAGTTTAAATTGCCCTTTTTGACAGACTAGGCTATTAACTGTAGCTGGTATAAGGATTTGAAGTATATAAGTGGCTTTAAATCTGGACGGGCAAAAATTTTGAAATTGCTGTTTTGGACAGGCATTTTTAAAATCCTGGCTAAGACACTGACCAGTGAGGATTATCAACATTCTAAATATGAACGGGTATTAACTTAGTCATGACAAGATACTGGTATTTTTACAGGCATTTAATTTTCACTTTTCTATTTGCGCCCTCCCATGATAGCACCAAAATTACATCCTTCAAAAATTAATATCCTGCTTTGTATCAGCTTTGCTTGAGTGCTTGAATGTGTGAATTTCAATTAGCAGAAATACCCTCTAGCAGGGCTGTAAAGCGAAATTTATAGCTCCCCCATATTAAAGCTGTATAAAGTATTAAACTTTGTGCCTAATTGAGGGGGTGCTGGAAGCCTGCCTGCTATCAGCTTGCGCAATATGTACTTTTGGCGACAATTTGAAAATTGCTCTGAGAGAAAGCAGGCATGAATGGGTATTGAATCGCGTGCCTACTTTTGGGGGTGCTGGAAGCCTGCCCGCTATCTGCCTGCGCCATCTGTACTTTAGGCGACAATTTGAAAATTGCTCTAGTAGGAGAAATATTGTATATACCAAACTAGTTCAGGTGGTTTTGGGAGCTTCATGCAAGCATGAATGGGTATTGAATTGTGTGCCTACTTTTGGGGGTGCTGGAAGCCTGCCCGCTATCCGCCTGCGCGATCTGCACTTTAGGCGCCCTGAGTTCCGCGTCCTGCGAGACGTGCAGGACGAGGTGCGTGTCGAAGGGCAGCTGGAGCAGGACGTCCTCTTCGTCCACATCCGTCCCGTCGTGCATCGACAGCGTGACGGAGTCGCACGGCGCCACGCAGAACTTGCCACGAGCTGCAACGGAAAAATAGAATCAGTGAAACATGCCAAATTGAGCATCTCTGTGCATCGGATACTTTTTTTAATTTCCTGTCACGTGAGTATGAGTATTGGAAATGGACCTAAATATGTATATGAAAATATAATATGATTTGTATACAGAATACAAGGCAGGATGAATATATAAATGTCCTGCTGATAATAGTTATGTCAACTCTTCCAATGACACACATGCATGCATATATATACATGAACCCTACATAGCTCGAAAATTGGGCAATTGGCTGTCGGAATGTTGTACTGGATTCAAGATTCATTTTGATTTATTATATACCTCAAGTAAAGATTGTAAGCTGTGATTGGCTAATTGAAGTTCACCATTCCATGCTGGTGTACTCACTAGGCAATGCGACCCCCCCCCCCCCCCCCCTACACATTCCCAGACACATGACAATGATGGACAAATTTTTTATTAGATTGTCAAACATGAGCAACATGAGTAACATGATTCAAACATCTAAGGCCCAGGATATTATTTAGATTTTAGAGGGACTATGTACACCAGAAGATAATTTTAACGGTTGCTACCTAAAATTAATGTGAACTTGTGACACATAATAAAATTGTAAAGAGTTCTCCACTTCAACAAATGGGAAAATTTTGCTCGACTTTTTTCAGAAAGTAAAATTTTCCTATTATTCCGCACTCAATAATGGATCGTTTCAGGATAATCAACTAATTTTTAATGCCACTCAATTCATCCCCTTCTTGATCCAGAAAATAGGGTATGTAAATGGGAAAGATACAAAGAACTAAAAATCAACAAGAAAAAATTTCAGGAAAAATCAAGCAGGATTTAATAGCCCTTAATTCATCCCCTTCCTGACCCTGAAAAAGAAGAGGGTATGGGAAAGGTCAGAGAAAATAAAAATCAGTATAGAGTGGGCTAAGGGTTAATAATATGCTTTTGCTCACCTTTTCGGAGAAGGTCGGTGAAGGACATTGCAGTGATGGCCTTCTTTATGGCGCCATCTTCGCTCCAAATGCGGTAAACCCGACTGGCCGGTGCCGGCGGTTGATTGGTCGTCATGTTGAGGGCTGGCCGATTCATCTCCACTATATGTAGGCGCGATACTAACAGGACCACAAAACCTCTTCAGTACAGTTTTCAACTGGAACTGATGGAGGTGCCTTACAACACCTCTTGCATTTCGGTACGGTACATGCTTATCCTTCTTATTAGTTTAGCCCTTCAATAAGCTCTCAGTATGTATTCTCAGATGAGTACCCATATGCCAGGGTTTCATTCATTTTTCAGTGTTTTTGCGTCACTTAGTGTTGGCTAAATTAGCCACCAGCAGCATAAAGGTTAGATCCACCCACCACTGATATGTTTTAGTCTTTTTTCAGTACATCCACAGGCACAGCACCAACCATCTTCGTCCTCCTACATAGTGTGACTTCTAGTTTGGGAATGATATCTGAAATAAAAAAGACAGATTTATATATAAGTTACCTTGAGCTGATAAATGAATAAGATGAAGGCAAAAGATGTATCAGTAGGGACTTTCAAGACCATATATGTAACAGGCAGGGTCTTAGAAGATGGTTTGTTAGGAAAATATCTGTTTCCAACTATCACAAAGTCATAATTGAAAGTTTTTCTAAGAGAATATTGCCTGTCTATAAAGGAGGTTTTAATGGAACTACCTGTCCAAAGGACAAGTTGAACGGGTCCAGGTTAAGTCACTGCAGCAGGGACTTGACCATGTGTACCAGGGACTCAGCCAGGATACAGAGGTGGCCAACAGTTGTGATTGTCCCACACTCCCCCCCATGGTCTTAGCCAGCAGGGTGTCTGGGTGTCTTTTTGAACACCCAAACCCTTTAAAAAGCACCCCTCAGGGCACCCAAAACTTTTTGTGAGGAATTTCTTAAAATGTCAATCTCGGGCACATAATTGAATTTTTTCATCTCCATATGATTCCTATGACATAGTATAAGCATATCATGCCTTACTTTGATGAATTTAAACATGTATCTATGATTGAAATCTGAGTATATTGTGCTCCCCCTTAAAAATTGGGACGCCCATAAATTTTACAATTGCCAATTTTGGCCACCCAGTTTCTAAATCCTGGCTAAGACCCTGCTGATGACACATTCAAAATAAGACATTTCCTAGTTTAGCACTCCTGTCCCCTTTCTAACAATAGTTATTTAATCTGTGAGGTTATGGTGTTTCAAATATATGTTATTTATACAAACTATCGATTTATAATATTGTCTTTGTTATTACTACGAAGACTGATATGGAGGTGCTATCTGGTGACAATATTCTAACTGAATTTTCGCACAGCTACCATCAAATATTGCCCTTCGCCAAGACCAATTCCCTGTGCTTCCCTGGACACCCCTGGGATAGCTAGGATCTGACCTACATATCATGTCGAGCCCTGTGTCATTCAGTGCTCTCATGAATAATTCCAGGTCCTAAATAGGTTGTGCAAAAGACCAGTGTCAACGATATATAGTCAAAGCATAGTTATACTATCACTCAAATGCCAGGGATTATACACATTCACACCTGTTGTGTCACACCGTAGTCTTAGCCAGCAGAGCGTCATTTAGCACCCAAACCATCAAAAATCACCCCTCAGCCTCAGGACACCAACCTTTTTCTGTGATTGACTTCTTGATATTGTTGATAAGTCAATCTAAAACATATAATTGATTTTTTTTGTCCTAAAAACGATTCCCATGACATTGGATGAGTATATTAGGTTTTATTTCATTGAGTTAATATACGTTTATGGTTGTAGTATGAGTATACTCTAGATATACTGTGTTCTGACTTGAAAAATAGGACGCTCAAAAATCTAACAATTGATTGCCAATATTGGGCACCCTGTTTCTAAATCCAGGCTAATCCATTTTCTAAATCCTGGCTAATCCTGACTGGTCCAACACTGCCAAATTTGATGATATGCTTCTCACAAAAGCAATCATCAGAAAATATTAGTAGTGTTTACTAAGAATTAGCCAACAACTCTCATTCAAATATTTTTTTCCAATTTGTGCCTGATACCTCGGTTATTTTCAAAAGTTCTCGAGTATTAGAAAAGTATTTCATAAGTCTCAGAGATCCAGATGATCCATGGCAGGGAGATCTCCAGGCCTGAAAGGGTTAAGTATGAGATATGCATTATATTAAACTGTATGTGTCACACAACTCTCATTAAAATATTTTTTCCAATTTGTGCTTGAAACCTCAGTTATTTTCACAAGTCCTAGGGTATCAGAAAAGTATGTCAAATGTATCAGAGATTCAAGGCAAGGAGATCTCCAGGCCTGAAAGGGTTAAGTATGAGATATGCATGTTGCCTAGAACCATTAAACTGTATGTGTCACACATAAACTGGCTACTGAGTGTCTTACCATATGGCTTCCTTATAAACAATGACTTTAACCCCTTCCTGCTCAGTGTCTGGGTGGTCTAAGGCCTAAAAAAAGAAATTGTTTGTTTCCTGTAACGGTCCGAGAAAAAATAGGGTAGGAAGGTCTGTAAAAAAAATGTTTTGCATTATTTTTTTGGTCAAAAATGTGTGTTTTATGCATGTTTTACGTTGATTCGGAGTTGGGAGGGCAGAAAAAACTTTAGGGTAGGGATTTTTTTGAATAAAAACTTGTTAGGGTAGGGTTACAGGAAACAAACAACTTTTTTTTATGTCTAACTAGGGCTTGATATGGAAATTGTTAGACTAGCTCCTAGTCTATGATTTACTTAGATATTGCTTTTCTCTGTTCTGGTCTATCTTTTGCTCAATATTTAGGTGTTAGTTTTAGTTGCTGTTGATAGATGGCGCCAGTGGTGGTCACCCTGGTCAGTCAGAATCAAGAAATCCAAATAGACCATGCTGGCCACCTGGTGAGCTAATATAGAACTAAATATGGGTAGACATTTTTGAATGGTATATAAACATTAAGTGAGTTATTTGAGAAGTGATAAATTTTCTTGGCCTAGGACTAGGCTAGGAAATTGTGTGAAACAGAAGTGACGCCTTAAATATACAAGACTCACTATATATATTATAGTGAGTCTTAAAGCTTTTCATGATTGATCAGATAAATAGATTGTACATTGTATATGATGAATGTCTATCTGATAATGTTTATGAGTATATATATGATTGTATTTGGTCCCTTATAAGACTGGCCGGATTTTAAACACTGATAAAAATAAATGGTCAAAAACAAGATTTCTGGTTATCATATATATTTTGGGCGCCTAGTCTGAAAATCTAGGAACCCACAGCAAAATCTAGGGTCAAATGCCCCTGGGCCCCTGGGGAAGTTGAACCCTGCCTTCAAGATTGTGACAGAATCCTACCAACAATGTAGCAACCTTAATTGTAATTGCAAAGTATTAATGGGTAATTAATGTTTTACTGTTCGGTCCCCTCAGGCTATGATTATACAAAAGATGAAGTTGATGACAATTAAGTAAGCAGGCAGTCTTAGCCAGGATTTAGAAACTGGGCCCCCAAAATAGGGAATTGTAAAATTTCTGGGCGTCCAAATTTTTAAGGGGGACCACAAAATACTCAGATTAGACCCATAAACTGTACATCTATAGATTTATTAAACTAGGGCATGATATCCTTATACAGTGCCATTAGAATCGTATGGAGATGTTAAAATTCAATTATGAATATGCTTGAGGTTGACATTTTAAGAAATTCCACACTAAAAAATTTGGGTGTCCTGAGGGGTTCTTTTTAAGGGTTTGGGTGTCCAAAAAGGCACCCAGATGCCCTGCTGGCTAAGACCATGGCTGGGGCTATTAGTGAATGGTTATTTACAATAAAGATGATTATACTATAAAGATAAAGCTGATGACAATTAAGTAAGACACTCCTGCAAACAATGAATAGCAATGCTGGGGCCATCAGTGAATGGATATTTACATTAAAGATGATTATACTATAAAGATAAAGCTGATGACAATTAAGTAAGTACTAAGTAGACACACTGTGACCCATGGTCTTAGCCAACATTTGGAAACAGGGTGTCCAAAGAGAGGTTTCATAGACTTTTGCGTGTCCAAAATAATAAAATAAACCCTATATTTTTACAGATTTTGCTTTTTTAGACCAGTAACTGCTTTGTGTGTCTTATAAAAGTGACACCACAGCTTCTACATCTTCTATCGTCTAAGAAAAGTCATCATCAGCAAATTCTGACATAAATTTTTGGTTGTCAAAACTGTCAAAAAACAGTGTTCTGGGTGTCCAAATGACACGCTGGACGCATAGGCGACTAAGCCCCTGTTGTCACCCCGCGCCTTAGCTCCCTTCATGTCCCCTATCCCCCGTACTTTGTTATGCATTCTGCATCAGGTCCGCACCCTCCCCTGTCCTCCTGTGTCCTGCACAGATATCCTGCAAAGTATCTGGTCTGTCCCTTCCTTGTCTTCCTCATATGGCGAGCGTGCCCAGGTTCTACTCTGGTGAGCAATCATGAGACTAGTGGCGGCCTCTGAGGTGGCTGTCATCGCTACTCCCTTCCATACACATATATATATATATATATATATATATATATATATATATATATATATATATATCAGGCCTCAACGCTAACTCAAAATGGTACTGGCCCTGTAGGACCAGTAACACCGAGGATATACTGGTCCTGCAAAATGTTTACTGGTCCTAGAAATCTTTTAACATTAAAAGAAAAAAATCATTGCTTAAAATTGAGAAACAACATTTATTTTTGTTTATTTTCTCTTCATTTATTTCAAATAAATTTGGGATATTCTTGAGAGGAAGCTTGTTAATAAAATGCCCTCAAATGTTTACTGGCCCTGTAGGACCAGTTGAAGTCTTATTTTACTGGCCCAAAGCCATTTTGGGGAATTTTTTACTGGCCTAGGGCCATAGGACCACTGTTAGCGTCGAGCCCTGTATATATATAAGTTGTATCTAAACCCCACATACAAGCACCCCTCAACTCTTTAACCCCACATATAAACTGTGTTATTAAACTATTACTTCCAACTTAGATGACCAAACACAAAACCAGCCGGTCAATATGAACATGCTAGCCTCAACCAGTGATAACTAATACCCGCTAATAGGCCAGAAATTGGTGCTCTGGGCACCCCCAGGTGGTGGTGGAGATAAGTTTTCTCAGTAATGTAATCGATGCGAGAGCCATGATTGGGCCTTGTTCCCACGTGAGCCCGGGCTGATGGCTTATCAGGTACTCCTGGCATGAGTCCAGCACTTAACTATAGGGCATATAGTAATTGGTGTCTCACTACATATCCATTCTTTTCTTCATCCAAGCAGAGAGATACATACCCTTGATCCGCAACCCCATAGGCACAGCATGCTAGTACCTAGAGTGTGTGCGCCTCGAGTTACGCGGTGTAGACTGGGGAAGTATTGGTGACGTGATTTTTTCAGAAAGAGGCTGGCAGCATGTTGGCTGGAATCCAGGCATGCGCAACTGGTTTCGTGGCAATTTCAGTCTGACCCAGGGCCTGTAACCCGAGCGCCGATCGGTTCCTGAATTAGATGGGCTCAGCAGGCAGCCAATCCTGGGGGTTCACATGTTATCTATGACTCATAGAGAGGCAGCGATATTTGATGACGCATGCACAGTACCCACTCCCTGTCTACTACTCCCAGATCCAAGCTTCCAACAAGAATGCCACAACACCATTACTCCATGTAACATCTCCCCTCATGTACCCTCCATGCCCACATGTTCTGGACAGCACCCTTCACGTTGGTATACAGCCCCCTTCCTCTGTATTGTTTAGTATGAAACAAGATCAACTGTTATAATAGACAACTTGCTAATAACATGTAAGCAAACAAAACACACCCTTGTGCCTTCTTTCCCTTTTTTACCCTTCTCTCTTCTTCATCATTTTCTTCACCCCTTCTCCCACCATTCTGGCTAGTTCTTCCGATGGTTCCCAAACCAGACCTACTATCTCCTTGAGCTATGTTATGTAAGCAACCTGAACCTCAATTGTGATTGCCAAGGAAGGTGTGAATAATGTTTATCTCTCGCCTGTTGCAAGATAAACCCCTATATTTGGTGGCCACATTCATCCAAAAATAAAGTTTTTAGTTTTTTAATGAGATGCATTTTTTCTGTTAGCCTAGCATGTGTAGTTTGATAATTTGATATGGAAAAGATAACTTAAGCCCCATTCTCAGAGAATTTGAGTGACATTTTACCCACCTTGAAGTGCTCTTCGGACGGGACAAGTGAACTATTTACTGATGCAAAGCTGTAAATATGTAGCCTGAAATTGTTTGATATTTAGCTTTAAGTCTAGAAATAACTTTCTATTACTATTAGTAGGTCAAAATGATGTCTATCACAATGAATATAATGCTTTTTTGATTTTGAAATTGCACAAATATGTGTTTTCTACAAATCTTACAATAATACTAGGACGGACAGTGAAACAAAACACAGCTTAGGAGCAACTATTTTCTCTGTTATTTGTCAATGAAAATAGCAAGAACTGAATTACTAAGAGACAACAATAAACAGTTGCAGGAACATGTTAAGACAAACATTTATTAACATATCAGATATGGCTATTGCCCTTTAGGAGCTATTCGGACGGGACATCAGAACTCTTCGGACGGGACATCATCCCTTTAATTCCCAAGGCACAAACTGTACAAGGGGATGGTATTTCCGAAATCATGTTAAATGGGAAATACACAATTTCCCTACCTTTTAAGATTGAATTACTGTAGTAAATGTATCAGTAGGGACATTATAGCTAGTATATAAATCATTTGAGGGACATTAAAAACTTCAACTTAAGAGTTGGTTAGAATGTAGAGGTTTACCAAGATCAGGTCTGAAGAGCGTACTCATTGACAGGTAATTCACACACACACACACACACATATATCTATCTATCTATCTATCTATCTATCTATCTATCTATCTATCTATCTATATATATATATATATATATATATATATATATATATATATATATATATATATATATATATACTAGTATATATTTATTGTGTGTGTTTATTGGATAGAATGGGCCATTCGATCAATAAATACACCTTTTGAGTTAAAGGTTCTTGAAAATGGGTACAATGTAAGCAGGTGGACTTTTACTGTGGTAAAATATATGCTGAATACTTTGAAATGAGACCCCCCTAGAGGTGTTTGAGTGGTTCAATGAAACCCCTTTTAGAATTCAAAATGTTTATCTTCCTGTCAAGAATGGTTCCTTTTCTTAATCTTTGCTTGAAATCAATCAGAATATCTCTCTCTCTTTTAAAACAAACCTCCTCATGGGGTCCAAACTCTGTTCAAATAAATTCTGGTACCATTCCTATAAAGCTGTGGTGACACTGATGTGATGATTTAAAATAAATTTGAATGAATCACTGTGCCCTTGATCTTGAACAAAGTGAGCACTGTATACAAAGGTATATTTAGTAATGGACAAAATATCAAAGTTTTGCCTGGAACATGGTTGGATCCATCCTTTGTACTTTTCTGTATCTTGATTAGCCTTTGAGAATGGAATGAAAATTACACTGTATATACTTTTTATCTGGAAATCTAAAGCCATAAGTGCAGTATCATAGCAACATTGCTTGACCGCCAAAATAAAATCATAAAAACAACCTGCCTGATCATCTCACTACATACTGAAAAGGCTATCTGGTGCTACACAAAGTCCCAACACCACCAAGTGATGACATCACAATCTATAAATAACTTATGGGTCTACCCTATAGATACAGATGCTTTTTTTAAGAAGTAGAAGTATGATGGGTGGGAGGGGGGAGGTGCCAATACCAGCTGAAGTAAGGTTAGTCTCTCAATTTTCCTACAGAACAATTAAATTCTTAAAAGGTGTTCAGACCTGACAGTCATGAAATTGAGAAATATATACTGTATTTTGCTAAAAATAACCTTTCAAAATAAGATGCAGCTCAATTGAAATTTATGAGATAATGAAAGAATACCAATTGAGGCCATCAAAGTGTTGAGGTTATGCTGGTTGTCTTTTATATACATATATATATATATATATATATATATATATATATATATATATATTATATATATATATATATATATATATATATATATATATATATATATATATATATATATATATATATGTGTGTGTGTGTGTGTATATTCACACTCTACCTAAGATTTGAATACTTATCTCCTCGAACAGAGTACACCTCACCATGATATTATGCCCGCCCCTCTGTCCTGGGCCCCCCCCCCCCCCCCCACCCTACCCTATGACCTTTCCTCAAATCTCAGCAATATCCTGCACAATCCCATCCACCCCTCCTGCCCCCCTCGAAAGGCCTCTCAAATATTTATGGCCGCATAGGCTTAATACAGCCCCTTCTGTCTGTATTTGTGTGATTGGTACCCTATATAATTTTGTCTTGAAGAAGCTCTTCGGACGGGACATTGTTTTTGGCATCACCCAATTGCTTCCAAATGAACTTTAAAAGATATTCCCTGTATGGGTACTGTACCATTATCTGTTTAATGAACCATGAACGGTCTAATTGTATCATTACATAGTTTTAAGGCACCTAGTTCACTTTTAACATCTTATAAACTGACTATTCAGTTCCCCACTCAGAGAGCTCTTCGGACGGGACAAAACCCCTTTTCCAAAAAAAGGGATTTTATTATATAAAAAAGTGTTTGATGATTTTTCTTTTTGGATGATCTTTTAGACAGGATAGACACCCTCACATGAGTAAAGGAAATTTGCAAGAAAATACTAAGCCCATCCCATAAGTGAACAAATAAGAAAACTCTTCGGACGGGACAAATTATGTTTCGGAAACAGTAAATAATTTTTTCCCCTAGGAAAATGACGTGTTCAAATTATTTTTGTGTCATGTATGTAGGCTACTCCAACGGACCTTGTGCCCACTACCCTATTTCTGTGAAATCTCACTACCATTTAGGAGAACACATGGCTCTTCGGATGGGACAACCTTGTTTCGGAAATTCATCTGAGGAAACATAGTTGGTTTCCCACAAAATACAGTTGAACATCTTTAATTATCCGCATGGTTTTTAGAGAGGTACGACATTAGTTTATCAGAAAATATCAAAATTACTAATCTCTAATAGAGGTATAGAAGTAGTATACTATCGTGCATTTACCCATTGAAAAAAAAGGTAAAAATGTAACATAAATACATGAAAATGGCAAATAACCTATCTCTCTGCCAAAAGGCATCTGGAAAATGGCACTTTGGCAGCTGCACAACTGATGTATGCCTTGATGTTTGACACATGACAAAGCCCAAAGTTGACAACATTTGTAAACATAATTGCTGTCTACTTTTAGACAAAATTTGTTTTGGCCATTTGTTACAGCCTATTTTGGCCATTTTGATACATAATTTACTCATTTTTTCTAACATAGGGTTGTTACACACCAATGATATTATGTATCAAAACTTACCTTACTTGTCCCTATGTATTGGCATTAGGTACCAGACAGAATATTGTTTTGATCTAGATTTGGGTCTATAAACACCATTTTAGGGGGTTTATCTTGCAACAGGCGCTCTATATCTGTTCATTCCCATTATCGCTCACTTACAACAATAACTTTCTTCTATTTGTTGCTACTACGAAGCCTATCAAGCTTTCCAAATTAGACGGTTTTTGAAAGATCACTTTACCTCATCTTTTGCAATCCTTGTTTCATATCCTAATGGCCATCTATGGCGAGATGCGCTGAGACAAAGTAAGGGAACGTGTGTGTATGGAAGACATGGATTTACGAGCGAGGGAAAACAGGTGGGTATTATCTCTGACGTCATCAGTAGCTTGAACATTCAGTAGGTGGTGCCATCGTGTGACAACAAAATGAGACACCAAATTCAATAGAGTTCTGTTTTGATGCAAATGATAGCAACGAGAGGTTTCATACACTTTAAATAAAATCCATTCCCATTCGAGAAAAATATTCACTAAATTAGTATGACTATACGGGCTCTCCCCCACAAAAAAGACTGAGGGGGGGGGGGGGGGGGATAGACCAGGAGACTTGCCCCCTTATAGGCTGTCCGTTCCGTTTGCCGTATAGGTGAGGCCCGTCAGAGCAACAATAGCATAGTGCCGTAACGTTACGGCACGGAGGGTCTGGGGGGGGGGGGGGGGGGGGGGGGGGGGGGACTTCGATTTTTGGACACCGCACCAATGATTATTTTTTTCAACAAGACTCCTCCAATGACTTGAAATTTCTAAAAGACCACCCACGATATTTTTGAATATGGACACCCATAAACAATGTCATCTTTGTTGTTTTTTTAACCCCCACCTACAATGATTTTTCAAAAGGACTCAGCCTGCATTGATTTTGAATTTTCAAAGGAGCCCCCATATATATATTTTTTTATTCCATGTACTTATTAACAGCCACTGAGACCTAATAGGCAACACTGATCGTAACACGCGAGGGCTTGGGGGTTGTGTGGGGAACCCCGCCGTCTAATAAGTCTCGGCCTGCAGCTTCGACTATTGGACACCTCATCTCATGTTTTCAATCAGAGTTGCCTGGTATGGACTTTGTCCAGCTGTCCCTAGAACAGAACCAAGATAAGCTATAATAGTTCACATTTTTTAAATTTCAAACAATCAACATTCAAGAATGAAATACAAACTCCTCCTGTTGAAGACCATGCATTACACAGGATGGCCGAGTGTCACATAGATGTTGAATCTCTGTTGTCGTCGTTTGTTATTTTCCTACAAACACCCCCGGCAAACACTCCCCGCCAATGTTTATCATTTTCTTAACCCATAAATGATTTGGAGTTCCTCCAGTAATTTTCGCCTGGAAGAATGATACTTTTGACAACAACTGTATATCTGAGAAGGATTTTACAAAATATTTGAAGGAGATATGTTGGTAATATTCTAAATTACATTTCTCCCCTAAATATTTTCTCAAATTCACTTCCGTCGGCAGTATAGCACAGGAGTAGGGACATCATTTAGGGATAATTTAGTGCCGCGGCAACAAAGGGACTTTCCAATTGTTGCGACAACGAGGAAAACAAAGCCCGCGTCATTGTCTACTTTTTTTAACAAAAGCAAGAATAGTACCCAATCAGACTAAAAAGTAAATAGGAACAACCCCATTATTGTTCAACATAGATATATATAGATAAGATTTTCAGAGCATGAACATATCAAAAAGTAAGAATAAAAATGGTGAGTAGATTTTTTTTACAATTCCATATAGTAGACGTTTCGCTCCATGTGAGCAAACCTTTTTTGAGGAAAAGGCGTTAACTTCCAAATAAATCATACTAAATTCAAACTTGTGCTGTGACAAATCTTTGGACAGAAATAAAACTGTTACATGCATCCGTGACTATTAGTTAATGTATGCATGTATGTTCTTTATTGACTATGGCAAAATACCATAAAATAAGGGTGTTATGTGACGAAAAAATTAGGTATTTGTTACAATGCTAATTGCAACAATCCCAGACAGCGGGACAACAATGAGCTACAATGGACAGTAGATAATGGTAGAACAACCTTTCTATTGGTGGAAGGAGGTCATGTGACGAAATAAAGGAGACAGTAGCTCCATGGAGACGGTGCATGGTGACGTAGGTTATGCAAAGCATAAACTATTGACCGAGCACAACATAAAGAGTATACAATAAAAACGAATATATTTACACGCATAAAACCATCCGAAAGCTGAGAAAAGTGCAGCATTTTGAGTTTGAGTGGTCCTCTCTTCGTATTTTTCGGTGTGAGGTAAGTTTGATTAACTTTTTTCTGATGATAAATTCATGTTACCGTTATTCAAGAGTTTAGATTACTAAATATTGATCACATATTTACTTTAATACTCTATCAACTCAGTCACTTTTCATAATCAGATTGAGAACGTTAGGTAATACATATAGATCATATTGATAACAATGTTCGTGCATTGAGATTAGAATATTTGATTATTTTGGAAAAATAACAAGATGAAAAAAATATTTGTTTTTGTTAATTTTTTTAGGTGAAAATTTCTCATCGTGGATGCAACATCTTGGAAAATAATTTGAGAGACGTGAGGCAAAAAGTGAATAAACATCAACTGCATTCGAAAATATTTCAAAATGAGATTTTTTTAAACTTTTAGTGAAAAATCATACATTTGAAAAGTATTTAAAAGTTTTAGTAATGTTACGGTTTTGACATAGTAGCATCTGTGTGTGGCCTACGTACCAATTTTTAGAGAGTAGTCCCATCTAATGTACATATTTTTATGGATGTGTCTTACACTGTCCTCTCTTTATTGTTATGCCGAGACTACCCCCCCAAATGATGATTATTAGCTCTTTTTCTTAAGCAGTAAATTCCACCTCAAGGCCTGTCTTGATAGGCGAGTGGTCTAAGGCTGACTGGTCGCTGTCCTACACCACTGCCCTAGCTCGAATCAGGTTCGACACGTGTGAGAATGTAGTCAATGACTTGGAACCAAGGGGAGGACCATCTGGCAGAGCTAGAATTTTTCCTTCTGTAGCAGAGCCAGATTTTTTGGCAGAATACAGACAAACTTTTTCAAATATTCGAGGCTATATTTTTCCTCGATTTTTAGGGCCAGAATATTTTTTTTCAACCTTTCAGGCCCAGAAAAACGTTTTCCGATTTTCAGGGAACGAAGCATTTGAACACGTCTTTAATAAAAATTATCAGACAAAAATAATAACTTTAAAAAATAATTAAAAGTTTTATGTAGGTTTTCTAAAAAGTCATCAAGATGAAACCAGCTGACTCACGACTGCTTGCAGGTTTCTTAGTTCAAAACTTTTTAAGATGAATCCATCTGCATCACAGCTAGAGTTTGTGAATATAAAGTGACAATTGCAAGAGTTGAAAACGGTGTCGTTAACAATATATTTTTGCTTGTAGGTTTCTTAGTTCATAACGTTTTTTAAGATGAATCCATCTGCCTCACAACTAGAATTTGTGAATCTATTGTGAAAATTGCAAAAGTTGAAAACGGTGTATTTAATAAAAGATTTTTCCTGGTAGGTTTCTTAGAACAAAAAGTTTTGAGATGAATCCATTTGCATCACAACTAGGGTTTGTGAATCTATTGTGAAAATTGCAAGTGTTGAAAAAGAAGGAGAAAAATGCAAGAGTTGAAAACGGTGTCTATAACAATACATTTTTGCTTGTAGGATTCGTAGTTCAAACCATTTTAAAGATGAATCCATCTGCCTCACAGTTAGAGTTGGTGCGCCTAGCCGAGCAGGAGGGGCGACTCTCCAAGAATTATGGTGATGATGATGATTCGGACGAGGAGGGCATCAGCCTAGTAGCATCTCAACCAATCAATGGCTGCCACGTGATCACGTGCCATAGTGATGACAGTCTTGACGGAAAACCATTGTTCTATATGCCTCTCGAGGGACACCCTACAGATACTGTTAGCTTGCTGCCCCAAGTTTTGTCTGTATCTACAACTGCCCATGTGACTCTCGGGAATGAATATGATTTGCATGAAAGCATCCCAAAAGAACATTCATCCTCTACAAAACAATCAAAAGACATTCTGCCAAATTTAAATACATTAGCGAATATTGATTGTGGAATAGTTGTTAATGCTCAAAACCCACCTATAATCCAAAATTGCAACACTGTACGACACATGTTGGACAACAGCACATACAAATCAACAGGTTTGGACAACAGCACATTCAGAACATTTTTGGACAATACTCACACATCAACACTTAAACCTAATAGCAGTTCAAGTCATTGCAATGCTATGGCACATAACGTGAGTCTCCCCCAAGAAATATTCAACAAGAAAAATGTCTCAAAAAATGATAGATTAGATAGGAAGAGGTACCATGCACACTTTGCAGAAAACGTTGATTCCAAAAAAGATCAATTGGCCAAGAAAAGGTCTATCTATACAAGTGGTTATAAGACACAACTACCTTCATTTCAAACAAAAGAAAAATCAACCAAACCAATTATGAGAAATTATGACCACGAAATGAGAGATTCAGAATGTTTTAACTCAATGGAATGGCAAGCATCCGTTCTAGACGCTAGGAAACAATTTAATAAACCACTAGGGAACAATGCACGTTACCATTGCAACATGTTTGGCATTGGACGTTTAGGCACAAAACAAGCAGAGTCCATGGATTGGGCACCATGCTCAATAATTGGAGAAACTGAATGGAGCAGTTTTTTATATTGTAGTAATGGCCCGGGAGAAGCAATGGAAGGCGTCCAGAGTTATCACGTGAGATCAGAAGGGAATCAGGATTTCATTATTCCATCACCGAAAATTCGATCTAGAAAGATAGCAAGCAGTGCCAAAGGGTCTGATAAAACAAAAAGAAGATCAAGATTAGTGAAGCAGAAAAGGTTAAATCAAAGGCAATCCACAGGACATTCCTCCGAAATTTCAGAAAGCAAAGCTAAGCGTTGTAGGAAGTAGTTGCCATATTTGGACTACGTTTAACTCATTCATGCCTGGGTTTGAAGAGCCTCCAAAAGACCTAGCAATTCTCTCAAGATCTCGCCGTAAGGCATATTCTGAAAAACATATTTGAAGGAGAAATGTTAATCATAACACAGCCTACAAATCTCCTTCAACTATATTAGGAATGCTTGTGTTAATCTGAAGTTACTTTCAAAAGTATCATAGAACCAGATGGATTTTTTGAAAGGGAGCTCGGGCCATACAACGTTATAGGTTATACAGGCAAAAGTTCACCCTAGGTACCTGCAGAACTACAGTGCAGACATGTATTTCCTGCACTAGTCGACCGGACGTCTGCCAGTGCATGGTTGTACAAACACCCACGGATAACATGTAAAAAATAAGCCAAACACATCAATGTCATCAATGCGAAACTTGCGAATCAAAGCTACGGTTAGTTGAGAGGTCAGGGACCTGTGGTCGCATCCATGGCGCGAAAACTGTGCGGCAATCGAGCGTGCGGTTGTGTAAATATGCCTGGATGCTCCCGCATTTGTTGCAGGAATTAAATACCGGCACTGTACAAGCAGATGCCGATAAGTGTAGATCTACTACGTGTTTGGTCTTGTAACTTCGATCAACATGTACGTCACAGAAAGCGTATTCAGAGATGGTTTAGGCTAACGACTTAGGAAGTTAGGTTATTGATAGGACAACCATGAAAAGACCGTACCTGTGTGTTGTTGAAATCGTATGAGAGTAATCAAATACAGGGATTGCTCTCTTTAATCTAATCATAAGAGAAAGTTTTAGTATGTGCCATTAATATCATTTAACATTGCCAACTTGATTGTGCCACAGACATGAAATGTTGGCTTAAAGATCGGTTTTTTATCTTGTGCCAAAATGTGGTATCTGGTTGATGTAAAGATCGATCTTGTTGCTGCCGACTGAATCAGATACTAGTATATAGTTGTACAATTAAATGTGACTGTCGTTTTGCGTAAAGTGAGATGTGAGTTAACTTGAAACTATTTTGCAGAAGATCTCATTGAAGAGAAGTATATGGAGGGAACAGCATAAATTTTCAAAAAAAAATAACAATAACAACAAAAACGGTTATGATATTTTTTCTATTTCAATAGCTCATTGTGCGTTATTGACAGGTAATCTGATAAGCATACTTACACAAACTTAGCTGGGAAGTGTGAGACTTTAAATCTAAGTCTGTGCTAGATACCAAAGTACACCACATACGATTCTGCAGCCTTTGTATACTAAAGAGGGCTCTTGGACAGCTTGTGGAGAATATTTCCCTGGTCCTGATTTTCTACCTGGTTGAGATAATACATGCACAAGCTGGTGGAAGCGATGAACACAAACAGCTCTCTACTGGAAGCTCATAAGTAGGTGGCCATGGTCGCTATATACATGTGCGGTGTTGCTATGTGCCCATTGTGAACGATCCCAAGATAGATTTACGAAAGAGAGGAAAATTGGTTCACTGTCCTAGTTTTGTAACTCCTTGCAATGTGACTCGGGCTTTTAAAAAAGCACCGGGAGATAAAACAGTCAAATAAACTTAACCCTTGTTTTATTTTATTTTAAACAAGTTGCTGTCCTTGGTCTATACTTTTTTCTGAAAAGCTTCACTGTAGAAAATCATACTATAAAATAATCAATATTTGAACTACTGATCGACGCATGCTTTCTTTTTCAATTCCTCGTCATGCCGAGCAGTTATTCGATGAATTATTTGACGTTATTTTAAGGCTTTTGCTACTAAAAATTGATTTGTGCCACTGTAATTTTAATGTGAGGCCCGGTTGGTTTCCAAATTTTGTACTTTCAGTTATAAAGAGTGACGATGCACAGGTTTTCGGACTATTATTATTCTTTTTGCTTAATCAGTTAAAACAATCATGTTTTTAGCTATATTTTCGAAAATTTGAACATTTCTGGGAGAAACAAAAATTTCTTTGTTGCATATAAGTAGTTCATTTTTTTTAAGTAAGGGCCCCCTAATCAAAATAGTGAGGCCAGCCCCGCGCATAGCTATACGTCTAGTAAGAGCTGGCTTGCCAATGTGAATTCAGGGATCCAAATATAAGAGAGGGCTTCCCCATCTAGCTGCCAGATTAGTTCAAATGAGAGGCATCACCAAAACATGTTTGCCTCAAACATGCATTTTGGGTCTCAAACCTTAATAGATTTTATTGAAATTTGGCATGTTCAGCTAGAAATATTACGGATATAAGGCTACCACAGTTTCACCAATTTTGACTTTGCTTTAAAGTTGTCCGATTTTAAAAGATTTTAAAACACCCTTTTTTCAATTTCAATACAGGCCTTAAATCGAAATAAAAAATATATGATCATATTCGAAGAGCAAAAATTAGTGATGATCGATCATACACTTCCCTCCGTTTTGGTCTCGGTGAACTAATTTGTCATCCTTTCACACCTAAAGTTGTTATTATTTTGATCAGAACATTCTCCTCTTTTAAATTAAGCCAAAAGAATTAGTGGTCATATCATGATTTTTTTTCTATGGGCCAACGAAGGTCAGTGTGACAGATTGGCCCTCTGGTGGTCAAAGTCAGAAACGAGTCAGCATACAAACAAACTCGATCACTTCCAGCTTGGTATTCATACGCCCGAGCAACAAACTTCACTTTATGGCCAAAAAACAAAAGCCCAGTCCCTACCCATTCCAAAAATACCCTATTTGTCGAATAAAGTTGTATATATCTCCATTTATAGGCCTCAATCGTCCCTACCCCCAGTTTTAATAGGGACTATGCAATGGTACTACTCGAAGGGATACGCCATTTAGTTCACCGAGACCTTTTGACCTTTCCTCAATATTAGTGAAAATTTAAGATCTGTTTAGGCTTTTTTGGCAGATTTCATAAAAATGGGTAATAAGAGTCAGCCATTTGGTATCGAATTTTCCCTTTCTTATGTAAGATATATTGCTTAGCAATGGAACCCCATTTTATGTAAATGAATGATCATACATATTTTCTGAGAATGGGTTAAATCATCAAATTGAATGAATACGATAATCACTATAGGCAAAACATTTAGCGTTTTAAAACTTTTAAGATATTATTTAGAATAGGCAGGTATAATCATATTATTACTTATTCAATAAAAAAAACCTTATTTGGGAACAATTTCTCTGTACATAAGACCTTAATTAGTCCATCTGTGCAACCACTGGCAACTGATAGGAATGCTGGCCGCTGCACAACCAAACCACCACGATCGTGCCGATTTAATTATAGGGATTAAGATCCGCCGCTGAGCCTTGGTGCACATTTATAGCCGAGACGTAGGTGTTTGTTGCAAAAGCTGAGGCCGCTAAGGCCGAAGCTTTGCAACAAACACCCACGGCGAGGCTATAAATCTGCACCAATGCTCAGTGCCGGGTCTTAATGGCTATTATAGCGAGTTTGAGTGATAAAAATTTCAAACAACTCTGTGAAAATGACACAAAAATCATGTTTTCTAGTGGTTGCTGAGCCTGGATTTGGTCGCGGCTCTGGAGGTTTGGATTTGGTCCCGGCTCCCTGCTGTGAACCGGGACCACTTTAAAGCCACAGAATCAGCTTCTCACTGTACATAGTGTGTTTTCCAAGCCTAGGTATTTTCATAGCTATGCGCTATAATACAATGCTAATTGCAACAATCACAGACAGCGGGACAACAATGAGCTACAATGGACAGTAGATAATGGTAAAACAACCTTCCTATTGGTGGAAGGAGGTCATGTGACGAAATAAAGGAGACAGTAGCTCCATGGAGACGGTGCATGGTGACGTAGGTTATGCAAAGCATAAACTATTGACCGAGCACAACAAAAAGAGTATACAATAAAAACGAATATATTTACACGCATAAAACCATCCGAAAGCTGAGAAAAGTGCAGCATTTTGAGTTTGAGTGGTCCTCTCTTCGTATTTTTCGGTGTGAGGTAAGTTTGATTAACTTTTTCTGATGATAAATTCAAGTGACCGTTATTCAAAAGTTTAGATTACTAAATATTGATCACATATTTACTTTAATACTCTATCAACTCAGTCACTTTTCATAATCAGATTGAGAACGTTAGGTAATACATATAGATCATATTGATAACAATGTTCGTGCATTGAGATTAGAATATTTGATTATTTTGGAAAAATAACTTAAGATGAAAAAAAATATTTGTTTTTGTTAATTTTTTTAGGTGAAAATTTCTCATCGTGGATGCAACATCTTGGAAAATAATTTGAGAGACGTGAGGCAAAAAAGGGAATAAACATCAACTGCCTTTGAAAATATTTCAAAATGATATTTTTTTTAACTTTTAGTGAAAAATCATACATTTGAAAAGTATTTAAAAGTTTTAGTAATGTTACGGTTGTGCCATAGTAGCATCTGTGTGTGGCCTGCGTACCAATTTTTAGAGAGTAGTCCCATCTAATTTACATATTTTTATGGATGTGTCTTACACTGTCCTCTCTTTATTGTTATGCCGAGACTACCCCCACACATGATGATTATTAGCTCTTTTTCTCAAGCAGTAAATTCCACCTCAAGGCCTGTCTTGATAGGCGAGTGGTCTAAGGCAGTATAACTGACTGGTCGCTGTCCTACACCACTGCCCTAGCTCGAATCAGGTTCGAAACGTGTGAGAATGTAGTCAATGACTTGGAACCAAGGGGAGGACCATCTGGCAGAGCTAGAATTTTTCCTTCTGTAGCAGAGCCAGATTTATTGGCAGAATACAGACAAACTTTTTCAAATATTCGAGGCTATATTTTTCCTCGATTTTAAGGGCCAGAATATTTTTTTTCAACCTTTCAGGCCCAGAAAAACGTTTTCCGATTTTCAGGGAACGAAGCAAAAATTATTAAAAGTTTTATGTAGGTTTTCTAAAAAGTCATCAAGATGAAACCAGCTGACTCACGACTAGAGTTTGTAAATCTTTGCTTGTAGGTTTCTTAGTTCAAAACTTTTTAAGATGAATCCATCTGCATCACAGCTAGAGTTTGTGAATATAAAGTGACAATTGCAAGAGTTGAAAACGGTGTCGTTAACAATATATTTTTGCTTGTAGGTTTCTTAGTTCATAACGTTTTAAGATGAATCCATCTGCCTCACAACTAGAATTTGTGAATCTATTGTGAAAATTGCAAAAGTTGAAAACGGTGTATTTAATAAAAGATTTTTGCTGGTAGGTTTCTTAGAACAACAGTTTTTGAGATGAATCCATTTGCATCACAACTAGGGTTTGTGAATCTATTGTGAAAATTGCAAGTGTGAATTGAAAACGAAGGAGAAAATGCAAGAGTTGAAAACGGTGTCTTTAACAATACATTTTTGCTTGTAGGATTCGTAGTTCAAACCATTTTAAAGATGAATCCATCTGCCTCACAGTTAGAGTTGGTGCGCCTAGCCGAGCAGGAGGGGCGACTTTCCAAGAATCATGGTGATGATGATGATTCGGACGAGGAGGGCATCAGCCTAGTAGCATCTCAACCAATCAATGGCTGCCACGTGATCACGTGCCATAGTGATGACAGTCTTGACGGAAAACCATTGTTCTATATGCCTCTCGAGGGACACCCTACAGATACTGTTAGCTTGCTGCCCCAAGTTTTGTCTGTATCTACAACTGCCCATGTGACTCTCGAGAATGAATATGATTTGCATGAAAGCATCCCAAAAGAACATTCATCATCTCCAAAACAATCAAAAGACATTCAGCCAAATTTAAATACATTAGCGAATATTGATTGTGGAATAGTTGTTAATGCTCAAAACCCACCTATAATCCAAAATTGCAACACTGTTCGACACATGTTGGACAACAGCACATACAAATCAACAGGTTTGGACAACAGCACATTCAGAACAACATTTTTGGACAATACTCACACATCAATACTTAAATCTAATGGCAGTTCAAGTCATTGCAATGCTATGGCACATAACGTGAGTCTCCCCCAAGAAATATTCAACAAGAAAAATGTCTCAAAAAAAGATAGATTAGATAGGAAGAGGTACCATGCACACTTTGCAGAAAACGTTGATTCCAAAAAAGATCAATTGGCCAAGAAAAGGCCTATCTATACAAGTGGTTATAAGACACAACTACCTTCATTTCAAACAAAAGAAAAATCAACCAAACCAATTACGAGAAATTATGACCACGAAATGAGAGAATGTTTTAACTCAATGGAATGGCAAGCATCCGTTCTAGACGCTAGGAAACAACTTAATAAACCACTAGGGAACAATGCACGTAACCATTGCAACATGTTTGGCATTGGATGTTTAGATACAAAACAAGCAGAGACCATGGATTGGGAACCATGCTCTATAATTGGAGAAACTGCATGGAGCAGTTTTTTATATTGTAGTAATGGCCCGGGAGAAGCAATGGAAGGCGTCCAGAGTTATCACGTGAGATCAGAAGGGAATCAGGATTTCATGATTCCATCACCGAAAATTCGATCTAGAAAGATAGCAAGCAGTGCCAAAGGGTCTGATAAAACAAAAAGAAGATCAAGATTAGTGAAGCAGAAAGGGTTAAATGAAAGGCAATCCACAGGACATTCCTCCGAAATTTCAGAAAGCAAAGCTAAGCGTTGTAGGAAGTAGTTGCCATATTTGGACTACGTTTAACTCATTCATGCCTGGCTTCGAAGAGCCTCCAAAAGACCTAGCAATTCTGTCAAGATCTCGCCGTAAAGCATATTCTGAAAAACATATTTGAAGGAGAAATGTTAATCATAACACAGCCTACAAATCTCCTTCAACTATATTAGGAAAAGGAATGCTTGTGTTAATCTGAAGTTACTTTCAAAAGTATCATAGAACCAGACGGCTTTTTTGAAAGGGAGCTCGGGCCATACAAAGTTATAGGTTATACAGGCAAAAGTTCACCCTAGATACCTGCAGAACTACAGTGCAGACATGTATTTCCTGCACTAGTCGACCGGACGTCTGCCAGTGCATGGCTGTACAAACACCCAATGATAATGAAATAAACCAAACACATCATTGATCGACCCACGTATCATGTAAATCAAGGCTACGTTCAGTTGTGAGGTCGCATCCATGCCGAGAAAACTAGGTGGCATTCGAGCGTGCGGTCGTGTAAATATGCCAGGATGCACCCACATTTTGTGCAGCAATAAAATGCCGGCACTGTACAAGTAGATGCAGATCAGGGTGGATGCTACCTGTGTGGTCTTGTATCATTGGTCAACCTGTACGTTACACAAACATATTCAGAGGTGGTTCAGGTGAACGCCTTGGGTAAATGATAGAACAACCATAAAAAGACCGTGCCGTGTGTTATTGAAATCGTATGAGAGTAATCATACACAGGGATTGCTCTCTTTAATCTAATCATGAGAGAAAGTTTTGGTATGTGCCATTAATATCATTTAACATTGCCAACTTGATTGTGCCACAGACATGAAATATTGGCTTAAAGATCGGTTTTGTATCTTGTGCCAAAATGTGGTATCTGGTTGATGTAAAGATCGATCATATTGCTGCCGACTGAAGTATAGACAATTGTACAATTAAATGTGACTGTCGTTTTGCGTAAAGTGAGATGTGAGTTAACTTGAAACTATTTTGCAGAAGATCTCATCGAAGAGAAGTATATGGAGGGAACAGCATAAATTTGCAAAAATAAATAACAACAACAACAAAAACGGTTATGATATTTTTATTTCAATAGCTCAGTGTACGTTATTGACAGGTAATCTGATAAGCATACTTACACAAACTTAGCTGGGAAGTGTGAGACTTTAAATCTAAGTATGTGCTAGATACTAAAGTACACCACATACGATTCTGCAGCCTTTGTATACTAAAGAGGGCTCTTGGACAGCTTGTGGAGAATATTTCCCTGGCCCTGATTTTCTACCAGGTTGAGGTAATACATGCACAAGATGGTGGAAGCGATGAACACAAACAGCTCTCTACTGGAAGCTCATTAGTAGGTGGCCATGGTCGCTATATACATGTGCGGTGTTGCTATGTGCCCATTGCAATGTGAACGATCCCAAGATACATTTACGAAAGAGAGGAAAATTGGTTCACTATCCTAGTTTTGTAACTCCTTGCAATGTGACTCGGGCTTTTAAAAAAGCACCGGGAGATAAAACAGTCAAATACACCTAACCCTTTTTTTATTTCATTTTAAACAAGTTGCTGTCCTTGGTCTATACTTTTTTCTGAAAAGCTTCATTGTAGAAAATCATACTGTAAAATAAAAAATATGTTGACTACTGGCGCATGCTTTCTTTTTCAATTCCTCGTCATGCCGAGCAGTTATTCGATGAATTATTTGACGTTATTTTAAGGCTTTTGCTACTAAAAATTGATTTGTGCCACTGTAATTTTAATGTGAGGCCCGGTTGGTTTCCAAATTTTGTACTTTCAGTTATAAAGAGTGACGATGCACAGGTTTTCAGACTATTTCATTCTTTTTGCTTAATCAATTAAAACAATCATGTTTTTAGCAATATTTTCAAAAATTTGAACATTTCTGGGATCCACAAATATTTCTTTGCTGCATATAAGTAGTTCATTTTTTTAAAAGTAAGGGCCCCTAATCAAAATAGTGAGGCCAGCCCCGTGCATAGTTATACGTCTAGTAAGAGCTGGCTTGCCAATGTGAATTCAGGGATCCAAATATAAGAGAGGGCTTCCCCGTCTAGCTGCCAGATTAGTTCAAATGAGAGGCATCACCAAAACATGTTTGTCTCAAACATGCTTTTTGGGTCTCAAACCTTAATAGATTTTATTGAAATTTGGCATGTTCAGCTAGAAATAGTTGAAAAAACACCCTTTTTTCAATTTCATTACAGGCCTTAAATCGAAATAAAAAATAAATGATCATATTTGAAGAGCAAAAATTAGTGATGATCGATCATACACTTCCCTCCGTTTTGACCTTTCCTCAATATTAGTGAAAATTTAAGATCTGGTTGTAAAATAGGGCTTTTTTGGCAGATTTCCTAAAAATGGGTAATAAGAGTCAGCCATTTGGTGCCGAATTTGCCCTTTCTTATGTAAGATATTGTTTAGCAATGGAATCCCATTTTATGTAAATGAATTATCATACATATTTTCTGAGAATGGGTTAAATCATCAAATTGAATGAATACGATAATCACTATAGGCAAAACATTAAGCGTTTTAAAACTTTTAAGATATTATTTAGAATAGGCAGGTATAATCATAATATTACTTATTCAATAAAAAAAAACTTATTTGGGAACAATTTCTTTGTACATAAGACCTTAATTAGCCCATCTGTGCAACCACTGGCAACTGATAGGAATGCTGGCCGCTGCACAACCAAACCACCACGATTGTGCCGATTTATTTCTTTGATAAATTATCGCTTTTCAATATAAATCAATGTTAATTGTTTAAACACCTATCTTGTACCATTCAGCAGTATTGCCAATACACGTAGTACAAAAATGTACGCACCGATCAAACGTGCGACAATTTGTTTTCGTCGGCATGATAAATCAAATGCAGCCATTGGCTTTGGTAATCGATCACCCACGCCGTTTTCGTCTGCTCACAGTACGAGTATTGCCACCACGTGTAGTGAGTCCGGGGCCGGTAAGATCTACTCTAGGTAACTCGAGAGGGCCAGTCGCTCCCTCCCTTGGTTCTCTTTTGATCTGAAGGCTATACTCTTACTCTCCCACTTTTTCTTCTTTCAGTTTCACTTAGAATTACTAGATCTATGCTAATGCTTCAATGTCATTGTTCTTCAGCAATGACAAAGGACCACTTTTTCAAGTTTTTTTAAAATTGCCTTCGTGTGCTGATGTGCCTTTAAACCCTCATTCTTTCATTCATCCATTTAACAATATTTGGGAAAATGGAGTTTTCACCCGCTTGGAGAGAAGCTGACACCATACCCATTGCCAAGCATGGAAAAGACATCCACCGGAGGGGGGGGGGGGGGGGGGGGGGGGGGGTTATTTCACGATTATAGATAGGTTAGTTCGCAAAAGGAAGGAACTTGAAGGATTGGGGTTTTACGTCGCTTTCAACAGCTTGGGTCATATATTGCGATGAGATAGAAACCCAGAACCGGGAAGATATTTCCTTTCCTTCACGAATAGTTCCAAGGGGTCTTTCAGATCAGTTGCAGAAGGACCATAGACAGCCCTCCACAACACCGCCCATTTATATTGCGACCAGTTGAACAGGTCATTTTGTAACCTGCCAACATTGTGAAGGATGACACATGCCTGGATGACAAGCGACGCCCTCAATGGACTCATCCGAATTTCTTGATGGAGTATCGAGAAACGCCGCTTCAGGACCCCGATAGTTTGCTCAACGAGCACTCGTGTACGCACGAGTGCTCGGTTGTACCGCTCCTTGCCGTTGGTGTTGGGATGGGCAATTGGAGTCATCATGTATGACGTCAGTCAGTAACCGGAATCACCTAGGAGGAAGCCGTCGTGCTCACCTGAAGAATAAACAAAGTCGAGAATTAATATATTTGGCGATTAAAGCGGGAACAAAATAAATTATAGTGTGTTGCACATCACATTCATGACAATTCATTACGTATAGACAAGAAATCCTATAACTGTTTAATACTCACCATTCTCGAACTTACGACCAATGGCCGACTGCATGAATACAGTTGAGTCGTGCACACTTCCTGGATACATACAGTTGAAACTTCTTATCATATAGTTGTCATCACAGATAACCTAAAAATAAAGATTTAACTTGTCCAATAATTCATGCAAAAAGCATATTCATTACGTGAACATTTCAACAAATACCTTTTAAAGACTTGGCCATTGCATGGCAGAAAAACTGACAAAAATGCAAATTTTATAATTATGTAAATCATCATCAATACACTAAACATAGCAAATTCAGTTACCATCAGCTACATGGAAATCCAAAGATTGGAAAAGAAATTTGGGAAATCCTTTCATTTAACTGCATGATATAGTTAAAATACACAATCCTTACCTGGGCGTTTATACTGTGAAACCCCTTCCTGCATACGAAAACCTCCTCATTCCTTTTCGGAGCAAGGATTTTTATTTGCGTGCCATCAACTACTCCAATGACTGAAGGGAATCCTATAATTAAATAGAAAATCAAAAATAATATTTCATATGTATGTTTGTGTAGTATCACACCTTGGGATATGTTCCCGGTGGTACTCTGCATCATCAACAGCGTTTTATGTATGTATGTATATATGTATGTACGTATGTATGCATGAATCATTTCATTGTATATGACCGTAAATAACTTTGCATATTAGGACAACTACACGGTGGTACTCTGCATCATATTACATATCAACTGTTTTGGAGTATGATACAACTTATATCTTGCTATCAGAGGGCCGTATCAATCGTGTCGCAGCTGATAACGATTTCAGCTCATGATTGCCCCCTCAAACTCTGCATAGGTAATAAAAACAAACAAACTCGAAAAGTTGTTTCAAACTAACAGATTTAATGTTTTGCTCAAAATGTTGTAAACACATCAACACATTGGTGATTGCATCATGCATAGTAAGATGACAGGGATTAGATGGTTCTTTGAAATATCATGCTTTGGACAAAGCATTGGAAGGGTTCCCGTGGGTCAAAATCAAATATGTTGAGAAATAATGATTTTGCGACAGGTTTAAATCGTTGTAATTTTAAAGACATTTATTTCGCTCAATCTATGGTATTGTCTCAAAGTTGGTCTCAACTTTGAGTCTAAAATTTGAGCCCGCCTGAGAGGAGGCTCAAATTTTGACTCAAGACTCAAAGATGGCTGCCGCACCAGGACAACTTATATGTAGGAGGAGGTTTATGGTCGAAAGGGTGCTGGTAGACCACACCAATCCTCTTGAAAACATGTCAGAGGATGGTGTGTAACCGGTACCGGTTCCACACACGTACCATAAACTTCCTGTGCGGCCTTCTTGCCGGACGCTTGGAACCAGAGACCAGGAGAAATCAGGCATTGCCCATGCTGTATACCGTACTGATTTCCCTGCAGTTCCTTGCGTCCAGCTCGTTTCAAATTCTTGTTGCCGACACAATAAGATGTCATAAATCCACCGCTAGCAGAGCGATACATAGATTCCTTGTTGCAGTCGGAGTTCTGAGGGCAAGATTTGTAGTTTTCCCCTCAGGCGAGGAAGCGGCCGCCCTCCAAAGACGTTTTTTAATGTGGCAGGTTCGTTTGGCATTGTTATTTTCTTGATGTTTTGTTTATTTATTTACCTTGTTATGCTACGAATCCGTCCCTTCATTGCCAAGAATTGCTGCGTTCGAGGCAGCGTTCCTGCTCCGCCATCTTTGAACTGGTTGAGCTGCAGTCTCGCGGATTGTTTACCACTGTGCTCAAAAGGTGGCGCCAGTGGTAAATTTTCCCCATGAGATTCTTTAGCGGTGGCGATGTATGAAGATAGCTTCATATTTTCCATGCATACGATACTTACTCATTTCGGGTAGGCTGACCTCCACCATGTCGGAGTCTGGTGCGCCCAATATCCCCGAGACGTTCTCTTTATCACCATGTTCCTGGAGGAAATCTTCTTCGGCGCCTGATGGTTGGGGGGATTGTGGACCACCTCCAGTTGGGGGGTGCCTCCTGTTTCTTTCCCTCTGCCGGCACCTGGATTTGAAGTTCTTCCATCTTTTTTTTGCCTGATCGACCGTCACCGGCTCACGGTCCTTAGCCACACTGAAAATATATATAGAACAGAAAGACGGAAATGTAATGGATGTGCAGACAGTGACTTCCCCTAATACAAGAATATCATTTTCAACCTGCATACTTTAAAGGAAATAAAAAATAACCTCCAAGCTAAGATATGCTGCTTTAAATGAAACATCACTAAAAGAGTTTAAAAACATAGACTGGAATTAACTGTACCTACTCTCTCTGCTCCTTTAAGTAATACCAGTAAATTAGCAGAAGTATCTGCTACTTTACTCCAAAATAATAAACATGTCCTGAACGACTGAAGATATCACTTATTTAATGTGCCAACTTACTTCCCCTCTACTTATCATTTATATTGCTGGTACACCCTGTATGTTACATTTTGATCATGTATAATAAAGAAAGATTATAGTGTGCAATGATATTGGCTCCTGTAAGTATAGATATACAATGTACATTGAGATATGCAGTAAACATAACAATAAAACAGAAGGAATTCAAATTGTTCACATTTAAAGATATATAAGTATATATAAGTATAAAAAAATCAATGTGACCATGCACATAAACTTATCCTGATGTATCCTAAAGTGTGTTCCCATCATGTACAGTTTAGCACTTGTTTATACACAGCGTGCACCATGATGAAGTTGCTCCAAGTGACAACCAGCACTCGCATGATTTGTTATGAAGTATAAACATACATGCATGTTTTTGTGTACTCACGCGAACATGTACCTGATAAAATGACTTTAATATATCAAAAAAACTATGAAAATCTTTGAATAAAAACACATTTCATCAAACTAAACTTAATAAAAATGTCCCAGCGTGGTAAATTATAAAGAAATTAAATTAAATACTACACTCTGTTACAATGATGGTGCCCAAAAGATTGTGACAACATCAGCTCTGTACAAACATAACACAACGAGACGCCATGATGATGGCATGGTATAAACAACTCCACGGCAGTTTTCTTCTATTCTGATACAAAACAGGAAAACAGCAAGGACATCTTTACATCTACAAGGTAACACATACTTATTTAATCTTTAAACTGTTTTTTAGACCTGCTTTTTAATGCCTCACCTGTTTACGTCCATGACAACTTGATGCCAGGCATCATTTTTCCTTTTTCCCGTCACGGACATTGAGAACTTCCCCTCAATCACGTCATATCTCTTGTTGCAGCTTGCAACCAACGTATCCACCATTGGCTTTGGCCAGTTGGCGAGCTCCAACCATTACTTCTAACCGCTCCAGGTTGGACGTTGGTGCAGATGCAGCCATAATTGAAGCTTGTGACGTTGTGTTCAGAAACACAGCGTTCACAAGTTCACGTTCCACGATCGCGTACACGTACACCAGCATGACGTACACACATGATGTGTTCAGCAGCCATGTTGAGCATGTCAAGCATGGCCACTCAACACATACAGGAAAATGTGTGATTTCCTGTAATTGTTGGGCCTTGTTTATGTATATTTTTAAAAACATTTGAGACTTGAGCCCTTTTCCCAGTTGAGCCTTGAGCCTGAGTCCATGGACTCGTTGGTGCAACCCAAAAAGGGCTCAAGTCTCAAATCTGGAAATGGGCTCAAATGTGAGCCTTGAGTCTGAGTCAGGTTGGTGCAACCGGCCCCAGTTTCACGAAGTTTCACATTCTTTAGTGTGTTGCCATGTTGTATTTTGATTAATAATGACCCAATTCTGGTTATTTTTTGGACATCTCCATGAAGTACGTATAACAACACATAATGCTCATCCAATGTTGAACGGTTACATTCCTGCTATTCTCATACAAAGAGAAAATGGCAACATATGGTAGGATTACATGGTAGTTAGTAGGCTCGATATGTTCAGCTGTGGCAAACTAGTATGCACCCTACTGTCTCTCACCATCCAATGATTCGAAACCGGGCCGAACCCTGTGAGAAAATTTTCAATGACTGGGTTAGGCATTGTTTAGCCGTGCATTCCGGTTCTTCAAACTACAACTGGCAATTTGTGGCTGAATTTGCCGCAATAAGGCAGAAAAAATGAATACAAACAAGTGCCATGCTTGAACATTTATGTCGAATTAAGCCCTTGCTTAATTGGCAAAGAGGAACTCAATATATATTTTATATATATATATATATATATATATATATATATATATATATATATATATATATATATATATATATATATATATATATATGTAAAACACTTCATATCATGAAGTGTTTGTATAAAGTTAAAGTATGTATTGGGCGACAAAATTGTATACATACAAGTTGCTCTCACTAAACGATAAAGAGAAAGGGAGCCATCTTTGTAAGTGAGGGGTGCTGGAACAGGTAGGCATGGAGGGTACATGAGGGGAAACGTGTTAAAGTTACACTGCTGTTGTAATTTTGTTGGAAGTAATAAAGTAACACAGTTTATATTTGGGGTAGAGGGTTTGGGGTTTTACGTCACTTTCAACACTTAGGTCATATCGCGATGAGATAGAAACCTGGAACCGGGAAGGAATTCCCTTCTCTTTACGAATAGTTCCAAGAGGTCTCTCAGTTGCAGAAGGACCATAGACAGTCTTCCACAATGCTGCACATTTATTTAGGGACCTGGCCAACCCGCTAATTTGGGGACCCAGCGGAGACTCTAACCCACAAACTCATGCTTGGGAGCCAGGTGTCATAACCACTAGGCCAAAGCGCATCTGATGAGTTTGAGTGGTTCATATTTGTGGGGTTTAAATATGTGTGTATTGCGGGAAGAAGGAAGGAAGGAACAGACCAGATACTTGGTAGGACATGTGTACAGAACGGGAGGTTACGGACCTGATGCAGGATGCATGACTCAAGCACAGGGGACAGGGAACATGAAGAGAGATAAGGCCCGGGGGTGACGAGTGGCCTGGATGGTAGGGGAGCTCTCTGTAGGTCCTCCCTTGGGAGTTGACCCTGTGGGACAAATGCGGTTACAGATCCAAAACAAACAATTAAACATGGCCGCTTTAAAAAAACGAATTATTCATGGACCAAAAAATACACACAATTAAACTGAAAAACAAATTACCTGCCTTTGCTAATCCCAAAACTTACCGTAAAGGAATCCAATCTACATTTGTTTATAGCCTCAAAAAACAAGACAGACGAGAAAATACCACTGTGGCTTGCGGTGGCCTGCTGACTGAATCACAATGACCTACTTTCAATAGAATGAAAGCGAGCCACAGACTTGTACCCCACCTACCAACAGGAAGAGTGATTAAACAACAAAAAAGTTTAATGCTTTGGCAATTTTTTTTCCTAGCCGCATCCTTCTTGTGCATAAATTGCTTATAGCATCTGTTAGTGTTGCCTTTTGTGACTCATTGGCATTTAACAATTTCTGCACTGAAATGCCATGACGACAACAATCAAAAATTTCACGTGCTTCAAGTACTGACGCAAAAATTAGCACTAATCTTAACCTATACCATTAACTAGCTGTGCTTGCAAGACAATGGAAAGAGTGTTTAACGGCCATCTTGTTGGCTTCCCGGAAGGAAACCTCTACATTCTTTACGGCTTCCCAAAGTGGCTTCCATAAGACCAGAAGCACAATGGTTCACCTTGTGCTTTTCAAAACTTTTGTAAGAGGATCGTTTTTAATGGGGAACATATGGTGTCTTATCTTCTTTGACCGTGGGAAAGCATATCACACCACATGGAAATAAATTATCATGGAAGATTTATATGACATAGACATCATGGAATGTTAACCCCTTTTTATCCAAAAGGGTGGGGATATCCCTCTCTGATTTTATGACTGAGAAAGGGTAGCATTTAATCTGTCAATCTTTATTTTCAAGAACTACAGCATCACCAGCTGTATAAAAAATGGTGTTGACAATTCTCTATTTGTAGATGACGTGTATCAGTCCTTGCACATGGTTACAAGGCATTGACCATTAGATATTAAGGGGGGGGGGGTGTATAGAATCATTTCAGGACTCAATTATTTTTTCATCATTTTCTCTTTTTTTTTCATCACTTTCAGGGACGTAGCCTTACTCAGTTTCTGTAATAGTTTCACACCAATGTGATGCCTTGCCTCAACCAGAGATGGCATTTGTAGGTTGTGAGGTTGTAGGTTGTAGGTTGTTTTCTTAGGTAACTGAAATAAATGTAATTGAACTCATTACAAGTAACAATAAGGTAAGTCACACAAGTAACCTTTACTAGGTGACAGTTAGATGTATATGCAAATTATTGAAAGTGATTAATGATTGGTGAATAAATAACAGTCCATAGCAGCAGCAGATCATTGAGGAGGGGGGGATAAGGGTATCAGCGGTACATTAATATGTTTGCATTAAAAACAAGTGAAACTAGTATCTACATATACCATTTCTCCTGTATAAACATGCATGAAAGTACAGATGTAACTGTAGAATGACCCAAGCACTAATGGAATGACTCAAAAAATAATTTTTTTATCTTGGAAATGAGAAAGTATACTGAAAGAAATCTCTGTGCAGTAAGAAATAAGCTAGTTCATACCATGCAGGCATACAACCCACAGCTCACAGAGTCTTGTTGCAGGGGATGATAAGGGACATGCACTGACCATGCACCCTGGTTGTCAGCATGGCATTTTGCAAATTTCCTACAAACAAAACATAATTATCACAAAGTAAATGCATGAAATATGTTAGTAATGTTACATGGAGTTGTATATAAAATGATGGGCCAATTCTTTAAAGTAACAGACAGACTATCATGTACCAATAAATGCTTGTGACAGTCAATCTCACAGCTTCTAAGGTTATGTATGAAAAAACTATATACTGTATACCGTGTTAATATTGCGGCAGTTTAATTAATGCATACTTTGCGCACCTATGGAGTCCGCATTTATTAAACTGCGCACTATGGATTGGACAATAAACTATTTATCAACAACAACAACTATCATTTGGATATTGGAACCCTTGTACCGTACAACCCTAATATGATAACTTGTCATTCATCATACCGACCCTTTCGGCCTCTGCTGGCACTATATTTAATTGCGATGTAGACAACTTGCACACTCGAGTGTGATCAAACTTGCTGGAAACCACTAATCAGAGTTACTGATTGCAACCAACATAACTCTGTTCACGGCCGGTGACGAAATGAAGATTGCACTTGCCTATAACACAGTGGCTGCATCTGACAGCCCCAAGGGGCTGGCCGGCTTGAATATAGCAGCACCACTCTCCCCAAAAGCCGGGTAGGTTGATTACTCTTGGCCCCCTCACACGGCTTGAGATGGAGGTTATCAATGCGCAATAATTTAACTGCGCATCCAGGGCAGTTGCCTGCTGAGCGCATTACTCTATATGCGCAATATTAACACGGTATACAGTATATATATATATATATATATATATATATTATTCCGGCCTCGTGTGATACGACTGGCTTCACGCAGATACCAGGCCGTATCCCTTTTTTACAAGGAGGATAACGAATTTATCATCAGCTCCCCCCCCCCCCCCCCCCCCCACGCCTCCCAACATACTTGTATTGTTGACAATGGGCAAATTTCACAATGGGACCTAATGGGTAAAATTAACATTATGCAGAGTTGAGACAAAAAGTACGTTCATCTATACACAACTTAGTGCTCCAAACGGGTTTGCCAAGTTTGGATGGCAAATTCGAGCGATTTGTCACAAAGAAAATGAAAAAAGCGGTAGCCAAAGTCGAGTCCCACAGGCTATATAGCAACGGAGATTTTCGTCAGACCTGACGCCGACCATACGGCAATTATTTCTCATATGTATGTGCAACATACCAACCTAAATCCATCTTATTTACTTTCTGCCATCTTTATTTTCATGTATACACCATGTTGGCAGACTAACATGCGCAAATAGTGTTTTAAACGCCAAAAGAATCCGTCAGGCGGCAAAGTGAAGAGGAATGTCCGGCATTTTATTTTTCGTCGCCAAGGGTTCAAAACGAGGCTGTGACCTGTAAAACTTGAGGTCAAACCCATAGTTGCCATGGCGAAGTGGGATAAAACTTTGAGAGTGGGGATAAAACACTTATCCGGATCCTAACATTGCCATTTAATGAGAAGCAATGAAATACAATCCAGTACCCAACAGCAATTGACCAATCAGCTGCGAGTATCACAGTGGAGCTGATGATAAATGTATATATCCCAGGGTTGCCAGCCTGTGCGCAATCTACCCTCGTGCTAGGGTGTCCAAGTCCATATGCCATTGGCGCACAGTGGCCATACGCCAGTGACGCGGCCGGGGGAGCTGCCCGAAGCGAAAGGCCTCAAAGGGTTGTAGATGCCCTGAGATGCATTATAACCCTTATCTGTGGTCATGAGTGGTTCCAGATGATGAAATTTGTTCTGTTTTGATAAAACAATCTACCATTTTTTACCCTTTTTTGGTATGCAGGGCTGCCTGCCTGTGGTGCACTGCCATTGCGGTCTGGGGGTGGCGCAAGGCCCCCAGAAGCCAGAAGGTTCTAGATGCTCTGAGATGCATTCTCAGCCTTATCTGAGCCTTAAATGAGTAATTCCAGATGAAAATTCTTCCTGTTTTGAGAAAGCAAATTTACCTTTTTTACCTTTTCTTGGTGTGCAGGGCTGTCTGCCAGTAGCACACTGCCATTGCGACCAGGGGTCTGGGGGCACCCAGAAGCCAGAGGGTTGTAGATGCTCTGAGATGCATTCTCAGCCTTCTCTGAGACCCTTTTTTTTTTGGTGTGCCCGTCTGACCGATTTTTAATTTTTTCATGGAGTCAGAGCTTAATTATTTTTTTCACTGATCATTAGGGCTCAATTATTTTTTCCGAAGAATTTCAGGGCACAAATCTTTTTTTCAATGCTGTACACGGCCCCCTGGATATCTAATGGTCAATGCCTAAGCTATATGAAGGCAGCTCCTAACTTCAGCTAAAAGAAATTGAGTAGTGGGATGATATTTTTTTTAATTCTCTAGATAAAGGACTGTCTGTATGCAATTTGATAGAAAAAGGGACATATCATCTCTTTATCCTTACTTAGATTGTATAATAGCCTGTTTCCTGTAAAAAGGAAACAAAGTTCCATGGTTTTTACTAGATTCAAAACTAACATTTGTCTTTTTAATATGAAGTGCCTTAAGGAAAAGTGTGTCAAAGCGAATTTATTGAGTTGTCTCCAACACTTACTGGGATGGGGGTCATACCGTTCCTTTACAACCATACAGGGCCCTTGTTCGATCAATGTTAGACTTAGGTGGTTCTATATGGAGGAGCAGTTGAAACATTTCTTGGCTCGATCCAATTAAGAATCAGGGTTCGACACCTTGAGAACGCATTGCCGCTGACTTCTAGCTGTTTTTCATCACTGCCCGGCTTCTAGTCCTGACTGGGGCATTTTAGGAGGTTGGCAGCTGTTTTGCTGGGTACTCCGGTTTCGTCCATCACTTACAATTGGTTAATCATGACCTAGCTGCAATCTCAACTCCCATCCACCCAAATAACATCCAATACTGCCCTATTCCTTTTCTGAGTTGGTCATCAACCTTTCCTACTTGCCACTCTTCCATCCTGTCACCAAGCCTACACCCACTTTTGCCCTGCTGTCATTTGATGCAGTTTCCTTTGCTTACACGTCTTTACTCTTATATTCATTTTCCCTATTCTCATGACGTTATTCTATTCTGCCCTTTTAGTTGATTTATCCTTGTTCTTGCCATCTCTGTAGGTTGCGTGCTAGGGGTTACAATGCCTACATAGGTTCCTAAGCACAAAGTTGCAGTTAATTTCCATTGTCGTTACTTTTTCTGTTTTGCGGTTATGTCGAAATAATTATTATGAGATGATAGAATTAATGATATTTGCTCCATCATATGTTACAGAAACGGACTGTTTTTCACTAGTCCACAAACACAACATTGATTGCGAGATTAAGATTTAATTAGATAGTACCTCTATTGCTGAAGCTGTAGCCCAATCCTTTTGATTAATCATTCTATGGGTGTATTGTTCAAAAGGATACGGGTAAGTTTGACTCTCTTCCCAGTCTAAATATCTTACCACATCTTTATCGCTTTTCATAATTGGTTGTCTACCTATTCTAGTGTCTCAACCCCCTGCCACCCAAATCACATCCGATACTGTGGTATGGCTATGTCTTTTCTGAATTGGTCATCCACCTTTTCCACTTGCCTCTACCTCCTTAACACCCTACTGCACACACATCTTGATATATTAATTTGGAATTTCCATTGTCGTTACTTCTTCTGCCATGTTGCTGCTTAGTTTTGACTAGCCAGTGTTGGAAGTAGTCAAGGAAACTGGTGTACAAATGCTGGAAGGAATTCAACAAAGAACACATCTCAACCAAAAAATTCATTCTTCTGGTTGCGACTGCTGAGCACTGTCTCCACTAAAGAAAAGCTCCGAAAGACTCGTTTGAAAAGACTTGTTTTTTGTTATCTGCTTTTTAAAATTCTTGTAAGTGTTTCTTCTGGCTCTCCAGGAGAGCTACGCGATACTGCATTGCATCATGCCTTTTTTGATAATTCTCAAGTCGTGGATGAGCTGCTCAAGAGCAGAACATGTTTCAGTCGAGTTTGACTGAACCTCTGTCCTTATGTCCCGAATACATCTGAAGACCACGCGATCTCCTTCAGCTGTGTATGTTGATATGGCAGCCAACTGCAATTCTAAAGACCTGGCGGTTTTGCCCATATTAGTTAATATGATCCCCGTAGTTGGCAATGCTGGGGTGCAGATGGCAACGCTGCTCCTATATACCTTTTCTACTTGCCTCTCTTCCATCCTGTCACCCAACCTACACCCACTTTTGCCCTGCTGTCATTTGATGCAGTTTCCCTTGCTTACAATTTTTTACTCTCATATTCATTTCTCCTATATAGGCCTATTCTCATGACGTTATTCTATTCTGCCTATTTTGTTGATTTATCCTTGTTCTTCCCATCTCTGTAGGTGAAGGCTTTTAGGCCGTTGTCTGATTGTCTTTGCTTTGGTGAAGCTCACAGCTGAAATTCTTCTTCCAAACTTCCTTGCACATATTTCGATTAAGGTGTATGACATCTTTGAGCTTGCTGACTGATGGTTACTCTACTCGTAAGTCTGGTCATGGCTTTGTGGGTTCTATCAGATAGAATGTTGGCAGCCTTCATTCTTACTCTACTTTCTGCAGGGCCTCTTCAGCAGCTTTAGGCTCAGCATTAGTAAGTATTGAATTGGTGGGTGGATATTGTTACACTATATTCTGGATAACTTTCTGGATTACATATGCTGTGACTGGCAGGAATATTGCAACAGAGTTGATTTCTGCAACTCCCATATGAACTTTCATACGCCTTCATACCAATTGTGCTCTACTGCTGGTGAACTTGATTGCATACCTGGCTATGAGAATGCCCTCCCTTTGATGGGGTTGTTATAGATTCATGACGTTGTTAGCTGAACCTTAAGCTATAAGGTGAGCATAATAGGGAGTTGATACCCCAGGTTTTAGGATTAGACATTTCATTAATCCAATTAGACGTTGTATCAATCCAAAACATTTGTCACTTGAAACCCGGGGGACTAATCTTCCAGGGTGTTTGTACTAGGCCAAACACTTCAGCCTCAATTTCTTTATCTTACATTCATAAAAGGTTTTGATAAAATGCTTGGTTCTTTAGCGTGGCACATATTAATTTATTCTATTCTGCAGAGATCTCATAGCAAGTAATGCTTTGAAAGGCAAAGTGAAACCAGCACTTAAACTCACAGCTATTATTGAATTTGCTAACTGTACACTGTCAATCAGAGCAGCAATAACATTCCTAGCCTTGAGGCTCCTCTTTTGGGTCTTGCTTTTTAGACACAGAGGGAAGACACGCTTGTGGATGGCCTCAATTTTATTTGTATCCAACATCTTTCTTTGAGCTTTTAACTTCTCAGCTCCTAGTTTGTAGTCAATTACCCTTTTTGTTGATTTATCCTTGTTCTTCCCATCTCTGTAGGTTGTGTGCTAGGGGTTACAATGCCTACATGGTTCCTAAGCGTGAGGTTGCAATTAGCATCTCAGCTGGATCCCCATAAGCGGGTAGGCATGCTCACTTTCAAAATCTATGGTGTTGTAGAGTGCTGAATATGCCCATCAGCCACACTTACCCTTCCTTTCATTTTTCTTCGCTCACATTTTTACCCCTACTCTGTTCTGCCCCTTCTGCTCTATTTTTCTTCTTTCTTTAGCTTTTTCCACTTTCTACTATTCCCAATTTCCCCCCAGATTCTGTACTCCTCTTCTGTATATTGAGGCAATTCTTTCTTTCACTTTTTTGCCATTTTGCGGTTATGTCGAAATAATTATTATGAGATGATAGAATTAATAATATTTGCTCCATCATATGTTACAGAAACGGACTGTTTTTCACTAGTCCACAAACACAACATTGATTGCATGATTAAGATTTAATTAGATAGTACCTCTATTGCTGAAGCTGTAGCCCAATCCTTTTGATTAATCATTCTATGGGTGTATTGTTCAAAAGGATACGGGTAAGTTTGACTCTCTTCCCAGTCTGAATATCTTACCACATCTTTATCGCTTTTCATAATTGGTTGTCTACCTATTCTAGTGTCTCAACCCCCTGCCACCCAAATCACATCCGATACTGTGGTATAGCTATGTCTTTTCTGAATTGGTCATCCACCTTTTCCACTTGCCTCTACCTCCTTAACACCCTACTGCACACACATCTTGATATATTAATTTGGAATTTCCATTGTCGTTACTTCTTCTGCCATGTTGCTGCTTAGTTTTGACTAGCCAGTGTTGGAAGTAGTCACGGAAACTGGTGTACAAATGCTGGAAGGAATTCAACAAAGAACACATCTCAACCAAATAATTCATTCTTCTGGTTGCGACTGCTGAGCACTGTCTCCACTAAAGAAAAGCTCCGAAAGACTCGTTTGAAAAGACTTGTTTTTTGTTATCTGCTTTTTTAAATTCTTGTAAGTGTTTCTTCTGGCTCTCCAGGAGAGCTACGCGATACTGCATTGCATCATGCCTTTTTTTGATAATTCTCAAGTCGTGGATGAGCTGCTCAAGAGCAGAACATGTTTCAGTCGAGTTTGACTGAACCTCTGTCCTTATGTCCCGAATACATTTGAAGACCACGCGATCTCCTTCAGCTGTGTATGTTGATATGGCAGCCAACTGCAATTCTAAAGACCTGGCGGTTTTGCCCATATTAGTTAATATGATCCCCGTAGTTGGCAATGCTGGGGTGCAGATGGCAACGCTGCTCCTATATACCTTTTCTACTTGCCTCTCTTCCATCCTGTCACCCAACCTACACCCACTTTTGCCCTGCTGTCATTTGATGCAGTTTCCCTTGCTTACAATTTTTTACTCTCATATTCATTTCCCCTATTCTCATGACGTTATTCTATTCTGCCTATTTTGTTGATTTATCCTTGTTCTTCCCATCTCTGTAGGTGAAGGCTTTTAGGCCGTTGTCTGATTGTCTTTGCTTCGGTGAAGCTCACAGCTGAAATTCTTCTTCCAAACTTCCTTGCACATATTTCGATTAAGGTGTATGACATCTTTGAGCTTGCTGACTGATGGTTACTCTACTCGTAAGTCTGGTCATGGCTTTGTGGGTTCTATCGGATAGAATGTTGGCAGCCTTCATTCTTACTCTACTTTCTGCAGGGCCTCTTCAGCAGCTTTAGGCTCAGCATTAGTAAGTATTGAATTGGTGGGTGGATATTGTTACACTATATTCTGGATAACCTTCTGGATTACATATGCTGTGACTGGCAGGAATATTGCAACAGAGTTGATTTCTGCAACTCCCATATGAACTTTCATACGCCTTCATACCAATTGTGCTCTACTGCTGGTGAACTTGATTGCAAACCTGGCTATGAGAATGCCCTCCCTTTGATGGGGTTGTTATAGATTCATGACGTTGTTAGCTGAACCTTAAGCTATATGGTGAGCATAATAGGGAGTTGATACCCCAGGTTTCAGGATTAGACATTTCATTAATCCAATTAGACGTTGCATCAATCCAAAACATTTGTCACTTGAAACCCGGGGGACTAACCTTCCAGGGTGTTTGTACTATGCCAAACACTTCAGCCTCAATTTCTTTATCTTACATTCATAACAGGTTTTGATGAAGTGCTTGGTTCTTTAGCGTGGCACATATTAATTTATTCTATTCTGCAGAGATCTCATAGCAAGCAATGCTTTGAAAGGCAAAGTGAAACCAGCACTTTAACTCACAGCTATTATTGAATTTGCTAACTGTACACTGTCAATCAGAGCAGCAATAACATTCCTAGCCTTGAGGCTCCTCTTTTGGGTCTTGCTTTTTAGACACAGAGGGAAGACATGCTTGTGGATGGCCTCAATTTTATTTGTATACAACATCTTTCTTTGAGCTTTTAACTTCTCAGCTCCTAGTTTGTAGTCAATTACCCTTTTTGTTGATTTATCCTTGTTCTTCCCATCTCTGTAGGTTGTGTGCTAGGGGTTACAATGCCTACATGGTTCCTAAGCGTGAGGTTGCAATTAGCATCTCAGCTGGATCCCCATAAGCGGGTAGGCATGCTCACTTTCAAAATCTATGGTGTTGTAGAGTGCTGAATATGCCCATCAGCCACACTTACCCTTCCTTTCATTTTTCTTCGCTCACATTTTTACCCCTACTCTGTTCTGCCCCTTCTGCTCTATTTTTCTTCTTTCTTTAGCTTTTTCCACTTTCTACTATTCCCAATTTCCCCCCAGATTCTGTACTCCTCTTCTGTATATTGAGGCAATTCTTTTTTTCACTTTTTTGCCATTTTGCGGTTATGTCGAAATAATTATTATGAGATGATAGAATTAATGATATTTGCTCCATCATATGTTACAGAAACGGACTGTTTTTCACTAGTCCACAAACACAACATTGATTGCATGATTGAGATTTAATTAGATAGTACCTCTATTGCTGAAGCTGTAGCCCAATCCTTTTGATTAATCATTCTATGGGTGTATTGTTCAAAAGGATACGGGTAAGTTTGACTCTCTTCCCAGTCTAAAAATCTTACCACATCTTTATCGCTTTTCATAATTGGTTGTCTACCTATTCTAGTGTCTCAACCCCCTGCCACCCAAATCACATCCGATACTGTGGTATAGCTATGTCTTTTCTGAATTGGTCATCCACCTTTTCCACTTGCCTCTACCTCCTTAACACCCTACTGCACACACATCTTGATATATTAATTTGGAATTTCCATTGTCGTTACTTCTGCCATGTTGCTGCTTAGTTTTGACTAGCCAGTGTTGGAAGTAGTCAAGGAAACTGGTGTACAAATGCTGGAAGGAATTCAACAAAGAACACATCTCAACCAAAAAATTCATTCTTCTGGTTGCGACTGCTGAGCACTGTCTCCACTAAAGAAAAGCTCCAAAAGACTCGTTTGAAAAGACTTGTTTTTTGTTATCTGCTTTTTTAAATTCTTGTAAGTGTTTCTTCTGGCTCTCCAGGAGAGCTACGCGATACTGCATTGCATCATGCCTTTTTTTGATAATTCTCAAGTCGTGGATGAGCTGCTCAAGAGCAGAACATGTTTCAGTTGAGTTTGACTGAACCTCTGTCCTTATGTCCCGAATACATTTGAAGACCACGCGATCTCCTTCAGCTGTGTATGTTGATATGGCAGCCAACTGCAATTCTAAAGACCTGGCGGTTTTGCCCATATTAGTTAATATGATCCCCGTAGTTGGCAATGCTGGGGTGCAGATGGCAACGCTGCTCCTATATACCTTTTCTACTTGCCTCTCTTCCATCCTGTCACCCAACCTACACCCACTTTTGCCCTGCTGTCATTTGATGCAGTTTCCCTTGCTTACAATTTTTTACTCTCATATTCATTTCCCCTATTCTCATGACGTTATTCTATTCTGCCTATTTTGTTGATTTATCCTTGTTCTTCCCATCTCTGTAGGTGAAGGCTTTTAGGCCGTTGTCTGATTGTCTTTGCTTTGGTGAAGCTCACAGCTGAAATTCTTCTTTCAAACTTCCTTGCACATATTTCGATTAAGGTGTATGACATCTTTGAGCTTGCTGACTGATGGTTACTCTACTCGTAAGTCTGGTCATGGCTTTGTGGGTTCTATCAGATAGAATGTTGGCAGCCTTCATTCTTACTCTACTTTCTGCAGGGCCTCTTCAGCAGCTTTAGGCTCAGCATTAGTAAGTATTGAATTGGTGGGTGGATATTGTTACACTATATTCTGGATAACCTTCTGGATTACATATGCTGTGACTGGCAGGAATATTGCAACAGAGTTGATTTCTGCAACTCCCATATGAACTTTCATACGCCTTCATACCAATTGTGCTCTACTGCTGGTGAACTTGATTGCATACCTGGCTATGAGAATGCCCTCCCTTTGATGGGGTTGTTATAGATTCATGACGTTGTTAGCTGAACCTTAAGCTATATGGTGAGCATAATAGGGAGTTGATACCCCAGGTTTCAGGATTAGACATTTCATTAATCCAATTAGACGTTGCATCAATCCAAAACATTTGTCACTTGAAACCCGGGGGACTAATCTTCCAGGGTGTTTGTACTATGCCAAACACTTCAGCCTCAATTTCTTTATCTTACATTCATAACAGGTTTTGATAAAGTGCTTGGTTCTTTAGCGTGGCACATATTAATTTATTCTATTCTGCAGAGATCTCATAGCAAGCAATGCTTTGAAAGGCAAAGTGAAACCAGCACTTTAACTCACAGCTATTATTGAATTTGCTAACTGTACACTGTCAATCAGAGCAGCAATAACATTCCTAGCCTTGAGGCTCCTCTTTTGGGTCTTGCTTTTTAGACACAGAGGGAAGACATGCTTGTGGATGGCCTCAATTTTATTTGTATACAACATCTTTCTTTGAGCTTTTAACTTCTCAGCTCCTAGTTTGTAGTCAATTACCCTTTTTGTTGATTTATCCTTGTTCTTCCCATCTCTGTAGGTTGTGTGCTAGGGGTTACAATGCCTACATGGTTCCTAAGCGTGAGGTTGCAATTAGCATCTCAGCTGGATCCCCATAAGCGGGTAGGTATGCTCACTTTCAAAATCTATGGTGTTGTAGAGTGCTGAATATGCCCATCAGCCACACTTACCCTTCCTTTCATTTTTCTTCGCTCACATTTTTACCCCTACTCTGTTCTGCCCCTTCTGCTCTATTTTTCTTCTTTCTTTAGCTTTTTCCACTTTCTACTATTCCCAATTTCCCCCCAGATTCTGTACTCCTCTTCTGTATATTGAGGCAATTCTTTCTTTCACTTTTTTGCCATTTTGCGGTTATGTCGAAATAATTATTATGAGATGATAGAATTAATGATATTTGCTCCATCATATGTTACAGAAACGGACTGTTTTTCACTAGTCCACAAACACAACATTGATTGCATGATTAAGATTTAATTAGATAGTACCTCTATTGCTGAAGCTGTAGCCCAATCCTTTTGATTAATCATTCTATGGGTGTATTGTTCAAAAGGATACGGGTAAGTTTGACTCTCTTCCCAGTCTAAAAATCTTACCACATCTTTATCGCTTTTCATAATTGGTTGTCTACCTATTCTAGTGTCTCAACCCCCTGCCACCCAAATCACATCCGATACTGTGGTATAGCTATGTCTTTTCTGAATTGGTCATCCACCTTTTCCACTTGCCTCTACCTCCTTAACACCCTACTGCACACACATCTTGATATATTAATTTGGAATTTCCATTGTCGTTACTTCTGCCATGTTGCTGCTTAGTTTTGACTAGCCAGTGTTGGAAGTAGTCAAGGAAACTGGTGTACAAATGCTGGAAGGAATTCAACAAAGAACACATCTCAACCAAAAAATTCATTCTTCTGGTTGCGACTGCTGAGCACTGTCTCCACTAAAGAAAAGCTCCGAAAGACTCGTTTGAAAAGACTTGTTTTTTGTTATCTGCTTTTTTAAATTCTTGTAAGTGTTTCTTCTGGCTCTCCAGGAGAGCTACGCGATACTGCATTGCATCATGCCTTTTTTTGATAATTCTCAAGTCGTGGATGAGCTGCTCAAGAGCAGAACATGTTTCAGTAGAGTTTGACTGAACCTCTGTCCTTATGTCCCGAATACATTTGAAGACCACGCGATCTCCTTCAGCTGTGTATGTTGATATGGCAGCCAACTGCAATTCTAAAGACCTGGCGGTTTTGCCCATATTAGTTAATATGATCCCCGTAGTTGGCAATGCTGGGGTGCAGATGGCAACGCTGCTCCTATATACCTTTTCTACTTGCCTCTCTTCCATCCTGTCACCCAACCTACACCCACTTTTGCCCTGCTGTCATTTGATGCAGTTTCCCTTGCTTACAATTTTTTACTCTCATATTCATTTCCCCTATTCTCATGACGTTATTCTATTCTGCCTATTTTGTTGATTTATCCTTGTTCTTCCCATCTCTGTAGGTGAAGGCTTTTAGGCCGTTGTCTGATTGTCTTTGCTTCGGTGAAGCTCACAGCTGAAATTCTTCTTCCAAACTTCCTTGCACATATTTCGATTAAGGTGTATGACATCTTTGAGCTTGCTGACTGATGGTTACTCTACTCGTAAGTCTGGTCATGGCTTTGTGGGTTCTATCAGATAGAATGTTGGCAGCCTTCATTCTTACTCTACTTTCTGCAGGGCCTCTTCAGCAGCTTTAGGCTCAGCATTAGTAAGTATTGAATTGGTGGGTGGATATTGTTACACTATATTCTGGATAACCTTCTGGATTACATATGCTGTGACTGGCAGGAATATTGCAACAGAGTTGATTTCTGCAACTCCCATATGAACTTTCATACGCCTTCATACCAATTGTGCTCTACTGCTGGTGAACTTGATTGCAAACCTGGCTATGAGAATGCCCTCCCTTTGATGGGGTTGTTATAGATTCATGACGTTGTTAGCTGAACCTTAAGCTATATGGTGAGCATAATAGGGAGTTGATACCCCAGGTTTCAGGATTAGACATTTCATTAATCCAATTAGACGTTGCATCAATCCAAAACATTTGTCACTTGAAACCCGGGGGACTAATCTTCCAGGGTGTTTGTACTATGCCAAACACTTCAGCCTCAATTTCTTTATCTTACATTCATAACAGGTTTTGATGAAGTGCTTGGTTCTTTAGCGTGGCACATATTAATTTATTCTATTCTGCAGAGATCTCATAGCAAGCAATGCTTTGAAAGGCAAAGTGAAACCAGCACTTTAACTCACAGCTATTATTGAATTTGCTAACTGTACACTGTCAATCAGAGCAGCAATAACATTCCTAGCCTTGAGGCTCCTCTTTTGGGTCTTGCTTTTTAGACACAGAGGGAAGACATGCTTGTGGATGGCCTCAATTTTATTTGTATACAACATCTTTCTTTGAGCTTTTAACTTCTCAGCTCCTAGTTTGTAGTCAATTACCCTTTTTGTTGATTTATCCTTGTTCTTCCCATCTCTGTAGGTTGTGTGCTAGGGGTTACAATGCCTACATGGTTCCTAAGCGTGAGGTTGCAATTAGCATCTCAGCTGGATCCCCATAAGCGGGTAGGCATGCTCACTTTCAAAATCTATGGTGTTGTAGAGTGCTGAATATGCCCATCAGCCACACTTACCCTTCCTTTCATTTTTCTTCGCTCACATTTTTACCCCTACTCTGTTCTGCCCCTTCTGCTCTATTTTTCTTCTTTCTTTAGCTTTTTCCACTTTCTACTATTCCCAATTTCCCCCCAGATTCTGTACTCCTCTTCTGTATATTGAGGCAATTCTTTTTTTCACTTTTTTGCCATTTTGCGGTTATGTCGAAATAATTATTATGAGATGATAGAATTAATGATATTTGCTCCATCATATGTTACAGAAACGGACTGTTTTTCACTAGTCCACAAACACAACATTGATTGCATGATTGAGATTTAATTAGATAGTACCTCTATTGCTGAAGCTGTAGCCCAATCCTTTTGATTAATCATTCTATGGGTGTATTGTTCAAAAGGATACGGGTAAGTTTGACTCTCTTCCCAGTCTAAAAATCTTACCACATCTTTATCGCTTTTCATAATTGGTTGTCTACCTATTCTAGTGTCTCAACCCCCTGCCACCCAAATCACATCCGATACTGTGGTATAGCTATGTCTTTTCTGAATTGGTCATCCACCTTTTCCACTTGCCTCTACCTCCTTAACACCCTACTGCACACACATCTTGATATATTAATTTGGAATTTCCATTGTCGTTACTTCTGCCATGTTGCTGCTTAGTTTTGACTAGCCAGTGTTGGAAGTAGTCAAGGAAACTGGTGTACAAATGCTGGAAGGAATTCAACAAAGAACACATCTCAACCAAAAAATTCATTCTTCTGGTTGCGACTGCTGAGCACTGTCTCCACTAAAGAAAAGCTCCAAAAGACTCGTTTGAAAAGACTTGTTTTTTGTTATCTGCTTTTTTAAATTCTTGTAAGTGTTTCTTCTGGCTCTCCAGGAGAGCTACGCGATACTGCATTGCATCATGCCTTTTTTTGATAATTCTCAAGTCGTGGATGAGCTGCTCAAGAGCAGAACATGTTTCAGTCGAGTTTGACTGAACCTCTGTCCTTATGTCCCGAATACATTTGAAGACCACGCGATCTCCTTCAGCTGTGTATGTTGATATGGCAGCCAACTGCAATTCTAAAGACCTGGCGGTTTTGCCCATATTAGTTAATATGATCCCCGTAGTTGGCAATGCTGGGGTGCAGATGGCAACGCTGCTCCTATATACCTTTTCTACTTGCCTCTCTTCCATCCTGTCACCCAACCTACACCCACTTTTGCCCTGCTGTCATTTGATGCAGTTTCCCTTGCTTACAATTTTTTACTCTCATATTCATTTCCCCTATTCTCATGACGTTATTCTATTCTGCCTATTTTGTTGATTTATCCTTGTTCTTCCCATCTCTGTAGGTGAAGGCTTTTAGGCCGTTGTCTGATTGTCTTTGCTTCGGTGAAGCTCACAGCTGAAATTCTTCTTTCAAACTTCCTTGCACATATTTCGATTAAGGTGTATGACATCTTTGAGCTTGCTGACTGATGGTTACTCTACTCGTAAGTCTGGTCATGGCTTTGTGGGTTCTATCAGATAGTATGTTGGCAGCCTTCATTCTTACTCTACTTTCTGCAGGGCCTCTTCAGCAGCTTTAGGCTCAGCATTAGTAAGTATTGAATTGGTGGGTGGATATTGTTACACTATATTCTGGATAACCTTCTGGATTACATATGCTGTGACTGGCAGGAATATTGCAACAGAGTTGATTTCTGCAACTCCCATATGAACTTTCATACGCCTTCATACCAATTGTGCTCTACTGCTGGTGAACTTGATTGCATACCTGGCTATGAGAATGCCCTCCCTTTGATGGGGTTGTTATAGATTCATGACGTTGTTAGCTGAACCTTAAGCTATATGGTGAGCATAATAGGGAGTTGATACCCCAGGTTTCAGGATTAGACATTTCATTAATCCAATTAGACGTTGCATCAATCCAAAACATTTGTCACTTGAAACCCGGGGGACTAATCTTCCAGGGTGTTTGTACTATGCCAAACACTTCAGCCTCAATTTCTTTATCTTACATTCATAACAGGTTTTGATAAAGTGCTTGGTTCTTTAGCGTGGCACATATTAATTTATTCTATTCTGCAGAGATCTCATAGCAAGCAATGCTTTGAAAGGCAAAGTGAAACCAGCACTTTAACTCACAGCTATTATTGAATTTGCTAACTGTACACTGTCAATCAGAGCAGCAATAACATTCCTAGCCTTGAGGCTCCTCTTTTGGGTCTTGCTTTTTAGACACAGAGGGAAGACATGCTTGTGGATGGCCTCAATTTTATTTGTATACAACATCTTTCTTTGAGCTTTTAACTTCTCAGCTCCTAGTTTGTAGTCAATTACCCTTTTTGTTGATTTATCCTTGTTCTTCCCATCTCTGTAGGTTGTGTGCTAGGGGTTACAATGCCTACATGGTTCCTAAGCGTGAGGTTGCAATTAGCATCTCAGCTGGATCCCCATAAGCGGGTAGGTATGCTCACTTTCAAAATCTATGGTGTTGTAGAGTGCTGAATATGCCCATCAGCCACACTTACCCTTCCTTTCATTTTTCTTCGCTCACATTTTTACCCCTACTCTGTTCTGCCCCTTCTGCTCTATTTTTCTTCTTTCTTTAGCTTTTTCCACTTTCTACTATTCCCAATTTCCCCCCAGATTCTGTACTCCTCTTCTGTATATTGAGGCAATTCTTTCTTTCACTTTTTTGCCATTTTGCGGTTATGTCGAAATAATTATTATGAGATGATAGAATTAATAATATTTGCTCCATCATATGTTACAGAAACGGACTGTTTTTCACTAGTCCACAAACACAACATTGATTGCATGATTAAGATTTAATTAGATAGTACCTCTATTGCTGAAGCTGTAGCCCAATCCTTTTGATTAATCATTCTATGGGTGTATTGTTCAAAAGGATACGGGTAAGTTTGACTCTCTTCCCAGTCTAAAAATCTTACCACATCTTTATCGCTTTTCATAATTGGTTGTCTACCTATTCTAGTGTCTCAACCCCCTGCCACCCAAATCACATCTGATACTGTGGTATAGCTATGTCTTTTCTGAATTGGTCATCCACCTTTTCCACTTGCCTCTACCTCCTTAACAGTCCCTACTGCACACACATCTTGATATATTAATTTGGAATTTCCATTGTCGTTACTTCTGCCATGTTGCTGCTTAGTTTTGACTAGCCAGTGTTGGAAGTAGTCAAGGAAACTGGTGTACAAATGCTGGAAGGAATTCAACAAAGAACACATCTCAACCAAAAAATTCATTCTTCTGGTTGCGACTGCTGAGCACTGTCTCCACTAAAGAAAAGCTCCGAAAGACTCGTTTGAAAAGACTTGTTTTTTGTTATCTGCTTTTTAAAATTCTTGTAAGTGTTTCTTCTGGCTCTCCAGGAGAGCTACGCGATACTGCATTGCATCATGCCTTTTTTTGATAATTCTCAAGTCGTGGATGAGCTGCTCAAGAGCAGAACATGTTTCAGTCGAGTTTGACTGAACCTCTGTCCTTATGTCCCGAATACATTTGAAGACCACGCGATCTCCTTCAGCTGTGTATGTTGATATGGCAGCCAACTGCAATTCTAAAGACCTGGCGGTTTTGCCCATATTAGTTAATATGATCCCCGTAGTTGGCAATGCTGGGGTGCAGATGGCAACGCTGCTCCTATATACCTTTTCTACTTGCCTCTCTTCCATCCTGTCACCCAACCTACACCCACTTTTGCCCTGCTGTTATTTGATGCAGTTTCCCTTGCTTACAATTTTTTACTCTCATATTCATTTCCCCTATTCTCATGACGTTATTCTATTCTGCCTATTTTGTTGATTTATCCTTGTTCTTCCCATCTCTGTAGGTGAAGGCTTTTAGGCCGTTGTCTGATTGTCTTTGCTTCGGTGAAGCTCACAGCTGAAATTCTTCTTCCAAACTTCCTTGCACATATTTCGATTAAGGTGTATGACATCTTTGAGCTTGCTGACTGATGGTTACTCTACTCGTAAGTCTGGTCATGGCTTTGTGGGTTCTATCAGATAGAATGTTGGCAGCCTTCATTCTTACTCTACTTTCTGCAGGGCCTCTTCAGCAGCTTTAGGCTCAGCATTAGTAAGTATTGAATTGGTGGGTGGATATTGTTACACTATATTCTGGATAGCCTTCTGGATTACATATGCTGTGACTGGCAGGAATATTGCAACAGAGTTGATTTCTGCAACTCCCATATGAACTTTCATACGCCTTCATACCAATTGTGCTCTACTGCTGGTGAACTTGATTGCATACCTGGCTATGAGAATGCCCTCCCTTTGATGGGGTTGTTATAGATTCATGACGTTGTTAGCTGAACCTTAAGCTATATGGTGAGCATAATAGGGAGTTGATACCCCAGGTTTCAGGATTAGACATTTCATTAATCCAATTAGACGTTGCATCAATCCAAAACATTTGTCACTTGAAACCCGGGGGACTAATCTTCCAGGGTGTTTGTACTATGCCAAACACTTCAGCCTCAATTTCTTTATCTTACATTCATAACAGGTTTTGATAAAGTGCTTGGTTCTTTAGCGTGGCACATATTAATTTATTCTATTCTGCAGAGATCTCATAGCAAGCAATGCTTTGAAAGGCAAAGTGAAACCAGCACTTTAACTCACAGCTATTATTGAATTTGCTAACTGTACACTGTCAATCAGAGCAGCAATAACATTCCTAGCCTTGAGGCTCCTCTTTTGGGTCTTGCTTTTTAGACACAGAGGGAAGACATGCTTGTGGATGGCCTCAATTTTATTTGTATACAACATCTTTCTTTGAGCTTTTAACTTCTCAGCTCCTAGTTTGTAGTCAATTACCCTTTTTGTTGATTTATCCTTGTTCTTCCCATCTCTGTAGGTTGTGTGCTAGGGGTTACAATGCCTACATGGTTCCTAAGCGTGAGGTTGCAATTAGCATCTCAGCTGGATCCCCATAAGCGGGTAGGTATGCTCACTTTCAAAATCTATGGTGTTGTAGAGTGCTGAATATGCCCATCAGCCACACTTACCCTTCCTTTCATTTTTCTTCGCTCACATTTTTACCCCTACTCTGTTCTGCCCCTTCTGCTCTATTTTTCTTCTTTCTTTAGCTTTTTCCACTTTCTACTATTCCCAATTTCCCCCCAGATTCTGTACTCCTCTTCTGTATATTGAGGCAATTCTTTTTTTCACTTTTTTGCCATTTTGCGGTTATGTCGAAATAATTATTATGAGATGATAGAATTAATGATATTTGCTCCATCATATGTTACAGAAACGGACTGTTTTTCACTAGTCCACAAACACAACATTGATTGCATGATTAAGATTTAATTAGATAGTACCTCTATTGCTGAAGCTGTAGCCCAATCCTTTTGATTAATCATTCTATGGGTGTATTGTTCAAAAGGATACGGGTAAGTTTGACTCTCTTCCCAGTCTAAAAATCTTACCACATCTTTATCGCTTTTCATAATTGGTTGTCTACCTATTATAGTGTCTCAACCCCCTGCCACCCAAATCACATCCGATACTGTGGTATAGCTATGTCTTTTCTGAATTGGTCATCCACCTTTTCCACTTGCCTCTACCTCCTTAACACCCTACTGCACACACATCTTGATATATTAATTTGGAATTTCCATTGTCGTTACTTCTGCCATGTTGCTGCTTAGTTTTGACTAGCCAGTGTTGGAAGTAGTCAAGGAAACTGGTGTACAAATGCTGGAAGGAATTCAACAAAGAACACATCTCAACCAAAAAATTCATTCTTCTGGTTGCGACTGCTGAGCACTGTCTCCACTAAAGAAAAGCTCCGAAAGACTCGTTTGAAAAGACTTGTTTTTTGTTATCTGCTTTTTAAAATTCTTGTAAGTGTTTCTTCTGGCTCTCCAGGAGAGCTACGCGATACTGCATTGCATCATGCCTTTTTTTGATAATTCTCAAGTCGTGGATGAGCTGCTCAAGAGCAGAACATGTTTCAGTCGAGTTTGACTGAACCTCTGTCCTTATGTCCCGAATACATTTGAAGACCACGCGATCTCCTTCAGCTGTGTATGTTGATATGGCAGCCAACTGCAATTCTAAAGACCTGGCGGTTTTGCCCATATTAGTTAATATGATCCCCGTAGTTGGCAATGCTGGGGTGCAGATGGCAACGCTGCTCCTATATACCTTTTCTACTTGCCTCTCTTCCATCCTGTCACCCAACCTACACCCACTTTTGCCCTGCTGTCATTTGATGCAGTTTCCCTTGCTTACAATTTTTTACTCTCATATTCATTTCCCCTATTCTCATGACGTTATTCTATTCTGCCTATTTTGTTGATTTATCCTTGTTCTTCCCATCTCTGTAGGTGAAGGCTTTTAGGCCGTTGTCTGATTGTCTTTGCTTCGGTGAAGCTCACAGCTGAAATTCTTCTTTCAAACTTCCTTGCACATATTTCGATTAAGGTGTATGACATCTTTGAGCTTGCTGACTGATGGTTACTCTACTCGTAAGTCTGGTCATGGCTTTGTGGGTTCTATCAGATAGTATGTTGGCAGCCTTCATTCTTACTCTACTTTCTGCAGGGCCTCTTCAGCAGCTTTAGGCTCAGCATTAGTAAGTATTGAATTGGTGGGTGGATATTGTTACACTATATTCTGGATAACCTTCTGGATTACATATGCTGTGACTGGCAGGAATATTGCAACAGAGTTGATTTCTGCAACTCCCATATGAACTTTCATACGCCTTCATACCAATTGTGCTCTACTGCTGGTGAACTTGATTGCATACCTGGCTATGAGAATGCCCTCCCTTTGATGGGGTTGTTATAGATTCATGACGTTGTTAGCTGAACCTTAAGCTATATGGTGAGCATAATAGGGAGTTGATACCCCAGGTTTCAGGATTAGACATTTCATTAATCCAATTAGACGTTGCATCAATCCAAAACATTTGTCACTTGAAACCCGGGGGACTAATCTTCCAGGGTGTTTGTACTATGCCAAACACTTCAGCCTCAATTTCTTTATCTTACATTCATAACAGGTTTTGATAAAGTGCTTGGTTCTTTAGCGTGGCACATATTAATTTATTCTATTCTGCAGAGATCTCATAGCAAGCAATGCTTTGAAAGGCAAAGTGAAACCAGCACTTTAACTCACAGCTATTATTGAATTTGCTAACTGTACACTGTCAATCAGAGCAGCAATAACATTCCTAGCCTTGAGGCTCCTCTTTTGGGTCTTGCTTTTTAGACACAGAGGGAAGACATGCTTGTGGATGGCCTCAATTTTATTTGTATACAACATCTTTCTTTGAGCTTTTAACTTCTCAGCTCCTAGTTTGTAGTCAATTACCCTTTTTGTTGATTTATCCTTGTTCTTCCCATCTCTGTAGGTTGTGTGCTAGGGGTTACAATGCCTACATGGTTCCTAAGCGTGAGGTTGCAATTAGCATCTCAGCTGGATCCCCATAAGCGGGTAGGTATGCTCACTTTCAAAATCTATGGTGTTGTAGAGTGCTGAATATGCCCATCAGCCACACTTACCCTTCCTTTCATTTTTCTTCGCTCACATTTTTACCCCTACTCTGTTCTGCCCCTTCTGCTCTATTTTTCTTCTTTCTTTAGCTTTTTCCACTTTCTACTATTCCCAATTTCCCCCCAGATTCTGTACTCCTCTTCTGTATATTGAGGCAATTCTTTCTTTCACTTTTTTGCCATTTTGCGGTTATGTCGAAATAATTATTATGAGATGATAGAATTAATAATATTTGCTCCATCATATGTTACAGAAACGGACTGTTTTTCACTAGTCCACAAACACAACATTGATTGCATGATTAAGATTTAATTAGATAGTACCTCTATTGCTGAAGCTGTAGCCCAATCCTTTTGATTAATCATTCTATGGGTGTATTGTTCAAAAGGATACGGGTAAGTTTGACTCTCTTCCCAGTCTAAAAATCTTACCACATCTTTATCGCTTTTCATAATTGGTTGTCTACCTATTCTAGTGTCTCAACCCCCTGCCACCCAAATCACATCTGATACTGTGGTATAGCTATGTCTTTTCTGAATTGGTCATCCACCTTTTCCACTTGCCTCTACCTCCTTAACAGTCCCTACTGCACACACATCTTGATATATTAATTTGGAATTTCCATTGTCGTTACTTCTGCCATGTTGCTGCTTAGTTTTGACTAGCCAGTGTTGGAAGTAGTCAAGGAAACTGGTGTACAAATGCTGGAAGGAATTCAACAAAGAACACATCTCAACCAAAAAATTCATTCTTCTGGTTGCGACTGCTGAGCACTGTCTCCACTAAAGAAAAGCTCCGAAAGACTCGTTTGAAAAGACTTGTTTTTTGTTATCTGCTTTTTAAAATTCTTGTAAGTGTTTCTTCTGGCTCTCCAGGAGAGCTACGCGATACTGCATTGCATCATGCCTTTTTTTGATAATTCTCAAGTCGTGGATGAGCTGCTCAAGAGCAGAACATGTTTCAGTCGAGTTTGACTGAACCTCTGTCCTTATGTCCCGAATACATTTGAAGACCACGCGATCTCCTTCAGCTGTGTATGTTGATATGGCAGCCAACTGCAATTCTAAAGACCTGGCGGTTTTGCCCATATTAGTTAATATGATCCCCGTAGTTGGCAATGCTGGGGTGCAGATGGCAACGCTGCTCCTATATACCTTTTCTACTTGCCTCTCTTCCATCCTGTCACCCAACCTACACCCACTTTTGCCCTGCTGTTATTTGATGCAGTTTCCCTTGCTTACAATTTTTTACTCTCATATTCATTTCCCCTATTCTCATGACGTTATTCTATTCTGCCTATTTTGTTGATTTATCCTTGTTCTTCCCATCTCTGTAGGTGAAGGCTTTTAGGCCGTTGTCTGATTGTCTTTGCTTCGGTGAAGCTCACAGCTGAAATTCTTCTTCCAAACTTCCTTGCACATATTTCGATTAAGGTGTATGACATCTTTGAGCTTGCTGACTGATGGTTACTCTACTCGTAAGTCTGGTCATGGCTTTGTGGGTTCTATCAGATAGAATGTTGGCAGCCTTCATTCTTACTCTACTTTCTGCAGGGCCTCTTCAGCAGCTTTAGGCTCAGCATTAGTAAGTATTGAATTGGTGGGTGGATATTGTTACACTATATTCTGGATAGCCTTCTGGATTACATATGCTGTGACTGGCAGGAATATTGCAACAGAGTTGATTTCTGCAACTCCCATATGAACTTTCATACGCCTTCATACCAATTGTGCTCTACTGCTGGTGAACTTGATTGCATACCTGGCTATGAGAATGCCCTCCCTTTGATGGGGTTGTTATAGATTCATGACGTTGTTAGCTGAACCTTAAGCTATATGGTGAGCATAATAGGGAGTTGATACCCCAGGTTTCAGGATTAGACATTTCATTAATCCAATTAGACGTTGCATCAATCCAAAACATTTGTCACTTGAAACCCGGGGGACTAATCTTCCAGGGTGTTTGTACTATGCCAAACACTTCAGCCTCAATTTCTTTATCTTACATTCATAACAGGTTTTGATAAAGTGCTTGGTTCTTTAGCGTGGCACATATTAATTTATTCTATTCTGCAGAGATCTCATAGCAAGCAATGCTTTGAAAGGCAAAGTGAAACCAGCACTTTAACTCACAGCTATTATTGAATTTGCTAACTGTACACTGTCAATCAGAGCAGCAATAACATTCCTAGCCTTGAGGCTCCTCTTTTGGGTCTTGCTTTTTAGACACAGAGGGAAGACATGCTTGTGGATGGCCTCAATTTTATTTGTATACAACATCTTTCTTTGAGCTTTTAACTTCTCAGCTCCTAGTTTGTAGTCAATTACCCTTTTTGTTGATTTATCCTTGTTCTTCCCATCTCTGTAGGTTGTGTGCTAGGGGTTACAATGCCTACATGGTTCCTAAGCGTGAGGTTGCAATTAGCATCTCAGCTGGATCCCCATAAGCGGGTAGGTATGCTCACTTTCAAAATCTATGGTGTTGTAGAGTGCTGAATATGCCCATCAGCCACACTTACCCTTCCTTTCATTTTTCTTCGCTCACATTTTTACCCCTACTCTGTTCTGCCCCTTCTGCTCTATTTTTCTTCTTTCTTTAGCTTTTTCCACTTTCTACTATTCCCAATTTCCCCCCAGATTCTGTACTCCTCTTCTGTATATTGAGGCAATTCTTTTTTTCACTTTTTTGCCATTTTGCGGTTATGTCGAAATAATTATTATGAGATGATAGAATTAATGATATTTGCTCCATCATATGTTACAGAAACGGACTGTTTTTCACTAGTCCACAAACACAACATTGATTGCATGATTAAGATTTAATTAGATAGTACCTCTATTGCTGAAGCTGTAGCCCAATCCTTTTGATTAATCATTCTATGGGTGTATTGTTCAAAAGGATACGGGTAAGTTTGACTCTCTTCCCAGTCTAAAAATCTTACCACATCTTTATCGCTTTTCATAATTGGTTGTCTACCTATTATAGTGTCTCAACCCCCTGCCACCCAAATCACATCCGATACTGTGGTATAGCTATGTCTTTTCTGAATTGGTCATCCACCTTTTCCACTTGCCTCTACCTCCTTAACACCCTACTGCACACACATCTTGATATATTAATTTGGAATTTCCATTGTCGTTACTTCTGCCATGTTGCTGCTTAGTTTTGACTAGCCAGTGTTGGAAGTAGTCAAGGAAACTGGTGTACAAATGCTGGAAGGAATTCAACAAAGAACACATCTCAACCAAAAAATTCATTCTTCTGGTTGCGACTGCTGAGCACTGTCTCCACTAAAGAAAAGCTCCGAAAGACTCGTTTGAAAAGACTTGTTTTTTGTTATCTGCTTTTTAAAATTCTTGTAAGTGTTTCTTCTGGCTCTCCAGGAGAGCTACGCGATACTGCATTGCATCATGCCTTTTTTTGATAATTCTCAAGTCGTGGATGAGCTGCTCAAGAGCAGAACATGTTTCAGTCGAGTTTGACTGAACCTCTGTCCTTATGTCCCGAATACATTTGAAGACCACGCGATCTCCTTCAGCTGTGTATGTTGATATGGCAGCCAACTGCAATTCTAAAGACCTGGCGGTTTTGCCCATATTAGTTAATATGATCCCCGTAGTTGGCAATGCTGGGGTGCAGATGGCAACGCTGCTCCTATATACCTTTTCTACTTGCCTCTCTTCCATCCTGTCACCCAACCTACACCCACTTTTGCCCTGCTGTCATTTGATGCAGTTTCCCTTGCTTACAATTTTTTACTCTCATATTCATTTCCCCTATTCTCATGACGTTATTCTATTCTGCCTATTTTGTTGATTTATCCTTGTTCTTCCCATCTCTGTAGGTGAAGGCTTTTAGGCCGTTGTCTGATTGTCTTTGCTTCGGTGAAGCTCACAGCTGAAATTCTTCTTCCAAACTTCCTTGCACATATTTCGATTAAGGTGTATGACATCTTTGAGCTTGCTGACTGATGGTTACTCTACTCGTAAGTCTGGTCATGGCTTTGTGGGTTCTATCAGATAGAATGTTGGCAGCCTTCATTCTTACTCTACTTTCTGCAGGGCCTCTTCAGCAGCTTTAGGCTCAGCATTAGTAAGTATTGAATTGGTGGGTGGATATTGTTACACTATATTCTGGATAACCTTCTGGATTACATATGCTGTGACTGGCAGGAATATTGCAACAGAGTTGATTTCTGCAACTCCCATATGAACTTTCATACGCCTTCATACCAATTGTGCTCTACTGCTGGTGAACTTGATTGCATACCTGGCTATGAGAATGCCCTCCCTTTGATGGGGTTGTTATAGATTCATGACGTTGTTAGCTGAACCTTAAGCTATATGGTGAGCATAATAGGGAGTTGATACCCCAGGTTTCAGGATTAGACATTTCATTAATCCAATTAGACGTTGCATCAATCCAAAACATTTGTCACTTGAAACCCGGGGGACTAATCTTCCAGGGTGTTTGTACTATGCCAAACACTTCAGCCTCAATTTCTTTATCTTACATTCATAACAGGTTTTGATAAAGTGCTTGGTTCTTTAGCGTGGCACATATTAATTTATTCTATTCTGCAGAGATCTCATAGCAAGCAATGCTTTGAAAGGCAAAGTGAAACCAGCACTTTAACTCACAGCTATTATTGAATTTGCTAACTGTACACTGTCAATCAGAGCAGCAATAACATTCCTAGCCTTGAGGCTCCTCTTTTGGGTCTTGCTTTTTAGACACAGAGGGAAGACATGCTTGTGGATGGCCTCAATTTTATTTGTATACAACATCTTTCTTTGAGCTTTTAACTTCTCAGCTCCTAGTTTGTAGTCAATTACCCTTTTTGTTGATTTATCCTTGTTCTTCCCATCTCTGTAGGTTGTGTGCTAGGGGTTACAATGCCTACATGGTTCCTAAGCGTGAGGTTGCAATTAGCATCTCAGCTGGATCCCCATAAGCGGGTAGGTATGCTCACTTTCAAAATCTATGGTGTTGTAGAGTGCTGAATATGCCCATCAGCCACACTTACCCTTCCTTTCATTTTTCTTCGCTCACATTTTTACCCCTACTCTGTTCTGCCCCTTCTGCTCTATTTTTCTTCTTTCTTTAGCTTTTTCCACTTTCTACTATTCCCAATTTCCCCCCAGATTCTGTACTCCTCTTCTGTATATTGAGGCAATTCTTTTTTTCACTTTTTTGCCATTTTGCGGTTATGTCGAAATAATTATTATGAGATGATAGAATTAATGATATTTGCTCCATCATATGTTACAGAAACGGACTGTTTTTCACTAGTCCACAAACACAACATTGATTGCATGATTAAGATTTAATTAGATAGTACCTCTATTGCTGAAGCTGTAGCCCAATCCTTTTGATTAATCATTCTATGGGTGTATTGTTCAAAAGGATACGGGTAAGTTTGACTCTCTTCCCAGTCTAAAAATCTTACCACATCTTTATCGCTTTTCATAATTGGTTGTCTACCTATTCTAGTGTCTCAACCCCCTGCCACCCAAATCACATCCGATACTGTGGTATAGCTATGTCTTTTCTGAATTGGTCATCCACCTTTTCCACTTGCCTCTACCTCCTTAACACCCTACTGCACACACATCTTGATATATTAATTTGGAATTTCCATTGTCGTTACTTCTGCCATGTTGCTGCTTAGTTTTGACTAGCCAGTGTTGGAAGTAGTCAAGGAAACTGGTGTACAAATGCTGGAAGGAATTCAACAAAGAACACATCTCAACCAAAAAATTCATTCTTCTGGTTGCGACTGCTGAGCACTGTCTCCACTAAAGAAAAGCTCCGAAAGACTCGTTTGAAAAGACTTGTTTTTTGTTATCTGCTTTTTAAAATTCTTGTAAGTGTTTCTTCTGGCTCTCCAGGAGAGCTACGCGATACTGCATTGCATCATGCCTTTTTTTGATAATTCTCAAGTCGTGGATGAGCTGCTCAAGAGCAGAACATGTTTCAGTCGAGTTTGACTGAACCTCTGTCCTTATGTCCCGAATACATTTGAAGACCACGCGATCTCCTTCAGCTGTGTATGTTGATATGGCAGCCAACTGCAATTCTAAAGACCTGGCGGTTTTGCCCATATTAGTTAATATGATCCCCGTAGTTGGCAATGCTGGGGTGCAGATGGCAACGCTGCTCCTATATACCTTTTCTACTTGCCTCGCTTCCATCCTGTCACCCAACCTACACCCACTTTTGCCCTGCTGTCATTTGATGCAGTTTCCCTTGCTTACAATGTTTTACTCTCATATTCATTTCCCCTATTCTCATGACGTTATTCTATTCTGCCTATTTTGTTGATTTATCCTTGTTCTTCCCATCTCTGTAGGTGAAGGCTTTTAGGCCGTTGTCTGATTGTCTTTGCTTCGGTGAAGCTCACAGCTGAAATTCTTCTTTCAAACTTCCTTGCACATATTTCGATTAAGGTGTATGACATCTTTGAGCTTGCTGACTGATGGTTACTCTACTCGTAAGTCTGGTCATGGCTTTGTGGGTTCTATCAGATAGAATGTTGGCAGCCTTCATTCTTACTCCTACTTTCTGCAGGGCCTCTTCAGCAGCTTTAGGCTCAGCATTAGTAAGTATTGAATTGGTGGGTGGATATTGTTACACTATATTCTGGATAACCTTCTGGATTACATATGCTGTGACTGGCAGGAATATTGCAACAGAGTTGATTTCTGCAACTCCCATATGAACTTTCATACGCCTTCATACCAATTGTGCTCTACTGCTGGTGAACTTGATTGCATACCTGGCTATGAGAATGCCCTCCCTTTGATGGGGTTGTTATAGATTCATGACGTTGTTAGCTGAACCTTAAGCTATATGGTGAGCATAATAGGGAGTTGATACCCAGGTTTCAGGATTAGACATTTCATTAATCCAATTAGACGTTGCATCAATCCAAAACATTTGTCACTTGAAACCCGGGGGACTAATCTTCCAGGGTGTTTGTACTATGCCAAACACTTCAGCCTCAATTTCTTTATCTTACATTCATAACAGGTTTTGATAAAGTGCTTGGTTCTTTAGCGTGGCACATATTAATTTATTCTATTCTGCAGAGATCTCATAGCAAGCAATGCTTTGAAAGGCAAAGTGAAACCAGCACTTTAACTCACAGCTATTATTGAATTTGCTAACTGTACACTGTCAATCAGAGCAGCAATAACATTCCTAGCCTTGAGGCTCCTCTTTTGGGTCTTGCTTTTTAGACACAGAGGGAAGACATGCTTGTGGATGGCCTCAATTTTATTTGTATACAACATCTTTCTTTGAGCTTTTAACTTCTCAGCTCCTAGTTTGTAGTCAATTACCCTTTTTGTTGATTTATCCTTGTTCTTCCCATCTCTGTAGGTTGTGTGCTAGGGGTTACAATGCCTACATGGTTCCTAAGCGTGAGGTTGCAATTAGCATCTCAGCTGGATCCCCATAAGCGGGTAGGTATGCTCACTTTCAAAATCTATGGTGTTGCAGAGTGCTGAATATGCCCATCAGCCACACTTACCCTTCCTTTCATTTTTCTTCGCTCACATTTTTACCCCTACTCTGTTCTGCCCCTTCTGCTCTATTTTTCTTCTTTCTTTAGCTTTTTCCACTTTCTACTATTCCCAATTTCCCCCCAGATTCTGTACTCCTCTTCTGTATATTGAGGCAATTCTTTCTTTCACTTTTTTGCCATTTTGCGGTTATGTCGAAATAATTATTATGAGATGATAGAATTAATAATATTTGCTCCATCATATGTTACAGAAACGGACTGTTTTTCACTAGTCCACAAACACAACATTGATTGCATGATTAAGATTTAATTAGATAGTACCTCTATTGCTGAAGCTGTAGCCCAATCCTTTTGATTAATCATTCTATGGGTGTATTGTTCAAAAGGATATGGGTAAGTTTGACTCTCTTCCCAGTCTAAAAATCTTACCACATCTTTATCGCTTTTCATAATTGGTTGTCTACCTATTCTAGTGTCTCAACCCCCTGCCACCCAAATCACATCCGATACTGTGGTATAGCTATGTCTTTTCTGAATTGGTCATCCACCTTTTCCACTTGCCTCTACCTCCTTAACACCCTACTGCACACACATCTTGATATATTAATTTGGAATTTCCATTGTCGTTACTTCTGCCATGTTGCTGCTTAGTTTTGACTAGCCAGTGTTGGAAGTAGTCAAGGAAACTGGTGTACAAATGCTAGAAGGAATTCAACAAAGAACACATCTCAACCAAAAAATTCATTCTTCTGGTTGCGACTGCTGAGCACTGTCTCCACTAAAGAAAAGCTCCGAAAGACTCGTTTGAAAAGACTTGTTTTTTGTTATCTGCTTTTTAAAATTCTTGTAAGTGTTTCTTCTGGCTCTCCAGGAGAGCTACGCGATACTGCATTGCATCATGCCTTTTTTTGATAATTCTCAAGTCGTGGATGAGCTGCTCAAGAGCAGAACATGTTTCAGTCGAGTTTGACTGAACCTCTGTCCTTATGTCCCGAATACATTTGAAGACCACGCGATCTCCTTCAGCTGTGTATGTTGATATGGCAGCCAACTGCAATTCTAAAGACCTGGCGGTTTTGCCCATATTAGTTAATATGATCCCCGTAGTTGGCAATGCTGGGGTGCAGATGGCAACGCTGCTCCTATATACCTTTTCTACTTGCCTCTCTTCCATCCTGTCACCCAACCTACACCCACTTTTGCCCTGCTGTCATTTGATGCAGTTTCCCTTGCTTACAATGTTTTACTCTCATATTCATTTCCCCTATTCTCATGACGTTATTCTATTCTGCCTATTTTGTTGATTTATCCTTGTTCTTCCCATCTCTGTAGGTGAAGGCTTTTAGGCCGTTGTCTGATTGTCTTTGCTTCGGTGAAGCTCACAGCTGAAATTCTTCTTTCAAACTTCCTTGCACATATTTCGATTAAGGTGTATGACATCTTTGAGCTTGCTGACTGATGGTTACTCTACTCGTAAGTCTGGTCATGGCTTTGTGGGTTCTATCAGATAGAATGTTGGCAGCCTTCATTCTTACTCTACTTTCTGCAGGGCCTCTTCAGCAGCTTTAGGCTCAGCATTAGTAAGTATTGAATTGGTGGGTGGATATTGTTACACTATATTCTGGATAACCTTCTGGATTACATATGCTGTGACTGGCAGGAATATTGCAACAGAGTTGATTTCTGCAACTCCCATATGAACTTTCATACGCCTTCATACCAATTGTGCTCTACTGCTGGTGAACTTGATTGCATACCTGGCTATGAGAATGCCCTCCCTTTGATGGGGTTGTTATAGATTCATGACGTTGTTAGCTGAACCTTAAGCTATATGGTGAGCATAATAGGGAGTTGATACCCCAGGTTTCAGGATTAGACATTTCATTAATCCAATTAGACGTTGCATCAATCCAAAACATTTGTCACTTGAAACCCGGGGGACTAATCTTCCAGGGTGTTTGTACTATGCCAAACACTTCAGCCTCAATTTCTTTATCTTACATTCATAACAGGTTTTGATAAAGTGCTTGGTTCTTTAGCGTGGCACATATTAATTTATTCTATTCTGCAGAGATCTCATAGCAAGCAATGCTTTGAAAGGCAAAGTGAAACCAGCACTTTAACTCACAGCTATTATTGAATTTGCTAACTGTACACTGTCAATCAGAGCAGCAATAACATTCCTAGCCTTGAGGCTCCTCTTTTGGGTCTTGCTTTTTAGACACAGAGGGAAGACATGCTTGTGGATGGCCTCAATTTTATTTGTATACAACATCTTTCTTTGAGCTTTTAACTTCTCAGCTCCTAGTTTGTAGTCAATTACCCTTTTTGTTGATTTATCCTTGTTCTTCCCATCTCTGTAGGTTGTGTGCTAGGGGTTACAATGCCTACATGGTTCCTAAGCGTGAGGTTGCAATTAGCATCTCAGCTGGATCCCCATAAGCGGGTAGGTATGCTCACTTTCAAAATCTATGGTGTTGCAGAGTGCTGAATATGCCCATCAGCCACACTTACCCTTCCTTTCATTTTTCTTCGCTCACATTTTTACCCCTACTCTGTTCTGCCCCTTCTGCTCTATTTTTCTTCTTTCTTTAGCTTTTTCCACTTTCTACTATTCCCAATTTCCCCCCAGATTCTGTACTCCTCTTCTGTATATTGAGGCAATTCTTTCTTTCACTTTTTTGCCATTTTGCGGTTATGTCGAAATAATTATTATGAGATGATAGAATTAATAATATTTGCTCCATCATATGTTACAGAAACGGACTGTTTTTCACTAGTCCACAAACACAACATTGATTGCATGATTAAGATTTAATTAGATAGTACCTCTATTGCTGAAGCTGTAGCCCAATCCTTTTGATTAATCATTCTATGGGTGTATTGTTCAAAAGGATATGGGTAAGTTTGACTCTCTTCCCAGTCTAAAAATCTTACCACATCTTTATCGCTTTTCATAATTGGTTGTCTACCTATTCTAGTGTCTCAACCCCCTGCCACCCAAATCACATCCGATACTGTGGTATAGCTATGTCTTTTCTGAATTGGTCATCCACCTTTTCCACTTGCCTCTACCTCCTTAACACCCTACTGCACACACATCTTGATATATTAATTTGGAATTTCCATTGTCGTTACTTCTGCCATGTTGCTGCTTAGTTTTGACTAGCCAGTGTTGGAAGTAGTCAAGGAAACTGGTGTACAAATGCTAGAAGGAATTCAACAAAGAACACATCTCAACCAAAAAATTCATTCTTCTGGTTGCGACTGCTGAGCACTGTCTCCACTAAAGAAAAGCTCCGAAAGACTCGTTTGAAAAGACTTGTTTTTTGTTATCTGCTTTTTAAAATTCTTGTAAGTGTTTCTTCTGGCTCTCCAGGAGAGCTACGCGATACTGCATTGCATCATGCCTTTTTTTGATAATTCTCAAGTCGTGGATGAGCTGCTCAAGAGCAGAACATGTTTCAGTCGAGTTTGACTGAACCTCTGTCCTTATGTCCCGAATACATTTGAAGACCACGCGATCTCCTTCAGCTGTGTATGTTGATATGGCAGCCAACTGCAATTCTAAAGACCTGGCGGTTTTGCCCATATTAGTTAATATGATCCCCGTAGTTGGCAATGCTGGGGTGCAGATGGCAACGCTGCTCCTATATACCTTTTCTACTTGCCTCTCTTCCATCCTGTCACCCAACCTACACCCACTTTTGCCCTGCTGTCATTTGATGCAGTTTCCCTTGCTTACAATGTTTTACTCTCATATTCATTTCCCCTATTCTCATGACGTTATTCTATTCTGCCTATTTTGTTGATTTATCCTTGTTCTTCCCATCTCTGTAGGTGAAGGCTTTTAGGCCGTTGTCTGATTGTCTTTGCTTCGGTGAAGCTCACAGCTGAAATTCTTCTTTCAAACTTCCTTGCACATATTTCGATTAAGGTGTATGACATCTTTGAGCTTGCTGACTGATGGTTACTCTACTCGTAAGTCTGGTCATGGCTTTGTGGGTTCTATCAGATAGAATGTTGGCAGCCTTCATTCTTACTCTACTTTCTGCAGGGCCTCTTCAGCAGCTTTAGGCTCAGCATTAGTAAGTATTGAATTGGTGGGTGGATATTGTTACACTATATTCTGGATAACCTTCTGGATTACATATGCTGTGACTGGCAGGAATATTGCAACAGAGTTGATTTCTGCAACTCCCATATGAACTTTCATACGCCTTCATACCAATTGTGCTCTACTGCTGGTGAACTTGATTGCATACCTGGCTATGAGAATGCCCTCCCTTTGATGGGGTTGTTATAGATTCATGACGTTGTTAGCTGAACCTTAAGCTATATGGTGAGCATAATAGGGAGTTGATACCCCAGGTTTCAGGATTAGACATTTCATTAATCCAATTAGACGTTGCATCAATCCAAAACATTTGTCACTTGAAACCCGGGGGACTAATCTTCCAGGGTGTTTGTACTATGCCAAACACTTCAGCCTCAATTTCTTTATCTTACATTCATAACAGGTTTTGATAAAGTGCTTGGTTCTTTAGCGTGGCACATATTAATTTATTCTATTCTGCAGAGATCTCATAGCAAGCAATGCTTTGAAAGGCAAAGTGAAACCAGCACTTTAACTCACAGCTATTATTGAATTTGCTAACTGTACACTGTCAATCAGAGCAGCAATAACATTCCTAGCCTTGAGGCTCCTCTTTTGGGTCTTGCTTTTTAGACACAGAGGGAAGACATGCTTGTGGATGGCCTCAATTTTATTTGTATACAACATCTTTCTTTGAGCTTTTAACTTCTCAGCTCCTAGTTTGTAGTCAATTACCCTTTTTGTTGATTTATCCTTGTTCTTCCCATCTCTGTAGGTTGTGTGCTAGGGGTTACAATGCCTACATGGTTCCTAAGCGTGAGGTTGCAATTAGCATCTCAGCTGGATCCCCATAAGCGGGTAGGTATGCTCACTTTCAAAATCTATGGTGTTGCAGAGTGCTGAATATGCCCATCAGCCACACTTACCCTTCCTTTCATTTTTCTTCGCTCACATTTTTACCCCTACTCTGTTCTGCCCCTTCTGCTCTATTTTTCTTCTTTCTTTAGCTTTTTCCACTTTCTACTATTCCCAATTTCCCCCCAGATTCTGTACTCCTCTTCTGTATATTGAGGCAATTCTTTCTTTCACTTTTTTGCCATTTTGCGGTTATGTCGAAATAATTATTATGAGATGATAGAATTAATAATATTTGCTCCATCATATGTTACAGAAACGGACTGTTTTTCACTAGTCCACAAACACAACATTGATTGCATGATTAAGATTTAATTAGATAGTACCTCTATTGCTGAAGCTGTAGCCCAATCCTTTTGATTAATCATTCTATGGGTGTATTGTTCAAAAGGATATGGGTAAGTTTGACTCTCTTCCCAGTCTAAAAATCTTACCACATCTTTATCGCTTTTCATAATTGGTTGTCTACCTATTCTAGTGTCTCAACCCCCTGCCACCCAAATCACATCCGATACTGTGGTATAGCTATGTCTTTTCTGAATTGGTCATCCACCTTTTCCACTTGCCTCTACCTCCTTAACACCCTACTGCACACACATCTTGATATATTAATTTGGAATTTCCATTGTCGTTACTTCTGCCATGTTGCTGCTTAGTTTTGACTAGCCAGTGTTGGAAGTAGTCAAGGAAACTGGTGTACAAATGCTAGAAGGAATTCAACAAAGAACACATCTCAACCAAAAAATTCATTCTTCTGGTTGCGACTGCTGAGCACTGTCTCCACTAAAGAAAAGCTCCGAAAGACTCGTTTGAAAAGACTTGTTTTTTGTTATCTGCTTTTTAAAATTCTTGTAAGTGTTTCTTCTGGCTCTCCAGGAGAGCTACGCGATACTGCATTGCATCATGCCTTTTTTTGATAATTCTCAAGTCGTGGATGAGCTGCTCAAGAGCAGAACATGTTTCAGTCGAGTTTGACTGAACCTCTGTCCTTATGTCCCGAATACATTTGAAGACCACGCGATCTCCTTCAGCTGTGTATGTTGATATGGCAGCCAACTGCAATTCTAAAGACCTGGCGGTTTTGCCCATATTAGTTAATATGATCCCCGTAGTTGGCAATGCTGGGGTGCAGATGGCAACGCTGCTCCTATATACCTTTTCTACTTGCCTCTCTTCCATCCTGTCACCCAACCTACACCCACTTTTGCCCTGCTGTCATTTGATGCAGTTTCCCTTGCTTACAATGTTTTACTCTCATATTCATTTCCCCTATTCTCATGACGTTATTCTATTCTGCCTATTTTGTTGATTTATCCTTGTTCTTCCCATCTCTGTAGGTGAAGGCTTTTAGGCCGTTGTCTGATTGTCTTTGCTTCGGTGAAGCTCACAGCTGAAATTCTTCTTCCAAACTTCCTTGCACATATTTCGATTAAGGTGTATGACATCTTTGAGCTTGCTGACTGATGGTTACTCTACTCGTAAGTCTGGTCATGGCTTTGTGGGTTCTATCAGATAGAATGTTGGCAGCCTTCATTCTTACTCTACTTTCTGCAGGGCCTCTTCAGCAGCTTTAGGCTCAGCATTAGTAAGTATTGAATTGGTGGGTGGATATTGTTACACTATATTCTGGATAACCTTCTGGATTACATATGCTGTGACTGGCAGGAATATTGCAACAGAGTTGATTTCTGCAACTCCCATATGAACTTTCATACGCCTTCATACCAATTGTGCTCTACTGCTGGTGAACTTGATTGCATACCTGGCTATGAGAATGCCCTCCCTTTGATGGGGTTGTTATAGATTCATGACGTTGTTAGCTGAACCTTAAGCTATATGGTGAGCATAATAGGGAGTTGATACCCCAGGTTTCAGGATTAGACATTTCATTAATCCAATTAGACGTTGCATCAATCCAAAACATTTGTCACTTGAAACCCGGAGGACTAATCTTCCAGGGTGTTTGTACTATGCCAAACACTTCAGCCTCAATTTCTTTATCTTACATTCATAACAGGTTTTGATAAAGTGCTTGGTTCTTTAGCGTGGCACATATTAATTTATTCTATTCTGCAGAGATCTCATAGCAAGCAATGCTTTGAAAGGCAAAGTGAAACCAGCACTTTAACTCACAGCTATTATTGAATTTGCTAACTGTACACTGTCAATCAGAGCAGCAATAACATTCCTAGCCTTGAGGCTCCTCTTTTGGGTCTTGCTTTTTAGACACAGAGGGAAGACATGCTTGTGGATGGCCTCAATTTTATTTGTATACAACATCTTTCTTTGAGCTTTTAACTTCTCAGCTCCTAGTTTGTAGTCAATTACCCTTTTTGTTGATTTATCCTTGTTCTTCCCATCTCTGTAGGTTGTGTGCTAGGGGTTACAATGCCTACATGGTTCCTAAGCGTGAGGTTGCAATTAGCATCTCAGCTGGATCCCCATAAGCGGGTAGGTATGCTCACTTTCAAAATCTATGGTGTTGTAGAGTGCTGAATATGCCCATCAGCCACACTTATCCTTCCTTTCATTTTTCTTCGCTCACATTTTTACCCCTACTCTGTTCTGCCCCTTCTGCTCTATTTTTCTTCTTTCTTTAGCTTTTTCCACTTTCTACTATTCCCAATTTCCCCCCAGATTCTGTACTCCTCTTCTGTATATTGAGGCAATTCTTTTTTTCACTTTTTTGCCATTTTGCGGTTATGTCGAAATAATTATTATGAGATGATAGAATTAATGATATTTGCTCCATCATATGTTACAGAAACGGACTGTTTTTCACTAGTCCACAAACACAACATTGATTGCATGATTAAGATTTAATTAGATAGTACCTCTATTGCTGAAGCTGTAGCCCAATCCTTTTGATTAATCATTCTATGGGTGTATTGTTCAAAAGGATACGGGTAAGTTTGACTCTCTTCCCAGTCTAAAAATCTTACCACATCTTTATCGCTTTTCATAATTGGTTGTCTACCTATTCTAGTGTCTCAACCCCCTGCCACCCAAATCACATCCGATACTGTGGTATAGCTATGTCTTTTCTGAATTGGTCATCCACCTTTTCCACTTGCCTCTACCTCCTTAACACCCTACTGCACACACATCTTGATATATTAATTTGGAATTTCCATTGTCGTTACTTCTGCCATGTTGCTGCTTAGTTTTGACTAGCCAGTGTTGGAAGTAGTCAAGGAAACTGGTGTACAAATGCTGGAAGGAATTCAACAAAGAACACATCTCAACCAAAAAATTCATTCTTCTGGTTGCGACTGCTGAGCACTGTCTCCACTAAAGAAAAGCTCCGAAAGACTCGTTTGAAAAGACTTGTTTTTTGTTATCTGCTTTTTAAAATTCTTGTAAGTGTTTCTTCTGGCTCTCCAGGAGAGCTACGCGATACTGCATTGCATCATGCCTTTTTTTGATAATTCTCAAGTCGTGGATGAGCTGCTCAAGAGCAGAACATGTTTCAGTCGAGTTTGACTGAACCTCTGTCCTTATGTCCCGAATACATTTGAAGACCACGCGATCTCCTTCAGCTGTGTATGTTGATATGGCAGCCAACTGCAATTCTAAAGACCTGGCGGTTTTGCCCATATTAGTTAATATGATCCCCGTAGTTGGCAATGCTGGGGTGCAGATGGCAACGCTGCTCCTATATACCTTTTCTACTTGCCTCTCTTCCATCCTGTCACCCAACCTACACCCACTTTTGCCCTGCTGTCATTTGATGCAGTTTCCCTTGCTTACAATGTTTTACTCTCATATTCATTTCCCCTATTCTCATGACGTTATTCTATTCTGCCTATTTTGTTGATTTATCCTTGTTCTTCCCATCTCTGTAGGTGAAGGCTTTTAGGCCGTTGTCTGATTGTCTTTGCTTCGGTGAAGCTCACAGCTGAAATTCTTCTTTCAAACTTCCTTGCACATATTTCGATTAAGGTGTATGACATCTTTGAGCTTGCTGACTGATGGTTACTCTACTCGTAAGTCTGGTCATGGCTTTGTGGGTTCTATCAGATAGAATGTTGGCAGCCTTCATTCTTACTCTACTTTCTGCAGGGCCTCTTCAGCAGCTTTAGGCTCAGCATTAGTAAGTATTGAATTGGTGGGTGGATATTGTTACACTATATTCTGGATAACCTTCTGGATTACATATGCTGTGACTGGCAGGAATATTGCAACAGAGTTGATTTCTGCAACTCCCATATGAACTTTCATACGCCTTCATACCAATTGTGCTCTACTGCTGGTGAACTTGATTGCATACCTGGCTATGAGAATGCCCTCCCTTTGATGGGGTTGTTATAGATTCATGACGTTGTTAGCTGAACCTTAAGCTATATGGTGAGCATAATAGGGAGTTGATACCCCAGGTTTCAGGATTAGACATTTCATTAATCCAATTAGACGTTGCATCAATCCAAAACATTTGTCACTTGAAACCCGGGGGACTAACCTTCCAGGGTGTTTGTACTATGCCAAACACTTCAGCCTCAATTTCTTTATCTTACATTCATAACAGGTTTTGATAAAGTGCTTGGTTCTTTAGCGTGGCACATATTAATTTATTCTATTCTGCAGAGATCTCATAGCAAGCAATGCTTTGAAAGGCAAAGTGAAACCAGCACTTTAACTCACAGCTATTATTGAATTTGCTAACTGTACACTGTCAATCAGAGCAGCAATAACATTCCTAGCCTTGAGGCTCCTCTTTTGGGTCTTGCTTTTTAGACACAGAGGGAAGACATGCTTGTGGATGGCCTCAATTTTATTTGTATACAACATCTTTCTTTGAGCTTTTAACTTCTCAGCTCCTAGTTTGTAGTCAATTACCCTTTTTGTTGATTTATCCTTGTTCTTCCCATCTCTGTAGGTTGTGTGCTAGGGGTTACAATGCCTACATGGTTCCTAAGCGTGAGGTTGCAATTAGCATCTCAGCTGGATCCCCATAAGCGGGTAGGTATGCTCACTTTCAAAATCTATGGTGTTGTAGAGTGCTGAATATGCCCATCAGCCACACTTACCCTTCCTTTCATTTTTCTTCGCTCACATTTTTACCCCTACTCTGTTCTGCCCCTTCTGCTCTATTTTTCTTCTTTCTTTAGCTTTTTCCACTTTCTACTATTCCCAATTTCCCCCCAGATTCTGTACTCCTCTTCTGTATATTGAGGCAATTCTTTTTTTCACTTTTTTGCCATTTTGCGGTTATGTCGAAATAATTATTATGAGATGATAGAATTAATGATATTTGCCCCATCATATGTTACAGAAACGGACTGTTTTTCACTAGTCCACAAACACAACATTGATTGCATGATTAAGATTTAATTAGATAGTACCTCTATTGCTGAAGCTGTAGCCCAATCCTTTTGATTAATCATTCTATGGGTGTATTGTTCAAAAGGATACGGGTAAGTTTGACTCTCTTCCCAGTCTAAAAATCTTACCACATCTTTATCGCTTTTCATAATTGGTTGTCTACCTATTCTAGTGTCTCAACCCCCTGCCACCCAAATCACATCCGATACTGTGGTATAGCTATGTCTTTTCTGAATTGGTCATCCACCTTTTCCACTTGCCTCTACCTCCTTAACACCCTACTGCACACACATCTTGATATATTAATTTGGAATTTCCATTGTCGTTACTTCTGCCATGTTGCTGCTTAGTTTTGACTAGCCAGTGTTGGAAGTAGTCAAGGAAACTGGTGTACAAATGCTGGAAGGAATTCAACAAAGAACACATCTCAACCAAAAAATTCATTCTTCTGGTTGCGACTGCTGAGCACTGTCTCCACTAAAGAAAAGCTCCGAAAGACTCGTTTGAAAAGACTTGTTTTTTGTTATCTGCTTTTTTAAATTCTTGTAAGTGTTTCTTCTGGCTCTCCAGGAGAGCTACGCGATACTGCATTGCATCATGCCTTTTTTTGATAATTCTCAAGTCGTGGATGAGCTGCTCAAGAGCAGAACATGTTTCAGTCGAGTTTGACTGAACCTCTGTCCTTATGTCCCGAATACATTTGAAGACCACGCGATCTCCTTCAGCTGTGTATGTTGATATGGCAGCCAACTGCAATTCTAAAGACCTGGCGGTTTTGCCCATATTAGTTAATATGATCCCCGTAGTTGGCAATGCTGGGGTGCAGATGGCAACGCTGCTCCTATATACCTTTTCTACTTGCCTCTCTTCCATCCTGTCACCCAACCTACACCCACTTTTGCCCTGCTGTCATTTGATGCAGTTTCCCTTGCTTACAATGTTTTACTCTCATATTCATTTCCCCTATTCTCATGACGTTATTCTATTCTGCCTATTTTGTTGATTTATCCTTGTTCTTCCCATCTCTGTAGGTGAAGGCTTTTAGGCCGTTGTCTGATTGTCTTTGCTTCGGTGAAGCTCACAGCTGAAATTCTTCTTTCAAACTTCCTTGCACATATTTCGATTAAGGTGTATGACATCTTTGAGCTTGCTGACTGATGGTTACTCTACTCGTAAGTCTGGTCATGGCTTTGTGGGTTCTATCAGATAGAATGTTGGCAGCCTTCATTCTTACTCTACTTTCTGCAGGGCCTCTTCAGCAGCTTTAGGCTCAGCATTAGTAAGTATTGAATTGGTGGGTGGATATTGTTACACTATATTCTGGATAACCTTCTGGATTACATATGCTGTGACTGGCAGGAATATTGCAACAGAGTTGATTTCTGCAACTCCCATATGAACTTTCATACGCCTTCATACCAATTGTGCTCTACTGCTGGTGAACTTGATTGCATACCTGGCTATGAGAATGCCCTCCCTTTGATGGGGTTGTTATAGATTCATGACGTTGTTAGCTGAACCTTAAGCTATATGGTGAGCATAATAGGGAGTTGATACCCCAGGTTTCAGGATTAGACATTTCATTAATCCAATTAGACGTTGCATCAATCCAAAACATTTGTCACTTGAAACCCGGGGGACTAACCTTCCAGGGTGTTTGTACTATGCCAAACACTTCAGCCTCAATTTCTTTATCTTACATTCATAACAGGTTTTGATAAAGTGCTTGGTTCTTTAGCGTGGCACATATTAATTTATTCTATTCTGCAGAGATCTCATAGCAAGCAATGCTTTGAAAGGCAAAGTGAAACCAGCACTTTAACTCACAGCTATTATTGAATTTGCTAACTGTACACTGTCAATCAGAGCAGCAATAACATTCCTAGCCTTGAGGCTCCTCTTTTGGGTCTTGCTTTTTAGACACAGAGGGAAGACATGCTTGTGGATGGCCTCAATTTTATTTGTATACAACATCTTTCTTTGAGCTTTTAACTTCTCAGCTCCTAGTTTGTAGTCAATTACCCTTTTTGTTGATTTATCCTTGTTCTTCCCATCTCTGTAGGTTGTGTGCTAGGGGTTACAATGCCTACATGGTTCCTAAGCGTGAGGTTGCAATTAGCATCTCAGCTGGATCCCCATAAGCGGGTAGGTATGCTCACTTTCAAAATCTATGGTGTTGTAGAGTGCTGAATATGCCCATCAGCCACACTTACCCTTCCTTTCATTTTTCTTCGCTCACATTTTTACCCCTACTCTGTTCTGCCCCTTCTGCTCTATTTTTCTTCTTTCTTTAGCTTTTTCCACTTTCTACTATTCCCAATTTCCCCCCAGATTCTGTACTCCTCTTCTGTATATTGAGGCAATTCTTTTTTTCACTTTTTTGCCATTTTGCGGTTATGTCGAAATAATTATTATGAGATGATAGAATTAATGATATTTGCTCCATCATATGTTACAGAAACGGACTGTTTTTCACTAGTCCACAAACACAACATTGATTGCATGATTAAGATTTAATTAGATAGTACCTCTATTGCTGAAGCTGTAGCCCAATCCTTTTGATTAATCATTCTATGGGTGTATTGTTCAAAAGGATACGGGTAAGTTTGACTCTCTTCCCAGTCTAAAAATCTTACCACATCTTTATCGCTTTTCATAATTGGTTGTCTACCTATTCTAGTGTCTCAACCCCCTGCCACCCAAATCACATCCGATACTGTGGTATAGCTATGTCTTTTCTGAATTGGTCATCCACCTTTTCCACTTGCCTCTACCTCCTTAACACCCTACTGCACACACATCTTGATATATTAATTTGGAATTTCCATTGTCGTTACTTCTGCCATGTTGCTGCTTAGTTTTGACTAGCCAGTGTTGGAAGTAGTCAAGGAAACTGGTGTACAAATGCTGGAAGGAATTCAACAAAGAACACATCTCAACCAAAAAATTCATTCTTCTGGTTGCGACTGCTGAGCACTGTCTCCACTAAAGAAAAGCTCCGAAAGACTCGTTTGAAAAGACTTGTTTTTTGTTATCTGCTTTTTTAAATTCTTGTAAGTGTTTCTTCTGGCTCTCCAGGAGAGCTACGCGATACTGCATTGCATCATGCCTTTTTTTGATAATTCTCAAGTCGTGGATGAGCTGCTCAAGAGCAGAACATGTTTCAGTCGAGTTTGACTGAACCTCTGTCCTTATGTCCCGAATACATTTGAAGACCACGCGATCTCCTTCAGCTGTGTATGTTGGTATGGCAGCCAACTGCAATTCTAAAGACCTGGCGGTTTTGCCCATATTAGTTAATATGATCCCCGTAGTTGGCAATGCTGGGGTGCAGATGGCAACGCTGCTCCTATATACCTTTTCTACTTGCCTCTCTTCCATCCTGTCACCCACTTTTGCCCTGCTGTCATTTGATGCAGTTTCCCTTGCTTACAATGTTTTACTCTCATATTCATTTCCCCTATTCTCATGACGTTATTCTATTCTGCCTATTTTGTTGATTTATCCTTGTTCTTCCCATCTCTGTAGGTGAAGGCTTTTAGGCCGTTGTCTGATTGTCTTTGCTTCGGTGAAGCTCACAGCTGAAATTCTTCTTTCAAACTTCCTTGCACATATTTCGATTAAGGTGTATGACATCTTTGAGCTTGCTGACTGATGGTTACTCTACTCGTAAGTCTGGTCATGGCTTTGTGGGTTCTATCAGATAGAATGTTGGCAGCCTTCATTCTTACTCTACTTTCTGCAGGGCCTCTTCAGCAGCTTTAGGCTCAGCATTAGTAAGTATTGAATTGGTGGGTGGATATTGTTACACTATATTCTGGATAACCTTCTGGATTACATATGCTGTGACTGGCAGGAATATTGCAACAGAGTTGATTTCTGCAACTCCCATATGAACTTTCATACGCCTTCATACCAATTGTGCTCTACTGCTGGTGAACTTGATTGCATACCTGGCTATGAGAATGCCCTCCCTTTGATGGGGTTGTTATAGATTCATGACGTTGTTAGCTGAACCTTAAGCTATATGGTGAGCATAATAGGGAGTTGATACCCCAGGTTTCAGGATTAGACATTTCATTAATCCAATTAGACGTTGCATCAATCCAAAACATTTGTCACTTGAAACCCGGGGGACTAATCTTCCAGGGTGTTTGTACTATGCCAAACACTTCAGCCTCAATTTCTTTATCTTACATTCATAACAGGTTTTGATAAAGTGCTTGGTTCTTTAGCGTGGCACATATTAATTTATTCTATTCTGCAGAGATCTCATAGCAAGCAATGCTTTGAAAGGCAAAGTGAAACCAGCACTTTAACTCACAGCTATTATTGAATTTGCTAACTGTACACTGTCAATCAGAGCAGCAATAACATTCCTAGCCTTGAGGCTCCTCTTTTGGGTCTTGCTTTTTAGACACAGAGGGAAGACATGCTTGTGGATGGCCTCAATTTTATTTGTATACAACATCTTTCTTTGAGCTTTTAACTTCTCAGCTCCTAGTTTGTAGTCAATTACCCTTTTTGTTGATTTATCCTTGTTCTTCCCATCTCTGTAGGTTGTGTGCTAGGGGTTACAATGCCTACATGGTTCCTAAGCGTGAGGTTGCAATTAGCATCTCAGCTGGATCCCCATAAGCGGGTAGGTATGCTCACTTTCAAAATCTATGGTGTTGTAGAGTGCTGAATATGCCCATCAGCCACACTTACCCTTCCTTTCATTTTTCTTCGCTCACATTTTTACCCCTACTCTGTTCTGCCCCTTCTGCTCTATTTTTCTTCTTTCTTTAGCTTTTTCCACTTTCTACTATTCCCAATTTCCCCCCAGATTCTGTACTCCTCTTCTGTATATTGAGGCAATTCTTTTTTTCACTTTTTTGCCATTTTGCGGTTATGTCGAAATAATTATTATGAGATGATAGAATTAATGATATTTGCTCCATCATATGTTACAGAAACGGACTGTTTTTCACTAGTCCACAAACACAACATTGATTGCATGATTAAGATTTAATTAGATAGTACCTCTATTGCTGAAGCTGTAGCCCAATCCTTTTGATTAATCATTCTATGGGTGTATTGTTCAAAAGGATACGGGTAAGTTTGACTCTCTTCCCAGTCTAAAAATCTTACCACATCTTTATCGCTTTTCATAATTGGTTGTCTACCTATTCTAGTGTCTCAACCCCCTGCCACCCAAATCACATCCGATACTGTGGTATAGCTATGTCTTTTCTGAATTGGTCATCCACCTTTTCCACTTGCCTCTACCTCCTTAACACCCTACTGAACACACATCTTGATATATTAATTTGGAATTTCCATTGTCGTTACTTCTGCCATGTTGCTGCTTAGTTTTGACTAGCCAGTGTTGGAAGTAGTCAAGGAAACTGGTGTACAAATGCTGGAAGGAATTCAACAAAGAACACATCTCAACCAAAAAATTCATTCTTCTGGTTGCGACTGCTGAGCACTGTCTCCACTAAAGAAAAGCTCCGAAAGACTCGTTTGAAAAGACTTGTTTTTTGTTATCTGCTTTTTTAAATTCTTGTAAGTGTTTCTTCTGGCTCTCCAGGAGAGCTACGCGATACTGCATTGCATCATGCCTTTTTTTGATAATTCTCAAGTCGTGGATGAGCTGCTCAAGAGCAGAACATGTTTCAGTCGAGTTTGACTGAACCTCTGTCCTTATGTCCCGAATACATTTGAAGACCACGCGATCTCCTTCAGCTGTGTATGTTGATATGGCAGCCAACTGCAATTCTAAAGACCTGGCGGTTTTGCCCATATTAGTTAATATGATCCCCGTAGTTGGCAATGCTGGGGTGCAGATGGCAACGCTGCTCCTATATACCTTTTCTACTTGCCTCTCTTCCATCCTGTCACCCAACCTACACCCACTTTTGCCCTGCTGTCATTTGATGCTGTATGTCCAAAATTGTCCATAATATGCATTACACGCTTATCTCTGATACATGGTTGCGCAAACTTACGGTCACTTTAGAGTAAGGCTTATGAAAAGATACTTGTCAATGGAAACTTGGATTATTGCAAAAATCACAAAAATGCAGATATAAATAGTACACTTTCTTGTTTATTTTTTAATGAGTACACATACGTTCTGAAAATCAATATAGGATGTGGCAGTAATTTGCTAAGTTTAAATTTGATGAAAATGGTATGTTGCCGCTCAGAATAAATCAGTTGTTTTGGAAATCTGTGGTCGCGCATGCAGACATACCTTAATAAACCCTGACCTCGGCTATTTTTGATATGTATATACATATATACAGTATTAAGAGTGAATATACATATTAACAGGGTGAGTCTCACATTAATATCCTTTATGCATTGAAGTAGTATGTTGGAAATTCACATGAGAAACACAATGCAGTTTCTATTTAAGACTTGTCTTTCAGGTATAGTTAGAAGAGAAGTCTACGATACAATTTTCATTCTACATTAAACTATACATTCTCCAAATTGTTCAGTTGCATATACAGTCTGAACAATAGGAATTGCTGCCCTTTGTGTGTTTATATATGTATATATATCTTTCAACAAAAAGGGAAGTGCATGCTCGTTATGTATTGTCATACGTCTAGGATAAGATTTGCCTTTACAAATGGAGAAACACCTTCAGGCCATCTTGAAAAGGGAGGCAATTTCTCTGATTCCAAGTTTCTATATCATTGTAATATGACCAAAGTTTGCAAAAGGAAAGTAAGTCCTCACAAAGATTAGTTTAGTAACTTCAATGGAATATACAATAGTGGTTTCAGAACTTGTAAGAGTTCCATGAGCTAGGTATAAAAATACACCTGCATGCCACTGGGAACATAATCCAATCGGAATTATCTTTGCTTGAAAAGAATGATATATTTGCCAATGTGTCAATGAAGACCTGGTTAAATTCCAGGTTCTAATTTGTCAGCTTGATATAGTTTTACATCTTCGCTTTATGGAAATATTTGAATTGATGCACAGGAAGAAAACTATGTAATTGACAATTAATGCACATTGAACAAAAGTAAAGTTCCTGAATCAGGTCCATCAACTTGTCATAGATTTTTGATGTCAAAGCATTGAAATTATCATGCTCATGTCACTATTTTTTCCATCCGAAGAAAAGAACATTTGGAAATATAGGAAATAATCTATGAAGCTTTCCAGAATGTGATAATTTTACTATAATAAGCATAAATGTCAAATTACCAAACACGTCACCTACACCTGTTATGATATTACAGAGGATGACAGCTTATTTTTGAACATGCACCTTTCTGTAGATATATAGTTTACAGCAAAAATGACTTCCCATATTATGTAACAAATAGGTAATCAGAGCAAATGGGAATGTTTATATTTCTTTAAACCATACACAATTTCAAAATGTGACAAAATTGTAATATACCAGTATTATATACAGGGTGTCCCAAAAAAATGCAATCCTCCCCTTTTCCCATTATTTCTTCAAAATAGCATGAGTAACATCAACAATGACTTAGAGAATGATATCTTAGAAATAAACTGTTGCAGTTTCAAGCAAATCCGATCATCCATGTCAAAGTTGTGAGGCAAAGTTTGACACCTATATCATTTCACTCCAACGCAATGTAAAACCTATGGTGAAGACTGGTTTTGAGTGGCAACTTGTCAGCAGCAAGAGCCGCATGCTAAAAATAGCAGCTTCACTTGCTTGCTCACTATGCTGGCATGCATTGGAAATTTACCTTGTGTGTTGGAGTGAAATAATAGAGGAGTCAAACTTTGCCTCACAGCTTTGTCATGGATGATCAGATTTGCTTGAAACTGCAACAGGTTATCTCTAAGATATAATTCTCTTCAACCATGGTGTCATCTTTTATGTTACTTAAGCTATTTGGAGAAATAATGGGAAAAGGGGAGGATTGCATTTTTTGAGACGCCCTGTAGAAGAGATATCATTCATCATGATTAGCATTTTTGATCAGAGAGTACATAATAGAAACCATGAAGGAAATGCATACTTCAATATGTATGAAGCAAAGTGAAATGGATGTGATATATGTGTTTAAATGAAATCCATGATAGAAATGATATCTATAATATAACGTCGAATGAATGTTTGACCAGCAAAAGACTTGACAACATGATAGTACCAACACTACAGGAAGCAGCAGAGATCTCAAAAGTAAAGAAAAAGCCAAAATAGGGATTCAAAAAATTAAATCAGGCAATGAAGAAAAAAATGAAGTAATGAAAATATCTTTATATCAGTTGCTATTTATATTTCAAAGTAAATGATCTATTAAGTGATAAACATCTTTACAATTTGTATCAATCAATAATGTTCATATAGTTTTTTTCATAATATTTCAAAAGATCAAGCTGGTTTGTATTGATACAAATATGTATAGACTTAAAACTTATCCATATAGTCCGGCCACAAACGTGATCTGAACAAAATGGATACGATTGAAGTCATAAAGTTGTATCAATCAATAAATTGCAAGCAAATTTAGCATAACATATATTGATACAGATATTAATAGACTTATAACTTATCCATATAGTCCGGCCACAAACGTTATCTGAACAAAATGGACACACATGAAGTCATAAAATTGTATCAATGAATAAGTGGCAAGCACATTAACCATAAAATGTAAACATTTGAAAAATAACGAACAGTACATAAATAAAATTGAAAAAAATTATGAATCAGGCTGCCTTGGAGTTCTTTGGTATTAACCACCATCAATTTAGATTATCGTGACTTTACTTTCTTTCGTCTTTTACGTTTAATTTTTTCACCTTTATCCATAGTGGTGCGAGCAGTAAACAAAGCAGATCCTAATGCCGAACAATATAATTCCCTCCCTCTTATTGAATTTGGATGAATTCCATCTTTTGAGCAAATACTTACCTTGTTTTTCCTAAATCCAGGCGGTGAGAAATATGAAATCTGAAGTTCCACCGCACAAAGATGAAACAAATGAGTTAAAATTTTGAACCTTATCTGTGAAGCACTCCAATTGGCCTGCCCTATAAAGAGCCCCATATACCATGATGTGCTTGACTGATGGTACCTGGGAGATGATTAATTTGGCTCAAAAACCTTTACAGCTGCCTGTAGAGGTGGAACATTAGTGGCCAAGTCATTCGTACCATAATTTAAAAAGACAACAGAGGTCAGTGATGGGAACAAAGAAGTTTGGGTCTGTAACCCTAGCTCCCCTGCCCCCCCCCCCCCCCCCCCCAAAAAAAAACAAAAAAAAAACAGCATCAAGTAACAACTAAAATTTTAAACCTTATCTGGGAAGCACTCCAATCGGCCTGCCCTATAAAGAGCCCCAAATACCATGATGTGCTTGACTGATGGTACCTGGGAGATGATTAATTTGGCTCAAAAACCTTTACAGCTGCCTGTAGAGGTGGAACATTAGCGGCCAAGTCATTCGTACCATAATTTAAAAAGACAACAGAGGTCATTGATGGGAACAGAGAAGTTTGGGTCTGTAACCCTAGCTCCCCTGCCCCCCCCCCCCCCCCCCCCCCCAAAAAAAAACAAAAAAAACAAAAACAAACAGCATCAAGTAACAACTGGAGCTTGAGCGCCACAGCGACCTGGTATGGGGCGAGGGCTCCCTTGTTTCATAGATGGTGGCTGAAGCCCGACACAAAGCTGTGGCCCAAAATGCTTAAATGATGCTTCATGCTGATTGGAGCTAAAAAAAAATGAGAAAAGAGAATAATTAATGAAAATGTACATACTCATCTAATCAAAATGCTATTAGTGATAATAGATTAGATGAGGGTACATTACACATAGAAACAGATATATATATATATATATATATATATATATATATATATATATATATATATATATATATATATATATATATATATATATATTTATACATCACAGGGACCAAGCCAATGACTCTAAGGGAATTTGAAGTAAGGTATTAAATTTAGTATATAATTATGATTCGAGACCGATGCTGTTGTATGGGAAGAGCAAAAAGAAGTTTGGGGGTCTGAGGTTTACTGTATGCTTTCCGGCCACAAACGTGATCTGGAAGAACATATTCACTGCTCCATATCTTCATCTGCTGGGCATAGCTGGCCCAGCATCTCCTGCAATGAGGATTTTTTGACAGCAAGTTTTGTTTCCAGTTGCTGTCTGAGCACTTAATTCTTGTCGTGCTCTATGATAGAAACTTTCGTTTCTGCATATCTCTGACAGCTGATTCCAGGGAATCAATAACTGGAGGGACTCCCTCAACGCCCTATTCCCAGTGAGCACCATGTTCACACCATTAGCCTCAGTGGCATAGGTGGAAAGTGCTGCCAACTGGAGCTCCACATATTTTTTTTTAATGAAGGTTATTGTTCCCCTTAATTGACAATGAGGAGGTTTATACGGTGACTTGCCAGGAGATGCCATTCTGAAAGAAAAGGGAAAGAGATTATTTATTTCATCAAGGTCCTATTTCTGGAAATATGAGGCGAATGAAATGGTTCATCCTCGTCCTTGAAGAAATGAGAAAAAAATTAGTCTTGTAGATGCATCTTTTTCTGTTGTTTCTGCCTATCGTGTATATATCTGGAAATATAATATGCATTAACAGGTTTGTCCTTGTTCTTCAAAAGATTAGAAATCCCCTTCTGTTCTTGTCAGTTGCAGGGTTTCCTGTGTATGAACTCATGGCACTGAATATTCTACTTACCTTAATGGTTTTCTTCTGTCTGCTACCAAACTGAGAGCAATATATGTGCATATGTATACTTTTATGTAAGATTGAAAATTGATGGAATCCATCAGGACTTATTATTGTTGGGCATTATTGTTGGGCATTAATTTCCTTATGAGAAAGGCGATGTTTATCAGAAGGGAGATGCTCTGCCACAAACATGATCTGAACAATCCTTCCTTTGCCTAAATACTGTAGAACACATATATGACGCGTGTCCCAAGTATAGCGAATTGGGGAATTTTCGCATCATAGCGTATCTTTATGTTAGCGACGGTATAGCCGCCGCAGACAGCGACAATACAGTAAGAAGAAGAAAATACAGCGTTTATATATAGCGAAGCGGAACCACACGCTATGTACACTATATATAAACAGACCCTAACATTGTGTGTTCTACAGTAGTTCTATGGATAACATTGTGTTGTAATGTGTCTAACAATAATCCTGCTTTGTTATCAGAGTTTAGGAAGGACATGCTCGGCCACAAACGTGATCTGAGCACAAATTCCTTTTTTCTAAATAGCCCTATGGATAACCTTTTGTTGTCATGTGTCTAACAATAACCCTGCTTTCTTATCATAGTTTAGAAAGGACATGCTCGGCCACAAACGTCATCTGAGCAATCCTTCCTTTTTCCTTAATAGCCCTATGGATAACCTTTTGTTGTCATGTGTCTAACAATAATCCTGCTTTGTTATCAGAGTTTAGGAAGGACATGCTCAGCCTCCAACGTGATCTGAGCACTCCTTCCTTTTTCCTTAATAGCCTTATGGATAAACTTTTGTTGTGATGTGTCTAACAATAATTCTGCTTCCTCAATTATCCTGTTACCTTGTTAATGTATAAGACTTCCTTGTATACTACATTTTTAGTTATTGACTTGTTATTTATCAAACCTTGTGTGGCAGTCAGGCCAATCTGAACATAGATGTCTTGAAAACATCTTGCCCTTGAAAATGCCACATACAAATGTCCATGTGAAAACACAGGAGCACTGCCTAGGTACTAAGATGGCAACTTTATCAAAGGTCTCTCCCTGTGCCAGATTGTCATGCAGTATGACAAACGGACTGGAAATTGGACCCTTTCGAGGATAAAAGGCAGACTAGCATCAGTGGGTGCTAATCTTATCCTAGGAATAAGTACACGGTGTCCCTCAAAGGACCCAGGCAATATTTTTCCATGTCTTTTGGAGATGCCGAGTAAATCCTCTCCACGCTGCTTCTGTGGTGTCCATATCCTATTCTGTTTGTTGAAGACAAAATATTTAGGGAACTCACTGTAAGTGTATTGAGTATGATTTGCTGCATTGTATTTGAAATAAGCTAGCAGTCAACATTGTATGTTTTTCAGCAGCAGACTCTGTGGCTGCCTCATGATTCCCTTCTCTGAAATAGACTGGTTGCTGCTTTGGCAAATGTAATGCTAGTCTGACTTCACAATGAGACTTGTCATGCATTTTGTTTTCAGCCAAATGCCAGTATGCCTCTGGAGCACTGATGTACGTACTTGGCATCCATATATCTTGAAACCTCATGGTTTAATTCATTGCTCTCTGCAACCTCGACATTAGCACAATCATGGCCCTTGTACACATACTTGAAGAGGTATTTAACACTTTTTATTGATGTGCATGCTTCAAGGTTTATATGTGCTTTGTACTTTTTGGAAAGATAGGGGTTGTATGGCACAATCCACCTGTTATCTATGTCATGGTTGCCAACTTGAATAGTTCTTCCATTGTCCTCTCTCTTGTAAATTGGATAGCCATTCACTGCAAGTGATGTCGTACTTTGGAAATCCTTTGGATAGTCCTTGGAGCACTCGCCATCAACCATGCATGGAGAGTTTTTGTTCAAAGTACCACATGGTCCATGTACCATGCTGCTTTTGATGATACTAAAAAGTTCAGGTTGGGTTTATTTGTCTCTGATCTCTGCACTTATTAAGGAATCAATGGCATCAGCATCCCTAACTTTACTGTCTTCTGCTAGGATCAGGAGCAGATGGCAGTGAGGTAGACCTCGTTTCTGAAATTCAATGACATGAATATACGCCACTGGTGTGCCAAATACACACTTAACCCTTAATGTCATGAAGGAGCTCTTCTAAATGTTGCTTAAATACTCTAGCAACAATATCTGGGCGATCTCCTGACTGCTGCCCAGGTGCCAAAGCATCTGTGATATCCTTGCACTTAGGATTGCAAGTGAAGGTAAGAAAGAGGTCTGGCTTTCCATACTTTGCAACTATGGCCATTGCATCTTGATACTTTAGTTGGCAAGACCTTGGAGACCCCTGAAAAGAAGATGGTAAAATAACAATCTTTCCAGGCTGCCGGCCTTGATTCTCTGCTGCAGAAACTATGTGATCCATTAACCCTTGATATATTTCTAATCTCAACTGCGGCTGATTCATGCATATAAAATTCACCCTACCTGGCTCCACTCTGAGGTAAGAATCTACAATATACTTTTGAAAAAGCCTTCCGCCATAATGTATGGGACTAAAAACTTCCCTTATAGCAAGTTGATAGGCGTAAAATTGCAAGCAAGTTAGGGAGTTCCTTGTATTGCTTCTACATTCTGGATTATGCTCGAATGACTTATGCCAGCCTAGATCGCCCCTTGGAATAAATAAGGGCTATGTCATAGGGTCAATATTTGTAGACAAATAAGAGATTTTTGAAGGGGGCTGATCCCTTTGATGAACTATGATATCTCGCTCTCCTGGCAGACTACCATCTTCAGACACAAAGACAGCGGCCACCTCATCTCTAACTGGGTCATTGTAACTTTTTTGATCCTTACCTCTCTTTATGACCATTGTCACCTTAGATGGTACTGTTCTGGTTTAAGCTGTCCTTCTCTAACTACTGCATGCATGTGCTTGTATGCAGCTGCATATGGACTCACTCTTTCAAGAATTGTAGTCAACATAATCAGAATGTCTCTCCTACATTTTGAGTTTGTATCATGTTGAAGTCTTGCATCCACTGCACTATTACCTTCAATGATGTACAATTGACTGTACTTAGGTGATGTGCCCTCGCGTGGAATGAGACTGCCAGATCTGTGGTAAATCTGGCCACAAATTCTAAAAACATCAGGCCCACGGCCTGGTGGATATACAACATTTGCCCCAAATGCTAATGAACAGTTATATTGTCTAATATTTTTTAAGAAATTTCTTGACCGCACATTTCGAGAGGTCAACAACTGCCTTAAATCTTCTGGGTATGGCGCTAAGGGAGGAAGAAGCACTTTACCTTCATGACAACAAATGCGCTTTTCAATTGCAAAATGTAAAGCATTGCAATAAGTACATCTAGTTTTCATTGTACCTAATGTAAAGGGATCTATATATATTGGAGAGGGGGGGGGGGGGGGAATACACGACCAATAAAAATATTTTGTTGGTCCTGATTGTGTTTTTCTACATCTGCTGCAGGAATAGGCTGCAGATTTCGCTTTCTATGAGTGTATACTTGTTCCTGCTCTTGGTCTTGAATAGCAGTGTTATTTCAATCTTGTTCTTGGTTTCTTTCATCTTGCTGTAAAGGGTTAAATGAGTGATCTGGCTATAAGCAGGTTAATATTACCAACTTCAAAACATTCACATAATAGCAATGATCAACTTAAACAAACAAACAATTTGTGTATGAGGTTGTGTGTGAAAACTTCATCTTGTCATTATTTAAACAATTAATTTTTGTATTTATTTCAATAAATCATGTTTATAACATTTTCCAATGGAACGCATACATTTGTTTTATAAAAGAATCCCTGGTGGCCCAAAAATTAGATAAAGGGTTAAATGAATTACCCTACCCTAGGAGGGAAAGGGTAAAATGAATCGACACGAATAAGTTATTCATGAACTTAAATTATGCTAGTATGAGGATTTTAGCTCAGGTTTCTCCATTGGGCATGTGTTAAAGTTCTCTGACCATGAATGGGTTAATAAACCATGTTCTGATGACATTATACATAAATGAAGTCAAATTATGCTAGTATAAGGATTTATGGCTCAGGTTTCTCCATTGGACATGTGCTAAAGTGCTCTGGCCATAAATGGGTTAATATAAACCATGTTCTGATGACATAATACATACATGCATACATATAAATATAATGAAATTTCAAAATGTCAATAAATACAATATTTTCCTCTTAAAAATCAAGAAAATGGCATGTTTTCCGACTTAATCTCTTTCAATAAAGCATATCTGATAATCTGTACACAGCACCATTGATTTTACACAACTGCTAAAGTGCTCTGGTCATGATTGACATGAATGGGTAAATGAACCATGTTCTGATGACATAATACATACATGCATATAAATATATAACAAACCGTTCTATATGTGTGTACAAACATCATCTCATTTCAATAAATCATGTTTATGACATATTCCAATTGAACGTATACTGGCATTACTGACTTAATGCTAAATTCAACAAATTTCAAAATGTCAAAAAATATAATATTTTACTCATTAAACTTATTCAAAATAAAATTTGGTAGCAAATGGCACCTTTTCCGACTAAGTTTATTTCAATAAATTCTACCCTTATCAGTTTTTTAAATAAAGCGTATCTGATTATCTGTGACAAGCGCCATTAATTTATTGATAACTGCCGTGGCTATAACTCGTTTAGATTCCACAGCAATAAAGTGTATGTGCACAAAAACATATTTAAAAATGTATTTGTGTTACTTTTCCTTTAAATTTAATTTTTATAAGTTTATTTTCCTTTGAATTCAATTTTTATAACTTTATTTTCTATGTTTTATTCAATTCATATTAGGGCCGGCAAACTTACTTCGTAAAGAGGAAGCGAGCTGAACATTTACTGTATTGTCCGAGACCCCTTTCCCTTCCTGGAGGCTCCATGATATTACTGCCGCTTTTATTTTTTCTGCCAATTTTCGGCAGCTGTGACTGCCTTGTGTGTGTGTATTGTGTCCAGTACTTAGCTGTGCAACTCTAGTGACAGTGGTTCGATGAAGTGAAGTGTTGTTGTCACGTAACTTGTCAAAGCTGCATTTGTCCATGTCTGTTGTTAATGCATGAGAGAATGCTTTACTGGCATCAACCTGTAGTACCTGTTTTGTAATTTGATACATCGGCACAAGGTTATTAAGTCTCAAGTAATGTATTTCTGCTGATCGAATGGTACCTTGAGTCAAGTTCCTTCACAAAACCTTTGAACCCTGATTCCTCAACCAATGACAATGGCCAAATGTCTATGGCAATAAATTCCGCCAGTGCTCTGTTTACAGCTTTTACCCTATTACTGTCAGGGTGGTATAGTTTCTTGGATTGGATGAAATCAGTCAGGGTAGTCTGCTGGGACTGGACATCTGCCTGCTGGTTTCCAGAAGTGGATGCTTGCTCGTCTGCAGCTGGACCTTGGGCATGGCTAGTCTAGTGAGCAGGGGGTGTCTGTGGCAATGTGGGTAGAGCTGGTAGGGAAGGTTCTGTGGACCAATACCTGCTGCAGTAGAAGTACTAGTAGATAGCATGGCCAGGGTGGCCTATAGCTCCCTTGAAGGCTGCTTAATGGAATCCTGAAATAAATAAATGAACTGAAATCGTAAAGTTTTGCATTCTAAGAGTTCATTTATAATAGTTAGCAAAGCTGCATTTGTAGTTCCTAGCGTTCATTACATGATTATCATCCAATGTACAAAAAATAGAATATTTCATGGAATTCATTAAATTTGCCAATGTTTTTTCTAACGATAATGATTTGAGTTAGCTACATACGCCTGCAGAAAAAACAATACCAACGTCCAACCGCAACAAGTAATATAAGATTTCAATAACAAAGCAATTAATAAGTAAAAATATTCACAAAACAATGAAGTTTTAGATTATAAGTAGTGCATAAAAAGTTGTTTCAAAAGAAACTAAATTCTTGAAATATTTGAAAATCTGTAAAACAGACCAATCTCATGTAAATATAATAAAATGCTGTCTGGAGGAACCTTTTCAAAGAGTTCCTTAAAGCTATTTACACTAAAATGTCTATTTCTTGATTCAATAAAACCGACACAATCAAATAAAATATGCTTGACAGTCAAACAACAATCACACGCTATACATTGGGGAGGATCTTCCCCTTTCAAAAGGAAGCAGTGAGTCAAATGAGTGTGACCGATTCAAATTCTTGTTAAAACACTCTCCTCACGCCTAATGATCCGAGACAGGTCATCCAAATGTGGATGAACCTGATGTAGTTTGTTGTTTACTGCCTCATCCCACTGAGACTGCCATTTGCATTTTAAAAGGACATTGATGTGTTTTTTTAAATCGCCATAAGGAATGGGAACATTTGTTACTCTTCTCAAAAGACCAGCTTTGGCAGCAGTGTCTGCCTTTTCATTACCTATGATGCCAACATGACTGGGAATCCAGTAAAACAATATTCTTTTCTCTTTGTACTGTATTAGCCAATGGAGGCGTTCCAGTATGTAGAGGACAAGAGGATGTGTCCAGTCTTGGCCCGAAATGGCCTGAAGAGCAGACTTTGAATCGGAGAAAATAATAAAATTCCTTTCATCATCATCTGCCGACTCCACCCTATCAAGAGCTAGATAGAGAGCATGCAACACGGCAGAAAGTATAGAGAACTTATCTAGCAGTGGAAGACGTTCAATGGAAGAATAATTATCAATGACTGCCGCCGCTGCAGCTTAATCATCTAAAACAGAGCCGTCAGTGTAGATGAAATCATAGTCTCGAAAGACAGCCTTCACCTCGTTATGTAAACTTATGTACTTGGAAGGATCCGTTTGATCCTTCTTGGCATATGAAAGAGTGAGGTTGACCATAGCAGTTGGATATGTCCATGAAGGAGTTTCAGGAAATTCCAACGTTGCGATGATGTCAGGTTCAAAATCCAATTCTTCCAATGTCTCCTTAATATGAATACCAAAAGTTGGAATGACTCTTGGTTTTCTAGCAAAAAGGTCCACATATCGAGGGTTAAAAATAGTTTCATAAACAGGGTTATTTGGGTTGGCAGCTATTTTAGTTGCAATTTGGAGAGCAAGCTTTTCTTTTCTGAGGCGAAGAGGGAGCTCATTCGCCTCAACACAAAGACTATGTGCAGGAGAGGTCCTAAAGGCTGGAAGAGAAACCCTCAAACCCTGGTTTTGAATAGGATCCAGCAAAGAGATATAAGATTTACATGCTGCTCCATACATAAAACATCCATAGTCTAGCTACGAACAAACAAGGGCTCTATACAGTCGTTAAAGAATGGTGCGATCCCCACCCCAGTCAGTGTTGGAAACTACTCTCAACAAATTCAAAGCCTTGACACATTTTATTTAAGGCCCTTGATATGAGGGACAAATGTCAATTTTGAATCGAGTAAAATGCCAAGGAACTTTGTTCCCCGTTTTACAGGAATGGGGTTATCATTAAGTACTAATTAAGTAGGGATCTGGATGAAGACCCCTCCTTCGACAAAAATGGACACAGACAGTCTTTGATTGGGAGAATTCAAAACCATTTAATATCATCAGCCAAATCTTCTATTCAATTTAGAAGTTGGAGCTGCCTTTCTATAGCGTGCATGTGTTTGGATCGATGTAAGACACCAAATTCATTAACAAACAGAGATTTGTAAACACCATTTCTAATACATCTGGTGATGCTGTTGATTTCGACTATAAATAGGGTGACATATAAAATGCTACCCTGAGGAACTCCCATTTATTGATCATAAAAGTCAGAGGGATGTTCCCACTCTGACGTGAAATTTCCTCTCAGATAAAAAGTTTTGTATAAAAAGGGGTAAACGTCCCCTGAGGTCCATATATCATGTAAATTTTTCATAATTCCATATTTCCAAGTGGTGTCATATGCCTTTACAAGGTCGAAAAAGATAGACATCACATGTTTTCTATTTAAAAATCCCTCTCTTACAAAAGTTTCAAATCGCACATGATGATCCATTGTGCTTCGTGTTTTCCCGAAACCACTTTGGGCTTCTGTAATGAGTGAAGAGGATTCAAGATACCAAACAAGACGATCATTGATCATTTGTTCCATGGGCTTACATACGCAACTAGTCAAAGCTATTGGGCGGTAATTATTTGACTCTTTGGAGTCTTTTCCTGGCTCAGCAATGGTTATGATGTGGCTTCCCTCCAGGAAGGGGGAAAATCTCCAGTTTCCTAAATATTAAAAAACCTTTTGAAGGCACTGGAGAGAAGCTTCAGGAAGATGCTTCAAAACCCGATAATGTATTTGATCTGGACCAGGAGCTGTGTCATGGGCTTTGCCAAGCGCAGTCCTGAGTTCATCTATTGAAAAGGGTTGATTATATGGTTCGGTATTGTCAGATTTGAATATAAGGGGGTGTCTCGTCCATTTTTGATGCGTTGGAATTTAGGTGAATAATGAGCAGAGGATGAGTTGAAGGATATTGCCTCCCCAATGGTGTTGGCAATATCCCTTGGTTGTGTTATTTTTTTACCCTTGACCATGTCCCAGCATTCCTACATAGACGTTCTGGCATTTAGTTTGGACACATATTCGTGCCAACTATTCTTTTTGTTGGCACGAATGACCTGTCTTGCTTTAGCCCTTTTTATACAGTATCCTTGTAAATTTGCATTTGTTGGAGATCTTTTAAAAACTCTAAGAGATCTCTTTCGTTCTAATATAGCTTCCTTACACTCATCAGAGAACCATGGCTTCTGTGGCTTCTTGGGGTTGGGATTTGATTTTTGTATTGTTTGGTTGGCAATTTCACAAAGCTTGTCAATAAAAGTTTCCAGGTGGAGACCTCCATCAAGATCGTCTTGAAGAAAGGCCTCTTTAAAAAGGTTCCAATCAGCTCTGTGAAACTGCCACTTTGGTGGTCTGGGGCCTTTTTCATGAAAGTCGGATAATGGGTTAGCCAGCTTACCTCAAGCTTACCACAGGCTAGCCAGCTAAATTCGGTTTCACAAAGAATCCTAAGCCAGCGGTAATACTGTTGCCATGACAAAATAAGTCTGAACGGCTAGCCTGCTAGGGAGCAGGCTAGCCGTTCAGGATAATGTATAGGCTGCACTAAATAAGTCGAAATTCATAATAAACATTAGCGAAACATAAATCCAAAATACGTACCATAAAATTCAAGAGTTTTCCTTTGTGGTGGCACCAAAAGTGAAGTGTTTACCTATTTCTAAAGGTGCCTACGTAAACAGTAAACACAGACATTTTCTAGCTATATTACGTTAAATACCCACAATCTTCTGCTGCTCAAAACAACAGACACAACAATGGTGCATGTGCCGTAATCAGTGTCATGTAGAGGATATGGCGCCAGTTTCTAAGAACAACAGACAGTGCACGTCACGGCACGTGCAGATTATGATTGTTGAGCAAGCACATAAGCGGCCTCATGCTGGCTAAGTTTAGCCAGCTAACATTTTCTTCGTGAAACCGAATTTATAGGATAAGAAAGATCTAGGATAAACTTAGCTAGCTAAAAGTTTAGCTAGCTAACCCATTATCCGACTTTCGTGAAATAGGCCCCTGCTGTCTGGAGGATGATAATGACTTTCTAAGATGATAGGGAAATGGTACCTGCCATAAAGATCTTCCTCCACCCCCCATGTAAAATCCAGGAAAAGTGAAAGAGAGCACATAATAATAATAATAATAATAATAATAATAATAATTAATATTGGATATAGCGCCCTTGATATTTGATATAGAACACATGGTGAGATCTATAGATGTAAAAGAACCAGTTGCAGGATGCAGATAAGTTGGAGTGTCATCATTAAAGAGGCAGATATTATAACAGTGACTGTGCAACGATCAAGTTTATAGAGGCACACTTGCCTGTGTTCACGAGACTCACTTCCTGTACGTCAGCAGTGAGTCACGTGGTCTACTTGTAGCCAATCAGGGTTGTAGGTGGGTCACATACGTTATGTTGGACGCTGTTCCTTGACAACAGCGCCCGCAGACACGGAAGTGGTCAAAATTATAGACACCCTTCCCTCGCTCCCTTTTTGAACCAGACAAGTGACAAACACTGCAAAACCACATCTCAAAATGATCATTTTGGAGTTCAAGAACAGGATCCAGTCTGAAAATACCGATCTCAATAATTATACAGGTGACACAACTGAAATAAATATCCCCAAAAATGTCGACCTACGTTCGCTGTCCAATATTGTTCAGAATATGGCAACTCAGCAAACTCAAATGTCCAATCAGCTGCCATCATCTCTACTCTTTTAACTGCTCGTAATTTCCCTGTTGTGGATGGCACTTGCCACACAACTCAACAAGCAGGACAGTGTGATTAGGTCGGTAATGATATTATACAACATTCTGAGACAACGCACGTAGTACCCGATGAAAGCAGTAGAGATGCTGATCTTACTGCCACTCTATCATTGCTACAATAAAGTCAACCAAGGGCTGGCACTTACCTCCCTCATACAGCACAAGAAGAATCTAATGCTCATGGGAGGGCTGGCACTTGTCTCCCTCGCCAATTTAACGAAAATACAGACAGTTGCATAAGAGTTGGCACTAGCCTCTCTGGCAATCAGCAAACACAGATAGGCGATTCTTCCCGTCGCTAATCAACAAATCGGGTCGTCATATAATTAGCGGAGCTGGCACTAGCCACCCCGTTACTATTGACTCCCAGTTTCCCAGATCCTGGCTGTGAGTGTGGCACAGATTCATTAAATTGCTGTTGCTATAGTCTGTACTGGTGTAATTGACCTTAACCCTTTCATGTCTGGAGTGCACACCAGGTCTGACATCATTGCTTGTAATTCACACATTTAAGCAATATTGCAAACATTATGATGGAAGATTGTTCCACCCAAGAGGATAAACAACTCTTAGTCAAATATTTTTCATTATATTCTAAGATATATGAATTATGAACAAAGACATCAGACCATGTGTGTGCTTCAGTTGTGAATGGGTTAAAACCTATCCATTCATCCATGCAGGGGCTTCCCCACATTCAAACAGTCTAAAGCCTTGGTTGTTCAAGCTCAGTGTGTTCCACCTCTGCACAGGTTAGCTTGAGGTAGCCATGAGAACAATCGCGCTACACAAACTACCCGATCCTATGATGCACTTCTGCATCATGGGATCCAGTATCAAGTGCAGTCACACTGATGCTAGCACATGTATTCAACTCCCCTATTTGGCCTTTGTTCTCTAGGTGTAGCGCCTATGACACTACACACAGGATGTCTCACCTCTGGTGTGAAGTCTTCTCCTATAGCTTCTAAGTCAGCCATGGATATAGGTAGTAGCTCACCTGTGCAGAGGTGGAACACGCCAATCTTGAGAAACCATCACTTTTGCGAAGCCCCAACACTCCCTTTGATGCCATTGATGCCGCTCTTGTTATTCAGTACAAGTTAGATATTCATACAAATTCTGATTTTCTTTTTTCTTGTAGGTTGCTCGCTACAGGTCAGTTGCTTCAGATTAAAGTAGTCAACATGTGCCAGTGCCACCTGTATTAGGAGCACCAAAAATCAAAGAAATATGGAGACTAAATTGTTAAGATCACATACATCAAAGTTTTATGAAATATCTATCCTATATTGATGAATGACTGAACGAATACAAAATGGGTGACACTGATGAATAACCTACAGCATCTGTGAGAGATCCTACTCAGCAAGTGCATGAGAAAGAAATAGGGAAATTCAGCATAAATATAAATACTTGTATGCTCAAGAAACAGAATTGTGTAAGAGAGGAAAATGAAAAGCACAGACTACTGCTCACCCAAAAAAAGATTGAAAAACGTAAGATTTCCTTGCCAGCTGCTCCGTGCCTTGTAGGAATAGTTAGGCATAGAGATGACATTCATGATGAAACAAAGACAATAGAAGTTATAGATGGCAATCATTCTTTAAGTGCACAAAAAAAAGCATTTACGCTTACAAATGACTATATATTTGAGACCAGGGAAGTGCTAATTTATGAAAATTTAACCTCGGAGGAAGCCTTGAAAGTGGGCATATCTAGAAATCGGGATGCTGGTATTGCTTTAATAATGCAGGATGTCGAATATGTCACAATGGTCCGAAGGAAATATCTGGAATCACCGCTGAATAAGGACCTTCGTAATGATCAGGAGTTAGATACTTCAAAAGCGATATCAGATGCTATTTGGAATATACTAATAAGTTCATCAGAGAAAAAGCAAATCATCCAGGAGAAGAAGAAATATTCTTATCACATCATGTTAGCAAAATGCAGCAACAGATGCTTCTCCATTATCAAGGAACAATTTGATGCAAAAGCTTCTATTAAAGCTAGCCGCTTTAAATGTCTGTATGGATTACAACATTCTTGCCTAAATTTTTTTAAAGTGACTGGAGACTGGAACAAATTCAGAGTTTAATGTGAATCCCTGAAAGGCAAAACACAAGCTATGGCAACACAAAAATATACATGGCTGTACCCAGTTGGAACTTGGACAAGGCTGCAGAGGTGGAAATAATATGTGATGGTGTTCGTTCGAAAGTTTTAGCTAAGGACATAAAAGCTTTAGTAAAAGTTTGGCTAGGTAGAACAAATGACAGTCAGACAGTTCCTGATGAAACTCTCGAGACAAATGGTAATGACATAGAAGAAATGGTCTCTAGTAGTGATACCGATGAATGTATGGATGTGCATGGACATTGAAACATGTCCAAACTTCCCTCACATCAGAGAAAAGACTACCAACCATCAACAGGTATAATCTATAAGAACAAAACATTTTCATACAAGTCCAAAATTGGATTAATATACAGATTGAAAATTTAATTGACTTACATTAACATACTGTAACATTAATGTCTAAAGAATATGTTTATAATAATTCATAGACTGATGTTCCAAGCGAAATATCACAATATTACATCAACATCCTTCTCCATTTCAGCAAGCAGTGTCACAAGCTATGATGTTATGTCTTACTAACAGTGAATTTCCTTTCAGTATTCTCCAACAATTGACATGGAACTTCAGGAAAACAGTCAAAGCCTGAGTAAGTCATTCCTTCACTAATACAATACTCAGTTTTGTGATGCAGCAGAATTCCGCTTTTTGGTCATCTTCTGCAGTTATAGGCTAATTGTGACAAGCCAGGTATAGGTAGAGGAAACCGGAGGAAACCACTGAGTCTTCCCATGTAGCTAGCAACCTTCACACTTGCCCCGCGGCAAGATCCAGCGACCTCAGGAAAGAGCTTTGGTATGACGTAAGAGATGTCTCAAAGGTAGTGCTTCAGAATGCTCAGCTATGGGGGGAGCCACTGCAGAGGAATTAAATCAAAGTGAAGACGGTGACTAATACCATATACACAAGGATTTCTAGTTTTATTTACAAATATATTGCATGCGATGGCATCATATGTACAGAACAATGAAATTGGTATTCATAAGTGTTGATGTATCCATTTAATCGAAATGTGCATTAAGATTAGAGCTGCACTCAGCACTCAAAAACTCGAGTGGCTCAATGATTGAAGCCAAGCTTGAGCAGGAGAGATTAACTCACCGACTCATGGCTGACATCTTTGATTTGAGTGAAAGAAGCCAGGCTTAGCAGGGGTACTGAAAAATATGAGCTCACAAGTCAAAATGGTGGTGAGCTCATACGCTGATCTCCCTTTGGTGAGTGCAGCTAATTAAGATCTGGAAAAAGGTATCTCTGTAATATCAATTGTTTTTACTGTTTTAAAAGGGCTAGGTAATACATCAGGTGACATGTATCATTTTATTCTTTCAGGTGAGGGTGACTTTGTGGCGCTACTTGTACGTGGTGCTAAAAGAAAAAAACTTTACATTGCAAAAGTGTTGGACTCAACAGAGGATGAAATACAGGTGTCCTTCATGATTGAAACAAAGGAGGAAGGAGTGTTTACATGGCCCGGGAATAAAGACGTAACATTTGAAGAAAAATTGCAGGTGATGCGTTTGCTCACTCCACCTATAATGGAAAAAGGTAACCGCCGTCACCAATACTTCAAATTCAGCAAAGTGGAACTAGAGGAAGCAAAAGAAGTGTTTATGACGACAGCCTAGAAGAAAGAAGGTGCTATAAATAAATTTACCATACTTCATCCTTTCACTAAAACCTTACAGTAAGCTCTATCTACTGCAAACAGTGGTTCAACATATTTATTTAGAACATTAATTTTTAAAAACTTTTTCACATATGTTAATATACTTCTCATTGTTAGCGAAGTGCCTTACCTGTTTTTACATTGAAGTTTGTGATCCCTGTTAACCATACTGAGATGGACAAATTTTTAGTTATCTGGGCTGCCAGATGACTTTGCTTTGCTGCCAAAAAAATCCTCTTGCTCATATCAGCCCCCATGCTACTGACTGAATTCAATTCATTGCCTGTCTCTTTGGACTCTATATGACCTGCAGGAGTGCTTGTTTCCGTGGTATGTTGTATCAACTGCGGGATAAGTGTCTTTCGTATCAGTGCATCCTTTCCACTACTCTTCTCTTTCTTAAATGATCTATTTTTTGTGTGTGTCGGTTCAAACTATTCCAGATACTTCATTATACTAATACATACCTCCTACAAAGGACTATACATATTCTGAAAGGAATACATTGAATATTCATAATTTATCATAGGTCCATTGGCAGAAATATAAGAGCAATAGAACCAAAATATGAGGTTATTCATTTAAACGGTACTCATGAATTCAACATTTGTCAAATGAATAAAATTTGACACATTCCTAACTAAGAATTGGACTAATAATTCAAACATTGAATTCAAAATGCGTGTTTAAAGTGAGCACACTTCATTTTCTGACACTTTGGGGCTTATCTGACATTTTAAAAGAACAAAAAGGCGTATTGAAATTTCATTTTCTTTTCATTCAGATGTGTAAACCTGTACAATTTAAGTACGATAACATATTATAATATATTATATATTAACTCTTTCGCTACACAGAGCGCTATTAGGCGCTCCCCGCGTGCACCCTGTTATCCCCCGGAGCGCTTAATAGCGCTGACCCGGCTAATGCCCCAGTCCTGCGGAGCGCTTAATCGCGCTCGCCCATTAGCCGTTACGAGAAGGCATGGCTCTGCAGAGATCGTGGGAATTACACAATAAAAGGCTAGTTTTATTATAGTATAGATAGTAACTCATGTGGGGGAGACATTTGGGGTCATGTGTATTTTATTTCAGGTTCTAAAATAGAGGTTAAAGACCGCACACAGCTGTGTAAACATAGCGATCTTTTGCTGCACTGTATACAGCTCCCGGGATTTCCCGCAGCCGTGTACAGTGCAGCAAAACAATCTTTTATCGTCAGAAGTATGCCATAAAAGGTAAGTTTTATTATATTACTGATAAACAGTGATATAGGGGAGATGGTTGGGGGGTTATAAATTTCATTTCTCGTTCAAATATAGCACTCAGATACCACACACGGCCGTGTAAACATAGTGATCTTATGCTGCACTGTACACAGCTCCCGGGATTTCTCGCAGCCGTGTACAGTGCAGCAAAACGATCTTTTATAGTCAGAAACACACAATAAAAGGTAAGTTTTATTATATTACAGATACATGGTCATGTAGGGGAGATGTTTAGGGGGATGTAAATTTTATTTCAGGTTCAAAAACAGCCATCAAATACAGCACACGGCTGTGTAAACATAGGGATGTTTTTCTGCACTGTGCACAGCTTCTGGGTGCTCTCAAGAGCTGTGTACAGTGCAGGAAACCTGTCTTTTTTGTCTCACATATAAATCTTGGATCCCCAAGATTTATATAGTGTGAAAGAGCAGACTCTAGACATTCTTTTTATGTTATTGTGCACCTCGGAAGTGCAAAAAAAAATGGCAAAAATTTGTGGTAACTTTTCACCACAAGATTCTCACACTGGTTTTTGCCAGTGAAATGAAATGAAACAAATAAAATTACTTTGTATTTATTGTTTTTGCTTCAATGTAAGCCCTTTTTTCATTGTTTTTTTTCCTTGGAAACCAACATTCCAATCAATAGAAATATGTAAAGATATTTGATTGGTTTCCAGGTGACTTCCTGGAAACCTGTCAACAAACAAGTGCTTTTCTACATGCAGTTCATTCTGCATGTTGAACACAGAAATAGTGACAAAAATGGCAAGTAATATGGCTGCTGAATGGGATTCAGATGATGACTTGCCTTTGAACAATAACAAGTGGGATTCTGATGATGAAGTTCCTCTGGTTGAAGGGCATGGAAATGAGGATGATGATGATGATGGAAATGATATAAATCTACCAGAAGACCTGGGAAATATGTGGACCGCCAATGTGACGGACTCTATTCGCATACAGAATTTCACCAGGAATGTTGGTTCGACCCATATTCTGTCGGCAGACAAAAAAGAACTGGATTTTTTTGGTAGGATGTTTCCAATGGACATGCTTGTACAAATCGCAGCGGAAACCAACCGATATGCAGCCGAATCACAGCGTAAAAGTCAGAGAACAGATGTATTGTGGGAAGACACAAGGCCTACAGAAATCCAAGCCTACCTCGGAATTATTGGCGCCATGTCAGTCTGCAACCTGCCAAATTACAAACTTTACTGGCAGTCAGAATGGCCGTTCACTTTGCCGGCATTCAAGGGAATATTTATACGTTCACGTTTTGAAAAACTAAACCAGTATTTTCATCTTCATGACGCAAGAAACAACCCGCCGAAAGGGGCGCCCGGTCACGACATGTTATGTCATGTTCGCCCACTTCTGGATCGAGTATCGACAGCCTGCCTCATGGAGTACAATCCCAGCAAAGAAAACTCAATCGATGAGGCGATGATACCATTCAAGGGACGTTTATCGGTCAAGCAGTATCTGCCGGCCAAACCAACAAAGTTTGGTATCAAAGTGTGGGAGCGCGCTGATGGGAACAACGGTTTCGTCAGCGAGTTTCAAGTGTATACGGGGCGAAAAATCAACGTAGACGGGACGCGAACCTCTGAAACCGGGTTAGGTGCTCGTGTTGTCACCGATCTGACACGATCTTTGGTTGGCGGACATTATCACATATACATGGATAATTATTTCACGGGGATCCCGTTGTTCAAGGAACTACTAAATGATGGACTCTATGCATGCGGGACGATAAAATCAAATCGCAAGGGTTGGCCTTCGGCCTTCCACCCCAAGCTCCTAAAAAACCAGGATGATTATCAAGTTCGTCAACTTGGAAAAACCAATCTCGTGGCTACATGCTGGCACGACAAACGTCAGGTGAATGTCCTCGGGACAAACAGCACTCCGAAGGAAATTGTCAACATCGAACGCCGCCAGAAAACAGGAGAGGTGAAAATCGTTCCCGCCCCAGTTTCGGTCCAGAATTATCAAGCATATATGAATGGGGTTGACCACGCTGACCAGCTGCGCATGCAGTACACATGCACACGGAAATCACGCAAGTATTGGAAATACATCTACTACTTCCTGTTGGACATTTGTATCGTCAATGCATTCCTCTTGATGAAAATGTCCCCAAATCACGTCCTGGCATCCAAAACGGGCCGCGTCAAACAACGTGAGCACCTAGATTTTCGTTGAAAATTGGCGACACAGCTGATTGGACAACATCGCGCAAATAGGAAGAGATCTTTGTCAAACATGAATGATGAAGAAGAATGTGCAAACAGTGCTTGAAGAGCAAGATTCGACGCGACATTTCAACCGGATATGAGGAGTGCCAGACAAATCTCTGCCTGGAATGTTTCAAACCCTGGCATCGAGACGTTTGTTAGACATTTGCCAGGCACTAATCACACCGGAACATCAAAAACTGCCCTGAATTATAGATTTAGGGAAAAGAAAAACACTGCTACACTGTGTTAAAGTTAAAGTTTACTGAACTTTATTGAACTGAACAAAGCTGAAGATGAACTTATTCCTGAACACTACTTAGTTATGACATAAACTTCATCATAAATTCTTTGATAATGGTCGATAACAACTAAAATTTCGAGAAATTTCAAATATCAGGATGGTAAACATGATACTTTTATAGAAAATGTTATATTAAAACATATTTTCTACACTTACTGCATGTTTTTATATTGTCTTTTACTGTGCCACAAAGAGAAATACCTAATTTAGCACTTTGCAACAATTGTTGCAAAGCCCCCGGGGCATAAGGCCCAAAATAGCTTCGAGGGCCTGGCCAGCATATGGCTCCGGTAGTTAAAGAGTTAATATATAAAATGCACATAGCTTTTATTTGTAAAATGCATATAAATATGTCACTTCATGTTTTCGGGCATGATACAGATTTCATCATAATTGGGCATATGACCGTGAGTGATAAATGGAATCAAACTCCCACACATGAAGAAGCCTTTTATTACGTGTCTGAACAAAATTATAAGATACTTATTGGAAGTAGAACATTAGATTGCTTCATGTATGGAGGTGTGATATGGCTTTTATCAAGAGTGGACATATTGTATCAGGAACGTAGAGAACGAGTGGGTAGAGACTATTGGCTATCAGACTGTGCAAGTGACGTCATGTGTTTAAGTGAAAACGTCATTAAACTTCCAGTCATGAAGGTAGATTTAGCTTGTCCGATACCAAGAACGCAACATTGTATTTCTTGTGCTGCAAACACAATTTGAAAGCGAGGTTTTTCCGTCTTCTTTTAAAAGCTCTTTAAAGATGGCGGGCACACATGGTGAACATGAAGTATGCACTGGTGGCTTCCTTGACAACTGTTTATTTGAAAAGTACAATCGCGTCGTATCGCCGTGGTGACAGTCAGCATCTGCCTTTTCATTACCCCTGATGCCAACATGACTGGGAATCCAGTAAAATAATATTCTTTTCTCTTGGTACTGTACTAGCTAATGTAGGCGTTCCAGTATGTATAGGACAAGAGGATGTGTCCAGTCTTGGCCCAAAATGGCCTGAAGAGCAGACTTTGAATCTGAGAAAATGATAAAATTCTTTTCATCATCATTTGCCGTCTCCACCCTATCAAGAGCTAGATAAAGAGCATGCAACTCGGCAGGAAATAGAGGACTTATCACGGAGACGTTCAATGGAAGAATAATTATCAATGACTGCAACATTAATTTTTTGACTACGATTGTCAGTTGCACTATAGGTAGCCATTACCCATTAGCCACAAAGTTAGGTAGCTGAGGTACATCAGTACTTGTCAGGGACTTTTTTCCACAAAGGCACAACAATGTTCCTGTTGTGTTTGTAATTATGGTAGAGAAATGCCAAGATATTGGCATTTTCTGGTGTAAGTCTCTCGCGCCCTGGAAATGCATTGCCAGCTGTGGAGAACACTCGATCTCTGATGAAACACTTGAAGCTGGTACTTGTAGATAGCGTAGCATCACTAGGCTCAAGAGTGGCTACTTCTGCCTGTTCATTATAGTCACCAACCTAGGACTGCTTGATATTGGACCTTTGTACCAAGTCCAGAGAAAGTCCGATACAAGGTGATAGGAGTGGAAATGAAAGGAATGGAAACTAGTATGAAGCTAGTGGCGCTGGGCGCAACACAGCGCAGAGGTTAGGCAGGTATGGTAGAGGAATGGATCCGTGCGCCAAAATATGTAGGCCGGCGCACGGATCCATATCTCAAGGGGAATTGATAGAGATGTAATAGTTATGAAATATGAGGAATATGGGTAGTGAGTAAAAGCAAATTAGTGATCGTGTAAATATTTAAAGCTAAGTTCACCTGGGAAAAAAGGTCTGATTTGGAAAAGAATATGGGGAATTCAAAAACATAAACCAGAATTTGCACCCCCCCCCCCCCCCCCCCCCCCCCCCCCAATATGATACTGACCACCTCTGGGTTATGGACTGTTATGATGTATTCAGTTCCAAAGCAATCTCTGTGTGTTTCTCATAACTGGGAATTTGTCATCATGCTGCAAGTGTGATCTGCTACATAAAATTAAAGTTATTTCATAATCATACTTGTATGGTTATCAATTTGCCAACACCTGTTAAATATAATAGCCCACTCCTAAACTAATAAACTAATCTGACCCCTGGTGGCCAGGATTGGAACCGCATAAAATCTCCTGATTTTGGATGGTTGAATGTTAACAGGTATGAATTATATAACTTGGTCAGAAATCTTCAGATTAGCTACTGATTTGCCAACTTTCAAAAATCATCCACCATTCCTCAAGAATAAATTTATTTTCTAGCCAAGAGCCAAGAATTTCATAATATGCTGAACATAGTAAGTATTTGATCTTGAAATATCACACAATGTCTGGAAAGATCACACAATGTAAATGTTGTTGATGAAGACATTTTCAGTTCCAAAGCTATCTGCGTGTTTTTGAAAACTGTGTGTATATTATCATGCAGCAATTGTGATCTGCTAAAATTAAAGTTATCCTATTAACATATGTTTCCATGATTACCAACTCTAAAGGACGCTCCTTAAGCAAAAGTACTAACTTCCCTTACGAAATTATCATGTGTTGTCAGTGTATTGTCAGTGTAATGTCAGTGTATTGTTAGTGTGATGTCAGTGTGTTGGTCGTCTATTGTCAGACCTGGCAATAGGCTGGCAATATGAAACCAGTGCATTATCAGTGTATTACCAGCTTATTGTCAGTGGTCAATTATGACATGACTAAATGAAAAATGAAGCGGCGTCTCTGAGTCCGGGCACACTGCTGATTTTTAATAATAAATTTGTCACACTCGCAGTCACTCCGGCAGACACCTCAAATGTCAATGTCTCAATGCCCTAAAATATTGACTGACTGACTGACCCAAATGGTCTTAAATTCACTTAAAATTATTAACTGACAGTCCAAATTTTTTTGCTGTTTAGATTAACATTAAATAGGACTTTATTTCCTCATTAGGAATCCATTCAGTAAATCATTAATTTAAATATACATCCTGCTGACAGACAGTCAGTCTGTACTGCATCAATATTACTGCCGCACTTACAATATATTGACTACTTGCTTAAACTGACAACACAGCTTCACCTGACAATAGACTGACAATAGACTGACAATAGAGTAGCAGCGCTGATTTAACTGACGATAGAATGACAATAGACGTGTTGTCAGTGTATTGTCAGATCACCTGACAACACACTGACAATACACTGACAACATAGTTTCTCAACTGACAATAGACTGGCAATATAGATCCAACTGACGATAGACTGACATCAGACTGGAATTGGCCACATCCCGTCTGATGTCAGTGTATTGTCAGTCTTGTCAGTGTATTGTTAGTGTATTGTCAGATCACCTGATAACACACTGACAATAGACTGGCAATAATAGATCCAACTGACGATAGACTGACAAATTCAGACGAATTGGCACACTCACTGATACAGTCTGAATTGTCAGTGTATTGTCAGATCACCTGACAACACACTGACAATACACTGACAATAATTAGCAACGTGAGCGGTATTAGGGGATTTTCCACTAGAATACTCATAGTGAAACAGGTAGGGCTCTCAGAACCACCCTTACCCCAGGGAGGTGTACTTTAGGTGTAGTTGAGGTGTACACCTCAGTGATACCTCACCTTTGTTGAGGTGTACACCTCAATGACACCTCCACCTCTGAGGTGGCTTTGAGGTGCCACTGAGGTACTATTGAGGTGTTGTTGAAGTGTATTTGAGGTGCGTTCCAATTATTTAAATTAGCACCTTAAGCGCACCTCCGAAGAACCACTGATGACTTGTTTTGACAGGAGGTGTCTTTAAGGTGTACACCTCCAATTGACTGCAGTCAGAATCCTCTCAGAATCAGATGTCTACAAAACTTCATCCTGGAACCAGCTGGGTGGTTACAATTATTACAGGCACTGGGCAGAAAATTCCAGTTTTATTAAGTTGGCCCTATAGACAAAGCTGTGTGAACTGTTGAGTCTGTCAGTCTATCACAGTGTTCAAAATCTGTCACAAGAATGGTGTGGCACCAGTTCTTAGATTTAGTCGTAAGTATTTGACATCCTACATGTTCTACATACTCTACATATTCTTTTCATGCTGGCAGTGCAAATTAAATAGTAGATATTTATTTGATCTATAAGGGTAAAATTACTCACCTCTGTTTGCCAATGTTGGTCAGGATCAAGTTTTCCCGCTCAAACTGTCTGTGACTATTCAAAACTCGGTACTCTGTATCACTATTGTTTCGCATTGAACAGTGAGGATGGAAGACAAAATTCATATTGTATATAATTTTCCGTGATAATTATCAATAAATATTTTAAACCTGTTTTGCTAGTTTCCTGAAGAAAAGAGTCAATTTAAAAGGAAAGAAAGATCTGTTCCAGAGTGAGAAGTGAGAGAGAGAACCATAAGTGCTATGATTCATGGTTTTAAATGTTTCAGTTTATTGCCAGTCTGTTGTCAGTGTATTGTCAGATGATGATAATAAACGAGGACTCCTTTTTCGAGTGGAGAATGAAAAATATTCTTGTCAGTGTATTGTCAGTTATGCCGACCAGCGGAAAAATAATGTCAGTGTGTTGCCAGTCTGTTGTCAGTGTATTGTCAGATGCTGACAATAGACTGACAATATTGCCAGTGTACCGTCAGAAAGGGAGATTTTCTTGTCAGCCTGTTGTCAGTCTATCGTCAGTTTGTTGTCAGATGTGAGGTTGTGTTGTCAGTGTGTTGTCAGTCTATTGTCAGTATGTTGTCAGTGTGTTGTCAGAAACCTTTTTGGTAAGGGCTGGCCCCTCCCAGAATTGGAACTAAACAAAATGAAACCAAAAGACGTCGCAGTATAGTAAACCGCCTGATAAGTGAAATATCCTGATTTTGGATTGTTGAATGCTGACGGGTATGCCAACGTACGTGCACAATATCAATTGAACAATTCATAACACACACGTACCATGATTTAAGAACTTATGGCCAGTTTAGCGATATTCTCAGAATGAGGCATCTCCGTAGTATAATAGTATGCCGTAGGTGTACGTCCTATACATATTTCGCTGTTTCGCTATGCGCGGAATTACCGTAAAGTCGTTCCCCTTTTTCAACATATTAGCTAAAAGTACACGGGCGCGAAAATATGCCAAAAATTTTCCCATATATAAGCTTCAGACAATGTTTCAATCGCACGCATGACTTGATTTTTTGGCTGCTCAGTTTCATCAATAAACTCGCTACCATAAACCGTTATTACGAAGAATTTTGTCCTGGTACTTTTCCCTATACACCTAGTATATTGCCAACTTGGCGAGTGGCAGCATGCTGAATCTATGAATGTCCTACGGAACGTGCTACCCTACAGCACGTCTGATGCCGAAGTGGGTCTAGGTTCAGTTTTGTAGCAGTCAATTGACAATCCCCTGCTAGTCACAGCTGTCCATATTTGGGTCATGGATCAAAAAGTGCAGTAAGACCGTGACCCTGAGCGGCAATGATACGATGCTGGCATGGCCAAGAAGCGAGCGCGAACCTTTGAATGATTTCATTTTTTCCCGTTCTGACCAAGAGCATAGATGACCTTATTCTTCATCCAAGCCAAGAGATAGCACAGATTGACCTAAAATAAATGGCATACACGTTATTACGATTTCAAGCTGTCGCAAAATCTACATTTTGCAACCGATTTTAAAGCGAATTATTATTAATTTCTTTTTATTGTGAAGGTACATTGCCGACTGTATGCGTATCTGAGAAAGATCGCTCAGTAGAGCCTTATAGCTGTCAACTCATCAGCCTTTCCTGGGACGAAACTAAGTAAGCCCTATCTGTTTTCGCGATTTGGTCTTGTGAAATTTGTCAATTGACTGCCAAGCATATTTTATTTGATTGTGTTGATTTTATTGAATCAAGAAATAGACATTTTAATGTAAATAGCTTTTAAGGAACTCTTTGAAAAGGTTCCTCTAGACAGCATTTTATCTTATTTACATGAGATTGGTCTGTTTTACCAATTGTAAAACCTTTTAAGAATTTATAGTTCCTTTTGAAACAATCTGTTATATGAAAATTATATTTTGAAGTTGCATGTTCATCGTTTTGTCATCATTTTTATTCATCTATTGCTTTGTTATTGTTTTCAACAATAACAAAGGACCATTATTTTACAAATATTTTATGGCACTAAATGGCCTTTGTGTGCCGATGTGAAAACAGTTAAAAGTTCCAGTTTAATGAACTTAATAAAATAAAATACTTATATTCAATAGGTTAATAATCTATTCATCATAGCCTTAATGGCTGCTCGAAGTCTGATTTGAAGTGATTTAAAATGATTTTCAACGAAAACTCATTTAAAGACTATGGCACTATGCTGCTACTACAGTGCTTTACTCTGCTAGTTTTGAGGAAATTTTTTCCCATACTCTACTCAGCAACGTCATACTGTATGGCTGTTTGTTACACAGACAATAAATGATGTTTGATGTATAAATTGTTTGACTTGTCTCCCCTGCAAATGCATTGACCAAAAAGGTAGAAAGGGCCTAAAGGGGGAGAGGCAGCAGTTATGCACAGGACATTTATCTGCTCCCACTCCCTCTTCTTTTTGTACATATTTCTTATTACTTAATAGTTTTTTTACTGAATACTTTCCAACTGACCTCACCCTTTTTAGCGGCTTGGGCATTCAACAGCTTTCCAAATATCCCATTAGATTGAAGAAGTTAAACAACTCAAAATTAATAAAAGAGTGTGCAAATGCACACTATGTACATCTATATACAATGTCATCTCCATCTGTTTATTCACTGTCATCCTGGCCATACACCTGATTTTCAGGAGGGAATTTGTAATTGACCAGGGTATGGTAGCGGATGAAACATTTCCGATGACACAGAGCTACTCCACAATCGCCACACTCGTACGCGGTCTAGTTTCCTTTTGTGTCCCTTTCTCTGCTTGCTGGGTACATTGATACAACATAGTCGCATATAGGCTTGGCATGTTTTGCACCTTCTTTCGGACGAATGAAATCACAGAAGTGACAGCCAGTGAGGCGATCTGATCCATCTGTTTTACGGCCCTGCGGCACTGGTTTTGGTGCATCGGCCGCCTCACGAACGAGTGAATTTATGAGTGAGATTCGAAACTCGATGTGATTCTTCTTCTTTAGTTCACCACCAATTTTCTTTGAAAGGATATACGCATTCACAATTGCGAGGTTGAATAGATGGAAGAACAACTTCTCCCACCACTTGACCGAACTTGGACGGACAAGTCCACTCCACCCATTAGTTTCACATAGCCATGATTGGAACTATTAACTTCCATATGGGTTCACACTTGTTTCGATCCACTTTATTGGTGACGGCCATATTTGCAGGATGAATAGTAGATAGCATATGAACGTCTCTTTTATCTTTGAACTTCAGAACAAGCATGTTCTCCTTTCTACGGAAGATGGTTTCACCTTGCTTCAGTTTGGCAGTTTTCAGAATGCAAGGTACACCTCGGCGACTTATGCGCTGAGTCCCACAAGCGTATGTATCCATAGAATCTAATTCACTGACGAGCTCCGGAGATGTATAATAATTGTCCATGTACATGTCCTTTCCCTGATTGAGTAGTCCAGCGCGTGCCGTCATTCCTAGAATGATTTTTGACATTGTCATCAGGTCTGCGAAATGCGAAGAGGAATTTCCATCGTCGTCGACCGATTCCAGCACCTCTAAGGACCCTGCACTTTCCGTGTGGCCGTCATAAGTGACAAAGACCACAAGATAGCCACTGGTCGATTCACAAAATTCATATAGTTTTATTCCAAACTTATTCGGCTTCGTAGGATTATAGACGCGGAAACTCAGCTGACTTTTGAAGGCATAGGTGCCTTCGTCGAACGCAAGATCTCGTTCTGGAATATATTTCTTGAAGTTTTCTCTCAGCATTGCGATGAATGGGCTTAATTTCTGTAGACGGTCATGGCCAGGCTGTCCTCGTGGAATAGCTGCAGTGTTGTCAACGATAAGCAGGTTTGATAGGATGATGAAGAAACGATCCCTTGACATGTTTTTTCGGAAGAAAGGCATTGACAGTCCTCAGTTGACCAGTATAATTCCAGGCTGCTCTTCCTTGTCAGCCCTAGGGCAATAATCAACGCGAAAAACACCTTCATTTCATCTACAGTTGTGTCTTTCCATTTATTGTGCCGGCTGTTTGGTTTCAAAACAGTGTTATCTTTTACCTGTGAAGCATATAATTTTGTTTGTTGCACCAAAACTTCCCAGAAATCCTCACTGAATATGTAATAAAAGAAATCCATGACCTGGGGTACATCAGGTATTTCCTCGGCAGCGATTAATCCAGGACCTCCAGAAAAAGGCATGTTGTAGATCTCATTGTCAACATTCTTCCATCCATCCTGTGGATTTTCCCTGTCCTGTGGGGCATTTTCCATGGGAAAATGACCAACATACTCAGCATTTCTGGGCATATCTTCAAGCACCTCCTCTTCCAGGAAGTAATCAAATTCCTCATCCTCAGAATCCTCTCTGAAGATCTGCAAACGGTGGAAACCTGATTCCAAAGTTTCATCTATGATGTCAGCCATGTTTTTCCTACTATAGTTGTAGTAAAAATACTAGAATTCGTCTGCTCTGTGATGTTTTTCCACGCCCCTAAATCTGATTGGTAGATAGGTAATTGTTTACTGTTCATATTATTGTATTCCAGTTCAAAAAGATCAATATCTCTACAAAAGTCCTGAAATAGCTTCAGACTCAATTAATTCTAAAAGGCGTAGTAGAAATGATTTAGTTCCAGATCTAATTAAGTTTCTGATCCAAGTGTGCAAAACGACTAAGTTTTGAATCGGCCATGGCAAACGACTAAATTTTGGGTGTGAAAACAACTGTTTTAAAACATGCATGAAAATTGTCCAAGTTTCAGATCGGATATGAAATATTTAAGTTAAAGATCTGTAAGAAATGTTAAAGTTAAGGATTTGATAAGAAAGGTTAAAGTTAAAGATCAAAATCCAAGATTATGCATGACAAAGTCTATGTGTCCGAATGTGCATCTGGCTCAGGTATGACAACTCTAAATAGCAAAAGCACTGCTGTAAACAACAGTAGGTTCAACTTTTATTATTCATAATCACTATTTCCTTCACTATATCTAATTTATGGATCTGAGAAAAGTATTGCAGAAAAGATCTGTGCAAAAGTTCATCTCAAAGATCAAGATTCAGGAAAGATCAAGAAAAGTTTAAGTTAAAGATCATGATTTAATTTCAAACCACTTTTAAAGACAAGTTTAGGATCATGTATGATCCCAGCAGAATGCTTAAGTTAAGGATTTCAAGATCCCATGTCAAAGTTCTAAGAAATCATTACCAAGACATTAAAGTAAAAGATTAAGAAAGAGTATCAATTCATGAATATTTAATTCATAATTTTTAATTGAAGAAGATCACAAACATTATCTCTGCTCACCTAGAGTTACGATCTAAAGGTAAGGAAAGAGTTACCGTATATATACCCACTTCTGGGTGTGATGCGGTTAAAATCCTACCGCAAAAAGAAATCCCTACCCACGAGTAGAAACTGCTTGAAATCATCCCTACCCACAAGTTTGTTTCGATATAATTATCAAATATAGATAGGGGAAATAATATTTTCCCTTTAAAAGTGAAATCAAATAGGGCCAGGGTCCTAATGTTTGTTTAAAGACCGCACGGCAGAGCGTACGGTAGCATGGAGCAAAATTCGCACGCGGAACACAATGCAGGTGTGAAACTACCGAGGTGAGTGCCACGTCCGGTTCACCTCGTAGCTCACGCTACATCACTCCCCCTCTAACATCTTGTCCCCAAGATGAACTCTGTGTACCCGAGGAAAATCACACATGAAAATAGGTTGCTCTGCTCAGACCGCAAGGTGCCATGCAAGTATCTCCCATCAATGTAAATGGGGTCATGGCCGCATGCGCCACCACTCCATCCAAAGCCACCCCACAGTCCTTAAAGTTTTATCACTGATCTTTACAACATGATTGCGGAGAACTCTTCGACGATGCGCTCCCCATCTGGCTTATGAGGAGTGGTGCGGCTCACCATTCTCACAGGAACTCCGATCGTCTTGATATGGGGGGCCTCAGCTGGAATTATCTTCTTTGTCCCCAAAAGTTGATTCTCATTTATAAGTTTTTCCCTTTCTTCCAAGAGTTTTTTTTTGCTTTAGTTATTCCACTTCCTTTTTCAGGGTGTCCCTCTCTCTCTCTAGACTGACCATCTGTACAAGATATCCCTCGGCTACGACCATGGCATCACCGGCTCCTTCAACCTCATCCTTTCTGACCTTCTCCCGGGCCTCCTCCAGGTCTCGAATTCTGTGTCGTTCCTCTCTCTCCCTCCTTCTCTCTATCGCACTCACTATCCCTCTCTTCCCGCTCCTGGCGCCTTCTCCTCTTGTTCCTTCCTCTCGTCCCTCTCCTTGTCTTCCCGCTCCCTCTTCTCCTTTCTCTCCTTATCTTTCCACTCCTGCTTCCACCTCCTGTCTCGCCCCCTCTGCCTCTTCCTTCCTTCGTCTCTCCAGTTGTTTCTTCTCCCGCTTTTCTTTTGCTTTTGAGAATCAACGACCCCCCCCCCCCCCCCCTTCAGCTAACAAACATCTGGTTTTCCAAGCTAGTTCTTAGTCTGCAAACGACTGGACTGGGCTGTCTGTATCCGCTGTGACCTGTGACCAGTGACCTGTAATCTATATATCTCTGGCTGGACTAAGGAATCAAGTGATCTAGAAGTTTGAGAATCAATGAACCCCCCCCCCCCCCCCCCCCCTCTCCCCTAACAAACATCTGGTTTTCCAAGCTATTCTTAGTCTGCAAACGACTGGACTGTAATTATGTATCCACTAGACTAAGGAATCAAGTGGTCTAGAAGTTTGAAAATCAACGAACCCCCCCCCCCTCCTTAACCTAACAAACTTCAGTTTTTTCAAGTTATTCTTAGTCTGCATACGACTGGACTGTAATTCTGTATCCGCTAGACTAAGGAATGAATCAAGTGATCTAGAAGTTTGAGAATTAAATTGCAGCCGATTAGTTCATAATTTTCACCACAGGTCGGGTGGTGGTGCAGAAGGAGTGAACAGCTGGGGGGGGGGGGGGGGGGGGGTTCGTCGAACCCCTCGAACCCCCCCCCCCCCCCCCCTGGATCCGCAACTGCCTTAGTGCCCTCTTTACATGGTAAACTGTTTAACGGAACCACTATTTCACTTCCGCCAAATTCAAGAGGTTGAAGTCAGGTTTAAGCAAAATAGCCCTACCCAGGGCAGATTCTTACCTGTGACAAAGAAAGAACTCTGGCGAGTTCCGGCAAATGAATTCCCTTTGTTCAGTGCCTTCATTACGAAAACACTTTTTTGCAGTTTTTCAAGTGCTTCTTCACCATACACTCTGATCTTTGCACATGCAGTATGGTCTGCGACAATAATGTTGAAGCTCTTTTTTATGTCTCCGTTCTGGGCGTGGTACTCCTTTAAATTTCCAACTTCTAAAACTTTTGCCTTGAAGGAAACATTGCTATTCAGCTCAGCCTGCAGTGCCTGTTTCACTGTTATCATTGACATCTGAAGGACATATTTTGAGATATAAGCATTCTTGCGGCCATTTGAAATTTCAAACATTGCAAAATAGGATGGATGCATGAATACAATGAGACGCATGTACTAGTTAATACAATTGAATTAAGTTATACATGTACATTAGGTAACATTTCTGATATGTTGATAATTGCAAGAAAGGTGCTGAATCTATATAAAATGAAGCTACATAAGATAAAGCTATTCACATTGAATATACTTGCAATTTACTTTAAGAACATAAGAATTACCTCCACCTGATTATCTAGAAAAAATGCACACATATTGTCAAAATTATGGTCAACATTGTATACTGGAAATATTAACCAACTCATGTTACATCTTTCTGGCAAGGTCTGAATTTCACTCTTGATGGCTCGGATATTTTGTCTTTTATGTCTCGATTTACAATATACTTTATCAAAGAGAAAAATAAATATATGTCAATGACAGCCTAGTTCTATCACAAAACGGTTTTCCCGTTGTAAAAAACACAGCTATGATTCAATTGGTTGATGTTGATTCTGCCATAATACAATACAAATTGGATAAGTAAGACTGAATCATTTTCATTCATTCCTCTCGTCTTTGCCTGGTAACTTCACGTAATCTTGCATTTTCTTCAATCACAGAGTCGCTTGCATAAAATTTTGACGGGTCGAAACTGATCAGGGCTAGGCCGCTTAGTTCAGTGACTCTAGAAAGAGCAACATAACTTTGCCCAGCTTCAAAAATGTCAGAACCAAGATCCATAACTGCCCTTGTCTGAGAAGTGCCTTGCAATTTATGTATTGTTAACGCACATGCTAGAATCAGCGGAAAGTTAGTTCGGCGTACGCTGTGTCCTCTGCAAATATATTCTGCTGATAATGCTTCTATTGCAATCGATTTATTTCTAGATGGTAATTGAAGAACACTGGCAACTGATGGGTCATCAAACTTTACGTAAATTAGACTAGGGGTGTTTGAAGTTGAATGAAATTCAAATCCCGACACAATGCCAGTTTGGCCATTTACTAGTCCAGCTTTTGTTAAAATATTCCTACACAACAACACCTTAGAATGCATGGACACATGTAAAAATCTAGGTAAACCACCTGCATCTCGATCATCATTTGGAATATGCTCATCTGCTACAATTGTTATATCTGAATCGCCAATGTTTGTGTATTCATGATGAGCTTCAATTACGTGTACTTCCTCACCTGAATTAGTTAGCTGAATTGTATTAAACTCCTGAACCATAGAAACCTTTGGAAATATGTGTAGAGTGTTTACAAAGGGAGGCATATTTGTATCAACCAGCCTTGTTTTCAAAAGCGCTACGTCTTCTTCTAATAAAGCGCCCACTCTAGCCCGGGCAAGCAATTCGGCATAGGTGGGATCATTTGATTGTCCCACATTGGTGTCCAGAAAATACAGTTCAAATTGGCGCCACAATAATTCATTTTCAAAGGGAAATTTTCCTCGGCAAGGCTTCAATTGAAATATATCACCAACCAAAATCAGTCCTATGCCACCAAAGAACTGGCTATTGTCGTATATGTCGCATAATCTTTGATGAATAGCTGAAAGCATTGCAGAGGACACCATACTTATTTCATCAATTATAATAAATTTGACTGCTTTAAAATCTCTCAATTTCTTCAGGGAATAACTACTGAGAGGCAAGTACACTACTGGCGCAAAACGTCGTGAAAATCTCGTGAAAATATACCTTTGTATTATATCATTTTCACGACTTTTTCATCAGACATCGTGAAAATGGGTCGTGAAAATATGTCGTGAAAAGCCCGTGAAAAGTCCGTGAAAATGTTGTGAAACTTTCCGATTACTGAATTTGTCGTGAAAATATGTTGGTCGTGAAATATGTCATGAAACTCTCGTGAAAATACATTTATCTCCATGAAAATGTCGTGAAAAAAGATTCATTTTTCACGACGTCGTGTAAATCGCATGATGAAAATGTCTTGAAAATGTTGTGAAACTGTTGTGAATCTGTCATGAAAAACTACTGGTACTAAACGTGAAAAAGTCGTGAAAACGCATATAAGTACCATCATTTTCACGACTTTTTTCATCGGACGTCGTGAAAATGTCTTGAAAAAGTCGTGAATTTCCATTGCTTTGAAAAAGTTGTCACAATTGTATATAAAAATAGGTAAACATCTTTAATTAACACCTGTAATCAACCTCAAGATGTACTATTTTGTTGCACGTCACTGTCTAGAATTCATTCTATATTTCCTAAGGTTTCTGTTGATATGTCACTTGCCTCAATTGATGGCCTATGTCCTCATAAAACACCTTCAAAACATTTTAAACCTTAAAACATAAAGACATTTTGATGCCATCTATATGTGGTTTCATGAAAAATTGACATTCATGAGCTCAAAAAAACATTTTAGTAATTAATTCTTCATTAAATGCTCTCCTGTCTGTTCTATATATGTTCATCTAACTTTCCTATACATATTTGGAACAAAGTTTAGCAGGGAAAATGAAAGATCTTACATTTTTGATGAGCAGATGTCAAAATGCCGTCTTTCACGTTTCGAGAATATGTGGGGTCTACACTTTGTACTTTGCTACGCAGCCACTTCCAAATTTTTTACTGGCCCGAAGCTGTTTTGGGGAATTTCTACTGGCCTGGGGCCATAGGTTCACCCTTATCGTTGAGCCCTGATGTTTATGGCTGAAATATGAGTATTTTGTGGTCCCCCTTACAAATTTGGATGCCCGAATATTTAACAATTGCCTATTTTAGGCACCCACTTTCTAAATCCTGACTAAGACCCTGCCAGGCCTCAACGCTAACTCAAAATGGTACTGGTCAAGTAGGACCAGTAACACATAGGATCTACTGGTCCTGCAAAATTTTGACTGGCTCTATATTTTTTTTTCTTGAACATAACAAGAAAAAACATTGCATACAATTCACCTCAATATTTCTTTCTTCTCATTTTTTCTTTATTTCTTTTCAAAAAACCCTTGGGACATTCTCAGGGGGAAACATTTTAACAAGAATGTCCTCAAATGTTTACTGGCTCTCTAGGACCAGTAGGGCTCATTTTTTACTGGCTCGCAGCCGTTTTGGGGGATCTTTACTGGCCTGGGGCCATAAGTTCACCCTAAGCGTTGATCCCTCATCTTTATTTTTTAAATATGAGTATTTTGTGGTCCCCCTTACAAATTTGGAAGCCTGAATATTTTACAATTGCCTATTTTGGACACCCACTTTCTAAATCCTGACTAAGACACTGCCAGGCCTCAACGCTAACTCAAAATGTTGCTGGCCAAGTAGACCAGTAACACCTAGGATCTACTGGTCCTGCAAAATCTTGACTGGCCCTGTATTTTTAAATTTTGCAGCTTGAAATGAGCGAGCATGGCTGCTACAAAACTATAACCACCATTATGATATTGAAAAAGGATAATCAGGGTTCGACATTCCCAGGGGCATATGCTCCTAGATTTTGCTTTGGGCCCCTAGATTTTTAAGACTAGGGGCCCAAAATAGTATGTATATTCACCAGAAATCTTTTTTTTGACCAATATTTTTTTAGCAAAATACCTTCTCGGGCCCCTAGCCTAAAATATAAGTGTCAGACCCTGATAATTGACAACAAATATGAGATATGCCTATATTAGACGATGCTTCTAGGTCCTAAAAAATAAATTTTCTTTTTCATTTTTAATTAGGGATGGGGATCGTTGAGAATTCTACGTTTCGGTTCGGTTCTCGGTTTTGCTTCTATGGTTCGGTTTCATCATGGTTTCCTAAACGGTTTATCAATGACATTTCTTGGATACGAATCTACACAATGGAATGCGTGGCTGAACTTGCCTGAACTGGAAAGTTCTTGAAAGTTCCTATATACTAGCTCCCTGGGCACTTTCTCTACACTCAGAAGGTTTCTGAGCATAGTGAAAGTGGGCAGGGTACCGGACTTGAGAGATTTTGAAATGGCTGTTTGATCGTCGCGCTTGGCAGGCATTGTGAGGCCAGCGAGGAGGTAGGTGCTGACAGTTTTATTATGCCTCCAGCAACCCTGTGCATGCATAGAAAACTGAACTGTTTAGAGGGAGGTCAGGTTTTTGACGGTTAACCGCAATGCTCAGACCGGTATGAACCGGTTTCCGGTCCCCATCCCTATTTTTGATAGACCAGAACTGAGAGAGATATTGTATCTATTATGCAAGAAAGCATTGAAACAATTGAAAAATCAATTGACTCCAATAGTGACCTGACTAATAGGCAAGTATTATCAGATTACTTAGACAGCAAAAAAGAGGAACTAGAACAATGGAGGGGAAAAAAACTCAATGGAGCAATGATACGCTCAAGGGCGACAATAAACTCCCAATGGGAGAAACCGTCCAGATTTTTCCTTAACCTCGAAAAAAACAACTTCCTCAATAAATCCATTCCTGAATTGATCGATCAGAATGGAGATACACACACAGACATTGAGGAAATCATGGAGATGCAGCACACATTTTACAGTGACCTATTTACAGCAAAAAGAACGACACCAATTACAGATTCAAAATATGACTACTTAACTACAAACATACCGAAACTACCAGAGAATCACAGAATACTTATGGACTCTGACATTACAATAGACGAACTAGAATACGCAATCAAACACTCAAAATTAAATAAAGCACCTGGACCAGACGGATTTTCAAATGAATTTTTTAAGACTTTCAGTCATGAATTAATCCATTGGATTTTTCGTGCCTACGCACACTCCATTAAAATTGACACACTTTCAAAGCATATAAAATGCGGGACAATCACTTGTATACCGAAACAAGGCAAAGACAGAAACATACTAAAGAACTGGAGACCACTGACAATGCTCAACTGCACATACAAATTTTTTTCTGCAATTCTTGCAAACCGACTAAAGACAACTCTAGAAACAGTAGTAAGCCCAGACCAGACAGGATTTATTGCAAATCGATTTATAGGAGACAATACCAGACTACTTTACGACACAATAAACCATTGCGAAATGGAAAATAAAGAAGGACTGATTATAGTGTTGGATTTCGCTAAGGCTTTCGACACTATAGAATGGTCATACATATACTCCTGCATGAAAATGTTTGGATACGGAGATAGATTTATCACTATGATTAAACTTCTTCATAGTGGATCAACTTCTGTTATCGAAAACAATGGTCACTTTTCCAGGAACATACAACTCTCCAGGGGGTGTCGTCAAGGTGACCCAATTTCCCCGTATATCTTTGTCTTATGTGCGGAATTACTATCTCACTGTATCAGGGAATGTGGGGACATAAAGGGAATAGAGGTACATGGCACTGAAATTATCATCTCACAGTATGCAGATGATACAACGTTGTTTTTAGAAGGTTCTCATGAAGATATAAAAAGGCTCATGAGTATATTACGATGGTTTAGAAATGTGTCTGGTTTAGGTATTAATGTAGACAAAACCAAAGCAGTTAAAATTGGGGCAACAAGGGACAGGAGCTTGAATTGGGAAGGAAAGTATGGAATGGAATGGACCAACAAGTTCACCGTTCTTGGTATCGACTACAATGTAGATGAAATGGGTGAAATCACTACTTTAAATGTAGACAAAAAAATCACAGATATCAAAAAATTGATAAGATTATGGCAAGCTCGCAAACTAAGCCCTTATGGCAAAGTTACTGTCATAAAATCTTTATTCCTATCAAAAATCACCCACCTGCTCCTGTCCCTACCAAGTCCCAAAAAAACTCTCTTCACCGAAATAAACACCTTATTCAAAAATTTCCTCTGGAACAACAAACCTGCTAAATTTCGAAAAGAAATAATAGAAGCTGACATACTAGATGGAGGCCTTAGACTGCACAATTTAGAAAAGTTTGACTTAGCTTTAAAGCTTGGATGGGCTAAAAGAATGCTCAAGAGTGAATCAAAATGGACTATATTCCCAACATACTGGGACCTTTATGATGTCTTTACATTTGGACCGGATAAATTAGATCAAATTGAAGACATTATATATAATCCATTCTGGTCAGACTTTATTACAAGTATTAAATGTCTTTTTAAAACAGATATTATTACACAAATGGATATTATACATGAGGTACCCGTTTGGTTCAATCCTAATCTGAGAATTGATTTTAAAAAAGAATGGTTTGATAAGGGGATCAGAACTCTTAATGACATTGTAGATACATATGGCAAACCGATGGATTTACAAACTTTCAAGGAAATATACCAAGTTAAAACCAACTTCTTGGAATATGGCGGTTTTTGCAAAAAAATCAAATCATTTCTCAGGTATAAGGACTTTCCTCATGTTAAAACCACATTACCAAGAAACAGTTATATCAATATTATTGTGTCCAAGGATAAAAAAGGGGTATCCAATTTATACCGTAGTCTACAAGGTAGACACTACAACATAATAGAGGAAAACTGTAACAAGTGGAATGTCTGCATAGAAGTTAACTTAATACCAGCCGAGATTTCCAAATCCTATAAAAGACATAGCACCCTAATAAGTGATACTTACGCAAAATACATCCAATTTAGAACTTTACACCAGAGATTTTTCACAAATGATAGATTATTTAAAATGGGCCTCAAAAAAGATCCGAGTTGCAATATGTGTAATACAGAATTAGACAGCAATTCACACATGATTCTCTACTGCGAAAAATCTAGAAAACTCTGGTCGGATGTAGAAAGATGGATTAACCATCTGGGTGTACGGGATTATAAGCTAACCGAAAACAGCATTATAACAGGCGACATCCACAAAAGCCGTCTTATTTCAATTATTATACTGTATGCCAAAATAACGATTTATTCTGCAAAATTGAAAGACAAAACACCAAATTTTTTCAATTTTAAGAATTTATTGAAACAAGAATATATACACTCAAAATATTTGGCAAATATAACAAACAATACAGATAAATTTGAAAAAGACTGGCATCTCTTGGTAAATGAATGGTCTTAGACTTATTCTCTATGTGCAATAACACTTTATTTTTACAGGAAAATCCTCCCAGATGTTCCAATGTACTGGAACGGAGGTCACACTAACCATCTTTTATTTGTAAGTCTACTCACATGCGAGTAAACAACACAACAACAACAGTATGTATTAGTATGCGATCGCCATAGCTGGCAGGCATTGAATAAACCAAAAATTCTTTAAATTTAAAAAATCTATTATGCAAGATGCATATCTGTTTGAGCTGGGACTCACCTGACTTTTGCCGCCACTTGTTGTGTGGTCTGTTACGCCAGCAGCATTCGTGAGTGGCTATGTAACATATGACAATTGACATTACATCTGACACTAATAAATTGAAACAGGAAGTTGGTACTTTTATAGGAATAAATCCTTAGTAAACACAATGGCTTAATTGGGTTTCTGTTTGACTGTTACTTTTGCATCTAAGTTCAATTGCTGTTAACAGTTAAAAATGCAATCATTTAGATTGAATTTGGACAAAAAAGCTACTGGTTCAGTCTTGTGTCTATCTATGCATTATTCCTGCCATGTACCTATAGCTCGGCCGATAAATGCCGGCGCATGTCAATCGATCGCCATATGGGAAGACCGCCATTTTGAAAGTTTGACTTGTATAAACCAAGTATAATTCTATTCGTATTTGGCATGCGGCACCAAGAATAAACAAGTAAACAGCATATAAGGTAGGCAAATTCTTTTATTAGTATATATAGCAGAGGAATGACAAGTCAGGTAAGTGGACAATAAGAATTTTGTGGGGGAAAATTGTGTTCTTGTGTACGAAGTAAGCGATCGATTTTCCATCTAGCTTTCGTTTCAATTGATAAAATCGGCAAATTTCGGCCACGGTGTCTAAGATTTGATCGCTATTTTCACAAAATTTTGGCCACCATCAGCCAATGAAAATCGTAATTAATAAAAATTGTCCGATATTCGCTAGAATTTACGGTAGTGCCATTATAACCCTGTGTTATCACTGGCAGGTCACATTCTCTTGAACCAGGTTCAATACAGCTTAAGAGGCATGTGAAAGAGTTGCCAGTCTCTTGGAGTTAGTATGTAGTTTTCTCCAAGTACTCCGCTTCCCTTCATCAGTCATTTTCAACTGTGTAATCGTGATTTAGCCTTAATATGGCAGTAAAAGAGAAAATACTGTATGCTTCATAATAAGCCAACTCTTTTTAGAAAAAAGAGGGGGTGCACCAATCTCTCTGTGTGGTTAATTGGAGAATGGTAAATGAAAAAAATTCCGAATCCAGATCCAAGTCATAGGGTCAGTAACATCATAGTTACTGGTCACAGCTGTTGCTGTGAGGAGAACTAGTGCTGTGCGCAGCCTGAATGAGGGCCAGACTGCCACGGATTGGAAAACGTAGTGGCTTAACCCATTCATTAATGGAGGGTATGCGTGATCTGACAATCTGGGAAATATTTCAATACAAAGCAACATTTTGAAAAATATTTGACTGAAATTTGATATTCTTGTTGGGTTTAACAATCCCTCTTCAAATATTCTTTCAAATACTGCTCCCTTTGACCAGAGACGTATATAACTATAACTATAATACATCTCCCTGCTTTAACTATAGTCACAGCCAAAGTTGGCAGACCAATCGCGTGTATTTCAGAATATTTTACCATCTGAGATATATCATGTAGAAGCTAGATGTATTTTTTTTTTATTATCTCCTTCAATTATGAAGCAATTTTGCAAACAATGAATTCAAATGATAAACCTTAATGCTGGTTTGTATTACTAGTATATAGCAAAACTGTCTTGAGCAATGAAGTAGTTAAAGATTAAATTGCTTTTGAGTTGTCAAAGATGTCCCGTGGTAGACAGACATAATATCATAAAAAGCTGTTTTTCTGCTAATATAGTAGGCTTTAGTTGTTCTAAGTTATTCTAAGTCATTACACAAATTCTTATCAGTACAATGGCATTGTGCATGTAGTGATAGCCATTATAGAAAAATATATATCTTAGAAATTAATTTTTTTTTCATTACATCTCAATAAAATGCCTCGAAAATCCCTTAAATAAGTATTGAAATGAAATTGTGAATACATCATCACTTAGAAATACATATATTCTACTTGTACACAAGTTTTTAGAAGGCTATGAGTGCTGACACTAGGGTTGGGAATCGGTTGCAATTTCATAATGGATAATCAGTTACAGCCAACCAATTGGTTCAGTATTTTAGAAGTTGAAAATGTTCTAATGTTGATAATGATTGAGATGCCGCAACTTTTCCCCACCCTCAGGTTTATATAACTAATCCAGGGGCCACAAAAGTTACAATCTTGGAAGGGGCACCAGTGTTCATAATTGTGCGCCCAGCTTCACTGCAAGGTGTTACAATTTTGAAAGATTGTTAGTCCCCCACCGAAGGCGATACTAAAGAAATGCCTGCCGTGCGGCTGTCGTTCCATGCGTCTGTCGCCCGCCTGGGCACTGAGGGTTTGTGACCGCGATAACTCAAGATGGATGTCAAGCAGCCTTTCCAAATTTATACCATAGGTGTATCTTCATAAAATCTTAGACAAGTTTCAATCTGGGTGACCTGACTCAAGCTCAGAGGACACTCTCTTTGAAAATCTTGTGAACACAATAACTCAAGAAGGAAGTAACACAGCCTTTCCAAATCTATACCCGATGTGTATCTGTCTCAGTCAGCCAAGTTTGAATCTAGGTGACCTTGACTTCAAGGTCATGGTCAGAGGTCAAAATCCTTGAAAATCTTGCGAATGCCAAAACTCAAATAGGAAGTCACTCAGACTTTCCACAATTGCACCATAGTTGTATCTCCATAACATCTCCAACAAGTTGGAATCTCAGTCAGTGACCTTGACCTCTTGGTCAAAGTTGGAGGTCATGTTCAATGAAAATCTTGTAAAGTTTAATCACAGCAGACTGCTGTATATAGCAAATGGTCACCAAAGTAATTTATTTGTTTAGTAACTGGGATTTTTGTATGATATGATGTTTACAGGGAAAGTTTAAAATACTGTTCTTGGAACATTTAACATTTCAGGGTCTAGATGTTTAATGAAAGATCCTTGCATTATATACATTTCCATATCTTCTTAGATGATAGTTTTAAGTTGTCTTGAGACTAAACAGGCGCTTGATGAAGAAGTATGTGAGAATTAACAATTCTGAAAATTCAAATCAAAAAACAAATTGTTCTGTGTTTATGAATGCTTAAAATCTTCCTAAAACAAACTTCTTTTTTGAAATCGATTGCAGGCTGGCATTCTGGCGGCAGAGGTTCGCAAGGAATACCCAGAAACCACACGATGCATGCTCCGCAAGATAATTGCAGTTTCCCTTGCTAAAACTTTAAACTGGGCTGGGAAGGGTGAGAAAAGCTCTGCCAAGGATTTGCATGTGGTTAGAATTATTGTTCGTAAGTAAAACACTTCTTATTTCCTCGTACACACGGTCAGACCTTAACCCTTTATCACTTAGCGCAACATTGTTGCACCATGCGAGGGCCACCCTGGGGTTCCGCTCTGCCGCCTACTAACCTGTAATACACAGGCAGTAGACTGGTGGGAGGGAATTCCCCAAGCCACGCTTTATAAAAATTCCTGGCAACAAGGTTAATAGGTTACTTAGCTTCGGGGAGTATTATACATGTTCCTATTCTTAGCTAGCTTTATAGAAGCCCAGTACTCTGGGCATAGAGAACTATCAGAAAAGAACTTTACGCCTGGGCAACAGCAGTCGCTTCTTAGGATGAGCACACTTATGGCGATTACGCCATCAGTTGTTCCCGGGGATGACCCACCATATGAGGGTAGTAACAAAAGCCGCTAATGTGTGATAAAGGGTTAATTGTTTAAGCCCCTCACAGTGTGAGAAAGCCTCAGCTTGCCCTGCCATTTCTTGACTTTACAGCTTTCTTTTACACCTGAAATAACATGTGACGCACAATTCGCACAGTTATTGTGGGGTCAGATCAGGAGCACATGTATGACATCTAACCTAAACGTTTCATTGAATTAAAGTCTTTGACTGCACATTGAAAGTCCAAACTTTGCTAGGACAATAAATGGGTTGTGTATCTTCACACAAGTAATCTGCATAAACAGTTGGTATGACAGTTTGGGTATTAGCTAAGTACACGTACCAGTACAAGTTTAGATATCTTAAGGTCTATTATTTTCAAACTCACAGGGTTATTTTAGAAAGAACTTGTCAGCAGGATATCCAACAATGCAATCACGTAGTATATCTATTTTTGTTAAATGATGTTTTTGATTAATCTGTATTTTCATTTTCAGGCTTGGTGAAGAAAAACCATCCAGAAGTGAGTGTGTTTGACATAGAGACCAAGATTAAAAAGTGGCTGCAATGCGCATGTGATCTTGAAGGGGGCAGGGTGGAAAGAGGGAAACGCAAGACAGAGAGGAGCCAAGAGCATCCTTCAGAGGAATGAGTAGTGTCTGAACTTAATGTTTAAAATGAGGGCCCCTTGGCAAAAATTTCTAGGAGCCCGGCCAAGGATCTAGATGCCCAGAAAATTGTCCTAAAATACTTTTAGGAGCCCTAAACAAATAAGCTAAAAAAGATATATATATATATATATATATATATATATATATATATATATATATATATATATATATATATAGGTGAAATTGCATAGGTCTGATGCAATGGGATCAGACAAATCTTTCAAACTTACACAAATATTAGAATTAATACCTTGATAATGATAATAATAATTGTTCCAGGCCAAACCTCATATTCCAGATTCACATGAGCCATATTATCACAAGAGACAGGTATGCCTGTCAGTCCAATTTCATACATATAAAGTTTATCACATATAATATATAATAAGCCAGAAATGAACTGGTCCAATTTGATCTGGCTTATGCAGTACCAAAATATATTTGAAAATGAGCAACAGTAGACACTGCTGTGTATACTTGTCAATACGATCTCTCAAAGAGATCAGCACTTGTCATGGAGACCAGCTCCCTTCCTGCTCTTAGGCCGTAATTGGGTCGCTGCCTGAGTGAATAGTCTAATTAGTTTATGATGGTCATACAGTACTGTGGTTGTCATGGCTGACAGATTTTATGGCACTGCCTTTAATGGGACTTTAACTCTGTTTCATGGCATTGAGATACTGGAAGCAATGTCTGGGTACTGGGTAGGAGCTGCCATCTGGTCGTGTTCCCGGCTTAAAATCTTATTCTGGGGTATTTTTCAAAGAATGCCCGACTTGGGTCATTATGGAGATTTTATGACAGCAGCCCTTGATATACTGCTGATAAAGCCATTTGCCAAGCGGGTGCCTAGCTTTCTTTATTCATTCCCCCACAGCCATAATTGGCGAGGAGGCAACTGTTAAGTTCGAATGCTAATGAGTACAGAGGACAATTTTGCTACTTTTGCAATACCTTGAATTTAAATGTATTCATAAATAAGAGCTATCATTAGTTCAAAATGTGAAAGAATTTATTTACTACATTGATTTGTCCATACGGCTGTTTCACAGTCACTAATTGATATTTTGCATCATTAAAGGGTTGTATGAAAGAAAACAGCATTAAAAGACAAACAAAATTGTATGTGATAACAGGCTTAGAGATAAAGAAAACCCAACAAAAATCATTTGACTGAGATATGTGACTTTTTTATGCCTCAAAATGGCCAATTTACTTTGTTACGAAGGGTCACTTTGATTTTATCCATTGAATCAAGTGCAAAAAAGGTATGAACCAGCTAACTATTCCTATAATTCTCTCTATTATGAAATAGAATAAATGCCTTGTGGTCGTTTAAATGTATGTTTTGAAATATGGTGGTGTTTATCATCGCAAAAACATGGATTTATTATAAAAAAAAGCACACTTGTTACAGAATGTTGTGTTTTTCAAAGTATGTTTGTTATGGCTGAACTGATTGGAAGAAAAATGTATAGATATTAAATGTTTTGCTTTTAAAATGATAATATGATATGTCACTCGTTGATTATACAAGAATCTGCCTCATAGAAACTTCCCAACTGTGCAAGAAAGTGTTTAAGAGTGGGCTTAAATTTGTCTGAAATTCTTAAGTGTCCGTACCCCCCTATAATTTTCCAAACTAGCAGTGACTGATAGCTGTCAAATATGTGAGTAGGTACCCTGGCATACTCCAAACCATCAGTCATTATTTTGCAGCCTTATTTGGTCATGGAAATTTGTGAATTTAACGATGACAAGACAGCTGGATGAAACATCTAATTATACACATTTGGGGGGTGTAATAGCCCTGCCAATAAAAAAAAATCTTGGAAGTATAGCTGAAGTCATCATTCTCCTGAAGTGTCCGTACCCCAGCCCTAGACTCAGAATGGGAGTAAATGTGATTTCTATAATCACAAAATCCTTGCACAAGGGTTAAGAGATATCTTGTGCCCATAATTGAACTTAGACAGTAAAATAACTAACAGGTAATACTGTTAGGTGAGTGTTCCTTGCTATGTACAAGTCTTGGTGTCAGTGATCTGTTAGTTGTATTGGAGCAAAGTCTGAGTTATTTTGAAAGCAAGATGTTTGTAACATTGCATCAATCTTTGTTGTGAGTCATCAAAGTTAGATAAATATGTCAAACTCAGTTAAAAATTTTAAGAACAGAAGATGTAAGTGTTGAGAAATTATTCAGTGTCTGTATTCCTAGATCAAGTCAATTTCAATTTGCTCCATGCTTCAAATTCTGGAAGGGTATTGCACTGTTAAATAGATCACAACATGTAGGAGGTTGGAATTTTGTTGCAATATTTTGAGTGAGACTGGAGTTGAGAAATAAAAGGTAATGTTTCTGCAAATATTTGAAAACATTCAGGAATTTGTATTCTTTAGTCCACCAAAAGATCACTAGAGCGGTAACTAATGTCCATACTGAACAAACCAACCAATTATATTTGGGTTATGCAATGCCCTAACTCTAAGAATAACATGTTTTTTTAAAGTGATTTTCCTTGCTAGAGCATCCTGTTGTCTGATATGTTTCACAAAGATTATATTTAACAGGTCACCTTTTCTGAACCAAGGTTAATATACTTAACTGATCAGAAAATTTTCAATATTCAATATTTGTGCGAGATATTTTCGATTTTTGCCCCTGAGAAACATCTTTTGAAAGCAATACTTTTTTTGATCTGCTCAAAAATATTTTTCACCAAAAGTGACTCCCAATTGAGGACTTTATTGTGAAACAGCCGATAGTTATGAAAATTGGATATAATACGAACCAAATCAGCAAAATATGTCAAACCCTAGCTTTGGGAAAATTCTCTGAGTCACATTTCAAACATGTCACTTGTTACTTGTCATAATTGACACTTTTGTATAATAAAAAAAAGATTAAGAATGGGATCTCTGTATTTGTGCTTATTACCTTCACATCTAATGCCCTCTCTCCTCATTTTTTTGTATTACAGGTGGACTTGCATAAATTGGATTCAATGGTTACAAAACAAAATGGGTCTGACTTTTGGAGAAATACAATTTAACAAAATACTTGGATATTGATGCATATATTCCAAAATATTTTTCTGAGTTAGGTAAAAATCAAAGTCTCAAGTTATTGCAGTAATACTTCAGCAAGTACACCTATATAATAAGCAGTATTGAACTGAAGCTACATGATATCCTTATTATGCAGGTCATTACCAACATTGGTATGTTATTTCTACGTTGGTCCATTGTTGGAGCAAAATTAGCCAAGTGTTGCCCAGCAATAGTCCAATGTTGCTGCTAACATTGGTCAAACATTGGATAAAACTATGCCAACATCACACAAGTTGCCAAATTTGTCCGGAGCTAGGTTAATGTTTGGATGTTGGCCCAAAGTCGGCACATAAATCACCCTTTCCTTTTTTTAGTCATCCTTTGACGGACCAACATTGGCCCAATGTTGGATTAATGTCTGGCCATCAATGGACCAACCAAGAACCTGACATTGGCCCAATGTTGGGGTGGATGAACGTTTAGATGTTGGCCCAGCGTTGGTCCAATGGAATTTGCCAATTTTGACCTGGGAGGGGATAATGCTTGGATGGTGGCCCAATGTTGGCCCAATGCTGGCCCAATATTGGTATGTGAATCATCCTATCACTTTGAAATTTTACCTCAGATGGACCAACATTGGCCCGATGTTGGATTGAATGCTGTTCCAACATTGGACCAACCAAGAACTTAATGTTGGCCCAATGTTGGGGAGGGTGGACATTGGTACGTTGGCCCAATGTTGGATCAACCGCATTTGCCAATGTTGGTCCAACGTCGCTGCCAACGTTGGTCCAACGTTGGCACCAATGTTGGCATGTTTATGGGGGACATTGCATTTCTAAGTGCGTGTGGTTCACTTTTTGTCAAATAATAGGAAACATAAAGTGCTGCACCATAGAACCATCTACAATCTTAATGTCCATATTTACACGTCAGTGTCTTAAGATAGATGGATTATATGAATTTACATAGGCATCTGTTACTCCTCTAGCAGTGCGATAAAATGAAGATCGATTACGTCTGCTTGAAGGATCAACTGCACCTAGCAGGTGCGTTGTCTCACATGGCGGAAATGGGAATCCGAAGCGACAATTAAAACGTCCTCGCTTGCAGTAAGAGTTATAATGACGATGAATTTGTAATCGTTTTACAAGTTTGTGCAATTGAAAATCTACTTCGGGGTCAGGGATTTTTGTTGATATTGTACAATTGATATATTCCACAATCTGCTCAGCATTGCCTGGGGCTATTTGAGGAAAATTTTCCATCCAAAATAAGCAATGAAAATGTACACAGCCTCTCTGTTGAAATTCACGTCTTATAAAATAATCTACTACTTTACCCCCAAGGGGAAGGTCTGGGCCATTAATCACGTTTTATTAGGGAGCGTAGACGTCTTTCTATGTGCAAAACGACCATTAACGGATCTTTGCGAACCCTTTCTCTCATGTTTTCCATGCTTATATTATTTTGATAAGGGGATTGATCCAGAAAACAAGCAACTTCAGGCCATTCCATCTCATTGGCACTAAATGTTATGAATATATGAGGTGGTCCTAGATTGTTCATCATTGCCAGTAAATTTAGAAAAGCATCTTTGAAATATGCGACACTGCCATGCACATTTTTCATGAACATGTATGAATTTGTTTTAATATTGTCATTTTCTGATAAATGGCATATATCATTAGCAGTCAGTAACTCAGGTGTGTTTGTTGAATTAGAAGATTGGACATTTTTCATCATATGCATGTGAATTTGAACACTGTTCATTAATAATCGCTTTTCATATACATTTGCTGCATGGAATAAGTAAGACATGTCTTTTCGCCACCTACCAGAAAAATGCATAAATCTTGCTTTGAAGTACATTATCGGAATCTGGCCTTTGTCATTATCTCTTATCGTATTATAACCATTTTTCCCATAGCAAAATAACCAGGGAAAAGCTTTCTGTTCTCCGTTTTCTATGTTGTATGCATTAATTGGATCACCGGTGCAAACTGGTATATTATGGAGTGGCACATCCTCATTTATGCCTTCTTCAACACTGACATTAGCAATATTGGTATTCATCGGTACTGCCATTGTCTCGTTCAGAATTATTTCATTGCTTTCTACATTTTGGTCTTGGTTTGTTATGCTAGGAATATTCATATTGAGAAATAATGGGTTGTTGGCCTTAAGCCTTAATAAGGCATTATGTATGTTTTTGGGGCGAATAAAATGAGTCTTTTGTACTGTTAAATTTTATTGCAACTAGAGGAAAGCCATGTACTTTAGAAATGAAGTCATCAGGGCTAGCAGGAAAGTTGATTGCCATTCCTCTTTCCCCAAGCTGGCTGTTGCCAGGCAGCACATATGTTGTCATGAATACGTGAATCAGTGCAATGAAGCGTTTTTCAATGCTATTTAAACAGGCAATAACATCAGGGATCGGACCAGAGTCCATTCTATTAGAAGATGCAATGCAGGGTACCGTACCCTTATCGATTTTTTCCTTACAAAACTGGCAGTAAAGGTGTACTGAGTGTCTTGAATTTTTGAGTTTTTATTTGGTCTGCATAAAGTAGCCTTTCACAAGATTTACAAACATGCTTCAGGGTTTCTCTGATTTCTAATTCATATTGTAAATTGCATCTTGAGTCTGTTATATTGTCTACATTACCAGGTAAATTTTGGATATAGGTATGATCATTAGCACAGTCAATTTGCATACTTTGAACATTTCTGCCGTAGTTATGGTCATGACCCACATTAGGAGGTTGATTAGTTCTTAGAAAATATGCATGATCCTGGAAAAGTAACTTACTACTGTCTGATTGTGGAATTCTAAGTACAGGTAATTGTATAATGGAGGGGCATGAACTCTGCAAAATATTTGCACTATCTGAAACCACCATTTGTGTATCAGTGTCGGTTGTCAAAATTTGAATTGACCTTGCACCATTACCATGGAAGTGAGCGTTTTCAGTTGTAGCATCTGAAGATGCATTTAACATTACTATATCTTCGCTATTTACAGGATTGGTTAATGAATTAACATGGCCACTGTTTTCATTGACTGAAGATTTGTTGGTATTAAATGCTACCACATGTTCGCAGGCTTCAGTAGTAATAACGAAATTTCCATTACTATTATGTGGAATGGGCAAAGTGGCTGTATGGGTGCTGGTGTTATTTAATGTAACTACATGTTCACAGGCTTCAGGTGTAATAACAATTTGCATTACTATTTTGTGCAACGGGCAAAGCGGCTGTATGGGTGCTGTTTTCAACATTGACATGCATTCCAAAATTGGCTGTAGTTGGAAAATTTCCACGGTCAGTATTGAATACTACTTGAGATAAATTGAATGGGCGTGATGTATAAGCCGAGAATAAATAGTTGCACAAGTCATCTATACAACGGTAATACAATAAAACGGCAGAGCCATGTTCTGATACATTTCCAGTGGAGTCTCGAGCATGTGAATCAAAAATGTAATAGCCATTGTTATCATTAATCACTGCAATCGTACTAGATGCGACTGTTAGTAATAGATTTGGAGAAATTTCAGATGCCGTTTGTATTGCATGATTTATATCGGAAGATGCGAATGATATATCCGATCCTTGTCCAATAATTCCATAAAAGAGGCCATGATGTATGTTTGTGACATGTACATTTACTCTAGAAAAGCCATTTGTGACAGGTAAAACATTAAATGCCAACAGCTCATCTTGTGCTATATAATGTGGTTGAAGATTTTGCTGGTCTATGTATCTGGTATAAGCATCATTGCCAGATAGTATTGCATTTTCAATATTGGAAGATTGCCATGTATTAATGGGATGCAGAAATGCTGCAGCAAGTGCAAACAGGGCTATGACAGCACACTGGTTGCCTGCATATTTTCCGCTGTTTTCCCCTGGCAACCAATACCATTTTCTGAAATAAATTTGCCAGAGTAAATATCTAATTTCTTGTGCAGTTTAAGCATAATATGTCTATTTGAATTTCTGTAAAAGAAAAATTCTTTCACAGAAAGATATTTTATGTAAGCTGAAATGTATTACAAAATGTTATTTTTCAAATAAATTGATATGAAAAATCTTTTGGAGGTGATTTTTCACTGTAATTGTGTTCTGAAAATGATTGAAAACCCATCTCAGAGCATCAAAATTACAGAATTTTCCTGGGGCAGGGGGGGGCATGCCCCCATACCATGGACTTTGCTTGCAGCCGCACTACACGCCACCCCATTGCTGTCATAGCTGGGCAAAGTATCACTAGAACGGGCAACCAAATATACTTTTTTGGTGACCCGGACTGGCAACCAAGTTAGACAACTGTTTATTACACTGCAAAGGTATGAAAGGATTCAATATATTTAGTACTGTCTGTCTGTTAATGTCTGCCGAATGTAATGCCTAAGGTCTGAAATGATTCTATGTTGATTTTGTGAATTTACATAGGCTTGTCAATTTGTATTATGACATAATTTTACATTATGGACAGGAAGGCTGGTGACCCCCCTCTTCTATTTGAGATTTTCCAAGGGGACATAATTGTGAAAAGCTACGCAAAGTTTGATGCAGTTCTTACTGATGGATATTTTTCAAATGGACTTTCAGTTTTTGGTGTGAAAATTGCAAATGCAGTGCCACTCTGGCGCCACCTATATGGGCAGCATAACTGGTGACCCCCCCTTTTTATTTGGGGTTTTCCAATGGGACCTGACAATGGAAGCCTATGCAAAGTTTGATGCCGTTCTGACTGATGGGTATTGTTTAAATGGACTTTAAAGTTTGAAAAATAGATGGCGCCACTTCAAGTACCCAATCATGTCTTTAACTTTAAACTCCAGGTTTTTCACAAGAAACAGAAAAGAATGAATTTAAAGCAACATTAACAGATAAATTGAGAACTACAAGAACTTTTGTTTTTCATAAGTTTCTAGATTAAGCATAAGCCAACGAAGAAATGTGCAGTATATCCCGCCAATCACCTTCTTCCTCATTTAGTCCAGTTTTCTATTGAATTTTGGAAGCAATCATGAAATAAACAGGTTCATTGCAATCCATAGAATCTCAGCTTTCTAGAAATATATAGTTTGATAGGGATAAACACAACACATAGAGAGAAAACAAGTTTTGCACGGGAAAGTCTAACCTGCCAGTGACCCACCGGCAGATACCTCAACTTTTAAAAGAAAAACAGGCATTATCTGAAGGGGCACTAATATTGTGCAAAACTAGTACACAAAACTAGAACATGCTCGATGTACCAGTATTGTGCTTATCAGGTGAAAGGTTAGTTTAATTTTGTTTTGTAACACAAATTAACCTTTTATCTTTCACAATTGGGCCAGGAGATTAATACAAAAACAATATGTATGTGCTAAAAATGTTGAATTCCTCGTTTAATCCAGTTTTCTATGAAATTGTTGAAAGCAATCATAAAATAAACCGGTTCATTGCAATCCATAGAATCTCAGCTCTCTAGAAATATTTAGTTTGATAGGGATAAACACAACACATAGAGAGAAAACAAGTTTTGCATGGGAAAGTCTAACCTGCCAGCGAAACTGGCAGATACCTCAACTTTTAAAGAAATGAAAAACAGGCATTTTCATTATGAACGGGCAATAATATTGTGCCATACTATAGTACACAACACCAGAACATGCTCAATCTACCAGTATTGTGCTGATCAGGTGAAAGGTTAGTTTAATTTCGTTTTGTAACACAAATTGCAATTAACCTTTTATCTTTCACAATGGGGCCAGGAGATTAATACAAAGACATGTATATGCTAAAAATGTTGAATTGATCGTTTAATCCAGTTTTCTATGAAATTGCTGGAAGCAATCATAAAATAAAGCGGTTCATTGCAATCCATAGAATCTCAGCTTTCTAGAAATATATAGTTTGATAGGGATAAACACATCAAATAGAGAGAAAACAAGTTTTGCACGGGAAAGTCTAACCTGCCAGTGACCCACCGGCAGATACCTCAACTTTTAAAAGAAAAACAGGCATTATCTGAAGGGGCACTAATATTGTGCAAAACTAGTACACAAAACTAGAACATGCTCGATGTACCAGTATTGTGCTTATCAGGTGAAAGGTTAGTTTAATTTTGTTTTGTAACACAAATTAACCTTTTATCTTTCACAATTGGGCCAGGAGATTAATACAAAAACAATATGTATGTGCTAAAAATGTTGAATTCCTCGTTTAATCCAGTTTTCTATGAAATTGTTGAAAGCAATCATAAAATAAACCGGTTCATTGCAATCCATAGAATCTCAGCTCTCTAGAAATATTTAGTTTGATAGGGATAAACACAACACATAGAGAGAAAACAAGTTTTGCATGGGAAAGTCTAACCTGCCAGCGAAACTGGCAGATACCTCAACTTTTAAAGAAATGAAAAACAGGCATTTTCATTATGAACGGGCAATAATATTGTGCCATACTATAGTACACAACACCAGAACATGCTCAATCTACCAGTATTGTGCTGATCAGGTGAAAGGTTAGTTTAATTTCGTTTTGTAACACAAATTGCAATTAACCTTTTATCTTTCACAATGGGGCCAGGAGATTAATACAAAGACATGTATATGCTAAAAATGTTGAATTGATCGTTTAATCCAGTTTTCTATGAAATTGCTGGAAGCAATCATAAAATAAAGCGGTTCATTGCAATCCATAGAATCTCAGCTTTCTAGAAATATATAGTTTGATAGGGATAAACACATCAAATAGAGAGAAAACAAGTTTTGCACGGGAAAGTCTAACCTGCCAGCGAAACCACCGGCAGATACCTCAACTATTAACTTTTAAAAGAAAAAAACGGGCATTATCTGAACGGGCACTAATATTGTGTTATACTAGTACACATAACTAGAACATGCTCGGTGTACCAGTATTGTGCTGATCAGGTGAAAGGTTAATTAGTTTTAATTTCGTTTTGTAACACAAATTCCAATTTGACAGGTAGCGGAAATATCAGACTCCCGGTTTTTCACAAGAAACGGAAAAGTTTCAAGTTTGCGCTTCCAGAACTTTTCTTTTTTGCAAGTTTCTGGATTTATGGACTTTAGGTCAGCACTGCTTATTTGATTGCCTCTTTCATCAAGTTCATGATTATATAGCTAGTTCAAACATCGTTCGTGTTACCGCACCCGCACGGCAGTTTTTAAAACTTGGGATGTACTAGATCTATTTGCAATACAGGTAGATCTACGGTTGTACAATAAACTATTCCAGCTTTTTGATCAAATTTTGCTCACCCTACCACCTGCCGATGTTTTTTTTCGTAATAAAATCCTTTGCTATTTCACGACTGCTACAGTAATCGATCGTTGTGCTGCTTGAGTTACGTGCCTCGTAGTATACTGAATGACTGAATGTATTAGCGTAATCTGCAGTATTTCCCGCCTCTCGATCGACCAATCACCTGCTTCAGCGTAATGACGTCACCTCATGCATATGCAATGAGTCCGCGATCACGCGAGATTCACCGAGAATCTTATGCGCATGCGCTCTGCGGGCGAGGTTTCCCCATATCCAGCGTAGTAGACTACCTCGCTCATGCTTTCGCCCGGTAATACATGTTCCCAAGTATTTGTATAAGGACGTGTATAGTTTTTTCCAGATTTTTCTTTTTTTTCAGAAAAGACTGGCACGCCAGTCTATAGCACCCCCGAAATACCCCCAAATGTATGAAATGTAATAGACAACCCCATACCCTCTGTGTTGATGTATAATGAGCCTGGTTGGGTAAATATTTATTTAGTTTCAGGTGAAAGTATATATTTTCATACAGAAAAATGTGTTTTCTTCAGAAAAGACTGGCTCACCAGTCTATAGCACCCCCCAAACATCCCCATTTCCCCCCAATTGCGTGAAATATTAAGGACCCCCCCATAAGCTATGTTTTAAATTATAATGTGCCTGGTTGGGTAAATATTTCTTAGTTTCAGGTGGAAGTGAACAGTTTTTTCTAGAAAAATGTTGTTTTTTTAAGAAAAGACTGGCTCACCAGTCTATAGCACCCCCGCAATACCCCAATTTCCCCCCGAAATGTGTGAAATATTGAAGACCCCCCTATAAGCTCCGTTTTGATGTATTATGAGCCTGGTTATGTAAATATTTGTAGAGTTAGCTGCAATAACATAAACACAATAACAATAACACAATTTTTTATGTTATTTGCCCAAACAATTCAGTTTCTGGCATTAACCCCTGTCAGACAATTCAGCATGTTAAGGGTTAAGTTAAGGATTTCAAGATCCCATGTCAAAGTTCTAAGAAATCATTACCAAGACATTAAAGTAAAAGATTAAGAAAGAATATCAATTCATGAATATTTAATTGATAATTTTTAATTGAAGATCACCCAAAGTGATCTCTGCTCACCTAGAGTTACAATCTAAATGTAAGGAAAGAAATTTAAAAAATATCCGTCCTCCACGAGCACACAAAGTCGCCGTATGTATACCCACTTCTGGGTGTGATGCGGTTAAAATCCTACCGCAAAAAGAAATCCCTACCCATGAGTAGAAATTGCCAGATATCATCCCTACCCACGAGTTTGTTTCGATATAATTATCAAATATAGATAGGGGAAAGAATATTTTCCCTTTAAAAGTGTAATTAAATAGGGCCAGGGTCCTAATGTTTGTTTAAAGACCGCACAGCAGAGCGTACAGTAGCGCGGAGCAAAACTCAAACACGGAACACAATGCAGGCGTGAAACTACCGAGGTGAGTGCCACGTTCCGTTCACCTCGTAGCTCACGCTACATTATAATGAGGAAACTTTTTTCCCCACGGTTTTAGGTCAAGATTTTCAGGAAAATAAGCACAAAAAAACAAAACTAACATACTAGATTGATAAAACAGTTTATTATGAATATAATGAGGGGTCATATGTAAAATTGGGCAAGAATTGACGGAGAAATAAATCAGAAGTGATTGGGTCCATTTTCTGGCAAAGAATTCAATGAGTGCTGAAATCGCGATTCAAAGATTTACTACTTCAGCTTTTTTCAAAGTTCATTCTTTCTGATTGTGGGGCATAAAAAAATTCCACAAATTTGCAGGATTTATTATTTAGAGTCTGTTTTATTTATATTGAAACTTATTTTTCAGTTTTAGTGGCGAAATTCACAAGTAAATTGAGAATTTCGCCAGGGTTCATAAATCAATAATGAAAAAAGCTGTTTTTCCCTGTTTTTTTCCAAAATCGCCAGTTTTTTTCAAAAATGGAATAAACAACAAACAAGTTATAATTATAGGGTAAAAGCCCACTTTCTTGTGAACATTTGATGGGTCATTTGTGAATTTTGACCCAGAAACGGCAGCGTGACAATTTTTTGAAAATGGTATGTTTTTCATGTGAAATGCGCACAGCGCATATCGAAGCCGTCATCTCGCCATCTGAACATTTGATGGGTCATTTGTGAATTTTGACCCAGAAACGGCAGCGTGACAATTTTTTGAAAATGGTATGTTTTTCATGTGAAATGCGCACAGCGCATATCGAAGCCGTCATCTCGCCGATGTAAAAAAAATCAACTTCCAGTTGTGGCGAAAAGCTGTTTTTTCGCTTCCAACCTGAAGTTGGATTTTAAAAATGATTGATACAGATAGATGAGGATCTCATCTATCCAGGTAGGTACTCATGTTGGGATTGGGGGGCGATAAGTTGATGAAATTTAAAGGAATCGGCGAGGTACCATGAAAATTGGACTGATCGCCATGGTCAACACGTCATCATTGATGCATGTTGCCAAATTTCTCGGAATTTTTCCGAAACCAAAATAATCAATCTTGAAAATCTAGATACTTGGTTTGTTAATTCTTTTGGTTTCGGAATTTTTAAGTCAGAGATGGCCACAAACCAAAGCTTTGAAATCGGGGGTCAAATTTTGTAAAACCCGATTTAAAAATGGCGGACCGGGTCAATGGCGAACTATCAAAGCGTCCATAAAAATCGCTGAATTTTCATGTTTTTTCAAGGAAATAAACAACACCAACAACAGTAAGTTTATGAATATATATTTCACTGGTCTAATGAAAATCAGACCCCTCCTCATATTTTCATCCCCAGAGCCGTCAGTATTTGGGGGGACTTGAAAATGACTGGGAGTCGCGTTTAGCATTGTCAGTTGAGTTGTGTAAGCGCGACTCACAGTCGCGTCCAGCACTGCAAAGTAAGTATTCCCATCACGACTCACGGTCGCGATTAGCGCTTTAAGGGTTAAAAAAACAATAGAGCTAGCTTTTTCCGGAATTCTTCAATTTATCTAAATTTGCTAAACTGTTGCTCTGTTCATGTTCACAGTTGTTTTGTGATCCAATATTGTCCTGTAGTAGTTGTTCTTTCTTGAACCTTTCATCAAGTACAGATTTTTGATGTGGGCTTGATATACAGTCCGTTTCCACATTCAAAATTCTATTTGTGATTCTATTTTTACTTCTTATGTCTATATCAATTTTTTCTTGGGTACATTCCACTGTTTCCTCGTCATGAAAAGTCAAATCTGAAATGACAGAGAATCAAATGATCTTACCCTTCCAATAATGAGACTCCTTTCAGCCAAACCACAAGGACAAAAAAGTTATTTGAAATCCATTTAAACCCTGTCATATTGATATTCATTGGATAGCCCTCATTGAGTGCTTTCAGATGAGTACCCATATGCCAGGGTTTCAGTCATTTTCTAGTTTTTTTGCATCCTTCTGAATTGGCCAAAGCAGCCACCACCAGCACAAGGGTTAAAGAGGATCGCATGGTTGAAAAAGTTACCAAACATGTTCATCAACCATGACAAAACTTAGATGATCATGTCCTTGAGGTTTGAGTAATTTGTTAAAGGTACAAAAGATTAAATGCTCCTTCTATTCATCATCTACAATGATAAATAGCTCATCAAATTGCTCCATAGATATTTCTTTTTAGGTCAGTATAGAAAAATCAGTACAATATTATAATTATGATATTAATAAAGTCATTGTTAGCATTGTACTTTGGGTAAATCAGATATTTCACACAATCAAAAAAAATCAATATACATGAAGAATGACAACTGATTTAGCTAATCAAAACTGATTAAATTTAATCCGTTTGTGATTTATTGAAAATCTTGCCTTAAGCTTTTGGTTGAACATCACTTGTATACAAAGGAAGATATTGAAACATAAGGAGGCATGAGAGAAAGTTGTGTTAGCAGTTTTCTCTGGGTATTCAGGTTTTCTCGACAACCAAATATAGGTGTGTCATTTTATACAGGCAACTCTGCTCAATCCGGACAGATGTGGACCCTAACTTTCTGTCTGGATTAGGTAAAATCCGGATTATGTGTATAAAAATTATATATATAGGAAGGGACTGGGACCTTCCAATCTGTCCGGTTTAGACGAAAATCGGTATTACACGTGTCCAGATTAAGCAGACTTGCCTGTAGTTTAGTCTTTTGACAGGTACAATAAACATGATTCTACATCAGTACCTTAACCTGTTAATGCTTACTAGTTTCTCAAGAAATTTTCCATTCCTTATATGATACCTTTGACAATAACTTGGAAGTTCAGTATGATTGTAGAAAATAGTTCAAGGAGAGTTGTTGGTAATGTTCTGATTAACATTTCTCCTTCAAATATTATCCCAACTTTACTTGTGCCTATGATATTTCACCAGAATTGTCAGGCTGCTTTTGGCTGATGTGAGCATTAATGTGTTAAGCCTACTATATCCCTTCTACATTAGGCCTAAAAAAGTTTGTTTCCTGTATACCTACCCTAACAAGTTTTTACTCAAAAAATCCCTACCCTAAATTTTTTTCCACCTCCAACTCCCAATCAACATAACATGCATGAAACATTTTTTGAAAAAATTAATGATAAATACCTATCTACCTACCCTATTTTTTCGGACAGTGACAGGAAACAAGTGTGATTATTTTTTAGACCTTATTATGCCATTTTCCCCATCGTAACCTACCTTGTTCATTGTATTCTACATCAGTTAAGAAAAGTCCATGGGCAGGGGCGGAGAAAAGATGTTCCTGTTTCAGCAGCTGGGTGAGATCATTCCCGGTACTATGGAGCAGGTCATGGATGTTCTGGGGCGTGAGATCCCCTTTGCCGACAGACACTAGTGCTGCCACCATGCGTCGCACCTGGGGAGGAAGGAAGGAATGGGTTTAATGTCATTTTCTACAGCTTAGGTCATACAGGCGAACTTGGATATGACAGACTCAATGAGACCAGGAAAATTGGTCTGTCATATGCAAAATCTGTCATATAAATATGACACATACTTGATATGCATGGTACTGGGACCAAGCATATCGTCTGTCATAGACAAAAGTCTGTCGTACAATGGTCTGTCATATCCAAGTTTGCCTGTATCGCCAAGAGAAAGAAACCTGGAATCAAGAAGAAACTCCAATCTCTTCACAAATGGTTCCAAGGGGTCTTTCAGTTGCAGGACCATAGACAATCCTCCATAACGCCGCACATTTATATAGCGACCAGGCCAACCCGCTATTTTGGAGACCCAGTGGAGACTTTGGCCTTGCATTACTCCTTCACGGGAGCACTGATATATCTCAACCAGATACCGGTCATGAAGTGCTAGTGGGTCCTATTGGTCCTGAAACACCCTCTCTTACCTCAGCGGAAGGAATGGGCAGTTTATGTCGCTTTCAACAGCTTAGGTCATATCACAACGAGATAGAAACCCAGAACCGGGAAGAAGTTCCAATCTCCTATCAAAGAATTCCAAGGGGTCTTTCAGTTGCAGGACCATAGACCGCCCCCAACAACACCTCACATTTAAAGAGCGATCAGGCCAACCGGATTACGGGGATACAGCAGACTCGAACATGCAAACTCACATTTGGGAGCCACGTATCGCAACCACTAGGGCATTTTGAATCTAAATCTAATTCATCATAACTATAGATGTTATTTTGTTGTTCAAATTGCATTATCCTATTCTCGTATGTATGTATTCAATTTCTTCATATCTGGTGAGGATTTGGGTATACCGTATTTGCTTGATTAAGCGCACCGTGCGGGTAGAGGTTGGGAAAATTTTCTGTAGAAGGGGTGTTGTCAAACATCTGTATAACCGCACCCCCCCCCCCCCCCCCAACGTGCTTAGACGTTTGCTGCATGTGAAAAGATCGTTAATTGGTCAATAGTACAATCATGCGGCAAATATGAACAGTGAGAGCGCGAAGGGACTGCTGAAATGGCAGAATTCAGCGCTGGTTTGCAGACACGGCAAGAGGAAAGGTATGTGTTTTGGTTACTTCTGGGGGGAGATTTAGCATAAGGAGACAATCTTTGGCACTTGCTGGTCCCCCAATTTCCGCGAAAAATAGGGGGGGGGATGTGCTTATTCGGGACCGTGCGCTTAATCAAGCGAATGCGGTATCTTATTTTTGTCCTTTCTATACTGACCTGCCTAAAAAGGAAGGAGTTGGACTTAAAGTTCAGATTCCAGTGCTGAACACAGTTGGGGGCAACATAGTTGAAGTCCTCCAGAAGTCCTTGCCCGGGAGTCAAGGACGCCTCGATCGTCTTGACGGGATTTCTCCAGGACTTGTCCGCGGCCCAGGCACGCTGTGTGGTGAAGTTGATGAAATTATGTGTCCCATTCAGCATCTCCACGGTCTCCTGCATGGGAGGAATATCAAGAGGAGGCCTGAAAAGAGAATTTGACCAATATTATTTTTTTTGCATAACCCCTGGAAAATGACTGAAACCCTGGCATATGGGTATTAATCTTAGAGTACTCATCGAGAGCTATCCAATGAATACCAACATGATAGGGTTTAGATGGTGTTCAAATATATTGTGTCCTTGTGCTTTGGAGGGAAGCAGCTTCAGTATAGGTAGGGTTAAAGGGGCACTAATCCCTGAAATACATGGCATCTTATACGAAAGGAAATACACTTTTTAAGCCATCAATCATAAAGACCCAATTCAATTGTGTCCCATTCAGCATCGCCATGGTCGCCTGCATCGGAGGAATATCAAGAGGAGGCCTGAAAAGAGAAACATTAACCCTTCCAATGCTGAAGCTACTTTCGTCAGTTATTTCCAAAATATCACAGATCAGGACGATGCTCTTCTTGGTTAACTCTGGAAAGTCACTGGGATCTCTCTCACATGCCCCAAGCAGGATTCAAACTCGGCCATATTAGGTGGAAATAGATGCAATTACAAATAATTTTTAAATGATCAAATTATTATTATTATTATTATTATTATTATTATTATTATTATTATTATCATTATTATTATTATTATAATAATTATTATCATTATTAGTATAATATCTTTTATATCTACGAATATAGTCAATAAATACTATCTATACTATCTATCTATTATTATTATAATCATTATTATTATTATTATCAATATTATTATTATCATTATTATCAATATTATCATCTCAGAGAGCATAATTAAATACATGTTGAATTATCATGAATCATAATAACCATTATAAGATGTGACTTACACAAGATATGCTATATTACTCTCGAATAGAGAGAAAGGAAGGTCGTGCCCATATTCATAGCCTGGATTTGTGACAGCCAAACGGTACAAGTACTTCCTATTCACAGCCCGGAAACGTGAATTAAAGTTGTCAACCACTCTGCGTGTTCTGAGGACTCTGCGACAAAAAAATCAAAGTCATTCATTCCATAGATAACAAATAGATCTTATGTCTTTACTACCTACAAATATTTCTATCATCTCTCTCTCTCTCTCTCTCTCTCTCTCTCTCTCTCTCTCTCTCTCTCTCTCTCTCTCTCTCTATATATATATATATATATATATATATATATATATATATATATATATATATATATATATATATATATATATATATATATATATATATATATATATAAATATATATGCATCTAAACTCTTCACGGCGATGAAGCTAACGAGCTAAAAAAAATGGAAAAAAACACTGTGCTTTTTCTTTCACTTTTTGCATGAGGCTTATTAAGGCCCTGCATACCAATATATCACTACTGAAAAATTTCTCCGAAATAATTGCTGTTTTGCTGCTGCTTTTGATTTACTGATCACCTATGATCACAACTCTGCTAGATCGTCAAAAAATCGGACATGGCAAATTAACCAGATTCAGAGTACTTACTTGAGAGGTTCTCCTATTTTGAACAGGTGAGTGTTCACCAAACGACTGATGAGTTTGGCATCATATTCTCTTCCTTCTTTTCTGAAATGAAACAAAAAGGTTCATTGATAAAAGTATTTGAGGGGAAGGTGGTATACTAAAGAGGAAAATCATTTGGTTTGGTATGCTTATATCAACCACTTGAGAAGAGAAATCACTATTGATTGTGGTCCGGTTCGTTAACATTTTTTTTTACCCATTCACACCAGCAGATGTTCTTGATAAATGCCTTTTAAACTGTCAGATAAAATCTCTAGGCAGCTACCAGCCATTGTGATCCTAGTGCTTAACCCTTTCAATGCTGAGGCTTCTTTCGTCCAAAGCACAAGAACGCAAAGATCTTTTAAAACCCTCTAAACCCTGTCAAGTTGGTATTCATTGGATAGCCCTCGCCGAGTACTCTCAGACGAGTACCCATTTGCCAGGTGTTCAGTCATTTTTCAGGTTTTTTACAACTTTTGGTATCGGCCAAATTATAGCCACCAGCGGCGTAAGGGTCAAGTTGCACCATACCTCTGGTACACACTAGAAGTTGTAAAACTAACCCTTGTGAGCCAAAATTGTAATTACCCATATAAAAGTCTGATGGCAAATTGTGGTTCACGTTTGAAGATCTTGTAAGATTTTGTTAAACCATAGTCATGTGACATATCAAAATGGCCCTCGACGCGATTGCTTAATTTTTGAGCTATGGAGGAGGGCTTTTAGATTAACAACCATTTAGATACAAAGTTTTTCTTTTAGATTACAGGGTGCAACATAGGTTGAAAAACATTACTTTCTGAGCAGGGCAAGCTGCCCCTAAAGTTGACTTGCCCTGCCGACACTTCTACTTGCCCTGCCACTCTGTTAAACAAAGATGAGATTGGACTTCGCCCAAAACATTACTTGCCGAGCGGGGCAAGTCAGGGTCTTGTTCAGCTTGCAGTTTTTTGCCGAATTCACTTGCAAATTGCAACGGGGCCAGTGGTTATGTTGCATGCTGGATTAACGAGCTAGGCTTGTCTTCACATGAATTTGATAATCATGCACAGATTGCATGCATGTATGTGTGCATGGTTCTCTAGGTCAGGTTACCACGAGGGTTCGTATGCGAAGAGATTTTTTATATCGATTGATCGAAAAATATTTCGAACAATTAATCGATTCGGTTCGAGTTTTATGGCCACATTGCCTTCCTTTTAAGGCAAACAACTTTAAGCATTATTGTGCCGCGGCATGTGCCAGCACATGCCAGGCACACATGCGGTGTACCACGGCACAATAGATTTGTTTACTCTTGAGTGTTGACGCAGAGCCGTTCCATGTCACTTAAATGAAAGTTCTATTGTTTTTTATGTTTTGGCCGCGTAATTTCATAAAATTTATTCAGAAATTTCACATTTGAAAAAATTGATTATTTCAAATGCCGTTCGAATGGGTCGAGTCGTCCTCACCTCAACCAAATGCTCTCGCTTAATCGTCTGACCACTAGTTACCACAAACGCATATATGCGTGTGTGGCCCTGAAAGGGTTAATCATTGGTTGGTTTGGATATAAGCAGATGAATTATTATGAAATCCAAACCAATTCGCATTCCTACCTGTGCTGGAGGTCTACATGTACAGTATTGCACAAGGCATGGACCCCAGCATCTGTGCGACTGGAGGGGATCACCTTAATATCATTAGAAGGCTTCAAAATCTTCAGCGCTTCCTGAAATGATAAAGAATATGAATCGTCACAATTTTTTTTCTTCAAAATTCCAAATGTATCTTTGACCTTTTTATCTTATCTGAGTTGAAAGAATCACTTTAATATCACTTGGAGGCTTCAAAATATTTAGCACCTCCTAACATGACAGAATATAATGATCACAATTCTTTTTTCAAAATTTCAAATTTATATCTTTGGCCAATTTATCTCTGCATTAGCTACAAAAAAGAAAAACTATTTTGGTGTCTTTTCTTTATCAAAGAATATTTTACGAAAATATTCAAAAGATAAATATTGACCAGAATTCAATAAACAATTCTCTAAATATATTGCAAGTTTAAGAGCACTCTATTACTACTCTATTCTCAAGTACAAGAATACTCAAAACAAACAAACAAAAAAGACATTCTGAACACTAGATTTTAAAAATTGTACTTCATATCCAAACATGGCATTACTAATTTATTTTCAAATACAAAAATACTCAAAACAAACAAACAAAACATCTTGAACACTATAATAAATTGTACTTCATATCCAAACAATGCATTCAAACAATAAAGTAGGATTCATACATTCATCTAACAAAATGTTACACACACAAAATATGGTTGTTTAAAGCGAGTATTAAAAGGTTAATACTCGCTTTAAACAACCATATTTTAAAGCTAAGCGCACTTTAACCCTGGTGGACGTTACACACACCAATATGAGGATGTGAAAATATGTTAAGAAACCTCTATCCTTGTTATCACCATATCAGTATACAGGAGTGCCACCACAGTAGGAGATATTATCTCATGTAAATATTTTAAGCAGCTCTACTCTGTAAATACACTGGAAAATACTGTAATAAGCTGTTGCCATAGTGTGGCCTCTGACATCCTACCTAGTCACTCTGACTTTTGCAGAAAAATATGTTGTACAATACTAAAATGCCCTATGCATAGACACACACTCTTGTAGTGTCTTCATACTATTTAATTTATTTTTGTATTTTACCTAGTCACTCTGACGTTTGCAGAAAAAATATGTTGTACAGTACTATAATGCCCTATGCATAGACACACACTCTTGTAGTGCCTTCATACTATTTAATTCATTTTTGTATTCTCTTCTTCTACCTAGTCACTCTGACGTCTGCAGATAAATATGTTGCACAATATTTGAATGCCCTATGCATAGACACACACTCTCGCTGTGTCTCCATATTATTTATTTTATTTTTGTATTCTTCTATCTTACCAGGAAGTTTAGACTACATTCTAAAGTTCCTGATCTTACTGAATACTATGTACCCTATATATCATTCTGTTTCTGTATGATTTTGTAATTGAGAAATTACAGTTAATAAAACATACATACTTCAACATTGACATTGACAAAATGAAATTTAAGAAAATTGATCACTCATATTTCTAGGAAATCTATATTTGTTTATACAAATATAACAATTGATCCAAACAGTTCATTCTTTCACCCAACAAAGTTTTGCTTACCTGAAGAACGCTGGCTACAGTTTTAATCTTCGCTTGACCAGGTTTGGTGATATTTTGATGTTGGATTCCACTAGAAAACAAAGAAATTTTGTTATCATCAACCTTAGAAATTGGTAATTCTTTAATAGGAATGAATAAATTTGTAACAGTCAATCAGAATATACCTCTTTATATATTTTTGAGTAATATATTGGAAAAGACTTTGCACCCAGTTTTCATAAAGAATAAATGTTATCATTAAATCATTTACTATTTAATATACTGATTTGATTTTGCACATATAAAATAATGTGCTCATCAGGCAGCTGCCTTTGATGTGCAGTTTAATTTTGCATACTGATGTTGAATGACAAGCTATCATGTCAGCATTTTGTATGATACTAGCATAAGGATTGGATGTCCAAATAAAGGCGCACAGTTTAATAAATGCAGACTTCAGGTATGTGCACTAATTAAACTGCCACTATAATGACATTAAATACAACATGTACCAAATATCCTTTGACTGGAAACATTTCAATGCCATGAATGATACTTGTATTACTTAACCTATTAATGCTTCAAAGTTCCTCAAGAAGTTATCATCTGGTCGACTGGATCTATAATATTTTTGGCAATGGACTTGAAAATCTATAAGTATTTGAAGGTTAATCCTTGTGAGTCCAAATTGTAATTTTCCATACAAAAATGTATGGATCCAAATTGTAATGGGGATTATTGGCCAAAATCCATGCAGTACCATATTGTTCATGTTTGACAATCTCATACGGTCTATAAAAAAAATGGTCCACCATAGTCATGCGACATATCAAAACGAACCTTGAATCCAGCACAATATTTTGACAGCTAAATTGCCTAATTGTCCAGCTATGTAGGTTTTTTTAGATTGCCAAGCCAAGCTATTCTTTAAATGAATTGGATCATCCTGCACGCATATATGCGTGTATGCACTCATTGCACTGCATGGTTCTCTAGGTAATGATATTAAAAATGCATATATGCGTGAGCGGCAAGGATATCAATCATTGTGCCATATATAAACCTTTGCACATGAGCATTATGCAGGTAATGCATATTCAAGTCATGTATGCATGAATGAACCCTATGTACATCAGTGCTACCTTCATATTCAGATTATAATTCAGGTATCTCCGCTGACTCAATTCCTAAGAAGGCAGCAACATTAAAAGTTGGAAAACAAGTGACCTGAATGTTAACTTAAACAATCTAAGTCTCTGATAAAACTATATCTACTAGGATAAAACAACTTATGAGTTTTATGTGTTTTGCAAAATTTTAACAAATGAAGGATTCCTCCATATACACACTTGGTGCATCCTTAGTGCACATGTTTCATGGCTTGATTAACCTTATGCCGCTGGTGTCTAACAACATGCCTATACAAAATGTGCAAAAAAACTGACTGAGATTCTGGCATTTGGGTACTCATCTGAGAGTGCTCAGTGAGAGCTTTCTAATGAATACCAACATGACTGGGTTTAGATGGTTTTTTAAAAATCTTTGCGTTCATATCCTTTGAACAAAAGTAACCTCAGCATTGGAAGGGTTACTGTATACCGTGTTAATATTGCGCATATGAAATAATGCGCTCAGCAGATAACTGCCTTTGATGCGCAGTTTAATTATTGCACATTGATAACCTCCAGCCAGGGTGCCAAGGGTATGCAACCTACCCGGCTTGTGGGAAGGGTGGTGCTGCTATACTACTGGTTCATTTCGCATGTTGACTTCGTGAACAAATTTTGAACACGATTGACCATGAAATGACCGTGAAGAGAAAACGAAGTAGCCCGATGACAACACATTCTTTTCTTGTTTAGTCGTGTTTGGTGTTTTTGCATTCTTGTTAGCTTCAGCACAGGTCATGTTCACTTCACATAGCCTTGGTTTTATCTACCTGTTTTGTTCGTATATCTGCGTCTTTACTTTGTGTTGTGTGCGTGTTGGATTGACGATAGGTATGGTTCATTGGCTTCAAAAAGTATGTTTTCTGTGATGCGAACACGAAGTGAAATTGTCCAACTTCGCGTAAAAACATATTCACTTCGGCCTCCATGTGCGCCTAGCTTAACATTGATTAGTGGTTACCGGCATGCTTGATCACGCTCGAGTGTGCAGGTCGGCTACATCGTAATTGAACTTAGTGCGAGCAGAGGCCGCGAAGGTTCTTTATGTTGAATGACAAGCCGTAATATCAGTGTGTTAAATGGTACAAGAATAGGGATCCAATATCCAAGTAATAGTGCGCAGCTTAATAAATGCGGACTCCATAGGTGCGCAAAGTACGCATTAATTAAACTGCTGCAATATTAACAAGGTATACAGTAATTCGCACAGCTGGTGTACCCACTGTAGCCCAAAGGATATGGTCAATACGACCTTTCCTTGACCATCATTAACCTTTGTGTGTTCTCTCTTACTAATTTTGATCTCAAGAACAGTTATGGTTACTACATGCACTGATTTGCCATCTTGTCATGGCAAGTAAGTATGACTAGGGGCAAGTAGAAAGTGTCCCTGACTTGCCCACTTGTCATGGCAAGTAAGTATGACTAGGGGCAAGTAGAAAGTTTCCACGACTTGCCCAATTGTCATGGCAAGTAAGTATGACTAGGGGCAAGTAGAAAGTTTCCATGACTTGCCCTACAGACTTAGCCGGCAGGCATCAGGGCATCAATTGGACACCCAAACTCTCAAAATTCACACCTCAGGACACCCAATTTTATTTGTAAGGAATTTCTTATCATGTAAATTTCAAGCATATTATTGCATTTTTTCACCTCAATATAATTCCCAGGACACTGTATAAGGGCAGTATGACTTATTTCATTAAGTAAATACATGTTTATGGTTGAAATCTGAGCATATTGTAGTCTCCCTAGAAAAAGAGGATGTCCCAAAATTTTACAATTGTCAATTTCGGGACACCCAGTTTCTATATCCTGCTTAAAACACTGCAGGCTGCAACGTTTAAAAATTGAGGCCTTGGATGATCAAAACATTAAATACCATTAAGGCCACTCCAATTTAATTACATGTCTTACAAGCTCCAGAGGCAGGAAATGAGCCATTTTGGAAAAAAAAAAAAGTTGAAAAATGTGTTTAAAAAAAAAAAATCTTTTTTAGAGTCTGCTGACTAGGACTGGTAGCAAGATTTTTCATAGGATGACTAATGTGAGCTACTTTTATTTTTTGATGAACTCATCCTAGTGCAGTCAGGTACACGATGTAGTTTGGTACCGAGGGAGAAATTTGCGAAGGAAGAATTTTAACATTGTCAGATGTAGGGAGGTTCCCCACTCTATTACCAGAAAGCATTAATATCTGAAATGGGTAACAAAGTAAGCCTCAGTTAACATCATACATACCCATCCAATAAATTTGGGTGCCATGTATGTATGCTCTATTTCCACTATGGCTGTTTACTAAAATTGTCACATCTTTGTTTCGCAATATTGAAATCTCACATTTTAATGATTTTTTTTTACTTCTCATTATCACATCAGTCTTATGCCATGTCATAGCGAGCGAAACTTGGAAAGACCTAAGGCCTTAAGCTTGCAATCATGCAATAGCGTATTCATGATGAAATCCATACAGGGACCCAAAAAGTCGTTGTGACCCCAAGTGTGGGCCGCTTCCGTGCGGCAACGTGGCCGGTCCACTTCTGGTAGTAACGACCGATTTTAATTGGTTGACAATGACGTCATATACCATTTAATATGAAAACCGCCTCTATTGGATATAAAAATGCTCCAGCAACGTCATGATTACAATAGCAAGAAAAACTGCCACAATGTGGCCCCTTCTTGGCCTGAGATTCATGGTAAACCTAAATTACCCACCTTTTCGTGAATAAATTTTAATGTGGTTTAGCTCATTGGAACCACCAAAATTCATTCTACCGGCCTTTTAATTTTCTTTTAAACCTATTGCAAAATGAAGATTTAGTGACAGGTTGAAGTTGTAATAATTTGTATGCCATCATGTTTTAGTAGCGACAAAAGCTGCCACTGATTATGATGATCAAATGCAATTTTACATGTTCGAACAAAAAAACGAACTTGTATAAAAATTACTTTCAAAAAAATAGGTGGACTTTCGCTAGTCCATCCCGCTAGAAAAACTGAGAAACATTTCGCCGGGTGACAATTCATTGCATGTGTGTGATTGGCGTTTGAGGAGGAGCGTCCTGCTGTCAATCATTAAACAATTGATTTATTAAACACATGTGCGGTTGCTAGCCAGATACATTGATGGCAATTGCACGTGTGTGACTAACAGGCGGCCAGGAATACGGGGTGGTAAGCGGTACCTTATGTCTTAAGGTAAATAATAATGGCGGCATGGAAAAACATGTACACAACTTCGATTATCAATCGGTCATCGGTCATTCAGAAGGACTTTCGCGAAGCCTCGCAGTCAGTCAATTGAGCGTGAGTGTATATGACGTCACTATAAGAAATACATACAGGGACCCAGAAAGTTGTCACCGTCCAACGTGCCAATGACTTCCGTTCTGGAGGATTTCTTTAGTAGGTTAAGTAACAACGGATTTCATTGGTCGACAATGACGTAATGTGCAGTACAATAACAGACACGCCCTCCCATTGGATGAAATGTACGAATGCACGTGCGTGAATGAAAGAGGCCGCTACTACATGTATATCCACGTTAAAACTTAATTTCTCGCCCGTCCGTGGCTCAATTCTAATGCAGTTTAGAACCACCAGAATTCATTCTACTGACCATTGATTTCACTTTAAAATCGGCTCGCTTTCTGGCCATACCACGCCGTGGCCGCTACTTTATCCAAGATAAAATTTCTCGCCTGTCCGTGGGTCAAGTTTAATGCGGTTTAGATCGATAGAACCGCCAGAATTCATTGTACTGGCCATTGAATTCTCGTCAAAATCAGTTGCGAAATATGAATGAAAGTGGCCGCTACTACATGTATATCCACGTTAAAACTGAATTTCTCGCCCGTCCGTGGCTCAATTCTCGGCTCGCTTCCTGGCCATACCACGCCGTGGCCGCTACTATATCCAAGTTAAAACTGAATTTCTCGCCTGTCCGTCGGTGGGTCAATTTTCATGCGGTTTAGATCGATAGAACCGCCAGAATTCATTCTACTGGCCATTGAATTCTCGTCAAAATCAGTTGCGAAATATTAATTAAGACAGTTTAAAATCGTAATGTTTTGTATGCCATTAATTTACGGTCAGAAGTAAAAAAAAATGATCATCCAAAGCTTCGCTCGCTTCCTGGCCATGCCAGCGTCATATTATTTTGCGACAGTTTGAATAATTTGTATGCCAATAATTTTCGGTCAATCTATGCTATCCTTTGGTCAGAACTTTTTAAAAAAATTCATCCAAAGCTTCGCTCGTTTCCTGGCCATGCCTGTTTATTACTTAAGATTTGTGTATGAAAAATAATTTTGAATTACATTTTTAATTTAAATATCTCTTGTTATTGCCACTTATGGAAATGTTGTTATGGTAGGCCACCATCTTAAAGCAAGCTGATTTTGACTTCACATCATGGTATCAGAGCCATATCATTTTTCTCTGATAACTGTCTGCCACTTAGTAATCTATTCTTAGCGAGCGAAGCTCGAAAGGCCGTAGGCCTTTCGCGAAGCCTCGCAGTCAGTCAATTGAGCGTGAGTGTATATGAGTGTATATGACGTCACTATAAGAAATACATACAGGGACCCAGAAAGTTGTCACCGTCCAACAATATCACTCAACGTGCGGGACAACGTGCGGACGACTTCCGTTCTGGAGGATTTCTTTAGTAGGTTAAGTAACGACCGATTTCATTGGTCGACAATGACGTAATGTGCAGTACAATAACAAACACGCCCTCCCATTGGATGAAATGTACGAATGCACATGCGTGAATGAAAGTGGCCGCTACTACATGTATATCCACGTTAAAAAACTTAACTTCTCGCCCGTCCGTGGCTCAATTCTAATGCAGTTTAGAACCGCCAGAATTCATTCTACTGACCATTGATTTCACTTTAAAATCGGCTCGCTTCCTGGCCATACCACGCCGTGGCCGCTACTTTATCCAAGATAAAACTGAATTTCTCGCCTGTCCGTGGGTCAATTTTAATGCGGTTTAGATCGATAGAACCGCCAGAATTCATTGTACTGGCCATTGAATTCTCGTCAAAATCAGTTGCGAAATATGAATGAAAGTGGCCGCTACTACATGTAGACAGTTTAAAATCGTAATGTTTTGTATGCCATTAATTAACGGTCAATCAATGCGGTATTTTGGTCAGAAGTAAAAAAAAAATGATCATCGCTCCCTTCCTGGCTATGCCAGCGTCATATTATTTTTTAATGCTATGTACATAATGGGTACTCAGGATCTAGGTGAAACCAGTTCTCAGTACTCCCTGAGATGAGTAGACCGGGATCGGGCACTGTCCATGCATCATCAAATGTCGCTGCCTCCCATCTCCTTGGCAACTATCTGACCTAGAAAGGATGCTGCATGCTAATTGCACAGATCAGATCACGTGACCAAGGCTACACCGCGTAACCCGAGGCGCACATACCCTAGGTGCTAGCATGCTGTGCCTATGGCGTTGCGGTTCAAGGGGATGTATTTCTCTGGTACTCCTAATTGCATGTAACTAAGTTGGCATGTGCCAGATGCCAGTATGGACTGGGGGAGCATTAAATCTTAAATAGTCCAATGATCATCCAAAGCTTCGCTCGCTTCCTGGCCATGCCAGCGTCATATTACCCATTGCCACATCGTAAAAGTGAGTGTAATGTCTAATGATTATGAAACATTGAGAGGATATAGCCTGGATGTCACTCTGAAACATGTAAACAAATACAATTTTCACCAATTATCGCTCAATTGCTTTAATGTACAAATTAGCATTACTTGGGTTGTTGACACTCACCTAAACCCATGACCTAAATAGGATACATATAGTAGGTATCTTCCCATTCTGTAGACGACTTATCTTGCTTTTAATGCCCCGTAAACAGTGCTTTTAAGGTGACATGTGACCTCTTGCTTTGCAGTAAAAATCTAGGTCATGCTGTTGCATGCTGGGTAGCCTCGCATCAAAACGAGGCGTTGCAACGTGGCTTTTCGTGTATCTGTCAATAATTTGGTGTTTTCTTGAATTGCCTGGCCATCCTAGAGGACGCTTTTGTATCTCAAATGATTTTAGAAATATCCTGTTATAGGTGAGTAGTATAGATTTGGTGGTAACTGCCATAGATATTCGTATATAATACGAGAAACTGGCGATGTTCTAGCCGGGTTCACTTTCAAAATGGCTTCCTGTAATATTACTGTAGTCACAGTGATAGTGATAGTCATGATTGCAAATTTGGTTTCACATTCATTGCCAATATCAGAACCAAAACCTTTGGTACCAAATGGTACCAGGTGATTGGATGATTTAATTCAAGTGTCAAATTTAGAAGAAATGTGTATGATTGTACCTCGGATAATATTATATAATAATAATTTAGATGATTGGGGTGTTAACTTAAAACATTTCAATTTTAATACTTGTAACTTAGGAATCAGATTAAAATTCCAAAATTTAATATGTCATGATCTATGGCCCCTAGGTCTGTTGATGGGGAGGGGGGGACAGGTGTCAAAAACAGTAAAATGTATGAGATTCATGTTTGCGTTTTAAAGCATTAAATAATGTTTACAAGTATGCCATGATGAGGATTGGATTTACCTCTGGGAAAATGAATAATATTGATACTGATTACTGTTGACTGATATTTTTATAGTTTGGACATTTATATCTCCATGCATCAGTTTGTAAACCTCTCACAATCACAAACTATTGTTGATCATGTTTACAGTACCTAACCGACTGCGAAGTCCATACCCCAATAACTAAATAGTTCTTGAGCTATTGACTACAGATACAGTATGAACATTGACACACCTCGCTATATACCTTGTAATGTCAAATTTTTTTTTCCTCATAGCGACTTTTCCTAACTCAATTGCTCAAATGATGGCATCTGTAGGCATTTATATACTGCTGGATAAGACCCTGCCCCCCCCCCCCCCCTTATCCATAACCTACCCCACATTTGTATGTGGTTTGTATAAATTCCATAGTATGCAGGGGGGGTTACGGATTCTTGTGCCGTGTGCAAAAGAATTTCCTCAATGAACGCCTTTTAGCTCGGCCGTGACCTCTTAAAAAGCACCAACTTTAATTGGTCTATTTTCGGCAGTTATTCTGTCAATACGAAATTGAAATTTGCACTACTTGTACAAATCAATTAGAAATGTTTATTTTTGTGTTTAGATTTCATGAAAAGTATAATTTAATAACACAATTTGAGCAATTTCTAAGGTCCTTTTTTATGTTGTCGTGTTTATGCCAGTTGTAGGGACGTACCGTTCGCTTATTTGGGCGTTCCCAACTTCCCATACACGGAAACTGCTTGTAGTATTTATTAAGGTCGTCTGCTACACGGTGGGCAAATTGATCCCAAATGAACCCCATGTTTTGAAAACATGGTATGTTGTATGCTACAGGCAGAGGTCCGTCCACCTCTACGGCCATGTTACGACTGCACTCGGCTGAGCGGCGCATTCGATAATATGCAATATTTTTGCACACGGCACAAGAATCCGCTACCCCCCCTGATAGTATGTGTGTCAATTACATATTAGGACACCCTTGTTTGAAATAGAGGTTTGAAGCTTAAGTAGCTGGGGCCAGTGTCTTAGCCAGGATTTAGAAACTGGGTGACTAAAATTGGCAGTTTTAAAATTTTGGGGCATCCAAATTTTTAAGGGGGATCACAATATACTCATATTTCAACCATAAACGTGTATAAATTCATCAAAATAAGGCATGATATCATTAAACAATGTCAAGGGAATTATAAGGAGATGAAAAAATTCAATTATAAGGTTGAGATTGAGATTTTTAGAAATTCCACACAAAAAAAATTGGGTGTCCTGAGGGGTTCTTTTTAAGGGTTTGGGTGTCCAAAAAGGCACCCAGACGCCCTGCTGGCTAAGACAATGGCTGGCAGGGGCTTAGCCGTAATGCGTCCAGCGTGTCATTTGGACACGCAGAACACTGTTTTTTGACAGTTTGGACACCCAAAACTTTATGACAGAATTTGTTGATGATGACTTTTCTTAGAAGATAGAAGATGTAGAAGCTGTAGTGTCACTTTTATAAGACACACAAAGCAGTATCTGGCCTAAAAAAGCAAAATCTGTAAAGGTATAGGGTCTATCTTATTAGTAGTATGTTTTTTGTACCACACTTTGGACACGCAAAAGTCTATGAAACCTCTATTTGGACACCCTGTTCCCAAATATCGGCTAAGACCCTGATGGCTGGGGCCTACTCTAATACTCATTTTATATATTGATGCTATTTGGTATTAGAGTCGGGAGAAGCCCCTATATATATATCTTCTAATGGTAAAAAGCGATCTTCCCAAATTACTCCCTCAGTGCCCAAACTACTTCAGACCTGACTGCACTAGTATGATAAATGTGATATAGCAAAGCGTGCCGCTAATTTTATTTGTTGATATTAAACTCCCTTATAATCAGAGCAGTAGTCCCAACTCCCAAGGAATCCTCAAGGCCATTTGTTGACAAGATGCTGGTGCCAGCAGCCATTTTAGGCCTTTCACGTGAGGTCAAGACGAGAGTTCATACTCATTTCATTCAAATGGTAATTAGAAAATAAAGGCCATTTCAGGATCTCGCATCAAGTCAGCGATACTTGACTACATCATGGCTGCCGACATCTCAAAACAATATGCTGGCAATTAAATGTGTACATTTTTCGCTGATCAGATACAGGGATTTGAGAAACTGAACTAGCGGCATACATCTATGTACATCTAAGTAAATGCCTGTGCTATTATTTGAGCCATTGTGTGAGGAATGAAGTCGCTAGGAGGGAAAGTTTTTTAAACCATTGGACCATATAGGGCAGTGTGTCGATGTTCATACCATATAGTCAATAGCAAAAAATTATTAATATCAGGGTATGGACCTCTCTGTCGGTTAAAGCTTAAGCCAAGCAGCTGTTTTCGAACTAAGCTGAAGGTGGTATATGCTTGCGATATTGATCTTATCCAAGAAGATGTAGGGATTTTTATATGTCAGATTACGTCTAGATTAAGATCTGATCTGATATTTTAGTCACTAAGTACTGGTCCTGGTTAAGGACTAAAAAGAAACATGTTTACAGTTATGGGCCATATCACAGTAATTGCGACGGAGAAGTTAAAAAAATAATTTCATTTTACCTATATAAAGTGATGATGTACTGAAAATAGACATCCTAAAGAGTACAAAAATTTAAAAAATCATAACCTAAACCCCACTACCTCACAGAAAATTGACTTTATACCTCAAAATTTGTTTTGTGTGTGTTACGGACGGGAAAGTGATTGAAATCATTTTATTTTTGATAGGGTTGTCAGAAGTACACTTTTTTTGTGTCTATTTGTAAGTGGGAGGCTGAGGTACATTACCACTGAACATATTTGATCTGGTGATCAATCATCAATGAGGTATTGAACTGTTTTGATTGCCATTTTTCCGTCCGTAACAAAAAACTTTGAAAAGTTTCTATAAAAAGTTCATTTTAAGTGATAATGTAACATCTTTTGGAATCCTCTTACTTCATCATAAGGCATATTTATTGATGTAACAAATTTGTAGAAAATAAATCACACAATTGGTTAAAATGGAGTTTGAAAATTTTCCGTCCGTAACATTTAGTGCTGTTACGGACGGAAAAGTGATTGGGACAGGAAGTATGGCTGGAAGGTAAAAATCAGGGGATCAATGACAGCTATGGATTTTCAGTGTGCATCTCAATAAAGGGTTCAGGGCATATCCATCTACTCTTTATGGGTTGAGGAATTTTCCAAAGAGATCCATGTTGTTTTAAAGGTATAATATACAGAGAATATGCTTACACTTAGGTAAGGACCTTGGGTGGATGAGCAATTAATTTGAGTATGGACAACTCTGTTTCTTACATGCATTACTCAGCATAATAGTTCCAACTGATTTAGCTTAGATGCTTCCTTAAGATTATAAAGCTGAGAAAGTTGTGATGAGCATCATTTTAGTTTGTTTTCTCAGAGGTAGATTATTTCACTCACCACCTGGTCAGTGGTCAGTTTAATCATTTCCTATACACATCAAGGTTGTTGACCAGTATAGCCCAGACAATGTGGATTCTGTTTTTCCTCCACTTCCCCTTCTAAACAATACCTCTGATTCTCCAGCCTGTGGAAGAGGAAAGGGTTGGGGGAAAATTGCATTTACCCTGATTAACACCTCTGATTCTTTTGTCTTGGGAGGGAGGATGGGTTGGGTGGAAATTGCATTTACCCCGATTGACTGAATAGGTGGCTTCAGGATTAAGGATGTAGGGTGGAATGGAAACTTATGGCATCTGCAGACAGGATGAAGGTGTCTAGACAAAGAGTACACCTGTACATTGTTAAAAAAAATAGATATCCTTAAACTATTTTAAGAATTTGTGGGAAACTATGGAATGCTCTAGAAGTTCATGATTAGCTGAATGTATGGTCAATTGGATGATTAAGACATTGAGTCATGAAATGTAACAGACATTGCTAACGCTGTCAATTATTACCAACATATCTATATTGTGAATGAATTATGAATGTGTAGTTAGCAAGAGTGTCCAGTTTGCTAAATACTTTGAAATACCTATGTGATATTTTCTATTCATGCATATTTTAATATATATTATATATATTAACAGTTGGCTATTTTTTCTGGCTCAGATCTAACATGTCTATTGGGTGAATGGAGAAGTGTATAAACATCCAGTATTGGATATGAACTGAATTGGCATTCCTAACCAAACATACATATCATGAAAATCAGTTGTATTAAAACCTGTAATAGCATCACTAATATGTGTGTAATTGCACTTGAGATTTTAGTACCGAGATCTAGGGTCATAGCATTATTGCAATATGGAGGCACACCTTCATCATACCACAATCTGTTTTTTAAGAATCCACTCTTCACTTACTTAAAATACTGTATACAGTTATCTTTAATAATAGAGAGAATGTAGGGTTCTTGTTTGAGTGTTTTCAATATTTCAGCCACAATAATTTCAGAACCTCGAATTGAGAGTGTCAGTCTCTCAGCTAAATCTGAAGAAATTTAGTTTCTGGTATCATTTTGTCTGTAATTTATCATTTAGACCACTGATCTATGAATAACTTTGTACAAAACATTCTTATGTGAGTCTTCCATATGACTATTTTCAATTTAGAGTGATGTAATGAAATTTTGACCTCTTAGAAATGTTTTATGTATGGAATCCTCCCCCTTCTCCACTTGCGACGAAAGTTTCCCGTCCGTAACAGTATGCATTTTCCGTCCGTAACACTGAATAAATTCCTCCAAAATTTGAGTGAGTTGATGAAAATTTGAAATACATGCAGAAATAGATACTTGAGGATCTTGGCTACATTGCCAATATGCTAACCTTTAATTTTCTTCAGAATTTGAAGAAGGATTTCTGTTTTTGTGAAGGTATCTAAAACCTCCGTCGCAGAGTTTCCCGTCCGTAACAGCAATAAATTCATTAAAATATACTATTTTTTCAAAATTTTTTAACAAACTTTTTTTATAATAGTGTTTAAGAATGGTATATCTATGAGATTAAACAACCAAATCAGGAAGTTTCCCTGAACTTATTGAGAAATATTGAATTAAACTCTCTAAAATTCCCGTCCGTAACAATTTGAATAGCTTGATATGGCCCTTATGTAGGTTTGATGCAAACATGAAGTGACACACATGGTTGTTTAGATGTACCAGGAATTGGGATTAAGGTTGAAAAGTTCATATGGATAATCCTCAGAGGTGCTGTGTTATAAGGTTGAATGATTTGACTGCTAGATTTTAGTGAACATTTGAAAGACTGATTTCAAGATGCTGTATTCAATGCTGGTGTTTTCTGTACTTGCAGGTAACATATCGTCTTCATCATGGCTGCCACTATAGGTACAGAGGAGGACAGCAAACCAGACCAGCCAGGAATCATCTCTAGAGCATATAGGAGATACTGTGAAGTAAGTCACCCTCAAGCCAGGGATTGACCTTAATGGTCTTTTAGGCCTTGAAGAAAAAAATATTGTTTGTTTCCTGTAAGGCCTAAAAAAAGAAATTGTTTGTTTCCTGTAACGTTCCAAAAAAAAAAAAGGGTAGGTAGGTTGGTAATTAGGGTAGAGATTTTTTTTGGATAAAACCTTGTTAAGGTAGGGTTACAGGAAACAAACAACTTTTTTTAGGCCTAACGGTCTGAAAAAAATAGGGTTGGTAGGTTGGCCCAAAAAAATTGCAATATTATTATTTTTTGGTCAAAAATGTGTGTATTTTGCATGTTTTACTTTGATTTGGAGTTGGGAGGGCTGAAAAAACTTTAGGGTAGTGATTTTTTTGGATAAAACCTTGTTAGTGTAGGGTTACAGGAAACAAACAACTTGTTTTTTTTAGGCCTTAGGGCAATTCGCCCCTGGATCATGTGATTTTGTGACCAGATCATGTTAAATCGTGGTAGACAAGTTTGAGAATAGTAATATCAATTGGAGCATTTTGAGAATTATTTTCTTCTATTTTCATTCTTTATCTCTATATTTTACCTAATATTGCTCAAATATGCATTTCAAAATTTTCTGGGTGAGCATGCTCCTAACATTAAAATCCTAGGAGCCAAATCTGCTCTAAAACTGTTTCTAAAGGTCAATCCCTGAAAGCACTCAGATATTCGGCATTCAATGCTACAAGTATTAATGTCTAGAATAACTGCTTGGATAAGCAACTGATCGTCCAATTTTCCTGATATTTGAAGTGCTCAGTTGTATTTCAAAGCTCTTTAAATGGTTGAGTTGCAAAAAAGGCTGCCATGTTATATAGGGCTGTACACCGGTACCTGGTACCGAATACCGCTTCGCAAAATACCGGTGAATACCCGGTTCAGTTTTAAATGGTATGCTTATCGGTATTTTGCAAAGCAGGCACTTAGCTTAGTTCTTGACATAGATAGATAACGTATCAATCTCTGTCAAGTATGTTGATAATATCATGTGAAAAGTTGTACCTACATGTGCGGAAACTTGTTTACTTCGAAGGTACGCTATATAATATAGCGAAAAAGTGAGATATCGCTGCTGCCATATGCATGATGTTCATTGTGATTGTTATCGCCACCGCGTAGTGGCGCTGCATATCGCTACTACAGCGCCACTACGCTAAGTGCGTACCGTATTTTCGCGCGTATAAGACGCACCCGTATATAAGACGCAGCCCTTGTTCAGGCCTTTAAAAAGATGTATAGATCTTAGCTTTGTGTATAGTACGCACCCCCCTCTCGGCCCATGTCTCTAGCTATTTTCTAAATACAAATGAAGGAAATGGGGGTCATCTTACTAACTAGCATTGGATTCGGACAAACATTACGTTGATTGTAATAGGGGCTTGGACATTCATGCAGTGTATTGTAATTATTGTGCTTTAAATAGAACCGGCTGGACAGGTCCGATATTACAAACAACAGTTGAACAGTTAGAGACGTGCTAGACATGTTAGAAACACAAATGAAATGAAATCATATCCAAGCCTCAATTCTGATACGGGTTGCGGTAATGGCTGGTCATCGATTTGTGATCTCTGTGTGGCCGGGGCGCTCGATGTAAGACACCCTAATTTCTAGCTTTGTGTATAAGACGCACACCCGTATTGAGCGTAAAAATTCGTGTAAAAAAGTGCGTCTTATACGCACGAAAATACGGTACTTAGCTTAGTTCAAGACTTCTAGATACCGATAGCAGTACCGTTAAAATACCGTATCGTTCCGTTGGTACCGGTTATGGTACCGTACCGCTTCACCCTTAGCAGTATGCAGCCCTAATGTTATAAAAGGCATAACTGTGTGTTATTGTAAATCCTTAATAGTATTGGGAAAGGGTATTTGTTCAAGTGGTTCTGATTTTGGTCATTTTCCCTCGAAATTGCACCCTCTGCAATGCAACTTTATACCATATTTCATGGTCAATATATTGCTGTATGACTCTTTTGAAATAATATGCATTCTATATTTTGTTGTTTCAGATTCACCAGCATTATCTGGATAGGTCCACGCCACATGCATCAGCAAGATGGGTCGCATTCGTTCTCCTTTGTGTAGCATATTTGATCAGAGTGTATATATTACAAGTAAGTAATGGGGATGGACCAGAAACTCTAACTACTTAACACTTTGATATTATCACTCAGTGGCCCAAGGTATTAACCCTACCAATGCGATGGGTACTTTTATCCAAAGCACAAATACTCCCAAGTTTTTTGAAAACCATCCAAACCCTGTCATGTTGGTATTCAATTGATAGCTCTCGCTGAATACTCTCAGATAAGTATCCGTGTGTCAGGGTTTCAGTAATTTTTCGGATTTTTGCATCATTTTGTATTGGCAAAATTAGCCGCCAGCAATATAAGGGTTATAAAGTTAATTCTGAGTATGCACCAGGGACTTAGCCAGGACCCGTCCTGCGTTTCTTTTGGACAGGCAGTTTCCTGAAAACCTCCATTTCAGTTGATCATTCTATTTTGGGATGAATTGTATTAGGCATTTGTTACTAATGTTGGGAATCGGTACAAGTTTTGAGGATTTTGAGGACTGATCATCGTTCCACTTGAGTGATCAATGATCAGTTTTTGTTTGGAGATGTTTTTCGCGCAAATTGACCCATGTGCATCACATATCATGTGTTATACATTTTTCATGAAATTTCAGGATAATACCTGCAGAAACAAGGTAGAAATAATAAATAATGGAAACACAGAAAACTATATCTTAGAAGTAAACATAGATAGGAAAAACAGGAAGTTTGCCTTTTAATCATATGCAAATAATCAGAAAAAAAATGGTCTTCAAAAATCGGGACTGATCATCAAAATTGGATGTAAAAATAGTGAGATCTCCGATTAATTGATTAATCGGAACAACACTATTTGTTACTTACATAGTGACAAATGCATAGACATTTACCAGATTGATCATGTGTGTTTGTTTATTTCAGGACCAGCTCATAATGACCAAACTGATTGTGTGTGTTTATTTATTTCAGGGCTGGTACATAGTGACATATGCTTTAGGAATTTACCTGCTCAACCTCTTCATAGCTTTTTTAACACCCAAGATGGATCCAGCTTTACATGATGATAACTTAGGTGAGTAGTAGTAGGAGTAGAAGTATTACATTGTAGTAGTAGTAGTAGCAGCGGCAGCGGCAGCAGAACTATTATAATTATTAGTGGTAGTAGTTAGGGGTCCACACCGGTATACCCGTACCGTGAGGGTACCGATACCCCGCCCGAAAATACCGGTGATAAACCGTATAAATAGTAGCCGGTAATTTTTTACCGGTACTATGAATAAAATGCCTCGCTGCTGATATAGCAGGCAAGGCGGAAAAGAGTGCAGAGACGTGGGATCGGCGGGAAAATACATCGCAATCTCATCATCCAGTGCCGGCGGCCATTTTAACTGCACTAGGATAGATACTAACGCGCAGTAGTACTTGGAAAAGTGTGGAAAGGGCCACGCTATGTATTTTACATGGTGCTAGTCCAGCCCCACCACACTTTTCCAAGCACTAACGCGCGCGACAGAATTTCGAAAACATCGACAAAGTAAAGAAAGTAACCCGTATCGATACCGTTAGCATACCGGATCCGTATAAAAAATACCCGAACCGTACCATACCGTATAATTTTAACGGTATGGACCCCTAGTAGTAGTATTCTGAGTTAATGTTATTGGTATTAATTAGTATATAGTCATAAATATATGAATATTATTAGCATTGGGATGATTACTGTGGTATTTTGCTTGATGTAAAATAGTTAATCCATTGACATATTAATCCTTAAAAGAAATCATTGTATATCTCTATTGTCAACAATCACAATAGTCAAGGTTAAAATTATCAATGTATTTACTTCTCATACCAATTCTTTCCTTGAACTTGCACTTTCCAATGGATATTATTCTCATGCTTATTCTTTTCTTTTTTTCCAGACGATGGACCCTCTCTACCTACAAAAGCCAACGAGGAGTTCAGACCATTCATTAGACGTTTACCAGAGTTTAAATTCTGGTAAGTAGCTCCTGAAGTAGTGGAAACACAGAAATTCAGCCAACTTGAAAATCTTTTATTTTTGATTATCTCACATGAGTGCACTCTCACGGTACCCAAATCTTGTGCAATTTAACTCTTCCCAATAAGCAAATAATTAAAAGGTTTTGCAGTTGTATCATTCCCATTAGACCCTCGTTACGGCCCTATGCTATTGTTGCTCTGACGGGCCTCACCTATACGGCACTAGTCCTCCAATGCAAAAAACTGGAAGCTGGGTCGGTGTATTGTGATGAAAACACTCCGTCACTAGTTTAATGGACAAGTTTGTAGAAATTAAGTTAATAAAGGCTCATAAGGGCCAGATTTTTAAATAAAGTTCTCAAACTCCCATAAAAGTGTTTTTTTCTGACTTGTTCTATCGGTCGCCGTAGTCTGCCAGAGCGGTACTAACGTAAGTTGGCCGCGCACGTCGTAAAAGTTTATCGAAGTTCAAATGTCGGACGGCACGCGGACGTGTGTTGGTGTCTGGAGATAACGCAACCACTCGTGTAATATCGCAAGAATTAGCGGCCATTTTGCGAATTTGGGAGGCCTTCAATGTGCCTCCATAAAAAAGTTAAGATTTCTCTAAATAGGAGGAGATGAGTAAGATAAAATATTGTCTTGAATGATAAATAAACACTGGTCTACAAATACAAGTAGTTTTTATTTCATTCAAATGTGTCAGTGCAAAATCACGTAACAGCTTCCAAAAATTTCAACGTGAGGACCCTTGCCCCCATGGCAAACGGAACGGACAGCCTAAGGGGGCAAGTCTCCTGGTCTACATTCCCATGTCATTGCATAAGGATATCATGCCTTTTCTTTATGACTAAACGCTATATGGTCAATATTTGGAAGTATTATGGTATATTTGGAATATGTTGCGGTCTTCTTAGAAAATTTGGATGCTTAAATTTTTGCCAATTTTAGACACCTTTTGACTTCTGGCCAAGACATTGCTGGTAACTTAAAACTTATAGATTTAAGTCTGTTGCACTAGACTGAATCCAAAAAAAACAACAGAAAAACATCAAATTTAAAAAAGACCAAGGCTAAGCCACCACACACATGTTTTGATGCCATTTGCTTAAATCTTGCTTTAAATTTTGCCAAGTCAAGACACCTAGTATCAAATTCTGTCTAATACCCTGCTGGTAACTTGAGATTGAATTCTGTTGCACTAGCGTGACCTACCTGTCTGTTTGTTTGTAGGTACTCCAGCACCAAGGCGGTTCTGCTGGGGACGTTCTGTACCTGTTTTGATGCACTAAATGTACCTGTCTTCTGGCCCATACTTGTCATGTACTTCATCATACTCTTTACCATCACAATGAAGAGACAAATTAAGGTGAGTTCTCTCGCAGTGTATCGCAAGACACATGGCCTGCCCTGATAGCCGAGTGTTATTAGGCATTGCCACAGACTGCTCTCTGTCTCTCACCTCTGTCTGGGTTCAAATTGAGCTCGGGGCATGTGAGAAAGTTGTATGTGATTAGTGTCTAGGCAGTGGTTTTCACCGGGTACTTTATATCATTAGACACAGGGCCTGCCCCGATAGCTGAGTGGTCTTCGGCATTATCATCTGCTCTGCTGTAATTCTTGATGCTGATTGGTCAATAGGTTAATACCTCTGTCATGGTAATATTTTTGAAATAGTTTTATTGGCTGCTGAGGATAGGTCCAACACAAAATCTTGTAACACCAAATATGCGGCTCTAAATATTTGAGCCTCCAGAGATTTATTCAACTATTAACCGTAAACTTAGATATTTATTAACCTGAAACATTTTTGATTAATCTGATATTCAATTTTCAAATTTCCTCTTTTTTCTGGCTTTTGAGAATGGATTTTTGTACTTTATCTAGGGACTTGGCCAGGACCTGTCCAGTCCATCTTTTGAAAAGGCAGTTTCCTGAAAACCTCCTTTTTGGACTATCATAAATTTCTATAAAGAATTTTTATTTTTGACACTTATGCGTTAATAACCAAATATTTGTCTAACAAACCATCTTCTAGGACATGTTTGATGTGTAAATTGCTCTTTTTGACACAATAGACTATCACATGTAGTATGTTTAAGGGTTTAAAGTAGCTGAGTAGCTAAATATGGGCGGGCAGAAATTTTCAAATTGTTATTTAGGACTGGCTAAGACCCTGACTTTATCTGACCTTGATTGATTATTGATGTTAATTGATGTGACCTTTGACCTCTTTCAGCATATGATCAAGTACAGATATATTCCATTCACCCACGGCAAGACGCGCTACAAGGGAAAGGAGGACAGCGGCAAAGTGGTGTCACAATGACTAGAAACGCCGGTAGTGGCGCCATCTATGTCAGCCGAGAACTCTATCAAAATGTAACATACACACCGCATAGTAGGACTTTTACCCCATGCAACTCCCTTTTCTTACTTCAAAGAAGCTAAATGATCATCAATTTCATATGCGCATCTTGTAGATACAAATACTTCCTCGCAACCTCTGTGAGGTACCGTAATTTTGGTTTTGCATGTTCAGAAGTTGGTTAACCACTCTATGTCCACCAGGTGAAAAGTTTGGGGGTTTTTGAACAAAAAAAGAGAGTAATTACTTATCAGTTGTGTTACCGAGGAAGGTCCAGATAACATCTTGATCCATTATAGTAACTTACAATTAATTCACTAGTCAAGACATACAAGTTCTGCATTCAACCTCAATCTAGTTTAACCCTTATGCTGCTGGTGGCTTATTTTGGCCAATACAAAATAATACAAAAATCCTGAAAAAGTGGCTTATTTTGGCCAATACAAAATAATACAAAAATCCTGAAAAATCACTGAAACCCTGGCATGTGGGTACTCATCTGAGAGTACTCGGTGAGAGCTTTCCAATGAGTACCAACATGACAGGGTTTAGATGGTTTTCAAAAATCTTTGCATCCTTATGCTTTGGACGAAAGTAGCCTCAGTATTGGAAAGGTTAAGAAGGTCCTTGAGTCTTCTAGATAGATGGCTGGTGTGGATAGAAACATTAGCATTCTACTTAGAGTTGATAAGGGATTTGGTTTAAAGAATTTGTTCATTTTTTTCATTGGAAGCATAAAAAGACTTGACCATGTGTTCTGGCAGCTAGACAAATAAGGTGTTATCATAGACACTGGCTTGAGTGCTTGCCATAGCAATTCAAATTTACACCTCAGCCATGTCTTAGAAAATTGTTTGCCTGGAAAAGATTTAGTTATTTCACAAAAAAGTCATAATTGAAAATTCTTCATAGAAATATTTGCCTGTCTGCAAGGGTGTTTTTCAGGAAACTGCCTGTCCAAAAGAAAGGCAGGACAGATACTGGCTGAGTTTAAATTTGAATTGGAACCTTAGAAATTTAAACAATAACACAGAATATCCATATTTCCTCAATAAAGTAGTTATTTATGTTAGGAACTCAGGCCAGGTGGTCGGTCTCGGATTGTATTATAGAACTCTTCAGTGAATGAATGCATAAAATATTCTTAGGAGGGTTTTCGGTAATACTTATAAGTGTTTTCATGGAAATTCGCCTGAAAGGAATCCGTGATAACTAGTAATCATACCTTACCATACATTTTATCAGTTATGCCATCGGGCATCGACACTCTAAGCATGCACAGAGTCTGGCACACGGAAACATATTGATGATCAAGTTTCATAGTATTTCTTCAATTAGTTCTTAACCCTTATAATGCTGCTGGTGGTTAATTTGGCCAATATAAAATGATGCAAAAAAAGTGAAAAATGACTGAAACCCTGACACATGGGTACTCATCTGCGAGTACTCCCTGAAGGCTATCCAATGAATACCAACATGACAGGGTTTAGAAAGTTTTCAAAAATCTTTGCGTCCTTATGCTTTGGATGAAAGTAGCCTCAGCATTGGAAGTGTTAAATACTTCTCCATTTGATGAGTTGGGTGCAAAGTTGGCTGACTTTGTTTCCGCTCCAGGTGCATATTGGATAATCTTTATACAGGAAAAACACATTTACATGTAGCTCTATTGGTATTCTGCATTTAAAGGGACAAGCAATGTCTACCAGAGAATGACTGTCATGCCCTCTGTTTGAAAGCTCTCTATGCATGAATGAAGACGCTGCCCATAAGAGATATCTGGATGCTTGGTAGTCTACTGGAAAGATATAATTGTGATTATCATTACTGAATTCTGAAAGTTTAACATTGCCCTGAAAAAGACTGGTTAGTCTTGATAGTATCCTACAAGTGGTGACTGAGCCCTGGGTTAAAAATACAAAGAGGGTCAGTGGTGAAAATGGACAGTAGCCCACCGGTCCGTTTCTACCAAAAATTTGAATGGGCTAGTAAAAAGCGATGTTTACTTGCCCAGAAAGTCTGCTAACTATTCTGACCACATTAATTTAGTAAACATCACATCCAGTTTCACATTTCTTCTCCATTAGATTATAACTGTCACAATTCATAAATTTAGCACAATTAACAAAGAATGTTCAGTTTTTTTAGGCTTACAAAAATAAAAAAAAGAATGTTCAGTTATGAAATGGCTATTAGCTACCATTTTTTATCAACGTTATATGAACCCCTAATCTTTCTGGTGGACCACTAAACTACTCATTTTGATGGACCGTTTGACCACCAACCCTTAGAAAACTGTTTTCAGCACTGGAGAGTAAGCTGGAATCTTTGAAAATTGATCCCCAAGCTGGACTTCATGGATGCACAAACTTTGCACTGCTCCGGGACCCTGTACCAGGGTGCGCACATGGGGTGAAACATGAATTTTGTCAAATGAGAAATCCTGCTAACAAATAGCTCTTTTCGTATGAAAAAAAATCCATAAGACTTATGTAGTACATCCTGTAGATTGAGGTTGGGTTAGTAGAGTTTCGATTAAGGCTCCTATGTTGCACTAGATCCCATTATCCCTTATCGCGATGCAATAAGATGACAAAGTAACGAGACAATGTCCGTCAGTTGCTCAGTGTGCCAGGTCATCTAATCTACTACCTAAAAAAGAAAGTATAGCATGGAAATGTTAAAACAGTGAAGCATCTGATACAGTTTTTCACCTAAATGCTTAATGATTCTTCCCCTCGTATACGTCGGTAGGAATCGCAATCTGAATCAGAAAGTATCGGGGGGAAACATTACCGATTCCGATTCCAAACCTTGGATACCGATCACACTCCTAGCTCAGGGTAATGGTTTAAAGCTCTCCTATTGTTCACGGGGATGCATTTATCATGAGTGGTTTAATCCTGTTAAAAGTGTTGCCCCCTGGTGTCCACTGATAACACTACATTGAAAGTTGTGTTGTTACAAGTCCAGCATTGGCGATTAAATGCATTGCTCTGTTATTTATATTTTATGTCATAATGATCAAAAAGACGTCAGCACGTGTTTATTGATAGTGTAGCTGCAGCGATGGCAAGCATTTGTTGCATGCTCTTGAATGGCCAGCACTATCCTAGTATAAAACTGAGAGGGTGAAAATCTGGATTATATCTCAATTATAATTCTCTGACAGTTGAATTTCGTTTGTTCATGGTTGGAGGATATTACGTTACATCATATGATTTTCAGCCAATCAGAAGCTAGATTGATTGTTAGTGCGGAGATTGCCTTCCTTGAGAATGGAGCATTATCAATACTTGCACACCCTTCCAATGCTAAGGCTGCTTTTGTCCAAAGCACTATGATGCAAAGATTTCTGAAAAACACCTAAACCCTGTCATTTTGGTATTCATTGGATAGCTCTCACAGAGTACTCTCAAATGAGTGCCCGTGTGCCAGGGTTTAAGCCATTTTTCAGGTTTTTGCATCATTTTGTATTGGCCAAATTAGCCACCAGCAGCGTAAGGGTTATGAGTTTGTGGATGTGTTTTGCTGATCTTTGTCACCATACCTGGATCTAGACGTTTATTTAATTAAAATAAAATGATTATATGTAAATATGTGTGTTTGTGTGCAAGTCACAGGGCATTGATAAGACCCTGCTGAATGTTATATCCAGGGTAGCGAGTATGATATTGGGACTAGGCTTGCCATAATGATAGGGCCTCTCCTGTGATTGAATCATTTGAATTTGGTAAGCCTAAAGATGCCTGTAATTTTTTTTAGAATATTAACAATTTTCTTTGGCTTTCTTGCCAAACAAACTAAAAGACTGTAAATTTCTCATTGGATCTCTCAATTCATACCAAATCAGATAATGTTAAACATCTCAATCCTCTGAATTCTAATCATATAAAGAAACATATTTAAACAATAGGGTAAGAGTGAGGGTAAGAGCAGGGTCTTAGCCAGGATTGTAGAAATGCCTGTCCCTAAATTTCTGCCCATCCAGAACAACTTCAAATACATAACAACTACATTTAGTTTAGCTTGCTTTGCCATAAAGGGCAACCTGCACTTCAGACAATTCCTAGAAGATGGATTGTTAGGAAAATATTTGTTTTTTACCCCAAAAAACAGGCTGCATGCGTCCTGGCCAAGTTCCTGGGTGAGAGTCAAATATGTACACTTTTGAAATGGCTTTATTATAGTTTGTATTATTTGTACCTTAATTATTTAAACACTTGCGCTCGTTGAATAGTACATTATAAGTATGTATAAAAGTTGACCTTTGTTTGCATGAATCTGTCTGTCATAGGCTTATTTATAGGGCATATCAATTAACATTATTATTTAGAAGATGGCTAGAAACACTAAGTGTTACTGGATTCTGTTATGAAAAATTACTGTAAAAAAATGGTAAACTCTGGAAAAAAAAGATATTGCATTTAGTCGGGTACGTTTGATTCCTTGAAGTTTCTATACTCCCAATTCCAAAAATGAAGCTGTCTGGTAAGATTCACCTATTCTTAGGCGATCCATAAATGTTTGTTCGTTTCCTTGATCTTTCTCATACCTTTTTGCCAGGTTTGGAAGGAGGTAAACAAATAAAGTGAAATCCATTTCTTTTTTCCCTGAATATTTGATTATTGAGCTGGAAAAAATGAAAAAAGTTGGAACTAAGGATATGTGAATAAATATTTATGTAGAAGCATTAGAGGGCATAGATGCTTACTAGAGTGGGGTTTAGCTCTAGTTTAAATCTAAATCTAAGTCACATGGCTCCTTGTATTGAGAAGTAAACAACATGAATGATTCATCGACAATTTTTTTTAGTGATGTAAGTCACTCAATTATTAGTCCACTGTATGCCAATCTATAATTGAGATTCCAGTCAGAGTGCCATTTTGATGGCAATAAATAAAAGACTAATTCACCATTACCATTTGTCTTTGTTATTTCATGATATTTACAACCACAGGTAGTAAGTCTTACAGATTATAGATGCCCAAACCCCCCCAAAATCACACATAAAGACATCCAGACATTCGAAAAATGTTAATTTCAAGGAAATAAATGATAAGTGTCTTTTTCATGTAAATATTAGAATATCACTGAATGTATTTTAGGACAGATTAACACATCATTGATAGCTGCAGCACAGTGACACTTAGTCTTAGCCAGCAGGGTGTCTGGGCATCATTGCAACACCTAAACCCTCTAAAATCACGGCTCAGTACACCAAAAGATTTTGTGAGGAATCATTTGAATTGTTTTTTTAAGTAATGCATGTAATTGATTTTCTTTTACCTAGATACAATTCCTATAGCATTTCATAAGGATATTATGCCATATCTTAATAAGTAAATATGTGTTTATGGTTGTAATCTGAGTATATTAGGCTCTTCCTTGAAAAATAGGACATAGAGAAATTCAACCATTGTCAATTTGCGGCACCCAGTTTCTAGAACCTGGTCCGAACCCTGCAGAGTAATGATAATTTTACTATCCCTATGGTCCGGTAGCAAGCAAGTCAATAAAAAACTTTTTCAAACTTATAAAAAGACCCTGCAGCGATGACCCTGCAGTGATACTCTCATTTAAAAGAGTTCAAAATAGACCGAAATATAGATTCTTAGGTGTAGATAGATACAATACTCGTATGCAATGGACATAGGACAGATCAATGCATCATTGATAGCTGCCATATAGTGATACTTATCATTTTAGAATCAAGTCTAAAATAAAGGTAAAGCTATTCGGTTTATAGTCTTGTATCCACCGAAGCGCTCACACAACCTTCCTCCCCTAGCAGGCCTGTACACACGGACACCATTTCAATCCCCCGAGGGATATTCCAGAGCAGTTGGCAACATATCGCACAAGCTCTAAGCACTGCCTTATTAATGCTAGGTACCCATTTCACAGCTGGGTAGACTGAGGCAATATGGAATAAACTGTCTTGCCCAAGAACAGACCAAAGTGCCCCGGCCGGTAATTGAACCAGCGATTACTATTCCGACACCGAACCAACTGAGCTACTTTGTCCCCCTAAATATAGATTCTACAAAGGTGTAGAAAGAGAGGCTTGACAATATGCATACAACCTAAAATAGCATGAAGATGTTAACAATGAGAGTGGCCTGACAAATTAAATGTTTAGAAAAGTTGGGGAAAGGGTTGAAAATGTAATATAAATGATTGAAATAGTCAATTACAAACACAGAACTTTCAGTTTGGAAGAAGCGGTATCACTACAGTGGCTAACCACAGTCACATGTGTTGGAACCAAAGAGCTGAACTTATGATGTGTACACCACAGATAATATGGTACCGTAAATTCTTAGTAATATGGGACACTTAATTTTTAATTTTTGTGGGTTGATGGTGGCCCATGTTTTCAGGAAAATACAGAGTGACAAAGCAGAGGAATTATTTTGTAAAATAATAACAGTAGGCTTAATTCCTAGGGTGGTCAATATTTCCGAGAATGTATATTAGGTATCAGAATATCAACACAATTTCATTCTGATCCACCTTAAATAAGGTTGTGATCAAAGTCTGCATGAATTCACAAGTAAATATGGTTGTTAACAGAAATATTATAAGCTCCCTTCAAAAATACCTTTGACCTGCCGATTAAATGAGTGATGTTAAGGTTCGCTGGTTATGAATGGGTTAATAGACCATATTCTCAGTCTGATGAAAACAATATATACTTACCTTCACGATTTACATAATACTTTCGTATGATAGCAATGCTAAACTTGAAGAAACAAATACCTGTGTGTGTGTGTGAGAGAGCATCATCTTGACTTTATTTCAACAATTCATTTTAATATTCATTAAAATAAATCATGTTTATAAAATTTTCCAATGGAACGCATACATTTGGTTAATGAAATAATAAAATAATCCTTAAATAATGATGGGTGGCAAAGGATTAAATGAAAGCTAAGGTGCTCTGGCCATAAATGGGTTGATAAAATAACCCTTAACAGGGTAGCAAAGGGTTAAATGAATAGATTAAAGTGCTCCGGCCATGAATGGGTTAATTTAACAACTTTTGATATATTCTTGGTGGGTATAGGGTTAAATGAATGGTCATCAGGTGCTCTGGTCATGAATGGGTTAATTGAATAACCTTATCATATCCTGAGTTTCAAAAGGTTAAATGAATGATTCAAAGGTTCATTGGCCATGGATGGGCTAACTTAAGAATCTCTTTTATACTCTCGGTGGGTAAATGGTCAAATGAATGGTCATCAGGTGCTCAGGCCATGAATGGGTTATTCAAATAACCCTTAACATATCCTGGGTTGCAAAAGGTTAAATGACTGATTCAAAGGTGCATTGACCATGAATGGGTTAACTTAAGAACCTTTAATATATTCGCGGCGGGCAAAGGGATTCCACAGGGTCTGACATCAAGGCTTATTCTAGAGTCACCCCCTCCCCCAGGGTCTGATATCAAGGCTTATTCTAGAGTCATACTCTCCCCCAGGGTCTGATATCAAGGCTTGTACTAGAGTCATCCCCTCCCCCAGGGTCTGATATCAAGGCTTGTCCAAGAGCCATCCCCTCCCCCAGGGTCTGATATCAAGGCTTATTCTAGAGTCATCCCCTCCCCCAGGGTCTGATATCAAGGCTTATTCTAGAGTCACCCCCTCCCCCAGGGTCTGATATCAAGGCTTGTTTTAGAGCCACCCCTCCCCCAGGGTCTGATATCAAGGCTGGTTCTAGGGTCATCCCCTCACCAGGGTCTGATATCAAGGCTTGTTCTAGGGTCATCCCCTCCCCCAGGGTCTGATATCAAGGCTGGTTCTAGAGTCATCCCCTCCCCCAGGGTCTGATATCAAGGCTTGTACTAGAGTCATCCCCTCCCCCAGGGTCTGATATCAAGGCTTGTACTAGAGTCATCCCCTCCCCCAGGGTCTGATATCAAGGCTTGTCCAAGATCCACCCCTCCCCTAGGGTCTGATATCAAGGCTGGTTGTAGAGTCATCCCCTCCCTCAGGGTCTGATATCAAGGCTTGTTCTAGAGCCATCCCCTCCCCCCAGGGTCTGATATCAAGGCTTGTTCTAGAGTCAACCCTCTCCAGGGTCTGATATCAAAGCTTGTTCTAGAGTCATCCCCCCCCCCCCCAAGGGTCTGATATCAAGGCTTGTTCTAGAGTCATCCCCTCCCCCAGGGTCTGATATCAAGGCTTAATCTAGAGTCATCCCCTCCCCCAGGGTCTGACATCAAGGCTTGTTCTAGGGTCATCCCTTCCCCAGGGTCTGACATCAAGGCTTGTTCTAGGGTCATCCCTCCCCCAGGGTCTGATATCAAGGCTTGTTCTAGAGTCATCCCCTCCCGAGGGTCTGACATCCAGTCTTGTTCTAGAGCCATCCCCTACCCCAGGGTCTGATATCAAGGCTTGTACTAGAGTCATCCCCTCCCCAGGGTCTGATATCAAGGCTTGTTCTAGAGTCATCCCCTCCCCCAGGGTCTGATATCAAGGCTTGTTTTAGAGTCATACCCTCCCCCAGGGTCTGATATCAAGGCTTGTTCTAGAGTCATACCCTCCCCCAGGGTCTGATATCAAGGCTTGTCCAAGATCCACCCCTTCCCAGGGTCTGATATCAAGGCTTGTTCTAGAGTCAACCCTCTCCAGGGTCTGATATCAAGGCTTGTTCTAGAGTCATCCCCCCCCCAAGGGTCTGATATCAAGGCTTGTTCTAGAGTCATCCCCTCCCCCAGGGTCTGATATCAAGGCTTAATCTAGAGTCATCCCCTCCCCCAGGGTCTGACATCAAGGCTTGTTCTTGGGTCATCCCTTCCCCATGGTCTGACATCAAGGCTTGTTCTAGGGTCATCCCTTCCCCAGGGTCTGACATCCAGGCTTGTTCTAGAGCCATCCCCTACCCCAGGGTCTGATATCAAGGCTCTTACTAGAGTCATCCCCTCCCCAGGGTCTGATATCAAGGCTTGTTCTAGAGTTATCCCCTCCCCCAGGGTCTGATATCAAGGCTGGTTCTAGAGTCATCCCCTCCCCCCAGGGTCTGATATCAAGGCTTGTTCTAGAGTCATCCCCTCCCCAGGGTCTGATATCAAGGTTTGTTCTAGAGTCATCTCCTCCCCCAGGGTCTGATATCAAGGCTTGTTCTAGAGTCATCCCCTCCCCAGGGTCTGATATCAAGGTTTGTTCTAGAGTCATCCCCTCCCCCAGGGTCTGATATCAAGGTTTGTTCTATAGCCATCCCCTCCCCAGGGTCTGATATCAAGGCTTGTTCTAGAGTCATCCCCTCCCCAGGGTCTGATATCAAGGCTGGTTCTAGAGTCATCCCCTCCCCCCAGGGTCTGATATCAAGGCTGGTTCTAGAGTCATACCCTCCCCAGGGTCTGATATCAAGGCTGGTTCTAGAGTCATCCCCTCCCCCCAGGGTCTGATATCAAGGCTTGTTCTAGAGTCATCCCCTCCCCAGGGTCTGATATCAAGGCTTGTTCTAGAGTCATCCCCTCCCCCAGGGTCTGATATCAAGGCTTGTTCTAGAGTCATCCCCTCCCCCAGGGTCTGATATCAAGGCTTGTTCTAGAGCCCTCCTCTCCCCCAGGGTCTGATATCAAGGCTTGTTCTAGAGTCATACCCTCCCCCAGGGTCTGATATCAAGGCTTGTTCTAGGGTCATCCCCTCCCCCAGGGTCTGATATCAAGGCTTGTTCTAGAGTCATCCCCTCACCAACGGTCTGATATCAAGGCTTGTTCTAGAGTCATCCCCTCCCCCAGGGTCTGATATCAAGGCTGGTTCTAGGGTCATCCCCTCCCCCAGGGTCTGATATCAAGGCTGGTTCTAGAGTCATCCCCTCCCCCAGGGTCTGATATCAAGGCTTGTTCTAGAGTCATCCCCTCCCCAGGGTCTGATATCAAGGCTTGTTCTAGAGTCATCCCCTCCCCCAGGGTCTGATATCAAGGCTTGTCCAAGAACCACCCCCCCCCCCCCCCCCCAGGGTCTGATATCAAGGATTGTCCAAGAGCCACCCCTCCCCCAGGGTCTGATATCAAGGCTGGTTCTAGGGTCATCCCCTCACCAGGGTTTGATATCAAGGCTGGTTCTAGGGTCATCCCCTCACCAGGGTCTGATATCAAGGCTTGTTCTAGGGTCATCCCCTCCCCCAGGGTCTGATATCAGGGTTTGTTCTAGAGTCATCCCCTCCCCCAGGGTCTAATATCAAGGCTGGTTCTAGGGTCATCCCCTCCCCCCAGGGTCTGAAATCAAGGCTGGTTCTTGAGTCATCCCCTCCCCCAGGGTCTGATATCAGGGATTGTTCTAGGGTCATCCCCTCCCCCAGGGTCTGATATCAAGGCTTGTTCTAGAGTCATCCCCTCCCCCCAGGGTCTGATATCAAGGCTTGTTCTAGAGTCATCCCCTCCCCCAGGGTCTAATATCAAGGCTTGTTCTAGAGTCATCCCCTCCCCCCAGGGTCTGATATCAAGGTTTGTTCTATAGCCATCCCCTCCCCCCAGGGTCTGATATCAAGGCTTGTTCTAGAGTCATCCCCTCCCCCAGGGTCTGATATCAAGGCTTGTTCTAGAACCCTCCTCTCCCCCAGGGTCTGATATCAGGGTTTGTTCTAGAGTCATCCCCTCCCCCAGGGTCTAATATCAAGGCTGGTTCTGGGGTCATCCCCTCCCCCCAGGGTCTGAAATCAAGGCTGGTTCTTGAGTCATCCCCTCCCCCAGGGTCTGATATCAGGGATTGTTCTAGGGTCATCCCCTCCCCCAGGGTCTGATATCAAGGCTTGTTCTAGAGTCATCCCCTCCCCCCAGGGTCTGATATCAAGGCTTGTTCTAGAGTCATCCTCTCCCCCAGGGTCTGATATCAAGGCTTGTTCTAGAGTCATCCCCTCCCCCCAGGGTCTGATATCAAGGCTTGTTCTAGAGTCATCTCCTCCCCCAGGGTCTGATATCAAGGCTTGTTCTAGAGTCATCCCCTCCCCCAGGGTCTGATATCAAGGCTTGTCCAAGAACCACCCCCCCCCCCCCCCCAGGGTCTGATATCAAGGATTGTCCAAGAGCCACCCCTCCCCCAGGGTCTGATATCAAGGCTGGTTCTAGGGTCATCCCCTCACCAGGGTTTGATATCAAGGCTGGTTCTAGGGTCATCCCCTCACCAGGGTCTGATATCAAGGCTTGTTCTAGGGTCAACCCTCTCCCAGGGTCTGATATCAAGGCTTGTTCTAGAGTCATCCCCTCCCCCAGGGTCTGATATCAAGGCTTGTCCAAGAACCACCCCCCCCCCCCCCCAGGGTCTGATATCAAGGATTGTCCAAGAGCCACCCCTCCCCCAGGGTCTGATATCAAGGCTGGTTCTAGGGTCATCCCCTCACCAGGGTTTGATATCAAGGCTGGTTCTAGGGTCATCCCCTCACCAGGGTCTGATATCAAGGCTGGTTCTAGGGTCATCCCCTCACCAGGGTTTGATATCAAGGCTGGTTCTAGGGTCATCCCCTCACCAGGGTCTGATATCAAGGCTTGTTCTAGAGTCATCCCCTCCCCCAGGGTCTAATATCAAGGCTGGTTCTAGGGTCATCCCCTCCCCCCAGGGTCTGAAATCAAGGCTGGTTCTTGAGTCATCCCCTCCCCCAGGGTCTGATATCAGGGATTGTTCTAGGGTCATCCCCTCCCCCAGGGTCTGATATCAAGGCTTGTTCTAGAGTCATCCCCTCCCCCCAGGGTCTGATATCAAGGCTTGTTCTAGAGTCATCCCCTCCCCCAGGGTCTAATATCAAGGCTTGTTCTAGAGTCATCCCCTCCCCCCAGGGTCTGATATCAAGGTTTGTTCTATAGCCATCCCCTCCCCCCAGGGTCTGATATCAAGGCTTGTTCTAGAGCCATCCCCTCCCCCAGGGTCTGATATCAAGGCTTGTTCTAGAGTCAACCCTCTCCAGGGTCTGATATCAAGTCTGGTTCAAGAGTCATCCCCTACCCCAGGGTCTGGCATCAAGGCTTGTTCTATAGCGTTACTGTCAGCTGGCGAGATTTAATGGTCTGTTAAATGTTAGTTGCCACACAAAGAATGTTTGCCTTTGAATATAGCATTTAGGCATTGTATGTATTGATTTTAAAGTCAAGGTCAATTTCTTTGCACCGTATTATCCAGTACTATGACCCGATATGGTATGCAGGTGGTCATCGGAATATATCGCCACGAAGGCATATGTTCCATTGTTTTTAACCTATGAATACTTTACGATTTAGACATTTGAATAAAGTAATTCCCCTTTAAAGGACATATAAAGATACTTCAAAGTTTTATTATACACCCTAAATGTAATGTACTTGGCCAAGCACGTTCGTCATTAATTCCAGATTGAATGTAACTACAGAAACGTTAGAAACGTTAGCTACACTGATGCATAGTTTTTAAGTTAGGTCTAAAGAAATAAATAGTTTGTTTGTGGTATCGTCCCGAAAAAAAAGAAGGGTATGTAGACAAATCGTCTTTTTTTTAATATTTTTTTTATTTGTCCTTGCCAGAAAAAAAACGCATATTTGAAGCTTCATATGTTGTTTATATTATCTATGTATCGTGTGCATGTCAAAGTATTTGAAAATCAACTCAGATTAAAGAATTATTAATAATAGTTTTCAAAATGAAATGGCGCTTG
>OZ012697.1:9547205-9677205 GCA_963942565.1 Maea johnstoni
ACATATTTAGAAGCTATGGTATGATACATCCAATCAGTGATATAACTATAGCCTAGTTTTGATTTATTCACAACATGCGTTTTGATTCATTGTTAGAATAATAATAACAATAATAATATTAATGATAATAATGATAATAACAATAATAATAACAATAATAATCATAATAATAATAATGATGACGATTATAGTAAAGATAATAATAGAAATAATAATAATAATAATAAAAATAATAATTGAAAAAAAATTGATAACAATAATGATGATAAAAGTAGTAATACTAATTATACTAATATACTAGTAAAACTACTACTACTAATAATAATAAAATGATAAGTATAATGATGATGATAATAATACTAATACAATGAAATAAAAACAACAATTAAAATAATTAAAATAATAAAAGACACGTGACAGGTGATGTTGTTTCCGTAAACAATGAAAATAGTCACAATTGCAGATAAGCCCATGGACCTTCATAATTTACACCGTATTTTTTAAATTTATGCACACTTCTGACCTTACCTTATGCGTGTGTACATTTCGTTTTCGATTTCATTAAGATTTGCTTCCTCCGTGTCTATTGTTTTTAGTATCTTTTGTGATATTGTTTAACATGTCAATTACGATATTACCAATATCTATACCGAATATCTTCTCTGAATCAAGGTTTGAATGCTCTGGGATGTTTATTCATCTTTTGGGAATATCGTCAAACTACTGAAGCACGTACAGAAATTATGCGAAGTTAAAGAATTATAAAATGGGAAAAAACGAAAAAGCTTTCAACTTATTTTTCTTAAATTAACATGTATAAATATTTCCAAATTCAGTTTTTTAATAGTATTGCACTCTCCAAGATTATTTTCCCTTTCCGCGGTGTATTGCTTATTCCCCATCGATTCCTTTATGGCATTTTCTGATCTAATCTTATTATATTTTAATCGAATTCTTCATATACATATTATTTTCTTACTGTCGAGAATCATTACGTTCATGATATTTTCAAAGTTTGCATTACCAATAATAATTTATCCAATTGAAACAATAATTAAAGAAGAAAAGTTGAAAAATATTCTTCAAATATTTGTTAAAATCATTCTTCATTATCAAGTTATTGTCAAAAGTGAAGATTCATACGACAATTTCTAAGGCCACTCTTAACATTAATGGATTCACTCCATTATCAACGTTTTTGGAGTACTTTTCATCGTCACGGTCAGTCTGATAGATTTTGCAAATAATTACCGTACATGTTGATTGTGATGAATATAATTATCAAGAGAGAAACCTGAAATACCATTAACAATTGCAAAGGTGATAATTAACGTATATATATAAAAATGTGTGTGTGTATGGGTACACAGATACACACGCACACAATACATACTGTTTGTATGTATATGCATGCATGTATGTATGTAGGTACGTTTGTATGTGATTTAATAATCTTTGTCGTATATTTTGTACTTTCCATTAGCGTCGTGTACGAATAACTGCCTTGACAAAAAGTCACCTGTTTGTGGAAGTGATGGAAAAGTCTACTTGAATAGGTGCCTACTGAGGTATCGCAGCTGCTCGGTTCCTACACTAGGGCTTACGAAAGTTCCCTGCAGCAGTGAGTACTATCAGTTATACATCTATCTATATATATATATTCATATATATATATATATATATATATATATATATATATATATATATATATATATATATATATATATATATATATATATATATATATACTAAAATATGTTGTTTTTTCAGGAAATTGCCATTTCAAGAAACAGCTGAAAACATTGCTATTTCGAAAGGAGTTTATTTGACTATATGGACCATGACAACTGTCCACTGACTTTCTCTAAAGCGCTTTTGAACATTATAGGTGGAAAGGGCGCTATATCAAATATCAATTACTATTATTATTATTCCAAAAGACAGGCTGGATGGGTCCTGGCTAAGTCCCTCCGTGGCTTGCCGTTTAATCATCATTGTAATAACATCATCACGATGAGGATAACGAGGTCCGTGTAATTGTTTTGAGCCATCATGAACATTCTATATGCTTTATTATTCGTCAAGTGTACTTTAAGTATTGAAATCATTAGACATTGCGTTGATATGGTACTGAGTGTAGGATGATGTGTAGTGTGATGTAGTTTTTTAGTGTTGTTTCCCTTACACTAGGTTGAGCTGTGTTTGTCTCCAATCCCTCTTCCTTCAAATTACCATCATTCATGATAAACACACATGCATACATATAAACACACGCGCCCTTACATACAAACATAATACATGCATGCATACATATAAACACGCGCCCTTACATACAAACATAATACATGCATGCATACATACATACGCACGCACAAACACACACAAAGTTACATGAGCACATACATACGGACGATTGCACACCATCATTCATGATATAGACATGCATACATATAAACACACGCATCCTTACATACAAACATCATACATGCATGCATACATACGCACACTCGCAGTTACATGAGCACATATATACGCACGATTGCACACCATCATTCATGATATACACACACCCATACAAATAAACACACGCACCCTTACATACAAACATCATACATGCATGCATACATACATGCATATATACATACGCATGCAAGCACAAACACACACAGTTACATGAGCACACACATAAATACATACACATACACGCAAGCACAAACACAAAGTTACATGAGCACATGTATACATATATACATGTACTTAACATATATACATACATATATACATACACACATACATATATACATACATACACAAACACATACATACATACATGCATACACACACATACATACATACATGCATGCATACATACACACACACACACACGCACACATACATATGTAAATACATACATAGTAACCTAAACATTTGAGGCATGTGTTAAATGTGCTTCCTTTCTTCATCAGCTTCAGGTTCAGACACATGCTTGACTTCTTGCGGGAAAGTTGCAGTCTGCCATAAATCAGTTTGCCAGTGTCCAATAGGATGCCCAGCGACCGAGGCAAAAGTGTGTGTAGAACGCAAGCCATACCTGAATGTGTGTGTTCAACGTCTTCATGCCTGCAGGGCGGGCAATACACTGATACCCGAGCAATGCACTACAAGTGAGTATGGATGTTAATCCTTATCCTGCTGGTGGATAATTTGGCCAATAAAAATGATGCAAGAAACATGAAAAATGACTGAAACCCAGGCACATGGGTACTCATCTGAAGGTACTCAGCGAGAGCTATCCAATGAGTACCAACATGACAGGGTTTAGCTGGTTTTCAAAAATATTTGCGTCCTTGTACATTGGACGAAAGTTACCTCAGCATTGGAAGGGTCAAAAGTGTGGGAAATAATCATTGTCACCTTTTTCACCTTAGGCGAGGGTTCTTTGATTTATTGGCCGTAAGTAGATACACCAAATCTACAAAAATTATAATGGTTTGATTTGTCACCTCATCCCGAGTCACTATCAAATCTATCATATCTAAGATTCGAATCCAGGCAGTGATGAGAGATAGCAAGTAGTTAGTGGCAACAATTTACCCCATTCGGCTGTTCGGCAGTGCCCTATATGTGTTGGTGTAGTGGTCTTTTCTCTAGGTAAAGGGCTAGAATAATGGATGGGGGTTCTAATCAACTTGATACAGAAAGCATGACTACAGCAGCAAGTGCATATTGAAATAACATACCGTATTCTCTTGAATAAGCGCACGGTCCCGAATAAGCACACCCCCCCTATTTTTCGCAGAAAATGGGCGACCAGCAAGCACCAAAGATCGTCTCCTCATGTTAAATCTCCCCCCAGAAGTAACCAAAACACATACCTTTCCTCTTGCCGTGTCTACAAACCAGCGCTGAATTCCTCCATTTCAGCAGTCCCTTAGCGCTCTCACTGTTCATATTCGCCGCATGATCGTACTATTGACCAATTAACGATCTTTTCACATCTAAGCAAACTGAACAGCGAGAGCGCAAAGGTGCAATAACGGCTAATACGCTTCGACAGGCAATCATTGAGGGATGTGGTAAAACAGATGATTGCCAACATCCCTTCTACAGAAAATTGTCCCAACCTCTACCAGCACCGTGCGCTTAATCGGGCGAAGACGGTATGGAGCTTAATGTGGGTGACAATTAGCCTGGAAAGGATATCTTTCAGCAAGACCTCCCTATAGAATTCATCCCCGGTACAGATACCGTATTCGCCCGATTAAGCGCACATGACCGAATAAGCGCACAGGCCTATTTTTCACGGTTAGAAGGGGAATGGCCAGCGCAAATGTCAAGAAAAACCCGTAAAACTTCCCCCAGAAGAAGTAAGAAAAGCGAAATCACATACCTTTCCTCTTGCCGTGTCTGCAAACCAGCGCTAATTTCCGCCATTTCAGCAGTTCCTTAAACGCTCTCACTGTTCATATTTGCTGCATAATCGCACTATTGACCATTTAACGATCGTTTCACATGTGGGATTGCAGCGGCAAACATCTAAGTACGTTGAACAGCGGGAGCGCAAAGGTGCAATAACGGCCAGTACACTCCGATTGGCAATCATTGAGGTGTGCGGTATAACTGAAGATTGCCAACATCCCTTCAACAGAAAATTTTCCCAACCTCTACCCGCACTATGCGGCTAATATGGTATGTTACCAATACAAATCCCGGGCCTGCCCAGATGGCCAAGTGGTTTAAAATGTTCCCATTGACTGCTTGCTGTAGCTCACCCAGGTTCATATTACGGCCAAAAGATATGAGTAAGTTGCCAGTGACTTGAGGTCAGGTGGTGGTCTTCTCTACCACTTACAACTGGAAAGTCACCATTTAGCTGTAATATGACAGAAAAAAGTGACGATAATTGAATTTCCTTTCTAAATAATCATCATCCAACAATGTGTCACATGCATATACAGGCCTTCATTTGTAAGCGGAAGTACAGATATATCAAAATTTATATAACCGACTTAAATTAGTAATTTGATCGTGACTAGCCAGTTGTGAGTGTTAGAGTAAACAGTTTTACCTAGGAAAAATCCACCGCCTAGCCTGTCACTGGCAGCGAGTGCTATACACACAGTTTTTGCCTCTTTTCTCTTTTGTGAGTTCACCAAAAGGTGATCAGTTGCGTTCTGTGTATCTAATGTTAGTGTATTTGCTTCGAATTTGACATAATTGTAGCTAAGAGGGAGAGAAGGATATTTAATTTTGTTGATTTTGACTGCGTTCTAAAATCATAAGTTCAAAACACTATTTTCTCACTTTGAACAAAATTCAAGAGAAATGTAAAAACAACAAATTGGAGTAAAGAATTGGAAATGAGATACCCTTTACTCCGTTATGATATCCACTCCAAAAATTGAGTAAAATAATCAACCTCCTAAGCTCCCTAATTTGCATTTATCAAACTACTTGTACATACATTTTCATACAGTAACTAATTTCATTTTTGCCTAACTTAGCTAACAGAATGGCTTTGACGACCGAGTTCTGGTAAAGATGCAGCTCGTACCAATTCTGGAAAGTCCCTGTACCCCAGGCACGAAGATTTGCACAGAGTAAATACAGAATAATGTAGATGGTTTTAGCACTCGATTTTTGTCTTTCTTGTAATGTAATAAAGGGAGGTGGTGCAAAATAAAGAAGCAAAGCTTCACAAGTAAATAATGTTTGATTTTCTTATTTGTATTGTCAGGTATGTATATCAGTCCTGCCGTCCATATAGGTGGCGCCAAAGTGGCACTTTCTTTTGCGAATTACATTGTTTGCCACTTAGGCGCCAACTAGGCGGCTTGACTGGTGATCCCCTTTTTTTATTTTAGATATTCAAAGGGGACCTTACAATGAAAGCCTGTGCAAGGTTTGATGAAATTCTAACTGTGGGGTATTTTTAAATGGACTGAATTTTGTATGCCACTGTCACCTTGTGCAATACCCTACTATTCCTTTAACCAGCTTGACGAGCAATTACCGTAAACTTGTGTGTATAAGTGAACTTGGGTATGACGGACCACTGTACGACAGATTTTTGCATATGACAGACGATATGCTTGGTCCCAGTCGGATGCATATCAAGTATTCGTCATATGTATACGACGGATTTTGCATATGACGGACCAATTTTCCTGGTCCCATTGAGTCTGTCATATCCAAGTTCACCTGTATAAGACACACCCGTATATATAAGACGCACCCCTTGTTCGCGCCTTTAAAATGATGTAAAAACCTTAGCTTTGAGTATAGTGCGCACCCCCTTTTCGGAAATATCGTGGAAAATCAACTAATGAATAATGCTAGAAAACCAGTAAAATGCATTTCAAAATGAGTGAAATGTGACATCAATGCGACATCAACGTGACATCACTCTGAGTCAGTGCACGATATCCAAGGCGTGGTATTGATTGTAATCAATACATTGTAACAGCGAGTGGTATGGTAATTACAATTTGTAAATGCTGAGGCAAACATGGATAGGCATTGTCTTGGCCACTTTATAATTGTAATTAGGCGATCTCCGAGTGGCCTGGGGACTCTATGTAAAACTCTAGATGTCTAGCATCATGTATAAGACGTACACCTGACTTGAGTGCAAAAAAATTGTGTAAAAAAGTGTGTCTTATTCACAAGAAATTACTGTACCCTACTATGCCTTTAGCTAGCTTGAAGAGCAATTATGGCTCAAAACGTGTACGGTACACAGCCTTGTGTTTGATGATTGGTAGCTAACTTAAGAACAATTTGCAACAGATAAAGAGTAATAAATGTTTGAAAAATAATTTTAAAAAGGAATAGGAATTACGGTAAATAAATGTGACATCATAGAAATATTACCATAGGCAAAAAGATGTTTGCCTGAATTGCTCTGCAGCATTCTTACACAAAATTTACAATGCAATAAAACTCATATTCTACTCCGACAAGTCACTTATGTGCGGAAGAAGCCCGATCAGGAAACAGGTGAGAATATCCACGTTTTAAGCAACTCACATCTCGGGTATAGACAGCGGATATCAAACCAAAGATTTTAGGAATTTTTCCATTAATATCAGAATGAAAACTGAGTGCTTTTGGGTATGATAAACCCTATTGAAATGTCTTCCAAATAACTCTCTAATTGGGGTTATGTTATGTTCAAAGCTGCCAGACTACTCATATACGAGAGCTTTAAAATAAATATGAACATGACAGGGTTTAGATGATTTCAAACATCTTTGCATCCTTGTGCTTTGGACGAAAGTAGCCTCAGCATTGGAAGGGTTAATTAGCTTTTAAAGATGCAATTGGGTTCCCTGGAATAAAAACATAACTTCAAGCCCTGCATTTAACCCTTATGCTGGTGGTGGCTAATTTGGCCAATGCAAAATGATGCGAAAAAGCTAAAAAATGGCCGAAACCCTTGCAAATGGGTACTCATCTGAGAGTACTTAGCAAAAGCTATCCAATGAATACCAACATGGCAGGGTTTAAACAGTTTTCAAAGATTTCTGCGTTCTTGTGTCGTTGATGAAAGTAGCCTCAGCATTGAAAGGGTTAACGGACTTCCTTATGTCGCTAGGGGTACCGTTTCTGTCCCTAAGAGCCTCTCTTTGGTGGCCGATTGACAGCAGTCCCAGTTCTTGCTGATTTTGGCGTACTGTTCATGGCGAAACAGACTCTGCCGAGTAGTGTACACCTTTTGGCATCCCTCACACTTAAACGGCTTCACCACTAGGTGCGTTAGCTTGTGCGAGCGAAGATGCTCCTGTTGCGTAAACCGCTTCCCACAGTGATCACAAGGGTAGGGTTTTTCACCCGTATGAGTTCGAACATGGCGCGTCAATCGATAGCTAGTTTTGAATTGCTTCACGCAGAACTGACAGCGATACGCACCTTTTCCGACCTTCTGAGAAAAGCGTTTTTTTGATTTATCCCACCACGATGGGTAGGAACTGGAATGTGCGATTCCCGTGATTTGGTCAGGTGCACTTGACTGAAGGTTGTGTGCTCCATTATTCATAAACGAGTAATCGATATCGCTCGGCAGAGTCACAGATGAACGAGTAGCTGTCACTTTTGCACTGTTTGTATCTGTCTGACTTCTCTCAAAAGCAACCTCCTGCCCGAAGTCTTCATCAAAATAAGTTTTTTCGGTTTTCACTTGTGCTTGGCCCGTCATGATACCTAAGTGTGGAGGTTGAGAAATGGCGGCAGTACTGAATGTGTTCTCCAGGTGTACGGCCTGACCGGAAGGTGCTTTCCGTATAGTTTCTAAGACTGCGTTTTGGTATTCCTGCAAGTCGGTCCTGGTCGCCCAGCGCTGAACACCGTCACTCAAGCCCAGCGTGGCGCCACCTACATTCTCGCAAACTAAAGCCGAAGACTCATCCTCCAGTGTAGGTAAGAGGCTTTCCTCAACTGGAAAAATGTAAAAAGACAAGTACTCACATACATATGTATTATATGAATTAGACAATTTTAGTAACAGAGCAGACAAATATGTACAGAAGTACACATGCGCTTATATACATTAGGGAGCATCTTGTACATCAGGCAACATCTTTTAGTGACAGGACAGACTAAATTCCTGGATTAAAATATCTATGGCACTATACGTTAATTCATTCACAAATTGTTGGACTGAACATTTAGTGTGACTACCAGTTTGTCTGAAAAAAATCAGTTGTTCATGTTGTTTCCAAATAAAATAAAATAAATTGTCTTCAGGATCTTTATTCGATTGCACTTCAGATTATAACGGTAAACATGTATCTACTCTTTGAAATAAGGCATGGCATGCATATTCAATGTCATAGGAATTATATCAAGCTAACCAATTTCAATCATATGCTTTGAATTAACATATTTAGAAATTTATCACAAAAAGATGAGTGTCCTGAGGGGTGATTTCATTAGGGTTTGAGTGTCCAAATGACGCCCAGAAACCCTGCTGGCTAAAGCTACGCTTGTTTCCCTAATAAGACAACTAGTGACCTTACCTTTTTCTGCAGTGTCCCGGATGACAGTGTGAGACAAATTACCAACAAAACTTTGATAGCAGTTTCTTTCTTGGATCTCCTTATCAACTGCAAATAATACATAAGATTTGAAGTGAAATATGATAAACCTGATTATATTTTCAGCAGCACAAAAATACTACACTGTAGTCACTACAGTAAAAGAAAGCTGAAAATACTTTTTGAAAAAGCTTTTGCTAAATGTTTAAAAAATAATGCTAACTGCAACACATAACATTCGTTCAAACATTCTGTTACAGTGTATAAATGTCATATCAGGAAATAAGAAGTTTTTTTTAATGAAATGGAGAAAATTATCACATCTTACTCGGGGATGTCCAACTGTCTTTTTTAATGCCAACTTGCAACATAGGCCTCAAAATGCGCCACAAGACAAACCTTAAATCACTATTCAACTGAAATTTTCAGGAAGCATGATCAAAAGAGTCCTACTGATGTTTCACTTGCATTTTCATATACAGATTGTATTAGAAACACTTAAACTTCATTTATTGATACCACCCATTGGTTGATCTAAGTGTTTATTTTTGCTAAGAAGGGTGATATGAAGTGTCACCTGCTGGCAGTATTTAAAGGAATAGTATCACAGCGCCCACCAAATATTGCTGAGCTTCACAACCAATTGTCTGTGCTCCAGGTAGGTACTAAGACAGGACCTATCCAGCCTCTCTTTTTGGACAGGCAGATTCCTGAAAACCTTCTTTTGGACAGGCAAAAATTTAAATGAAAAATGTTCAATTTTGACTTTATGGGGAGAAAAACCAGATATTTTCCAAACAAACCATTTTCTAGGACATGTCAGAGGGGTATATTTCCTTATTGACTCTATAGGCTATAAAATGTAGTTGGTATAAGGATTTGAAGTAGATGAGTAGCTTAATCTGAACAGGCAAAGTTTTTGGAATTGCTGTTTAGGAAAGGCATCATAGTGTGGTGTCTGGGCAACTTTAGGACACCCAAACCCTTAAAAAGCACCCCTCAGGACACCCAAATCTTTTGGGGAGAAATTTCTTAAAATATCAATCTCAAGCATGTAATTGATATAATCCATATAATTCCAATGACATTATACAAGGGTATCATGCATCATTTTGATAAATCTATACATGTTTATGGTTGAAATCTGAGTACTAGTATATTGTGGTTCCCCTTAAAATATGGACACCCCAAAATTTTACAATTGCCAATTATGGGCACCCAGTTTCTAAATCCTGGCTAAGACCATGACAGGCATGTTGAAAATCCTTGCTAAGACCCTGGCTTCCGGATTTCAATTCCCATGACATTGTATAAGGATATCATGCCTTATTTAGATAAATTTCTACATGTTTATGGCTGAAATCTAGAGTATACATGTATTGTGGTTACCCTTAAATATTTGGTCACCCAAACATTTTACAATTGCCAATTATGGGCACCCAGTTTCTAAATCCTGGCTTAGACCATGACAGGCATGTTGAAAATCCTTGCTAAGACCCTGGCTTCCGGATTTCAATTCCCATGACATTGTATAAGGATATCATGCCTTATTTAGATAAATTTCTACATGTTTATGACTGAAATATAGAGTATACATGTATTGTGGTTACCCTTAAAATATTGACCCCCAAAAATTTACAATTGCCAATTATGGGCACCCAGTTTCTAAATCCTGGCTAAGACCATGACAGGCATGTTAAAAATCCTTGCTAAGACCCTGGCTCCCGGATTTTAAAATTTGGACATTTGTTTTCCTCCCCTGTTGTTCCCACCTTCTGATTTCTCGGGTAGTTTTTTGCTGAAGAAGCCGATGGTCGTGGTGGAGTCAGCGATAAGTGTGATGCTCCCATGGACGCTGAGATGACCGGTGTACTGGACATGGTCCTGACAGAACTGCAGGACGGCCGCGGACAGGGCTTCAGGCAAATCCTTGCTTTCCATTGTCTACAAGGAAACAAAACAGTAGAAATAAGTAGGGATTGGCATTGTAACACATTGTCTACAAGAAATCAAAACAGTATAAATAAGCTGGGATTGACATTGTTACACATTGCCTACAAGAAAAACTAAACAGTAGAAATGAATAGGAATTGACATATTGTAAACAAGACTGTCTACAAGAAAAGAAAACAGTAGAAATAAGTAGGGATTTGCATCTTGTGAACATGATTATGATAGAACTGCAGGACGGCCACAGACAGGGATTCAGACAGATATTTACATTCCATTGTCTACAAGAAAACAAAACAGTAGAAATAAGCAGTGACTGGCATTGTAACACACTGTCTACAAATAAGTAGGACTGGCATCTCGTAAACACAATTGTCTACAAGGAAACAAAACAGTAGAAATATGTAGGGATTGGCATCTTGCAGGCCTCAACATTAACTCAAAATGATACTGGCCCTGTAGGACCAGTAACACCTAGCATCTACTGGTCCTGCAAAATGTTTACTGGTCCTACATTTTTTCTTTAACATAACAAGAAAGAACATTGCATAAGATTCACCACAACATTTATCTTTATAAATTTTATCTTCATATATTTCAAAAACAATGGGGACATTCTCGGGGAAAACTTTTTAACAGGAATGTCTCCAAATGTTAACTGGCCCTGTAGGACCAGTTGAGGTCTTTTTTTACTGGCCCGAAACTGATTTTGGGAATTTTTACTGGCCTGGGGCCATAGGTTCACCCTTAGCGTCGAGCCCTGTCTTGTGAACACGATTACATGACAGAACTGCAGAATGGCAACAGAGAGGGCCTCAGGCAAATCCTTCTCTCTATTACCTACAAGGACACAAAACAGTAGAACTAAGTAGGGATTGGCATCTTGTGAACATGGTCCTGGCAGAACTGCAGGACGGCCGCTGACAAGGCCTCAGGCAAATCCTTACTCATCATTGTCTACAAGAAAACAAAACAGTAGAAATAAGTAGGGATTGGCATCTTGTGAACATGATCATGATAGAACTGCAGGACAGCCACAGACGGGGATTCAGACAGATCTTTACTTCCATTGTCTACAAGAAAACAAAACAGTAGAAATAAGTATAATTAGCATCTTGACAATTATCGCTACACAATACAATATCAACAGTACAATATCTTAGTGATATTTACACATTCCCCACTAAGGCCAAGATAGGCCTGAAAATTTTAGAACTATTTTTCTAACAAAAGCATTTTTTTGAAAATATTTGAGGAGGAAATATTAACCAGAAATCAAACAACTCTCCTTCAAATATTTTGTGAACTTTCTCTTCATTCCCAAGTTATTTTCAAAAGTATGAAAGTAGCAGACAATACTTTCTAGAGGAACTCTGAGTACATGACTGGGTTAAAGAAAGCAGTAGAAACAGATTTTAGGAGTGGTGGCATTCTATACTTATTTCTCATCTCAGAGAGTGGGGTGTGTAGATACTTAATGTTGAATTGTTTGCACTTTTTAAATCTCACTCGAAGTATCTACTTTTGGTGACAATTTATCAATCTAAATGTAAGTTCCACTCTATAATGATTTAGTCTTTTTTTCATTTTGGCGCAGTCAGCCTTAGGCTGTGCCATTTGTTTTTTCAATTAACATAGAAGGAAAGTAGTGATGACAGATCCAAACATTAAGGATTGTAACAATTTTGTCTTGATATCCTCAATCCAATCATGCATATTATATCAGTGTCAGTGACTCTATGAATAAGAGATAGCAGAAATAGGTAGTCTTGCTTTCCCTTTTCCTGCTAATTTTCATTCCTGGTTCATCCCTGATCACACTTTTTGGAACCCCATTAGTCTTCAAAAAGTAAAGATTCATATAGTATGGTGGAATTGAGCTATAGATTCAGTAATCTGGAGAAATGGAAATTTCGGACTCACCTAGAAGGGTACTTTTCCCTCTGACCCAAGTGATCCTCTAGATAGTCAATGGTGTGCTATTACCAAAAAGGAGTATCTTGATAACAGGAAGTGAAAGAATACACATACCAATAAGTCCTACACTGTTCCCAAGAGTACCTGCTAACTGACCTGCTAACTGAGTGTTGCAATTTCCTCTAAGTGATTAGTCAACTCTCAACATGATTTCATAGCGATTAGGAGATAATGGTTTCTACCCAACAACACAATACAAATCAAAGATATATAGCCAGTGACATAGTGTAACTTCCAATGCTTAGTGGAGTATACAATAGAAAATCATAGGAAATTGCGATCACTTATTGAACGCCAGGAATGAAAACTATAGCAGGAAAGGGGAAGCATGGCTCCCTATTACTGCTATCTCTTAAGCACTGGTAGCACAGCTGGTGCTCCAGACAATGCCATGAGCCAGCATGTGCCTAAGCAAGATGGATGCCCCTGTATCATCAGGCTGCCTCAGGCCTGTTATTTGCTCACTTCTTTAAGCCATAACTGAGTAATGCTGAAGAGAACAGGTTTGATGGAGGTCTTATTTGAAAGGTGACACATATAAGCTCATTTTGCACCTAAATCATTCTGAAGGTGCATTTGCCTTTTGCCACTTGAAAATACAATCAGAATGCCCTATATGCTGTGAAAAAATTATCAATATACAGTTTGTGACAGGGTAAGGATCAAAGCAGGGGATCGACTGATATACCCTGCTTGCAGCCACTACGCAACCTGTGATGCGTAGGTATAATGTACCTCTCAGATGTTAATTGTTATGATGATTATTGATTATAATTGTGTAGTATTTTGAGAGTATACATTATTATGGTTGTAGGAGTTTTGGTCCATATTGAACTTGAAGCCTCTATAGTTGACCATATCTTATACACCGTATACTGTATTTATAACTAATGATTGCTTTCATCTGATCTGGTTTGGCCAATGAACAATTTATTAACAACAACAACAATTGTCAACAAAAACAAAACGACCAGTCCTCACTTATTATATCTATCATATATACCTACCTTTCCGAGGCAGTTAGATACTTTAGGGCAAAGAAGACCTGTTTATCTTGTGTTGTTCTTATTTAGCTTACACTTGCCGAAATAAGAAAAAAATCACCACCATCGCTCTAGCTGGACTATCGAATTTAGAGTAGTGGATCTGCTGGGGAGGTGTGACTTGTGTTGACAGTACTGCTTGGAACTATTCAGATTTGAAATTTGCGCGAACGTTTTCATATTAGGCCAATACGATTGGCTTATATTACGAGCTATTTCGTGTTCTTGGATGCGTTCGATTAAGTGGTCCGGATCATTCTGGTGAACCGCATGATGTATTGTTTCTAGAATAAGCATTATTTTGTTTCCTAAGTCATCATCCGTTCAATATCGTTGTGCGCTTTGCTGTTTGAAATGTGTTAACAAATTCGCGGTGTATTTTATTCCAGAGTAGTAAGGTACATTTTTGAGATGTGCATGATTTCTGAATTCAATATTGGCTTAATACTCTGTAGGATTTCCATTTTTCTTAGGTTTATTCTGGTCGATTTTTTAAAAGCAGGGACTACATATTCTATTTCTCATATATTTCTCAACTCAGTTCCTTCCAATGACTTCATTATGGACAGTGTATTGAAATGCATTTTAGCGGCCAATTCTGAGAAAAGTTTTCATTTCAGATGTGCAAGCAGGGCTGTTACCAAGCCGATAATCAGAGAACTTTTTGACACCCTGAATAGTTTTGTTTGCTACCATTTAGTATCACTGTATGAGCTGATTTATAACCTGGTTATAAGAAGGAGTTAAATAGATATGATGCTACAACTACAGAGGGCAGCACACTCATTACTTGAGGTGAGGTGTGTTACCTACACCAGCTTTTGTGACTCCAATAGGATTCTTAGGCCTTAAAGCTGACCCGCCAAAACAACCTGTTTTTGATGATACCGTTCTGCCATGCATAATAAGGAAATGTTTTGAAGGAATGCTATTCAGAACTTAACCCACAATTTTCCTTAAAATATTTTATGAATTTACGAAATTACCATGGTTCCAGACGACACTTGTCATGATCTCCAAGCTTGAATGGGTCGATTAAAATCTTAAGTTGCAATTGATCATTCAGTCAATTAATCTTTTGACATCTGGGATGTGTACATGACACTATCTTGACAATGGCACCGGTCATTAAGAAATATGACTGAAAGTAATTGTTCCTGTTGGGTATCACAATCCCTCAAAACGTATTTCTCAAATTTTACTCATTTTGAAAAAATGGTTGAAGTAGTTGGACAGTATGTGCTCTCTAGATGCAAGAGGATTAACCCTAGTCCTGCTGAACCCAGAAATATCTGGGAGACACAAACCTGCTGTGCGTAGCCAGGAAATATACTGATGTATATGCTGGCCTTCTAATGACCATTCACATGAGTCAGTCTTGAAGACCTGCCTAAAAGCCTTTACATAACCCAAAGTAGATCCAGTTTGAAGACCCCCACTAGACCTACATTTTGACATAAGTCAAATTGAGGGCAACTGCTCACAATTCAAGTTGTGCCCCTAAAACCCTCCATGGCCAAATTCGGCCCCAGGTACCAAAAATAATGCAGTTGGCAGGGTAGGTTACATCCAGCAGGACAATGGTTAAATAGACTTATCAGAAGTGGATAATTTAAGCAATCAAACAAAAATAAAGATTCATCCAAGGTGCATTTTCATTTAATCATTTATTTGCCATATTAGTAAATTGATACATACAACAATCAGTGAGATACAGGTGCGAAATTAAACAATTACATAATATATCATCTGATCAAACATTCTCATATACATTACAATAGTCAATGGAGAAGTAATATGTAAAAAGAAATTATCATATCCATATTTGACTGAACCCAAACATTATGAATTTATGACACATCAAAATGAATACAAAACATTTCTTAGCTGCAAGGTTCAAAGGTAAACACAGAAAAATAGCTCAATATTTCTCAAACTGGTAATTTCAAGTCTTTGATCAGGCTATAAATGAGCTTGATTCAAACTCCTACAGTGCAGGCAATTATTTCCTGCACTAGATGCTTGGCCAAAATACACGACTGCACGCCCGATTGCCATGCAGTTTCCTGGGCATGGATGCAAGCTCAGGTCCTTGATCTCACAACTGAAAGTAGAGTTGACTTGTAGATTGATTCACAGGCCATGTGGGTCATTGATGTACTTGGCCTATTTTTCTAACGTTATCTATGGGTGTTTTTTTTATAACCAAGCAATGGCAGAAGTCTGGTTGACTGGGGCAGGAATTAAATATATGTACTGTATGTTTGTAGTTCAAAAGACTCTTCAACCAAACAATTCTGATTTCATAAAGATTTACATTACATTATTTCGTCACATAAATATATCATGCCAGGAATATTCTTGCGTACCTTTTTTAATATGCAACCATCTCTAAATATGTGAATGGAACATTTCGAACTTAATACATTTTTACACTGTTGCAATTTGAAATATAACCAATCAAATAAATCCATCCTCCAGACTATAACCACGTGCAAATAGCCGTACATTAGTTAACCCTTCCAATAATGAGACTACTTGTGTCCTTAGCATAAGGACACAAAGATTTTTGAAATCCATCTAAACCCTGTCATGTTGGTATTCATTGGATAGCTCTCGCCGAGTATTCTCAGGTGAGTACCAATATGCCATGGTTTCAATCATTTTTCAGATTTCTTGCATCATTTTGTATTGGCCAAATTAGCCACCAGCAGAATAAGGGGTAATAAAATAGCAACATGAGCTATATTCCAAGAGCACTTAATCCATGCAATCATGTTAGGAAATGGAATATCTCATTAGTACCCTGCACTGTTGAAAATTCACTACAGCGCAAATACACTATGGAGCGATTTTACCTGTAGAACGTGTCAACTGTTTTGGGTATATATTCTTCAGTCACATTTGAGTTATATAGGAAATTTAGATTATTAGCAAATCAAATAGTCTCCTCCAAATACTTGACATACATATGCTGTAATCCTAAGTAATTTTCAACAGTATCACATCCCCTAAACATCATTTTCTAGGGATTAAACTGAGTGAATGGCTTCAAAAATGGCTGTAAGAAATACATTCACAGGGACATTTCTGGAAAGAGATAATGATCAACAAGCAAACACATGTCATTTACAACGATGTATACCCTTTCAGCTGAAACAAATAACAGTTTGCAATTACTATGGTTTTACTTTCCCCTCACTTTTTCTGCCATATGGCGGCCAAGTGATTAGTAAGTGGTGGAGGAAACAGTCACTATGTCTTTACACTTCCGAGATGTTCGGAAATGAAAAACACTCCAAAATGTAAACATGTGAAAGATGTGAAAACTTATGTACCAGTCCAAAGGTATTCACACTTCAGAGATGGTATGACATAGAAAACCTCTGAGATGCAAACACCTATCATTTGAACACTTATATACCAGTCCCTAGGTGTTGACACTTCAGAGATGGTTTGACATGAAAACGCTCTGAGATGCAAACACCTTAAATGTGAACACTTGTGTACCAATCCCTAAGTGTTCTCACCTCAGAGGTTATATGACATAGAACACCTCTGAAATGGAAACACATATCATGTGAACACGTATGTACCTGTTCACAGAAGTTCACACTTCAGAGATGGCATGGCAAGCAAAACCTTCAGAGATGATATAATGTAGAAAACCTCTGAGATGCAAACACCTATCATGTGAAAACTTATCTACCAGTCCACAGATGTTCACACTTCAGAGATGGTATGATAAGAAAAACCTCTGAGATGCAAACACCTGTCATGTGAACAATTATCTACCAGTCCACAGATGTTCACACTTCAGAGATGGTATGATAAGAAAAACCTCTGAGATGCAAACACCTGTCATGTGAACACTTATCTACCAGTCCACAGATGTTCATTCTTCAGAGATGGTATGATAAGAAAAACCTCTGAGATGCAAACACCTGTCATGTGAACACTTATCTACCAGTCCATAGGTGTTCATTCTTCAGAGATGGTATGATATGAAAAACCTCTGAGATGCAAACACCTGTCATGTGAACACTTATCTATCAGTCCACAGATGTTCATTCTTCAGAGATGGTATGATAAGAAAAACCTCTGAGATGCAAACACCTGTCATGTGAACACATCTACCAGTCCACAAGTGTTCATATTTCAGAGATGTTACATTGTGCAATACTTCTGTTATGTTGAGGTTTAATGAGTACAACCCTAAGTGAATACAACCATATTCAGAAACTTAACATAGCAAAGATAAATAACATATTCATGAATACAAAAATATCTAATGTAGTACAACTCTTAATATGGACATCCAATGATGTCAGTAGATCAATTGTAGCAACTAAGACAAGCAAGCTGATATATTTGTCTTTATTTTAAATTTTCTTTATATCTAACACCATGCAGGATGAAACAATTACAATGAGATCAATTTATTTCCATTCATTTGGATTTGCTAATGTTCTTGCTTGAATGTAATGGAATATCTGCCAGAGTAGAGAATATCAATTTCTCCGATATTTCATTGAATCCTGCAAATCTAAAATCAGGCAAAACATTTTTGTGTTAGGCTCAGTATGTTTACATCTCAGATGTTTCTTTAGTTTGATTAGAACACTTACACTATTATGGTAGCCATCTTGGGTACTACCAAACGGTTATTCCTTATGCAAAAGGCATGCCCAAACAGTGTACTTGCATTCAAAATGTTACATCATAAATAATAATCGATAACCTCTTAACCCTTGCAATGCTGAGGCTAATTTTACCCAAAGCACAATGAAGCAAAGATTCTTAAAAACAACCTAAACCCTGTCACGACGGTATTCATTAGATGTGCCAGGGTTTCAGTTAATTTTTTAGGGTTTTTGCATAATTCTGTATTAGCTGTATTGACTTTCACCCAAAGCACAAGGATGCTAAGATTATTGAAAACCACCCAACCCTGTCATGATGGTATTCATTAGATGTGCCAGGGTTTCAGTTTACTTTTCAGTTTTCTTGCATAATTCTGTATTGGCTAAATTAACCACCAGCAGCATAAGGGTTAATGCAAATGCTAAATTAAAAACAATGAAAAAAGCATACCATTTCAGGCTACTTTTTGTGTCACCTATAATTGTATGATAATCATAAGCTTTTTTTAAAGAAAACATAAACGGAACATTTTATCCATTAATAAAGCACTACACACAGAGATCACATTTGATAAAGGATCCTCCATCCTTTCCCCACCATCCTACCGCATCCCAAAGAAGTCCAGACTAAGTCTAGACTTTTTGGTCATATTTTTCTAATCGAATCATCATTGGTAACATATTTGAGGCAGAAATGTTAATCAGAAGCCAACCTTTCATTTCAAGTACTTATTAAATTCTTGCCTAATTCTTCAGTTTCTCTCAAAAGTGTAAGGAATCTGGAGGGAGTTCTTTTTTTAGAAAAGTTATAATCATAAATGGGCTGATCCACGTATTCCAGAATCCCAACGTTCTGGCCATGGTCTTAGCCAGGATTGAAAAACTGGGTGCTCAATATTGGCAATTGTAAATTTTTAGGCGTCCTATTATTCATGTAAAAACTGCCCCTTTTCACATTAGAAAGCAATAAATATATCCGGTAGCTAAATCATAATGGGCATAAATTTTGTGATTACAGTTTCAAGCAGGCTTTTCAAAACATCTGGCTAAGACAAAGCTCTACAATAGACAGGCATTTTGTGAATTATTCATGCTCAAAAGACTTGTACATCAAGACCAAGTATTACGACTCCAAAAACAACACTAAGACATTGAGAAGAGAACCTGAGGATTTGCATAATTGCATTGTGACACTGTATATAGAAAGGGCACAGCACTGTGAACGATTCTCATACAGCACAATACTAGTACTGTAGAACACATATATGACACGTGTCCCAAATATAGCGAATTGGGAAATTTTCGCATCATAGCGTATCTTTATGTTAGCGACGGAAGCCCCCGCTGACAGCGCCAGTACAGTAAGAAAAAAGTACAGTGTTTTTATATATAGCGAAGCGGAACCACACGTTATGTACGCTATATATTAACAGACGCTAACATTGTGTGTTCTACAGTATTTGAATCTGATGACATTTTCATTTAACAGAACTGCATGTGATAGGGGCATAAAATATAACTCAAATTCTGCACATTGACAAGCAGAATTAAATCTAATATAATATGCATGTTCAGTATGTTCAAAAACATGAGAATGTTCAAAAGTCGGGAAAAGTATGTGTATGTCTGTATATATAATTAAACATATACATATGAATATATATATATATATATATATATATATATATATATATATATATATATATATATATATATATATATATATATATATATATATATATACATACATACATATATACATACATATATATATATATATATATTAGAGCTGCACTCACCACTCACGAACTCGAGTGGCTCGAGCCCTGGGGCAAACTCGCCGAGCTCGAGCTGAAATGTTCAAATCGTGAGCTCGTCTATGTTGGGAGCACAAACGTAACACAAAGCACCTAACACACATTATCAACATACATACACGCTTATCGCTGTCATGTCTTCTTCACAATCTCTAATGAATACATCCACACGGTGTTGAGTGTTATACCAAATGTTGTACCTCGTCAGCACGTTTTCAAATTAGATAAACATGGCAATGTTAATAAATTTCTGCCAATAGATATTTATTTCTTAATAGCTGGGCTGGAAAATAAGTATTTCTTTGGAAAATCAGAACGTCCGTGAGCTCATGAGCTCACGAGTGAAACGGGTGGTGAGCTCATGAGTCGATGTCCCTCCGTGAGTGCAGCTCTAATATATATATATATATATATATATACACTTTATATATATATATATATATATATATATATATATATATATATATATATATATATATATATATATACACATATTTATTCACATATAATATAATAAAACACACATACATAGCACAACTCAACAGTTTTACAATTTTTACGGGGTTCTAGATTTGTTGGAGGGGGAAAGAAAAGAGAAAAGTATTTTGTAATTTGATTCTATAATGCTTAAGTGAGCATCACCACAACTTGGGTTGCCTTTTGCTACGTTTTAAGACGCCTTTTGCCGTTCTGGTGGCCACTGTCTTGGAAGCGCCAGGTTTCTTGCCGTGGGATCGCGTAGACCGTGCGATGGAGGATGTTTCCGGCTCCGGCGGCGAGACCGGGTTGAAATTCAGCGGGCTGTCAGAAACACCAGCAGGAGGCTCACTTTTTCTTGCCCTGTGAAGAAAAGGACAATGAATATTTAATTGATTTGAAACAAAGGATTGGATTTTATTGAAATTGTGATAAAAAAACACTTTTTTAGATAATGAATGTTTAAATGATTTGAAACAAAGGATCGTTTTTTTTTGAAATTCCGACAAATGCTACTTTTTTTTAAGAAAAAGATTAATACATCATTGAATAGAAACAAATGAATGGATTGGATTTTATTGACATTCCAATAAATGCCACTTTTTTGAAGAAAAAGATAATGAATAATTCAATGATTAGAAACAAAGAATTGGATTACCATCGCACAAACTTGACAACATAATAAAAGAAAATTGATCTGCATTTTGATGAAAAACAAAAACAAAATTTGCTTTCGGCATACCTCGTTACTTTCTTGACGGCAACAGTCTTTGTTTTCGTAACCTTCGTTTTGCGCGTCGAAGTTGATCTCGTCTCCACCTCCTCTATGACAGTAGGTGGAGCTGTCGAGGATATGAAGGATTCGCTCTGAGAGGGACGTCGCTCGATCTGAGAGGATCGTCGCGTGGATCGGGTGCGCGTCAGGGGCGGGGAGAAGACGAACGGCCTCGCTGGCGTAACGGGATTGATCAAGCTATCGTCCGGCGGCGCGTCGACGGTCATCGGCTCAGAAAAACTGAACACTGCTACCTCAGACGCTGAAAATAGTAACAAAGGAAGGTAGAAATTAGAGATGAGGCAGTATTAAATGATTTGAATATCTAGGCTAAAACGTTTTTATTTTGAAAAACCTACCAACTAGTAGGTTTTTTTATTTTTATTTTCAAATATGCCAGTCAAAATGTACAAATCTAGGCTAAAACTAGGTGTGTATTCCTATAACGAAAAGGTAGAAATTAGCGATGAGTAGGGTTGGTTACCATTAAGGAGTACCGGAACGGTTTCGAAAAAGTACCGTATTGTACCGTTTTATTAATTAAAGATACTCATAACGATACTAACCACTGTGAAGTTATAATTTATTAGGGAATGTCCAGGATTCTAAACTTGACTATTCAGGACAAAATGTATATGGTACCAATGCAATTGAATACAGTTAACAGCACATGGGAGTGTTAAACACAAAAGGATCAACAAATTTCAATTAAATGTTTCCTAAAAGATTACTTCTCTATCAAAATATTTCCATATGTGCCAGACAATGTGTTTGCTGCGGGTATGAAGCGATAGCAGTCAAAACCGCCTGAAAATTTTGGGGATACCTCTCTAACAAAAGCAATTTGAAGAAAATATTTGAAGGAGAATCCTTCATCAGAACCCTATCTACAACCCTCCTTCAAATATTTCGTGAATTTATGCCTCATTTAAAAGTTATGTTCAAAAGTATGATAGGTCCAGACGACACTGGTCAAGTTCATCCCCAGGCATGAATGAGCTAAAGTAAGGTCTAACCTTGCTCTTCCTGCTCTATGTCAACTGAACCCATGTCCCTCCTACGGCTCGTGGCGGCCATCTTTTTTCCCGACCGTAGGCTCATCATGTAAGAACCCTTCGAGAGGGGGCTCTCCTGGCCTGAAAAACCACACACTAACTTAAAGTCTTTAACCCATATTGAAATGTTGGAAAGTGAATGAAAAACTAAAAATTAAAAATTATAAGCCATTTACATCTGCTGCGCACACATGGTCTGACAAATAGAACAGTATTTGAAAAACAAATATCAAGTATAAATCTGATATCTATATTCTTCTATGTACATCAGACCATGAGTACATTTCGATTGTTGCTGGGTTGACTGGATAAAAAGATTAAATCCATCTCTTTAACTCAGTAATGATGAAAAATTTCTCGAGAAATTGTCATCGATGTGTGTGTGTATGTATGTATGTATGTATGTATGTATGTTTGTTTGTATGTATGTTTGTATGTATGTATGTATGTACGCATGTATGCATGTATGTTTATATGTATGTATGTATGCATGCATGTATGTATGTACATGTATGTATGTATGTATGTATGTATGTATGTATGTATTAAATATATATATATATGCATACTGTAGAACACGAAATTCACGCGTGTCCCAAGTATAGCGAATTTGGGAGTTTTGCGTCATAGCATATCTTTATATTAGCGTCTCTTTACCGTAGCCGCAGCCGCTGACAGCGCCATCTGTCGCAAAAAAGACGAACTAATTTGAGCAGAGAATGCTTCCAGTTTGATTGAGCATTCTCTCAAAAGGGGGCGCCTGTATTTATAAACAAAGGAAATGGGGCTATGAACCCTATCCATGGTGGCACAAAGGGGCCATATCAGGTTGTATTAAGTGTAATCTTCGGAAAATAAACAATCAAAACAGATCACAATGATTTTTCTTTGCTCTTTTAACATGTCTTTTGCTTCCTAAAGCCAGAAAAACACAAAAAAAGAATGGTTCAAGAGGGGCTACGAATGCTTCATGTTTGTACTAGTGGCGCCATCTAGCGGTCACCACGAAAACGAAAATGGCGTCTCCTGAATGTTCGTCAAATGACTGTGCTAAAGGCATGCTAAAGGTTCCATTTGTTGTTGTTTTTTTTGTTTTTAGATGGAATGTTTATTAATTCAATGGAATCATGAGCTAGTCCACAAGCCCAGAAACCGATTTTGAAAAAGGGTTTCAGCAGGGCTACGTATCTTCTATTGGATTTACTAGTGGCGCTATCTAGCGGCCACCACTAAACGAAAATAACGGCTGCACAAGAAACCTCCAATTCTTGCTTCAAAGGGGACCGTCTCATTGACGTCAGCGCCACCAGTGGCTAAAAAGAAAGACAAAAGTACAGCGTTTTTATATATAGCGAAGTGGCACCAGACGCTAAGTACGCTATATATAAACACACGCGGAAATTTCGTGTTCTACAGTATATATATATACATATATATATATATATATATATATATATATATATATGTATATATATATATATATTTATAACTTAACAACTTTCACCCTGTCTGGATGGTCTTTGATTGGTCATCATCTAATGTGCCAAGCTTAAAATAAGACAAGATAAAGTCAGCCAATCACGCTATAAAGATTATTCTACCTTGTGTTGTTCCTGCAGTGTGGACAGGGCTACTTCCTGACGAGGATTTTTGCGAGCGCGACGACGATTCTTGTGAGGTCGCGCCCTTGGAGGAGGTCGAGCTGGCCGGGCTATGCGACCTTGACCTTGAACGCGAACTTTGTCTCGTGGACATCCGCGTGGATGTCTTCTGGATAAATAAAGATATTGAGTTATTTTATTGTATAAATGACAAAAACAATGAACCAGATTTTTACAAACTAAAACTTCACTCTCACACATTAATCAATTAACCACATTAACCAAAATTATATTGAACATAGTTTTTTATAAAGATCAGTCATAAATACTACAAAAGGAAAATGGTAGTCAGAATAATCCAATACCATTTAAATCCTTTAAAGGGTTAAAAGTGCATTATCTGCTGTACTTTCTTACCTCCTGTGATGGAGAGGCTTGTAGAGACTCGGGTGACGTAGGTGGCGTAATCGTAACGGCACTTCGAGTCGGCCGAGGCGGGGTCTTGAATTCTGCACTCTCCTTTCCCTGCAGAGACACAGAAAATACAATTACATGAGTGATCAGACTGAAAAAAGAAACATTTTAAAGAAATGATAAGTCTTAAGGAAATTACCCTTAATCACTTTTTTAAATACTAAAACAAATAAATAAATAAATAAATAGATAAATAAAAAGAAACTTTTTTTTTTGGTAATGATGTCTGAGGCCATAATGATTTCAGGTAATGATGACATAAGACCTCTAATTTTCACTTATACTTAAGTTTTTTATAGTCTAAATATAATGAATAGTGCCTTTCATAAAAAATTAAAATAAGGTGATATTTCAACAAAATCCATGTAGGTGTTAGCATAGGACATGGTGAAAACAATAACCTTAATAACAATAAGTGATATTAGTTTGAAACTCAATAGGAATAAATCAGTCCAATCTAATGCATTGTCTTACAAAATAGTGTTCTGAAACAAAAATGTCTACCTCAAAGGAAAAAAATAAAATCTGCAATTTGGCAATTTCATCTTTTTATCCAATTTGCCCAAAATTGTCACTGGATCCATAAGACAATGTAAAAAATTGATCTCCCATTATCAGTTGAAAGATGATGTCATAAATATAGTGCAAAGACATGCCATCTTCAACATGTGTCAGTAAATGCTTAAACAAAAACAAAACAGAATTCCCCATACAATATTATAATTCAACAATTTCTTCCATGTTTAGTAATACCCTCATGCTGCTGGTGGCTAATTTGGCCAAACACAAAATGATGCAAAATACCTGGAAAATGACTGAAACCCTGGCATATGGGTACTCATCTGAAAGTACTCAGCGAGAACTTTCCAATGAATACCAACATGACAGGGTTTAGATGGATTTCAAAAATCTTTGCTTCATTGGGATATAAGTAGCCTCAGCATTGGGAGGGTTAGTAAAAATTGCCAACATTGGAACGTGTTATCCTAGGTACCTTTATACTGGCCACCATGTCAAACAAAAACAACAGAATTCCCCATTAAATATGAATATTGTGTTTCATCAATTTCTAACATGTTTTAGTTATTAGTAATCGCGAACAGTTGAACGTGTTATCCTAGGTACCTTCATACTGGCCACCAGGTTGTTCTGCCGCCGTGGAGAGTCGCGCAGGGAGAAGGGACTGACAGGGAGGGACGGGGAGCTCTTTTTCGGGGAATAGTAATTCATGCGATAACCTTTACGGGCTTTGGCTTTCTGCGAGGACCGACCACGAGTAACGCTCCCAGATGCCTCAGGTGGCATCTCACCTCCCAAGCTACTCACGGGGGAACTCTCGCGAGATATCTCTGAGGCTCTTCTCGTTGACCTTCCCAAGGGACTCTCAGAAGAGTCTCGTGCTGAGCTGCTGTGAGACTTTGGTGAGGATTTCACTGGTGAGTTCTCGTCAGACCTAAGTGAGTATCTCGGTGAGTCCACCTTTGACAGATGCTCATCGTGAGATTCAGACGGTGAGCTGGGATCATATCTGAGTGAGAACCTGGGTGAGGCTTTCTTGGAACTATCAGAAGTCCCACCCATAGAACTTTCACGAGATTCACATGTTTGGCTTTCCCGAGAACTTGGTGAGCTCCCCTGAATGCCAGGAGATGCTCCCATAGCTGAAATCTCACGAGACTCCACCATGGGTGAGCTCCCCTCAGGTCTGGGTGAGCACCTGGTAGGTGAGCTGCCAAGACGCTCACGAGAGCCTTGTCTTGATGAGCCACTTTTAGATTCAAATGAGGATCTTTTAACTTGAGCTTTCTTTTTAGGTTTTGCTTGTGAAGCGCTAGCAGTTTGAGATTTCTTGCCTGGAGAAGCACCCTTATATTTGGGTATTTTTACGGGTGGCGTAGGGGCAGCCGTGGGGGAGATATTTTGGGATTTGAGGAATAATCTGGTTGGGGTGCGTCTTTGAGAGGAGGAGGGACCGGGCATTGCTACGGGAACAGTCTCATCTTCTCCTGCTTGAGGCTGCTCTGATGTCTTGAAAAAGAAACACCAAATCCCACATATAATAGGACAACTTCTGTGGATAATATACAGTGCTATTGATACCTAACCCCACTCTCCACCCATAGATCCCGCTACGCATAGTATCTCTGCCACCACACCGGTTCTATTTCGCGGAATATTTTGATGAGTGACGTCACTAAATGTATCCCATTGGTCAAAAGGTGTGATGCACATGGTCATATTTACAATCAACAATGACGTAGCACTGACCTCTTTCTCTCAGTGCACCAATACTGGACTGCCGACTGACTGATTGGTCAATTCAGGACTTTTCACCGCATTTTCTCATGAGCTATCGCAAATAGTACTAAGGCGTTACACCCGAAATGTCATGAATATCGTAGTTTGCGCAATTATGTAATAACTGAATGGCGAATAATGCTCAGAAGCTTCATATATTTGGTATAATTTTTAAATCATACAATATAACAGAATGGAACTTAAAAAACATGCAGAGTGATTATGTGCTTGGGAGCAGAGATACTAGTCGTATAGCAATCGAGGACAGCAGAAGACGGTATCACCGCTGTGGCAGATTGACCTAACCCTTATGCTGCTGGTGACTAATTTGGTCAATACAAAATGATGGAAAAACTGTTTTTCAAAGAGTTTTTCAAAGTCTTTACATCCTTGCGCTTAAGACGAAAGTAGCCTCAGCATTGGAAGGGTTAATCCCATGTTTAACTCTGTCGTGCAAGGAGATTCCTCTGAGACAGTAATTGCACTTAGCAAGTTAATTTGGAATTAAGCACGATTACACAAAATATTTGAAGGATGTTTGTTGCTTGGGATCTGTTCAAAATTTCTCCTCACTCATATTTTCTGAAAATTTCTCAGCTCAAGAAGATATCACCAAATTGGCTAAGACATATTGAGGGAATACAGGCTTGATTGGGTTAAGTATAATATGAAAAATCTAGCAAATCAAGACAGAAATGTATTTTAGTAGCGCTCTACAGATATAGCAAATAATGTGCAATAAGCAGACTTGGGTCACAGTTATTTCAAGTAAAGTATAGAGACAGGGTCTGTCTATAGTGGAAGCCGCATGTTCAAAAAGCTCAGAATGGCAAAATTTTAGAAAAATGGCCAAATTCACCAAATTTATGATTTTGGACTTTTTATTCCGAAAAAGACAATATTGAAGATTAATATTCTTATGGCAGGAATAATACATCTGACTTTCATTATAATATACCAAACTGACCCCACTCAGAAAAGTTCGGCAGAATCAACCACTGGGATTAATTTCCTATTCTACAGTACACAAATAGTGCTGTACATCACAAACCCACATACCGCAAACAAACCGATAAGAAGAGAACTATCTTACCTCAGTTTTCTCTGTACTCTCCTCCGGTTCCTCTACGGGTGCACCACGCCCTCTGCTGGACCGCCGTAAAGGCGTACCAGGTGCCGGTTTCCTGCCTCGTCGAGATGGGGTAGTTTTCTTCACTGACGATTTCGGTTTCTCCTGTCGTTCGGGCGAACGGTGTACTGGCGATGCTTCAGTAGCGGTAGGTGGCGCCACCTCCGTATTGATATGTGATTTTTCTTGAAGGCGGGGTGAGTGTCGCACTGGGGACACCTCGCCAACAATAGATGGCGCTATATCGGTTTCGATATGCAATGATTGTGATTTTTCCTTCAGTCGTGGAGACTGCCGCACGGGAGACATCTCTCCAGTTGCGGAAGCGGCCATATTGGTGTCTATATGCAATAACTGTGATTTATCCTGGAGTCTCGGCGAATGGTGCACAGGGGATGATTCACTCACGACAGAAGCTGTCACGTTAGTATCGATCTGGAGCAATGTCGATTTCTGCTGCGATCTGGTCACATGATGTGTCGGAGAAGCCTCTCTTGAAGACGATTCAGAGTCCGACATTTCTAATTTTAACGGGGACATTTCCTTTTTCTTATTTATAGGTGCCTTTTTCATAAGATCCTCCTCATTGATATTCATACTATCTACTGCAGCGAGTGACGTTTCCTGGACACTGACTGGATCCTTGAGGTTTGTGAATGTGGAATTAGCTACAACCTCCTTAGACATGGTGGAAACATGCATCGTTTCCGTCACCACTGAAATATGTGCACTTTCTGTCACAGTTGTGTTTTCAGATACAACCACCATTGAACTGGTATCGTCATCCAAAGGTGACGACTCACCACTGGGTGGCGCCACACACGGCATCTCAGTTGCGTTTACTTCGGACACCACATTTTCTTCTTCGGAATCACCGCCCACCTCCATGATGTCTACGTCCCCCCCTTCTCCTTCCCCATCAACTTCTTCATTCTGTAAATCCTCCTCCTCTTCCTCTTCCTCTGACTCCTCACTTTCGGAATCACTAACATTATTTTCAACAGGTTCACTTTCTGCCTCCTCTTCCGAAGAGTCCAATTCCACAATTTCCACAGAAGAGTCTTTCTCGGATTCCTCCGTAGCAGATTTTTCTTCGAAGTCGTCCTCCTCCTTTTCCACTTCAATTTCCTCCGCCACGGTCCTGATTTTTTCACTAACGCTTTCCGTATTAGATATATTATCCCTATTATCGAGGATCAAAGCGTCTTTCACGAAATTCCTGTCGTTTTCCCCTTGAAGAGTCCTCTGCTCGGTGTCGATAATTATTTCTACAGGCTGGGCCGCAGAATTCTCAAAAGAAGCCCGCTCCCCCACACTACCCTGAGAACCCAAATCAAGGTCATCTGAAGGTTGGGTGTCAAGGTCGGGGGGTGAAAGTTCAAGGTCAGATGATTGCACCACAGCAGGTGGAGATGTCAACGGCTCAGTGTCGTGACTTAATTCCATTGGCTCATCTGAAAGAGTAATAAAAGATAACATGAATTATAAGCTGAACATACTTAAATCCCTATGGAATTTGGTACATACCGTAACTACCATATAAACACACATTTATGATAGAAATCAATTCCTAAATGTAGATTTTGTATACAAATGTAAATTTTGTATACACTGTTACTACCCTATGAAAACAAATACATGCTAAAATAGAAAAGCCTAAAAATAGAGTTGATTTATACCAAAAGGTACTAATGATTTTACAGAATATTTGTATGGGAGTTCTGATTAATATTTCTCTTTCAAAATTTCTGATTCAAATATTTTCCCAAGTACGCTTATGACTCAAAATACCATCAAACCACAAGTTTGGAAGGGATCTGCCATGGCCTAGTCATCTGCCATGGCCTAGTGGTTATGATGCCTGGCTCCGAAGCATGAGTTGGCAGGTTCCAGTCTTAGCTGGGTCACGATAAGTGGGCTGGCCTGGTCGCTATATAAATGTGCGGCATTGTGAATGATTCTCTATGGATCTCTTGCAACTAAAAGACCCCTTGGGACCAGTGTCTTAGCCAGGATTTAGAAACTGGGCGCCTAAAATTGGCAGTTGTAAAATTTTTGGGCGTCCAAATGTTTAAGAGGCATATTTCAACCATAAACATGTATAAATTCATCAAAATAAGGCATGATATCATTAAACAAATGGCATGGGAATTATAAGGAGATGAAAAAAAAATTCAATTATAAGCTTGATATTGAGATTTTTAGAAATTCCACACAAAATATTTGGGTGTCCTGAGGGGTTCTTTATATGGGTTTGGGTATCCAAAAAGGCACCCAGACGCCCTGCTGGCTAAGGCCGTGCTTGGGACTATTCAGTTCTTCCTGGTTCTGGGTTTCTACCTCGTCGCGATATGGCCTAAGCTGAATGGTGGAGGAATACATATCAAATCATCTAAGGTTTCTTTATGCTATAAGGTACTCTGCCCTACAGAAAATGGCCATTTCTTCCTTCCTTCATTTTAACCCATTCACACTCAGAGTTCCCCAGGAAAGTATCGTCTGCTATTTTCATACTTTTGAAAATAACTTGAAAATAAAGCAAATTCTCACAAAATATTTGAAGGAGAGTTGTTGGTAATATTCTGATAAACATTTCTCCTTCAAATATTTTTGAGAAAAATGCTTTTGTGAGAAAAATATCAACAAAATAGTCAGGCCTGTTTTGGCCGCTCTGAGTGCCAATGGGTTAAAACAAGTTTGCAAACTTACCATCTCCCTCCTCCAGGTCATTGCCGACTCTGGAGCGCTCAAAATTGAAAGTGATGTCAGCATCTATGGGTACGTAATCCTCGTCCATGGGTGGGGTCCTGGCGTCGAAACTCAGCTGGTCCGTTCTGGCGGCCATCTTGGGAGACTTCCTACAGGCGGAAAAAAGTGAGTAAAGTAAGTCTAGCTTTGATTCAGCACCCTACTAAAATAAGGCATACTATACGTATACATTACAATGTCATGGGAATTATATTGAGGTGGAAAAACTTCATTTATATGCTTGAAATTTAAGTTATTACCAAAAGTATCAAAGATCTAGACCACAATTTCAAGCAAATCTCTTACATCTTAACCATTAACCCTTGTGCTGGTGGTGGCTAATTTGTCCAATACAAAAAGATGCAAAAAAACTTTTTTTAAAAAGTGACTGAAAACACGGCATATGGGTCCTCATCTGAAAGTGGTCAGCGAGAGCTATCCAATGAACACCGATATGTCAGGGTAAAGAGGGTTTTTTAAAAATATTTGCGTTGTTGTGCTTTGGATGAAAGTAGCCTCAGCATCATTGCAAGGGTTGACCATTAATGGGTTAACTTTAACCCTTTCAATGCTGAGACAACCTTTGTCTAAGGCACAAAAAATCTAAATATCTTGAAAATCATATTAACCCTGTCATGTTGGTATTCATTAGAAAGCTCTCACTGAGCACTTTCAGATGAGTACCCATTTGCCAGGGTTTCAGTCATATTTTAGGTTTTTTGCATAATTTGAAATAGACAAAAATAGCCGCCAGCAGCATAAGGGTTAATTGATAATGTGACTAACCTTTCTGGAGTGGGACTGCGGTCACGGACGCTCCTAGGACTGAGATGGGGTCGAGGGCTAGGAGGTCCGTAGAGGGCAGGACTACTCTCAACAGCAAATCTCACAGACTCTGAATATGAAAACAAAAAAACAACTATTATTTGGTACCAGTGAAAGCAAATTTCAAAAACGGTCATGGACGCTCCTAGGACTGAGGTGCGGTCGAGGACTGGGAGGTCCGTAGAGGGCAGGACTACTCTCAACAGCAAATCTCACAGACTCTGAATACGAAAACAAAAACACAACTATTACTTGGTACCAGTGAAAACAAACTTTCAAAAACTGAATGGAGATACAGATCAGCAACACATCCCCATAGAAGTTAAACAGCACATGTCATGATCATACATCACAAAATACAATACTGGTCTTGTTATTTATATATTGTGCTAAGCACTAGGCTCATTATGTTAGCCCTTACCAGCAACAATTTTCAGGGCTTGAAATTAAGATTTCTTCCAGGGCGCCCAATTGCACCTTTTGCCCTCTTTTTTTTCAATATTGCTATTCATTTTGGGATATATATATACATATATATATATATATATATATATATATATATATATATATATATATATATACATATATAAATCTGCTTTGAAATCAGCAATGCGCTATTGCAGAGCCAAAAAACCTGCCTGCAGTATGAGTTTCATGACTCACCACGGGTCTGCGTTTGAGCCTTCTCCTCTTCAGGGGAGGGCGAGGGCGTGGGTTCCTGGAAGCGTAGCTGCTTGGGTGTTGATGGTGGCTCCTCCTGGAAGCGTAACTGTTTCGGAGTGGGCGGGGCTTCTTTCTGTTCCTCCTCCTCCTCTTCCTCCTCATCGTCCTCCTCCTCCTCCTCAACCACCGGCTTGTGGTGTAGGCTGGGTGGTGTGGCCATGGGAAAGCTGGCACGCAACACATCTAAGGAAACAGCATGAAATAAAATATTACTTTTATCTAATAAGTTTTAAATTTATTTTGCTGCTCACTGTGCACCACAACCATGCCGTATATAAAAACATTGGTCATAGGAAAGCTGGCACGCAACACACCTGAGGAAACAGCATGAAATATAATATTTTTTAATTTTTAAAAGTTTTTTGTTTATTTTCCTGCATGCCGAGTATGCTGTACATAATAAAATGGCAGGCATAATGGCTGGCAGGCAACACATCTAAGGAAAAAGCATGATGTAAAAATTTTATCTTTTAAAAGTTTTTCGTTTATTTTCGTGTGCTCCAAGCCATTCTTTACATAATAACAATCTGTTCACAATATATGGTAGTATATGTGGGGTGTGCATAATTTTTATGATAGCGTATTCCTTTCACTGATTTATTTTCAGGAATAGTTGAATTGCATCGTTCAGTGTAATCATTCTTCCATTGAGCAATAATCAAGAAAATAGATTTCCCGATTGTCGAGTCGACTGGTCTGAATATGGATTGATCCTACCACCATTACTCGGAAAATTGCACAGGTTCAAAACAAGCTTTCTTCATGACTCACTTGTGATCTGCTTCGGGCGCAGGACGCGGTCTCCCTGCGAGGAGGTGGCGCCACCTGTTGAGCGAAGCACTGCGGCGTGGCGCACCTTGAGGATGCTCTGCGGCGTGGACGCTGCGCTGACGCTCTGCTTGTGCTTCGTCGGAGTCTTCCTCCTGACCGGCGGAGTCTGGAGCAGGGAAAGCGCTGCCGCTCCATAATACTTGGTCCTCCTGGAACAGTGAACAATATCAATATGAATCAATTATTAATTTAGAGTTAGAAAATTAAACGTAGCTTAATCATATCAGTTTAGAGAGAAAATAAGGCATGGATTCAATGTACGTAAGTTAATGTTCTTCTCCTGTTATTGTATTTTCTATGAAAGAGCATACAGGCAAAAGAAACAATTTCCAATACTTTTTGGAAAACGTGCAAAAAAAGGGTTTTTTTCCCAATACTTTTTGGAAAACATGCAAAAAAAATTCAAATTTTTATCCAACACTTTTTGGAAAACATGTAAAAAAAATTCAAATAATTTCCTAGTTTCCCAAATATTGGATGTCTCCTCCAGGGGCTAGCGATTAATTGGCTTGAACATAAAATGGAAACCTACTTTCTCATTACATCCATAGAATGACGGGGCGACTTTGCCGGAGAGCGAATACCGAAGTTCATCACGTTCGGGCTAGCCTCCTTTTCGGTCTCATCCTGGAAGGAAATTGCTGGGAAGACTACTTCCGCGGCATCGGAAAACCGCGACTTCACACGCGGGGTGACGGGCGTACAAACGAACGGTTCAATCTCGTCCGGCATGGGGACTGCTGATTGGTCGAGAGAATCGGCTTCCTCTTCCTCCTTCGCCTCGCGTACTTTCTCGAGAACTGCGCTGATGAGTGTGGCGTGGGATATGACCTGCGCCTTGCGAGCCCTGTTCACAACAGTCGACAAGGGCTTGGGTCTCGTAACTGGAAAAGAATGGGAGTACGCTGAAACTAGTCGGCCATTTTGGTTGATACATTTGTTCGGTCCTTTTCAACCTTTCCACATATCTAATGATTATACTACACCACAAAATTTCACAATCAAAGGATTTTGCTACACCACATAATATTTAACGCATAAGTTTATTTTCTACTGCCTACTTTCTACTGACTGAAAGTTATTATTCAGGTTTGTCAGGTTTATCAATTCCTTCTTAAATACATTTCAAATATCACTCTATTTGTTTCAGTTATATGATTCAATGTAAAGTTTAAAGTAGCAATTCACATCATCTTTCAAACAATTTACTTAACTTCTGAAAAAGATAAAGTTTTACATGGAAATTTAAATGGAGTACAGCGACAAACTAGGCCTATGGAAGAAAAATTACATACAGTAAATCTTTGCTTACCTCACACTAACCTACCTCAGATTCTCACTTATCCCAGACCAAAGCATTCCTATCTGCTTATATGTTAATAATATAATTCGGATTTCGGTTACTTCGGACACTTTTGCTTGGTCCGAGGAAAGTAAGGTTGTCTGTATATGTGTTTTGCACTACAGGGGGGGGGGGTTAAGATATGGTGTAAGACTTCATAATCTTGCAATAGCACAGGGCTCAACATATAGCATAGTCCCATCTCCCGGGAGATATCAATTCCAAAAAAAGCCCTGTAGGGCTACCTAAAGTTGGATTCAGGTAGTCCCGCTGGACTACCTGAATCCTGGGGAAGTTCCTCACTAAAATGCTATAAAATTATAGCAGGAAAAAAAGAAAAATATAGCATCCCTTAAGCATGCAACCTACAAAATAGAAGAAAAAAGCATAAGTACCATTACTAACATGAAAAGGGGGAAAAAGAACCATTTTGCCTTTTTGGAATAAATGGCGGGACTACCTGATCTTGGGTTCAGGTAGCCCCGCCAGCCTACCTGCTCCTTCTGGGGACCGTTGAGCCCTGTAGCATGATTTTTTAGGGTGATGTAGTGATGGACCTACCTTCGCGCCGACTGAGCGTGCTTTTGCGAGTGTACTGCTCAGGCCTGAAGGTCAATTTGCGTTGCACCATCGGAAGCACGCGGATGTAGCGCTCGATTATCGCATTTCTGGCCGCGGCACGCTCTCTTGCGGCAGGATCACTCTCGCCCTGGAAAAAACACCATAGAATGTTAATTTCTTATGGGATACGAAGAAGTTACCAGTGAACATTTTTTTGAAAAACACCCTTTTATACAGGCGAATATTTCAATGAAGAATTTGACTTTTTGAGGTAATGACCTTGTCTCTTCTAAACTAACCAGCTTCTAAAACTTCGCAGAAGATTGATTCTCTCGTCAATTCAGTAGGCTGCAGTTCTCATCTATCATTTACTGGCTAGTCATAATTTAGCTTGAAAAGGCCTTATAAACATTTCTTTTACTAAAATTCCATTCATAAAGATAAGGCGGGCATGACTAAAATTATTCTTTAAGGCTATGATTCTCCTATCTGTCCTGTGATTGGTGTACTCACCATGATGCGATGTTTGAGTCTCTCGTTGAGGCGGATGGCATCCACGTAGCGTGAGCGCTGGAGGTAGTACATGAGAAGAACCTCGGCGGAGTTGGGCTCGGAGCTCTCCTGCAGGTAGCGGACGAGATAGCGCTCTTCGTCCTCCGTCAGCGGCATCTGAAGCAACTGGTCAACCATCTTAGCTAAACAACAGAGAAGAGGAGAAAATATAGACATTTATAGGGAAGTACATGAGGAGCACCTCGGCAGAGTTGGGCTCGGAGCTCTCCTGCAGGTAGCGGACGAGATAACGCTCTTCGTCCTCAGTCAGCGGCATCTGAAGCAGCTGGTCAACCATCTTAGCTACACAACGGAGAAGAGAAAATATAGACATTTATAGGGAAGTACATGAGGAGCACCTCGGCAGAGTTGGGCTCGGAGCTCTCCTGCAGGTAGCGGACGAGATAACGCTCTTCGTCCTCCGACAGCGGCATCTGAAGCAGCTGGTCAACCATCGTAGCTACAAAACGGAGAAGAGAAAATATAGACATTTATAGGGAAGTACATGAGGAGCACCTCGGCAGAGTTGGGCTCGGAGCTCTCCTGCAGGTAGCGGACGAGATAACGCTCTCTGTCCTCCGTCAGCGGCATCTGAAGCAGCTGGTCAACCATCTTAGCTACACAACGGAGAAGAGAAAATATAGACATTTATAGGGAAGTACATGAGGAGCACCTCGGCAGAGTTGGGCTCGGAGCTCTCCTGCAGGTAGCGGACGAGATAACGCTCTTCGTCCTCCGTCAGCGGCATCTGAAGCAGCTGGTCAACCATCTTAGCTACACAACGGAGAAGAGAAGAAAATATAGACATTTATAGGGAAGTACATGAGGAGCACCTCGGCAGAGTTGGGCTCGGAGCTCTCCTGCAGGTAGCGGACGAGATAACGCTCTCTGTCCTCCGTCAGCGGCATCTGAAGCAACTGGTCAACCATCTTAGCTAAACAACGGAGAAGAGGAGAAAATATAGACATTTATAGGGAAGTACATGAGGAGCACCTCGGCAGAGTTGGGCTCGGAGCTCTCCTGCAGGTAGCGGACGAGATAACGCTCTTCGTCCTCCGTCAGCGGCATCTGAAGCAACTGGTCAACCATCTTAGCTAAACAACGGAGAAGAGGAGAAAATATAGACATTTATAGGGAAGTACACGAGGAGCACCTCTGCAGAGTTGGGCTCGGAGCTCTCCTGCAGGTAGCGGACGAGATAACGCTCTTCGTCCTCCGTCAGCGGCATCTGAAGCAGCTGGTCAACCATCTTAGCTACACAACGGAGAAGAGAAGAAAATATAGACATTTATAGGGAAGTACACGAGGAGCACCTCGGCAGAGTTGGGCTCGGAGCTCTCCTGCAGGTAGCGGACGAGATAACGCTCTTCGTCCTCAGTCAGCGGCATCTGAAGCAGCTGGTCAACCATCTTAGCTACACAACGGAGAAGAGAAAATATAGACATTTATAGGGAAGTACATGAGGAGCACCTCGGCGGAGTTGGGCTCGGAGCTCTCCTGCAGGTAGCAAACGAGATAGCGCTCTTCGTCTTCTGTCAGCGGCATCTGAAGCAGCTGGTCAACCATCTTAGCTACACAACAAAGAGAAAACATGCCCATTTCAGCACTCGACATTAACCCTTCCAATGCTGAGGCTGCTTTCGTCCACAGTACAAGGACGTCTTGGAGCATACTCCCCCAGAAAAATATGCGCTCTAAGATACATTTTCTTTTTTGCACTATTAGGTAAATTTAGGTGATTGAAATTTTTAAAAAAGAGGCAAAATACTCAGAATGCACCAATTGATAAGTCTATTCACAAAAATTTGGCTCCTATAATTTAACATCTGGTCGCAAAATCACATGACCCAGGGGCAAATGCCCCTAAAACGACCATGAAGTCAATCCCTGGTTGAGTGCCGTTAAAGCATGAACTGTCCATGAGGCTAAATAAAAAGATAAGACTCCATCACACTTCCGCTCTTCTAACATGCTTGGCACATTCCTTTAGCGCTAGTAATGTTCCTTTACAATAACACTATGAGCTTTTGCAAAACCAACTTCTAGTGCCAATTCACTTGGTGATGGGAGCATAAGTTGCACAATATTTGAAACAGATATGAAGTTTAAGCTGTGATTGACATCTCTCTTTCAAATATTGAAAAAAATCAATCTTCTCTTAGGAAGATATTACCAAAAGTGTCAGGCAGTTTAGGGTTAAGGGAGCATAACTTACTCTGTTGACATCCGAGGAAGAAATGGGAGAGAAGATCATCGATGCTCCCTGCATCTCTGCACACACGCTGGTACTCAAACGCCTCGGAAACCAGCCTGAAGACACAAAACAAAAACAAACCACATAAAACCAGGAAGGCAAGTCCACACCCCGATTGCTCCTCAATCATCCTCACTTATAAAAGGGGTTCAGAGAATATTTACTGTAGGATTATTTTGTGAAGGAGATACTGCTAAAAAAAGTCAGGACATTTGAGGCAATAGAAATATGAACTGGTTAATGACTATTTATAACAAAAAAAAATGTACTCTAGGGGTCGGGATCTGGGCTTGGTACATTTTTGTGTGGTATTATGCTCATGCAGTTTAATTTAGAAATGCAATGAATACACATTCAGGTGTTTACTTTCAAACTTTTTCTTGATAGTCCGACGGACTGGCTGCTTCCAGATTATGCAGGTCCTGCCACCTTTCAGCCAGTTTTGCCACCTCATGGCCACTTGCTTACCGCAAGAAGAGGGTTTGAAGTACTTGAATCCCTACCTATTATTAAGACGTGCCCTTTCAAGACATAAATTAACAAGATCCCTGTAAATTTCATACCACAACTAATTCATGTTCGGTAATCACATTTTCTCTGCAAGGATAAAAGCCAAAAAATATTTCTTGCCAGTTAGCCAGTAGGACAGTCAGCCTTAGACATCCTCGGGCTATAATTGACATGCAATTGAATGAACAAAAGAAAATGAAAATAAAAATTGTAAAAGCGAAAATTAATTCTTACCCGTTAGCGAGGAGAACGGTCAGCCTCAGTTTGACGTCCTCAGGTGTATTCATGGCCGGTTTCTTGATGCGCATGTATCGCAGCGCCATCTTGTGGTGGCCCTGATACAGAAACGCCTTGATGATGCGCGTGTGTTGCCAGGCAACCACCTCGCCTGTTGCCATGGGATCCAGGAGGACCAGCAGGGCGTCGTCAAAGTCCTTGTGGTCGAGGAGCCAGAATCCCTTGACGAGTTTCATCTGGCCCTGCGTCAAAGCGAACGCCTGCCCAAATCTGCTCCACTTCTCAACATACTGGAGAATAGAAGGCAGGAATTCATTTTACCAGTGGGGAGCTTTGTTTTAAAGCTTTTTAATTTTTTTATAGAGTGTGCCACCCCTCTTTTAAAGGGTGGCTCAGACAAATGCCAGAATCAGCTCTAATAGTATTGCATGTCGAGCATTTCTACCCAGTACTCACCATATCATGCTGTTCCTCGGAGAGAAGTGAGACAAGGTCGAGGAGGAGGTAGAGAACTATACTCTGCTTGTAGACCTGACTGACCGACTCCAGCAGGTAGATATTCAGCAACGCCTGCAAACGATAATAGATGTTACACATGGATTGCCTACACCTCTCAGTACATGTCTATCATACCATAAATTGCAATAAGTTTAGGACATTATATTAACAATTTAAGTTATTATGGGTTGAGGGTGGCCCATTTTAGAGTCTTAAAAAAGTATTTTTTTTTATGTAAAACAATTATATCATGTAGTTTAGTCCCAAAATCTCATTGGCATATCGCCAATCTCCACATTTGTAAATCTTGCCAGTCCAGCAAATTGCCAGCTTTCAGCCGTGCCAGTCCTGTTACACATAAAACATTGTATCAGTTTGAGTTGTACATGGAAATGCACATACCTTCAGAAGTGCAAGAAAGTATCCCTTTACTAAATCCTAAATCATCTTTAAAAATATAATAGGTTTACAATTTTTTCCTTGCCAATCAGACAGACTGGCTGCTTGTAGATTCTGTAGGTCTTGTAACTTTTTTGTAAGTCCTGCCCCTAAATGACCCCAAAAAGAGGGTGTGAAATACTTGAATCCTTGCCAGTCCCACAGAACAGGGTTCGACTTTCCCAGGGGCCCAGGGGCATATGCCAGGGCTAGATTTTGCTGTGGGCCCCTAGATTTTTCAGCTGTGGGCCCCAGAAATCCTGTTTTTGACCACTTTTTATCAAAAGACCTTTTTGGGCCCCTAGCCTAGAATTTAAGTGTCAGACCCTGCAGAAGGGCCATTATTTGGATGTGTCCTTTCAAGGCCTAAATTCACCAGTCTGTACTGACAGACTGAAGGGAAAGTAGACCTCCGTATATGACGCATGTTATGGGGATCTCCGGGCATGAATGGGTTAATTAAGGTTAGGACTTACATGAAGACTTGGAGGGGGGTAGAGTCCGTTCCCGCCCTCTTTCTCCCACTGATTGTGAATACCGGATCCTGATTGGTCAACCAAACCGTCAATCATCAGGACATCAAGGCGACTGCTATCACTGGAATGGCAAGAAAAAATGGTTCACATAAGGGAGGGATACCAAATGAAACAATACGGTACTGATATACCAATGATATGGTATTGTATTTTAACAGTTCTGTTAATTGTTCTTTATATCGCATTATAACCTTATAAAACTTGTTGCGAATAGTCATGTTTAGGATCCTGGACAATCCCTAGTAAATAATAAGTTCACAGTGGGTAGCAAGGTCTTAGTCAGGATTTGGAAAAAGGGTGTCCAAACAGATGTTTCATAGACTTTTGGGTGTCCAGTGTGGTGCAAAGTTCACACTACTAATGAAATAAACCCTATACATCTACAGATTTTGCTTTTTTTAGGCCAGTAACTGCTTTGTTTGTATTTTAGGAGTGACACTACATGTACTATCTTCTAGAATTGTCATCATCAGCAAATCCTGACCTAAACTTTTGGGTGTCCAAACTGTCAAGAAACAGTGTTCTGGGTGTCCAAATGACACGCTGGACACATAGGTGGCTAAGCCCCTGGTGGGTAGTATCGCTAAGAGTACCTTTAAGGAATGAAACAGTATGATACATACTTTTTATGTGCACAAGCAGTAGCTGTCAACACAGGCTGGGTAAAGGAACCTGCCCATTCACTCCTTATTTGACCACAACTGTTGACCAATGTAACCATCACTCATTTGTGTCCAATGAACATTACGCAGAATTTTCTGGAACTTGGTATAACCTTTTTTTTATCCTATCGCTAACACTGGGCTACTTTCGTTCAATGCACAAGAACACAAAGCTTTTTGAAAACTATCTTAACCCTGCCATGTTGGTATTCATTGGACAGCTCTCGCTGAGAACTCTCAGACGAGTGCCCATGTGCCAGGGGTTCAGTCACTTTGCAGGTCTTTTGCATCATTTTGTATTGGCCAAATTAGCCACCAGCAGCATAAGGCCTAAAAAAAGTTGTTTGTTTCCTGTAACCCTACCCTAACAAGTTTTCATTAAAAAAATCCCTACCCTAAAAATTTTTTCCGCCCTCCAAACTCCTAAACAACGTAAAACATGCATAAAACACACATTTTTGACCAAAATAGTAATGATTTCTTTTTTTACCGTCCTACCTACCCTATATTTTCCCGGTCCGTTACAGGAAACAAACAATTTCTTTTTTTAAGCCTAAGGGTTAATACAAGTGTTGTATATTTTACCTGTGTAGTTTCTGTAGCTCCTGCCTGCGGTTGTTGAATGCCTGAGTGAGAAGCGCGGCGGGATACGTGTATTGACCTCCGCTCATCTCCTCCTCGCTGTCGCAATTCTCCGGCAACAGCCCATTGGTCAGGAACCACAGCACGATCTGCAGGTGCTGGGACACCAAGGTCACGACCTTCACCTTTGTGTCAAGGTCACGCATCCCTGCAAAATAAACATATTTTACCTTACTTTTCTTAACAGATTTACAGCATTTACTGTAATTCCTCACTTTTCTAAACAAAAAAAAACAAGAGGCCATAATATTCTAACATATTCATGAAATCATTAACTTTATGATATGATTTCAGCATATTGAACATTTCAGCACATTGAAGCAGTGGTTTTATAAATTCTCTTGTGCTGGAACAAAATTGCTTTAATACATTTGCCACCTAAAATGATAAAATCCGTCCCCATTGGTTAACTTATGAATCGCTGTGCTTTAGCAGCAGCCAATCACGAACCCCTTCTAATGCTAAGGCTACTTTTTTCCAAAGCACAAGGACACAAATATTTTTGAAAATCATCTTACCCTGTCATGTTGGTATTCAGTGGATAGCTCTCGCTGAGTACTCTAAGATCAGCACTCTTGTGCTAGGGTTTCATTCATTTTTTTAGGTTTTTTGCATAATATTGCATTAGCTACCAGCAGCAAGGAATAAGGGATTAATCTGCATAAATTAAACTATTTACCTTGTTCTGTGATGGGTGCTTGTTGTCCCATAAGGCATTGCAGCAGGGTGATCATGTGATCTAGCTGTGTCTGGTACTGCTGCAGCATCTGAAGTGTCTGCTGGTCCACCTGGATCCCCGAGCAATCATAGAGCCACACACCTGCACAGATAACACAATAGATGATTACTGGTCTACCTGGATACCCGAGCAATCATACAGCCACACACCTGCAGAAATAACACAATAGATGATTACTGGATACCTGAATCCCCGAGCAATCATACAGCCACACACCTGCAGAAATAACACAACAGATTCATGATAACTGTATTAGAATACCAGATGAAATAGCATTAAGGATAATTTTGTAACACCTTAATACTTTCAAGAGCAATCATACTGCCACACACCTGTGGAAATATCACAATAGATTCATGATACCTGTATTAGAATACCAGATGAAATAGCATTAAGGATAATTTCATAACACCTCAATACTTTCAAGAGCAATCATACTGCCACACACCTGTGGAAATATCACAATAGATTCATGATACCTGTATTAGAATACCAGATGAAATAGCATTAAGGATAATTTCATAACACCTCAATACTTTCAAGAGCAATCATACTGCCACACACCTGTGGAAATATCACAATAGATTCATGATACCTGTATTAGAATACCAGATTAAAAAACATAAAGGATTATTACATAATACCCCAATACTTGAGCAATAATACAGCCACACACCTGTGGGAATAACACAATAGATGATTCCATAAAACCTGTATACAAGAGAAAAGAGCACAATAGATTATCTTTTATAATAACTCAATACTTGAGCAATTGTATAGCCACAGACACAAAAAAGTAACACAGATGATTTTATGACACCTCAGAACTTGAAAAAATTACATAATAGAAAATTACATAATACCTGAATACCCAAACAATCATACATCCACACACCTGAGAAATTAACAAAAATGATTCAATGATTAATCAAAAAAAAAAAAATACTCACAAAGTCTGTCCAAAGATTCCTTTATTTGGCCAATTTTGCTCCAGCCCCAATCTAACAGGAAGCGCAGATTGAGCCCCGCATGCGAGAATTTACCGTCTGCCCATTGGTTGACGCATCCTATGAGGAAGCCAATCATATTGTGGGACAGAGCCATGGATAGCAGAGCTTCTCTCTTCAGGTGCTGAAACATACAGATAAGACATAGAATACAGAAAACTGTATTAGCATACATATTTTACAGGTTTTACACCAGTCATACATAAAAATTAAATTAAACTAAATTTTGAAAATATTACAATTAAATTAAACTCAACAAAATTACTAATCCCAATCAAAATATTAGGGTCGCTTACACACTTAGATAAGTACCTTTCATAAAATTATTCTGAATAGTTTTAATACAGGATTAGTGTGTGTATATATATATATATGTATATATATATATATATATATATATAAATATATATATATATATATATATATATATATATATATATATATATATATATATATATATATATTTATATATATATATATATATATATAAATTATATATATATATATATATATATATATATATATATATATATATATATATATATATATATATATATATATATATATATATATATATATATACATACATATTGCATTTTACCAATTCCAAAACCTTCAATTCGAGTGAAAGGAAATTATGGCCGGTGGGGTTCTGAAAGGGTTTTTTGGGTAAACACTAACAGCTCTTCATTTAGTTAGAAGTTCACTCACCAGGGGCATGGTTGCCGATGAAATGTCGATGCTGCGAGGCAGCAAACCCGCGAAGAGACACACGTTGAAGAAATCCTGAGGATCCAGTAATACACAAGGACCTTTCCTATCCAGTTCAGATATGGTCTAGCAATAAATAAATAATAATAAATAAATTGCACATTCAAGTAATTTCTCACCAAGAGCATCTTAGTTTCTGCATCTGAGAATACGTCATACGATGGATTCATTCCCTTCTGAATTGCACACATGGTGTGATAGCTTTGAAGATTAATTTTTCATATAGAATATTAAGAATAATGAGAGAATATTTTTGAAAAGAGATTGTTAAACCTGACAGTAACGAAAACCTTCTTTCATTTACTCTCAAAATATTTCTTCGCTGTCATATTTTCAAATATGCCACATCCCAAATAGGATTCTGATGTGAATGAAGCTTGGTACTTTGATTAGTGAATTCAGGACTAGAAATTTTGGACTAGAAATATAAGACTAGGAATTCATAACTAGATTTCAGGACTAGATTTGCTACTGTCCAGAGCAATTGTGAAAATTAAACCTTTCTATATATTTTTCTAATGCAAATGGGTTAAATACCTTAAGGGTAAGTACTGGTGTACCTTAACTAAGAACCCTGCAGTTCATAAGGACAAGAGCTGAATTTCTATTTAAACTTAAGTGATAGACATGTGGTATATCAAATACTTTAAGATTCCTATCACTAGAAATTACCTGTCTTTGAACGCCAAGGAACTTGGACTGGACCACGCCAGTCTCAGACAAACTGTAACAGTCTGAAAAACAAAAAAAGATAAGAAATGAAAAAGTAAATTCTTTTGAAGTGTCTACTGATCATTTCTTTTTTGTTGTTGTTTTTGTTAAATCTATACTCCAGAATCTCACTTGTTTGAAAAGTTCCACACTAGATCAGGCAACAATGTGGAAATACTGAATGGAGACGAGAGATCTAGTTTTGGTAAAATGCTGAAAATAACAACAGAGCTGAAGAGATAAGTTTTAGGGCTAGCGTTCACTGTCACAAGTGTAATCTGGATCTATGATGCTTTTGAAATAACAAAAGAATACTGAGTCTGAAATAAGTCTGTGGAGATGTCCGGGTAACAGTTAAGACAATTTCGTATTCTTAAACACTATCAGTATAACAGATCTTAAACAATACAGTACTTTTCTTATTCAATACTGATATTTTGAATCGTATCGAGTAATGGTACCATTCCCTTCTAATGCCCACACTGATTCTTTTTTCTCCATGCTCAACTCACCAAAGGATAAGGATGAGGGGAAGAAGTGCTGTTCAGGTGCTGGCATGACAGTGGAGTGAAACTTGGTCACAGCCCGGGCCGGAATGTGCACACTCTAAAACAAAGAAAAGAAAATACTGTAAGTGAGAGCTAAGGTGGCGAATTAGGGACCAAATGACCAAGAGTGGACAAACCTATACAACCTGATGTTCAATGTGAATGAAAACTGTTGTTGTTTTGGTCAATTGCACTGATTTCTGGATGGTTTCATGTACAGATATTGCCTTTTACGAGAATATCAAAACAAAGAGAAGAAAACGGCAGCTGTAAGTGAGCGCCAAGTTCTCAGACAGGAATTTAGACTCAAATGTCATATTCAGCCTAATTTTCAATGTAAATTAAAATTGTTGATGAATTGGTCAATTGCAGTGATTCCAGCATTTGTGGACGGAAGTTGTCTTATGCAAGAATCTTAAAATAAGGACATAACTTTGAGGATCACCAAGTAGCATTTCAATCTTGCAAACCCAAAGATAACAATAAGTATCACTATTCAATGGCCTTTAAAACGAGAAGATGATATTCTATTTTCAAGGTGTCTGCGAAAATAACTGTGAGGATCATTAAACTTTGACCGTTTACATGTGAAGGTGATGTAAGATTTTCAAGGTGTCTGTGTGAATTACTGGGTTGTTTTCTCCCTTACCAGTATATTATCTGGTGCAGCCATGTCCATGACTTCTTCCAGGGTACAGAAGGCAAAGTAGGAGACCACATCATAGGGACTGCTGCTAGGCCTGCAAATACCAGAACACATATGTTATATGGGTATATATGATCAGGGTCTTAAAAGTTTGGGGCGTCCAATATTTCATAGGAAATAATAATACACAAAACAATGAACATGTATTTAGTTATTTAAATAAGGTATAATGTCCATATACAATGCCATGGGAATTATATTGAGGTGAAAAAAATTCAATAACATGCATGAAACTGACATTTCAAAAAAGAATCCTCACAAAATATTTGGGTGTCCCGAAGGGTGGTTATAGAGGGTTTGGGTGTCCAAATGACACCCCGGCGCTGCTAGTGCAAGCTAAGACAATGTGTTCAATATTTCCTCACTGATACAAAATCTTAACGATAATTCAAATGATACTTCCTTCCTCCCAGCAACATAATTTTTGTTAAACTAAGCACCATCGACTTCCGAAATTTTTCCTAATGATTAACAAACTGCCTTAGTGTGGAGATGTCTAATAGCAGTTAAATCAATTCTTTAACGTTAAGTAATATCGGTTTAACAGATCTTAAATAATACAATACTTTTTTCCTTTTCAATATCGATATTTTGTACCGTATAGAGCACTATGGGCCTGCTCTGATGGCTGAGCGGTTTAAGGTGCTGCCACTGACTGCTCACTGTCTCTCACCAATGCCCGGGTTCGAATCCCGGCCTGGGCCCATGAAAAAGTTACAAGTGACTTGGGGTTAGGCAGTGGTTTTCGCCGGGTACTCCAGTTTCCTCCACTACTTACAAATGGCTAGTCATAAATTAGCAACAATATGGCATAAATGTGACGAGTAAACAAAATTCAAATCGTGTACCAATCCCTATGCACAGATATCAAAGGGCCGATTTATGCTATCTTACCTGATGGCCACTGGCATCTGGGCATGGTACCACCTATTCATGTCAAACAGGCCAGCGTAGCACTTGGCTGGTGACTGGGGATCACCCGACGCAGCCTCCCACGCGAATAAACACAGACTCAGGTCCGGCCCATGCGACCCTGGAATACGGAAGAGAACATCAAATGATCAAAAAGCCATGTCCGAGGTTTGTGGAGGGCAGATTGTATCGCAATTACAAACAGGGCATAACAAATTCATCACAAGTTCTTTCATAGTTAGAAAAATAAAACCACAGGTGGTGCTCTAACCCATTAATGCCAAGGAGTAAATCTGGATATTGTTGCCGAGATCTTTAATATCTGAAAAATCTTGGAAACAAGAAATAAGCCAATAAGCATCAAGAGTTTCAGCAGCACTGATGAAAAATATACCTATGCATATCTCAAATTCAAAGGAGTCATCTTCATCCTGCCTGTATACGGACTATGTGTAGCCCTTAAATAACCTTCCTACTCACCTTCAAAAGAATCATCCTCGTCCTGCCTGTAGACGGACTGTGTGTAGGGGTTCTCGATCGTGTGACACGCCAGCACACGGCTCCCCACACTGGCACCCTCGCCAGCCTGGTACGGGTCAAAGGTCAAGTCATGCTCAAAACGAGGCCCGACGGACATCAGCTCCTGAAGCGAAACAAAGAAGCATAACTGTACACGGCTTTAATTTGGAGTGCCAAACATTTTGCTTTACAGCCCTACTGGGGGGTAATTGAGCTACTTTAAATTTGTGCATTCAAGCACTCAAACTATCCATTACTCGTCACATCACTCATTGAATACCTTTCATACATGAGAAATTCTTAATGTGAGCATTTCAATCATGGTACTCATAGTACTAGAAATTCCATTTTACAGCCCTGCTGGAGGGTATTTATGCTACTTTTAAATCAGCATTGAAACACTCAAACTCAAGATATTTTCTTGAAGGACAATAGCGCAAATTTAAATGCCTGTAAAAAAACAACAGCTATACAGTATTATATCTCAGGGGTTTCACTATATTATACAAATATAACATCCCTGTGGGGTGTACACCTTGACCAACCAGAATCAAGAATTTTCACATGAGGTATAATAACTATAAATAGTGCCTGAATGTGTGGTGTCTTACCTCATATAGGCACCCATAGTTGCTGTATAACGTCTTCTTATTGTACACTAATTGGAATAGGACTATAGATGTCGGGCTCTCATCACTGAAATATACAAAAGCGAAAATAACACATTAGAGGTGAAACCCTAGAGAGCAGCAGGCTCACACATCTGAGATGTCATCACTGTAATAAATATGAGCATCAGAATGGAATCATAGCAGGGCTAGTTCTAGACTTGCTACAAGCCTGTGATATCTGGCTCTTTCACTGATCTGACCTGAGTTGATTTCACTCCAGGTTTAGTTCTGAAAAAATCCTCAAGGGGGACACACTTGAGCTCTAGTCTGTATCACTTATTTCGCTCAGAGATCCTAGTATACTGCAGAGCCATCTATCCACAAGGGAGGACATTAAAATAAGGCCTGGGGCTGGGAGGCAGGCTAGGCTAGTTCTTGAAGATCAGGGCTGGTAAATTACATTTGTGAGCAGCCCGGAGGAGCTAGATGAAATTATGATATCAGTGACTAGAGAAATATGAAGTCCTGCACTGGTCCTGCTCCCTTGGATGATAATAACAATGCATTCTTTTTCATGTTAACGATGGAGGTTACTGAATGACAAATTTTGTCAATTAATGTGTGAAAAAATCTAATGTCATCCATTTTCAGGACAAGAAAAAGTACCTCTGGGATAGCAAATGTTGAAGTATTCATTGAAATATTCGGACAAATACATTGTATAAATATAAAATTCCAAGGTAGAAAAAAGATCTTCTACTTCTTGTACTGGTTGCGCGGACGTTGTATGAGATAAATGACTTACTCTGATTGGCTGGGTAGAGGTCCCCGCGTCACCCAAAGGTAGCAGAAGTTGCGGGGATCATTCTCGGGTTCCTGGTAGGCGAAATGGGTCAGCGGCGACAGGTTCGGCTGCAGACGGCTGCTGTACCTGTGATAAGATACAAATAAGAATATTAACTATACTACAATTGGTAGAAAAGTGTAGTTATAATGCACAATAAATATGGATTATAGCCAAGAATAAAACAAAAAATCTAAAAAATATTTGAGAGATGTGTAAAATTATATTTTTGTCTAGAACTTGGATACTTTTCAAAATAAATTAATCATAAACTCACAAAATTTCTGAAGAAGAGTTGTGGGTTGTATTTTTATCAACACTTCTCCATAATGATATCTTCAGAAAATTACTTTTGAAAGAAAGATGGCACCAATATAGTTAGGCGGTTAGGGGCGCTACATGCATGAATAGATTAATATGACTTAAAAAAAACAAAACAAGCAGCATTAGTGTGTGTTTTTTTTAATCCTTGCTGACAAGGTATTCACATTTTAAGAAAAAATGAAAAATATTGTTTTTTATTCTTCACAATACTTGTATTCAGATGATACTTACTCCAGCACTGGCCCGTTCAGCCTCCAGAGTTGGAAGCAGCCGAAGCTGAAGCCTACGGCGAGGGTGCCTGACTGTGGCAGGTACTGCTGACAGGTGACGGACACCTGCTCACCGCGGAGACCCTTGATCACCGTACCATCAGGCTTCTTGTAGTAGTAGGACCCCCGACTGTGACACTCACCTGAGGAGACAATGCAATAGGGATTAATAATAATAATAATAATTGATATTTGATACAGCACCCTTTCCACCTATAATGTTCAAAAGCGCTTTAAAAAGGGATTAGAAAATTCTTTGCGATGATCTTGGTTATCCTTTTGGTGGATTTGGTATACGATAAGATGTCTGCAAGAAGCCAGCGATATTGCATGGGGCTGTCAGGCTGAGAACGATATCGCTGGCTGAACGCCAAGTGGCAGAAAGCTTGACTTATACCAATTTCACAAGGATAATAAATTTATCATCATTTTTTGTGAGCAATTACTTAAAATGTCAATCTCAAGCATATAATTGAATCTTTTCATCTCCATATAATTCACATGGTATTGTAAATTTGATAAATTTATACATGTTTATAGTTGAAATCTGAGTATATTGTGGTCCCCCTTAAAAATTTGCCAATATTGGGCACCCAGTTTCTAAATCCTGGCTAAGACACTGCTTGGTTTGGTTTCAAATTTGACAAACTTGTAATTTCCATTGACTGACAAGGAAACTATTAGAAGGCTTACTGTCTAATTCCATACAGAGGCTCCGTCCCTGGTGCATGGAGTCGTAGCGAAGGACGTCAACGTTCTTGGCTCTCGGAGAAATCATACAGAGGCTGTTCGGAGAAACCTCGTCAGACGCGTCCTGCTCGTCATCCATACTCAGATCTACAATAGAAACAATGGTTTTAAAACAATGACTCCAAATAACAATAGAATAAACCTCGTCAGAGGCTTCCTGCTCAGCATCTATACTCAAATCTACAATAGAAACAATGGATTTAAAACAATGACTCCAAATAACAATAGAATAAACCTCGTCAGAGGCTTCCTGCTCAGCATCTATACTCAAATCTACAATAGAAACAATGGATTTAAAACAATGACTCCAAATAACAATAGAATAAACCTCGTCAGAGGCGTCCTGCTCATCATCTATACTCAAATCTACAATAGAAACAATAGCATTCATTAAAACAATCACTCCAAATAACAATAGACAATAATTAATAACTTTTCAACTCAGAATTCAGAAACGTCATGCTTGCCATCTACACATAGATTTACAATAGACATTGAATAAAATAATAACACTATTTAACAAATAATAATCAGTTTCCTGTTAGGTTAAAAGCAATACTTTTCTCAATTGAAAAAGTGTAAGGTGACAGAAGTAACTGGAATCTTGTAATTTCATTTGCTGTCATCTTTTCTGCTGTATTCAATCTAGTCATGACTAGCCAGAACTCTCAGGGCTCGAAATTAGGGGATGCCGGGAGCTGAGGGCTCCCTCAAATTCTCCTGTGGCTCCCTCATATTTCTGCAGGGAGCCCAAAAATGTACTGGTTTCTATACACAACATCTCTAGGTTGCTTTAGAAGATGCAATTGGGCTCCCAGGATAAAATCTTAATTTTGAGCCCTGACTCCAGAAGTAAATGGTGGGGGAAAACACATAGCAAATGTAATTTACAATGGGCAAGCCGAAAATTATGTCGGGCAAGTAAAAATCACTAACTACTTGCCCGCTGTGGTAAGTTAGTTCTGAAACTTATGTTGGTGCCTACCAGATCATACAAAACATAATTAGGAAAACATTATCAAAATTTTTGACTTACCAACAAGGTAGACTCTCCCGGTGTGCGTTCCCACGGCGACCATGCCGTTAAACGTGCGTAGCTGTGGTGAGAGGATGGGGGCGTTGTCACTCCTCGCCGTCGTGATTGGTTCAATGCTCGTCACCTACAAGAAAATAAATTCCAATACAATATAACATCACATATACAACAATATCTTGTATTTTCTCTCATATTGTGTCATTTTTCAACATAAACATGTACAATTATATGATTGAACGTTTGCATTGTGACTTTTTTATGTTCAATGCTCGTCACCTACAAGAAAAAAAAAATTCAAAACAATATAACATCATATATACAACAATATCATGTATTTTCTCTCATATTGTGTCATTTTTCAACATAAACATGTATAATTATAGATTGTTTGTTTGTATTGTGACTTTTTTTTTGCAAGAACTTATTTTATAATTTGAAAAAAAAAAAAATTAAAATCAAAAATCTTTGCAAGCTTGGCATATTCTATACAACTTTAATTACCTCAGAAAATGACATTTTTCAAATTACAACACATGCTAGATGAGTCCTTTGTAGACATGAGATCGAAGTTAGATCATTAATAAACCTGTTACCCTCAAAAAAGGATGTAATTGTTGTATCCGACACAATGAACACTAGCAAAATAGGACCCTTAACCAATAATAATCAACCCATTCATGCCTGAAGACCTCCTTGACACGAATCTCCTGAAATTTTGACAATTTAGAACAAGAACTTTTGAATCTAATTAACCTATTCCTGCCTGAAGATCTCCTTTATAACAAGAATCTTCTGAAAAAAATACTCAGGTCCAAAAAATATATTAATACAATAGAAGTTTTGGGTACCTAACATGCATGGATTTGTGCAAAGTGAACAGTTTGAAAAATGTTATCTGATATTCCCGATAATAACTTTGAATTAAGACAAAAAATCATGAATGTTGGAAAATGCTCTCAAAGATACCACCCTTTTAGTCACAAAAATATTTCATTTTTTTAGATAATGAATACTCTCTCTATGTCATGCAAAACTAAGGCCTAAAATAAAAGTTGTTTGTTCCCTGTAACCCTACCCTAACAAGCTTTTATTCAGAAAAATCCCTAGCCAAAAGTTTTTTTCTGCCCTTCCAACTCCAAATCATAAAAAAAACATGCATAAAACACACATTTTTGACCAAAAAGATTATGCAAAAAAAGAAAATTCGCTGACCTACCTACCCTATTTTTTTTCTGGACCGTTACAGGAAACAAACAATTTATTTTTCTAGGCCTAATGACCCCAAGACACCCTGCTGTCTGAGTCCCTGAACTTACTAACCTTATAAGGTATATCGATGGCCTTCAGCAGCTTCGATCCCTTGAGTTCGAAGAGACAGAGCATGCCACTGTGGGCACCGGTCTGCAGACCGACCAGCAGGCATGGCGTCTTGTCCACGTGGTTCCTTGTCTCAGTGATACAGGTGATGACGGTGTGGGTATCGCGGGTGATCGCGCCGAAGCACCACGCTGCGATACGCTGACCGGTCGCCGTGCTGACCACCTCCAGGGCGCCACCCCTTGCGACCCACGCATGGCGGCCATCTTGAAAAAAATATATAAAATATATATATATACCATCATAATTTCTCAATTGGGGTGCACACTTCTTGAAGTTCTCTTCATGGTCTTAGCCAGCAGGGCGTCTGGGTGCCTTTTTGGACACCCAAACCCTTGAAAAGAACCCCTTAGGACAACCAAAATGTTTTGTGTGGAATTTCTAAAAATCTCAATCTCAAGCTTATAATTTAATTTTTTCATCTCCTTATAATTCCCATGACATTGTTTAATGATATCATGCCTCAATTTGATGAATTTATACATGTTTATGGTTGAAAAATGAGTATATTGTGATCCACCTTAAAAATTTTACAACTTCCAATTTTAGACACCCAGTTTCTAAATCCTGGCTAAGACACTGGTTCTCTTTACTCAGGGCTCAACATTAAGAGAGAACTTCATAAGCCCAGCAGGGCTAGTTACCGAAAATTTAACTAGCCCGAAATATTTTTGCTAGCCCTGATATCAATGACAACTCTTTTCAAAAGAGGCTTGTGATATCATAGCCTCTGTTGATAACATGAAAAGAATACAGTGTATTGAGTTAAATTCAGTTATATTATCATCCAGGAATGCAGAGCCAAAGGAGGGCTTCATACTTTTTTAAGCGCTGATATTCTAATTCTATCTAGCCCCTCAGGGCTACTCACAGGTAGAATTTACTAGCCCTGACTTTCAATAACTGGCCCGGGGCTACGGGGCTAGCCTTAACGTCGAGCCCTGTTACTATCTACATAATTCCAAATTTCTAGAAATTCCCTAGAATATATATATACCAGAATAATTTGTTGATTGATCACTATTCAACCATTTCCAAAATTTCTATGATTCTCTAGGAAGGTAGAATGCTTTTACAGAGGAATAGGATGACAAGTGGGATCGGAATTCTTGTTAAATGCTATATTCCATGATAACTACATGTTTATATAGAAAAATGCAAACAATAGGGCTGTCATCGATACCGCCCATATCGGTGAATCGGCAAGAAATCCTTGTCGATTATCGATATCTTGGACGTCCCAAGATATGGATTCATAAGAAAATAATACAAAATACGTAAAAAAGATGGTAAAATGCCGTAACACACCTGCCTGTCGCTGACTTCATGCCGCTCGCAACTACGTGTAATTCAAATTCTTATCGATTCGAATCGAAGTACCGTATCGCAGATGCCGTATCGGTAATTTTCTTATTGATAATCGAATCGGTAAGAATTCCTTATCAATGACAGTCCTAGCAAACAATGCAACAAAATCAAAAAGTTAGTTCTGAAACTTACGTTGATGCCTGTTGAATATTTCTTATTTCTGTTATTTCTATTTTCCAAATCCAAAAGATGTTTTCATCAGTGAAATATCATAAAATTTGTCAAAATTTAAATTAGGTCAGTTGCAAGAATGAATGGGTTTAGTTAGGAGCCCATCATAACCAAAAAATCCATGTGTTTTACCACAATAGCCCCAAATAATTTGAAAAAGATAGATAATCACTGACTGTCATGCAGGGACTTAGCCAGGATTTTGAGAGTAGGGTGTCCAAATTGGGGTTTGGAGCAGACAGGGTGTCCTGGTACTCGAACGCAGCGCGTTCGATGCGGTCGCTCATGGAGCGAGCGGCCTTTCGGCCGGGGGTCTGGGGCCCGCTGAAGGGCCCCAGAAGCCAGAGGGTCTAGATGCTCTGAAATGCATTCTCTGGCTTTTCCTGGCACATATTTTCATTATTTTACTTTTTGAAATGTATGTTTCATCAGTGTGAATAATACATTTCACAGTTTTTTTCCTTGTTTTGTCAAATTTGATCAACTTTGTGTTGCTAAACTACATATATACCAGGATGACCAGAAAGGCAAATGTTCAAATTAACCTCTTACTAATCTGAATACAAATACCAAGACAAAATTATGAATAAAAAGTCACAAAATCACAATGAAATCTTCAACTTGTGATTTCAGATTGATCCTCCAGTATTATTATATTTCTAAAAAATATATAATTTTTATCTAGAATCTATGTCAATCTTAATTATCAGTAATGGTATATGTTTATTTATTAATCCTGCTTTGTTTGGACCCTGGCTACCCATTCTCAAAATATAACTTGACAAGCAGATAGTTTCAGAGAGATATAGTCTAGAAATAAACATTAATCAAACTGAAAATAAAACTGATGTACATGTACTTTATTATATAACTACTGCCTATGCACAAACAAAAACATCCTGAAAAATAAAGATTTGATTTATTTCTGCCGAAATCATGATCTGAACATAAAGATTCAGCAGTTAAGTTACAAAAGTTAGAAAATGTGGCCTCCCTTTTACAAGTTTTTTAAGCATGAAGTCATGTTCAGGAGCCATTTTTATGTGAAATAAACACGTAGGAAAATAAAGATTACAAGTGCCATTAGCCCATTACCTTGCCTTTACATAGTCCAGATCCTCTTCTTGTGTTGTAATATTATACCCATGCCTGAGAGGTCATTTCCTCTCAGCATGGTAGAGTAGAGCTATTCAATGTTCACGGCTCATTTAAAATTAAATCATTTGCTGGTCAGCTCTGATCTACATAAAGAGTGCTCCCACCAAGTATTTCTAAAGAATAAATTTCAAATGGAGACTCTCACCTCTCAGAATATGTTAATTTATAGATGATCCGCCATCTGGACATCTGTTTTCAATGAATGTGAAGTTAAATGAACACCACTTGAGAGATCGATGTGCCGGCCGGCGGCCGCCATTTTGAATTCGAAAATTACGTTGTATCACCAACAATCCATTTGAGTGTTTCAACCTGTTGTTGGGGGGCATCTAAACTTAGAAATTAATCATTTCTAAGTTGATAATATTGTTTCCTGACATCTAATTGTCTCAGAAGTCAATTTATTTTGTCAAAAACTGCCAGGGAATTAGCGTCTATGATTGGTTGGTGTCAGGTCAAAATCGCCGTTCGCAAGAAATCATATAACTGAAAGAGGTCTTGGTCTTGGGATGTAAATATGTCTAGAATTTACATTCAGAATTACAAAAAAAAAACATAACAAAACATAGATAACTTGACAAGAATGTATGTAACACTTAAATGTTGGGAATGAGAAGTTTAATCGGCCGTTTTTGCGATCAGCCACTTAGGCACTCAGCGATTTTGAGATCGGCGATTTTGACCGCATGGCAAGCAAGACATCGTTTTTCTACTATGTCTTGCAGAAATAAAACCAATAATTCATGTCTTTCTTTGCAAATCTTGCAAAGAAACATGTATGAATACAAGATAGGACGCTGCCATTAAGGTAATAAAAACTTCTCGATTCCTCCCCGTCTTTGAATGTATGATTTGGCCAGGTCTAGCCCGCCTTTTGTGAGGTTTTGGAAGGACCTCCCGCCCACCATTTCATTGAATTTGGCTTACTCTTCCCGTCCAAATGGCGGGCAGACGGGTCGCTGCGTTAATGCTTGCTGTCATGAATGACACATGAATTACAATAAGGGTGATGGCAAATCCTATAAATGAGCAATCATCTATGTTATCTATTGCATAGTATAATGAGTACATAGTAATCTATATAATTACTTAATTAGCTTAACTATGAACAGGATATTAATATTTAACGCAATTAACAATGTATATATATGATATACATGTAGTATAACATGTGGGTATCCAGCATAATCCAGGGCTTCTTGTATATGTCCAAGTCAAAGTTCAAAGGCTCATACAACAATACAACTGTTCTAGGGGATGTTGATAAGTATTAAAAATTGCACTGGCCCCCTAGAATGTTATTGTTAGGTTGCCATCAGAGATAGGCAAATACAAATGTATTTAAATGCTTGTGAGTGAAACAAATTTGACAATAACTAATCACAAACATGTAACATGAAACATAAGTAACTAGCAACCTTTTCACTTCTTCAGCAAAGGGCACTGTGTCAAGACGGAGACATGTCTCACCTTTACTGAGGACCCCGAATATAAAGGCTCCCTCCTTGTTGCTGTTGAGGTAGAGTCAGACAAATAAGACAAAACAATATTTACAAACACATTACTCGAAACATAAGTAACTAGCAACTTTTTCACATAGAACTTCAGAGAAGGGCGCAGTGTGTCTAAGACGGAGGCATGTGAATGATGTGATGATGTCTCACCTTTACTGAGGCCGCCGAATATGAATGCTCCCTCCTCGTTGGAGTTGAGGTTTTTCTCGAGGCAGCTGAGACTGGCGGGGGAGAGCGAGATGAGCGACGAGGTGAAGTTCGCTGCCAGCTCCTTCCTCATCCTGACAGCGGCGGCGGCGGCGGGAACTGGGAGGAAACAAGAAAAAAATCAGTCACTTATCCTGTCTAGATTCCACATGGTCTAGATAAGCCAGTAGGGCGTCTGGGCTTCATCTGGACACCAAAACCCTAAAAAAAAACAGCCTCCAGGACACACAAAACCTTTTGTAGGGAATTTCTTCAAACGCCAATTTAAAGCATATCATCAAATTCTTTTCAACTCAATATAACTGGCATGACATTGGCATGTGGGTGTCATTTAGACACACAAACCCTCAAAAACCACCCTTCAGTATGTGTATGTACACCAGAAAAAAATTGTAAGTAATAAATTTCTAATGTCAATTTCAAGCATGTTATTAAATTTTTCTACCCTTAATATAATTCCAAATGACATTATTATATATAAGAATACTATATGCCTTATTTCAATAAGTAAATGTATGTTCATAAGACCTAGAGAAAAATAAGTTACATGTTGTACTAGGAATTTATCATGTATGCAAGCCAGAGTTTTAGCCAGGATTTCAAAAATGCCTGTCCATGTCCAAAACAGCAATTTCAAAATTTCTGCCCATCCAGATTTAGCTACTAATCTACTTCAAATCCTTATACCAGCTACTAGTAATAGCCTAGTGTGTCAAAAAGGGCAATTTACACTTCAGCTATGTCCTAGAAGACGGTTTGCTAGGAAAATATTTGGCTATTACACCCAGAAAGTCAAAATTGAAATATCATCATAGAAAATTTTCCCAGTCCAAACAGGAGGTTTTCGAAAAACTACCTGTCCAAAAGACAGGTAGGACGGGTCCTGGCTAGGTCCCTGATGTAAGCTATTCAAAGCTAATAAGTTAGCAACTTTTAATCCCTCTATTGTTATCATTATGAGATATCCTCATTTTACTTTAAGTTTACAACTAAATCTAGGTAGAGATTAATTACTAGAGAAGATACATATTGATCCAGTGACCAGAGACATGAATCTTTAAGATGACCTAGATTACCTGGAGCTTTAACATGAAGCAGGACAAAAGATGACCATTTAGTTAATGATTACAATTATCACTTCCCAAGTTCCCATGCTGATTTGGGTGGTTGTATCATGATCATTAGTGACATGATTAACAACTATTGTTTCTAAAATTAGGCCAGCTGAAGGTATCAATTAAAGTTACCCTTACTTTGAAACATGGTCTTAGCCAATAGTTGGAAACAGGGTGTCCTAGCGAAGGTTTCACAGACTTTCGGGTGTCCAAAGTTCACACTACTAATGAAATAAACCATTAATATATATCTACAGATTTTGCTCTTTTAGGCCAGTAACTGCTTTGTTTGTATTGTAGGAGTGACACTACAAAGACTACTTGCACTATCTTAGACTACGATTGTCATCATCAGCAAATCCTGACCTACACTTTTGGGTGTCCAAACTGTCAAAAAACAGTGTTCTGGGTGTCCAAATGACACGCTGGATGCATAGGTGGCTAAGGCCCTGCTTTGAAATGCTCCTAAACACAGGGCTCCTACCTAGTGATTTGCTATTCAAAGTATGATTTTTTAAGGTTTCATAACTCACATTTGGATCTAAAAGGGTTCAGACAGGGGTAATAATCAAATATGTTTATAACATACCATCTTTTAGGACATGGCTGAAGTGTTGTCCTTTTTGACTCAATAGGTGATTAAATGTAGCTGGGAGAAGGATTTGAAATTTGAGTCATATCAGGATATTACAGGACATGGAAGTTCGAAAAAAAATATTGTTTTTGACTAGAAAACTTTATATATTCTGAAAATAGACCTTTCAAAATGTGTGTAAAAGTTTGAATTTTTTTCATTTTGTCGTGCCAACCCCCCGGGGACTAGCCAAGTACATGTAATTTATGTTCACCTGGGGTCTGGACAGGACAATTAGAAAAATGCCTCTATTTTTTATCTAGTAATTAAAATCAAACTTTTTTTCTACAAATTAGAAATATGTATACCAGCAGTAAAACTTGATCTGTTAGGGTGTGTCCTATAATCATAAATAATTGATTTATTGTTCATTGTTGATTGGAAAAATCCAGTCTGCTACATTTGAGATGCTATTTTTTCATTATTTTTCTTATTTCAAATGAAAAAATCATAATTTTCACAACCTACCCTCTCTATATTAGTATCTTCCATGTGGCATGAAATAGTTTGACCAAGGCCGTGATGGGGGGTGCTACCACCCCCCTAGACATTTGTCCTGTCCAGACCCTGCTGGGGTGCGGACAGGAAATATGGGGTCTGGACAGGACAATGATATGCTTATATGTTTGGAAATAAATAGCTAATGTAGAAATTCCTTATCTATAATTGACACAGGAACACACTACTGAATGTGATTAACATTTATGTCATACTTTTAAGGTGATCTTATTTTTTGAATTATGACAATGTTTGCAGATAACCAGATACAAACCATACCAAAAAAAGTTGCAAAATGAAATTTAGGAAATAGGATTTTCCGTACACCCAATCCCCAGAAACTGCCAGGTGGGATAGGTTATTCAGTTACATCCAGTCTCCATAATACAGATTCATAAATTAAGGAAACCAAGGAGGTAACTAAGCAGTTTGTGTGCAGTACTATGCGAACATATCTGTTTCTAGAAAGTTAACAACTTACATCAGACAAATAGTTCATTAAATGTTTGTTTATTTTGTTATTAAGGTTTTAGCTGTTAGAGTGACAGCTCACCAGCTAACCATCCTGAACGATTATCTGTCAATTGCCTGTTATTGCAATCTACCATTCCTATGTAAGTAACATGTATTGACCATCCTAACTGAAGGGGTGCCACCCTTAGTGACTACTTGTTAATTACAATTGACCAATCCTCTATGATGTACATAAATACCTGAACATGTAATGAGCAAACAGACAGAGAGACAGAGAATAGACAGAGCTAGAGTTTCATGACAATGGTTTAGGCTATGGACTTGAATCAATATGTAAAACTACGAATAATTAGCCATGTGTACTCTCTGACCTATCCCCACCATAACACATGTAAAGGTGAGTGTTAAAGACCCCCTGATAAGTCACAAATTTCCATGTGACAGCAGTTTTAATCCTGTCTAGATACTAGTGTCTAGACTGAAGTGTATTTCCTGCCCTGACTGACTTCCTCTTAGGAAGTTGTATGTGTATTTGACAGTATTTCAGTATCCTATCTTGACTCAATTCCCATAAGGGAGTTTTAAATCATCATTTCCTACCAGCAGGATTAACCAGAATATATATAACTTACAAATCATTGAATATATTGTACTGCGAATTGGTGTGAACCCCTCGTAAAGCAGATCATGTCATGAGGGCTGAATGATATGGTAGTGAGTTAGTACATTACACTTTAAACTACCGTATGGTTATATTCAGCTCTCATGACCAGCTACTATGTTTAATTTTGATTCAGATGTTGAGAGTACTTCTGAAGTCCATTACCAATGACAATGAAATATAGATTTTTATGTGTATTTCATTGAAATTATATTAATCAATATATCTCAAATATGTTAATAAGAAGGCATTGTTTTGAAGGCAAAGGTGCAAAGATTTTAGTTAAAGGAACTGACTAAGCATATTTCTTAACTTAAATGATCGCCTAATAAAAATATTCTTGGTACTTGATTATTCCAGTAATAGCAGATTTTTTATCTTAATATGTACTACTAACCTAAGTTAAATGTTGAATAGAGTAATTTTATTAGGAAAAAAGGTTCTCTTCCTCGTATATTAGATAACTATCTACTCCAGACAAATATGTCCTGTCCAGATCCAGACCTCATGTCCTGTCCAGACCCCTAAAGAGAGTTACAAAATATGGCAAAATTCTATGAGTGCTTAGGAATTTTATTTTTTTCAACGTATTGAAGTTGACTTTAAAACCTTCTCTAAATAATTACATTATGTGTTTATAAGAAGAAAGTTTCAGACAAGAAGGATTTTTTACTTATGTGTTGGTACCAGAAAACCATGTCTGAATGATGTCCTGTCCAGACCCTTTTTAAATTTGCTATTATTTCAGTCAAACTAAATTATTTTCAAACAAACTTTTTTGTAAAAGATGTAATCTGACTTAAGTTTCACACAGGTTCAAAACCATTTTTGAAATTCAACCATATTTTGGATAAAATAAGTTTTTCTCTTCAAAATGTCCTGTCCAGACCCAAAACGAATACTGTGATATGACCCATTTAGATAAATCAAGATCCATGGACAGATATTTTTGGACAGGCATTTAGAAATCCTTGCTTAGACCCTGGCCCCTATCAGTAAAAGTGTTTCTTTTCCAAAATATATCTCTTGAATGGAAATTATAAATAGGCTATGTAAAAGTTTAAGCTTTACAACATATACAAGAGCATGCATAAGGACGTTTAAACATGGTAGGCCATTTCCTGACTGGTTGGCTCTAATTACATGAATGAATGAACTCGTACAACCTATTTCTCCATTCCAGTGTGCACACATAGTCTCTATAGAAAGTTAGCATAGGAGTACCCAGGGTCTTAGCCAGGATTTCAAAAATGCCTGTCCAAAACAGCAATTTCCAATTTTCTGCCCGTCCAGATTTAGCTACTAATCTACTTCAAATCCTTATACCAGCTACAATTAATTGCCTAGTGTGTCAAAAAGAGCAAAATACACTTCAACTATGTCTTAGAAGATGGTTTATTAAGAAAATATTTGGTTATTACACCCCAAAAGTCAAAATTGAAAAATTTTCATAGAAATTTTTGCCTGTCCAAACAGGAGGTTTTTAGGAAACTACCTGTCCAAAAGACAGGCAGGACGGGTCCTGGCTAAGTCCCTGGGAGTACCTCCATAGGGGAAAATCTGTCAATATTCTGGGTGCACACAGCACACCACAAGTCCACAACAGTGTAACCCTAGTTATGCAAAGAACAGATGAGTATCTAAATATGGAAAGCACTTGTAAATTAATATTAAATGTTAGTTTAAAACAAATAGTAACTAGATCAGGTCCGAAATGGGAGGCCAAGGATTTAGCAAGCTTGGTGTCCTTTTGCTAGAGAATGTTAGTGACCAGTGGAACTTAGTCATTCAACAACACATTTTAGTCAAATAAAGACTGAAATAGATGGTATTTAAAACAAGGCCCAGTATCTACAAGTGCAACTGGTTTAAGGGAGTAAATCAGCTTAGAGACATGAGCAGCCACATATTGCACAAGACACATATATGCTCCAATCTGTAACAGTCTCTGTGGCATCATACATTTAAAATTTAAAAAATAAAAAAAGAAACAAGAGACTGTTTCCCAAACTAGATATGGATCTGCAACTGGCATTCATTTTTTTCAGTAAACCAATTTTTGGCTACAAACGCAATCCTTTTTTTGAATGTCCAGCAATACAGCTATGTAGTAGGTTGCTGAAAAAGGTTCTCTTGAAAATATAAAAAGAAAACACATTTATGGGGAAAAACCACCTGCTCAGAATATGAATCCTATGCCCTTAATTCAGTCACTCTTTATTTCCTGCCTCAATATACTGTCTCGGTAAAACAAAAACATATCAATTTCATAAAGAACATACCTTAAATGGACATGGTTTGATCAGATGCAAGTTGAAAGAAATGTGTGACTGTACCCATATGACCCCAAGAGTATGACCATCTTAGTTTCAATAATCAATAGCAATTATTGTCAGCCTCACTTCGGTGGAAGTTAAATCTTGGCAGATTGCAATCGTGGCATTAGCATATGGATTAGGGGACACGAAAGTGGCATTTAAACATTTCCGCATGGTTACTTAATCTTACGCAACAGAGCATTAACTGTAACGTGTTTCCAACTACTTGTGTTTTGCCTAAGAAGTTCAACTTGAAGAGTGAAGTTTTCCAACAGCGTTCCATATCATGGTTACGTTACACCTCGGAGCAATGCTTAGAAGCAAAATTTGAGAGCTACGCGTTTCATCATAGCGTCCTCATTGTAACTGGTGTATTAACTATATGATTACTTACCGTATATATGAATTCGGTGGGTGTTTTCTTGGAACTAGTTCGCCGGTACGTCCATTTCAACGGGCCGCCATTTTTGCACGTGTTCAAATTGGACCACGACGCAGGTTTCTACGCACAGCGGAAGTTGATGGTTCAACATGCGTCCGACAGATGGCAGCAACGAATATCGTTGGCGCAACCAAGAATTCGGGACAGGCCGGCGGTCATTCGCATTTGATAGTCCCAGTCTTTTCAGCCTGAGAGCCCCTTAAAACCCAACGGCTCCTTTCAGAGCCACACAAATACTCCAAAAGCAGTTAACCAATTACGGTGTGTTATATTCTGTTTATGTTTGATAATAAAATGCTAGCCTTCTACACCTGGCTACGATGATGCAGGTGTGAACGGCAAAAAAAATTCCGCTGTTTTTCTGGATAACGACAGAAAGTTTTATTTTCCACTATTTTTCCAAAAACAGCAGAATCTTTTACCGTTTTCCGAAAACAGTAGGAGAAAAACCTTTTTGTTTAGTTTTCTAGACAAACAGGAATTTTAAAAAAATCTGCCTTTCACACCTGCACCATCATACTTGGCTTTGGTGGGCTTTGATATCCCACCCAATATCTTTGCAGTCAGGCTTTTATCTAAAACCCTGGTTCCACCCAGCGCAATCCAGTCAACCTACATCCCATTCCTTATACCTGCTTTCCATACCTCTAGCCTATTCCATTGATAGTCCGAATTAAAATTGATAATCAGAATAGTACATGTACCAACAAGTTTCCTTTAAGGTGATGAGATGAGTACCATTGCAAGCTAGCAAAAAGCCTTGTCCCAAAACACACCTCACAGCAGCATAATCATATAACAAGGTGTATTTCCAGGTTCCTGGGTGTCATGAGGTAGAGAATATCATAACCAATTAAATGTCCTTAGACAACTCATATTCTGTTTCATTTCAATATTTACAACTTTTCACTCAAATGACATATTCTCATTACTTACGCAGGTGATGGTCACTGCAGGTCCAAAACTACCTTAGGCATATCATTGACTATGCCCAATAAAAAGTAAATTTCAGATTCTTTACTGCTAAAGACTTTTACAGACCATAACATTGAAAATTTTAGCAAGAAATCTTGGCACCAAGTACATTAGGGTCACACAGCAAGAAGTAGAGTCAACTATTTACTGTACATAGTATAGCATGCCGGACACTCGGCTTTGTTTTGACTATGGCGCGCGATCATTGAGGTGTGTCTTTGTACAACTGTCATTTGTTCCATGCCCACAAGGTATCAACGAGGCCTGTCTTTTTACAACCACTGCCGCTCCACACGCAAGATGTCTTACTAGAATTTTCAATGTTATGGCCTGCAAAAGTCTATAGCAGTAATAAATCTAAAATTTACTTCTTATTGGGCATAGTCAATGATATTCCTAAGGTACCTGTGAACCTGTAGCGACCATCACATGCGTGAGTAATGAGAATATGTCATTTGAGTGAAAAGTTGTAAATATTGAAATGAAACAGAATATGGGTGGACTCTAAAGGACGCTTGGCTATGATATTCTCTACCTGATAGAACTCAGGAATGTGGAGATCATACACCTTGTTATATGATTATGCTGCTGTGAGGTATGTTTTGGGACGGGGCTTTTAACTAGCTTGCAATAGTACGTATCACCTTAACTATTTTGTAAAACAATTCTCAACTTCCAAGTTATTGCCAAAAAAACTTGAAGATTCAGACAATTGCAAAAGGAACACCGCAAATGTCGATATTCATATAAGATAACACTTAGAGCGTTAAGAGAGATACATACGGATTCTCCGGCGGTTATTTTTCGTCTTAAGTTAACTCCTTTTAGGGGTACACAGCATAAAACCACGTTGTAAAACCTTACAGTCGTTGAGACTATTTTATAAAGTGAACATATGAAAGGTATTTGTAAACAAAAAAATGAGTTAATTCTTTAATTGGACAACAAAAAACGATACTTCGATCAAAACTATGTCTAAAAGTCTATAAAGGGAGGTTTTAGTGGAGGGGGGGGGGGAGGGGTAGGGGGGTTGTAGAAAGATTGTCCACCATACATTTTCCGATTGGTCCCTTCATCTGAATGGTATATTACCCGGGTCTTTTTGAGCTGCTGCAGCGTGCAGGAATATATAGAGATATCCATAGGCCCGTCAGAGCAACAATAGCATATAGGGCCGTAACGTTACTAGTAGAGCAGCAGAACCCCCAAAAGTGCTCTATTTTTCGAGTAACCCAAACTGGCAATGGCACACAACCATTCATGGTCTAAGTAGTTGATATGTATCTGAAATTTATAAAACTGCATGTTGACAAGCTGGCAATTGGTGGCGAGCTGAGAAATTTGACATCCTTTAGGGATACTGTTAAAAATGCCAAATCACCAAAAAAGAGTCAAACATGGGGTGGGGGGTAGGCAAATCAAACATATAATTTAAACTATGTAAGTAATCTTGACAAATGACCCCTCGTCGGAATTGTCATTAATCAGACTTTTTATTGGTAGCATGTGAGTTGGACAATTTGACCTTGAACTCAAGGTCAAGGTCAAATCACGCTGATATTCAGATCAAAACGCAAATCTAGAATCCAAATGGCATGAAAAAGCCATCTTTTTTAATGTTTATACCTCAGAAATTATGTCAGTATTGTTTTGTGGTGTTTTTAACAACAGGAGAATTTCAGGTCAACACACTGAATGATAAGAAGTTGCAGAAAATTGTTAGAAATTATTACTTTTAGGTCAAAAATTGAATATCTATGTCTGATTAGAGCATGATATAGGAGGCAATATGGGATTAAGGTTGAAAATGAAGGGTAACTTTCAGCAGCTCTCTGCAACACTTTACTGTGCCTAAAAGAGAAATACAAAGGCACCCTATGAATTCCCATTGCCTGAACTTCATATTAAAGTTAGCCTTGAAAATGACCTTGACCTATATTTGAAGGTCAAATAGGGTCAAATATGGTCTGATTAGACTTTTTTCACATTTTTGGCATTTTAAACTGGTATTGATTTATCTAAAATAATTTGTGTATTTTGATTCCTTTTCGAGTAACCCAAATAGGCAGTGGCACACAACCATTCATGGTCTAAGTAGTTGATATGTATCTGAAATTTATAAAACTGCATGTTGACAAGCTGGCAATTGGTGGCGAGCTGAGAAATTCGACATTCTTTAGGGATACTGTTAAAAATGCCAAATCACCAACAAAAAGAGTCAAACATGGGGTGGGGGTAGGCAAATCAAACATATAATCTAAACTATGTAAGTAAACTTGACAAATGACCCCTCGTCGGAATTGTCATTAATCAGACCTTTTATTGGTAGCATGTGAGTTGGACAATTTGACCTTGAACTCAAGGTCAAGGTCAAATCACGCTGATATTTAGATCAAAACGCAAATTTAGCATCTAAATGGCATGAAAAAGCCATCTTTTTTAATGTTTATACCTCAGAAATTATGTCAGTATTGTTTTGTGGTGTTTTTAACAACAGGAGAATTTCAGGTCAACACACTGAATGATAAGAAGTTGCAGAAAATTGTTAGAAGTTATTACTTTTAGGTCAAAAATTGAATATCTATGTCTGATAAGAGCATGATATAGGAGGCAATATGGGACTGAGGTTGAAAATGAAGGGTAACTTTCAGCAGCTCTCTGCAACACTTTGCTGTGCCTAAAAGAGAAATACAAAGGCACCCTATGAATTCCCATTGCCTGAACTTCATATTTAAGTTAGCCTGGAAAATGACCTTGACCTATATTTGAAGGTCAAATAGGGTCAAATATGGTCTGATTAGACTTTTTTCACATTTTTGGCATTTTAAACTGGTATTGATTTTTCTTGTTCGGTATAATAAAACAAATATGACATCCCTGTGTGGTGTACAACACACAGAGATGTCATAGTTGTATAATATATCCATGGAAATATCATGAGAATTTGGGAGACAGTTGGTCTACCCAATTTGGGAAGGGCAATTAGAAATGTGTCCGAATATTTTCTAAAAACAACTTGAAGGTCAAAAGATCAAGGTCAAGTTATGGATGAAATCTAGATTAATCCTAAATATCAGCAGCAACAAATTATTTTAAGGGTTAAGAGTGACCTATAGTGTAGAAAACATTTCCTTGATATCATTTCTTCTCTGACATATTGTATTTAGTGCAATAGGTATAAGCGTCAAGGTGATTTAAGGTTCAAATATAGTACAAACAAGGCCAAATCACCATAACAGTAGTTTTATTTGAGGCATTGCTACAAATACTTAAGTATCCCAAAAGATGCCACTTTAGCATATAAGCTTATTTAGGTTCTGAGGGACTGTTATGGAGACAAAGTGGGTCCTACCCATATTTGGATAAGGAACTCAGAAAATAAGATCAATGAAGATGATGCATGAAGCAGCAATCAAAATAGATACAGTTGAAAAAAAAATTCTGGTGAAATACAATCATTTGATATAATTCATCCTACATAATGACACAAAATATGATAAATTCAAAGCCAATGTCAAAGGATAAATTTGAGGAAATAAATAATTTTTATCCTAAAAAAGCAGCAGCAACATAAATCAATATAGTTTAAAATTACTTTTACAGTAAAAAAAACTTCCTTTGATGTCATTCCCTCCCTACCATTATGTATTTCTGTCAAAAGATATCAATGTTCAAAGTTCAAGGAAACTCAAGGTTCAAAAAATATTGTGAAAATATGGGCATGTAACCAAAATAATAGGTTTGCATAAACCTCATTATTTAGCATAAATGTGAAAAAGTGTTATAGGATCCATGAAAATATCATGGAAATTTTTGAGACATGGTGGGTCTTACCCAATTTTAGATGAGGAATTCAGAAACATGGCTTCAATTTATTAGATGTCATTTTCAAGGTCAAAAGGTCAAAAGGTTATGACATGAAAATGCCTAGTTTAATCATGAAAACAGCAGCTTAATCATAACATTTTATGGTTAGAAGGGGTATTTAGTGTAGGAAACATTCTTAATACCATTCCTTCCCTTATACTACAGAAATGCAAAGTTTGCACTAAATTCTAGAATTTAAGGAATAATATTTACCAATTGAAGCACTTTGTTCTACCCTAAAAAAAAATTTTAACCATAAAGATTTCAATTGCTTCTGCTTATTTCAGTTGAAACTGGATATTTTCTTTTAATTTGATCTTCCACCTTGACTAAAGACCTTAGGGATGATCATGATGTCCATACAATTGGAAACGTGTTTTATATCCTCTTCTGACATTGGGTAGGACTCCAAATGTCCATGACCTTCACATATGGAACCCTTTGGCATTGAATACGTCATCAAAAAAATTAAATGGGAGACATTGCTTTGACTTATTTAAAATTAGACAAGAATCACTATTACTCCAGAATTCCCTTTCCATTCTAATGGACAAGACCCCCAGCACTCCAAAGTTGTCATGACCTTCCTATGGAACCTATATAAGCTCTTTTATATCTACTATGTAAATTATATAGGACTTTGATTGGTTTGCCATATTTTTTTACCATATTCAATCCTAAATCACCTTTGATTTGACATTTGCTGTACAAAAAATATCTAGGATTTATATTCTACCCTTAACAATGCATTCAACCATATAGATCTTTGTGGAAAAAGTGTTTATATCAGCTCAAGCTCAATTTTCTGTGACATGACCTTTGACCTTGTAAAAGTCCTCTTCAACTCTAAGGTAAGACCCGCAATGCCTCCAAAATAACCATGATATTGTAACCTATGGAGGTTTTTTCATACCTATGGTAAATAATGAGAGATTTGGCTGTGTTTGTACTATATTTGAACCTTAAATCACCTTGATACCTATTGCACAAAATACATTATGTCAGAGAAGAAATAATATTAAGGAAATGTTTTTTACACTATAGGTCACTCTTAACCCATAAGATAATCGGTTGCTGCTGATATTAAGGATTGACCTAGGCATTTTCCATAACTTGACCTTGATCTTTTGACCTTCAGATTGTTTTTCGAAAAATGTGGAGACATTTTTAATTGCCCTTCCCAATTTAATTGAGACATACTCTCTCCAAAATTTTAATGATATTTCCATGAATGTATATATATATATATATATATATATATATATATATATATATATATATATATATATATATATATATATATATTTATATATATATATATATATATATATATAAATATATATATTTATATATTCATTTTTCTTGGGCTATTGACCTAATTATGTTTATTTGACCATGACATATTGGTCAAGGTCACAATGTCAGGGAAACATGCTAGTAAAGAAAAGTCTGATTTATTGCAATTTTAATGAGGGGTCATGTAGATAAATCAATACGACTTTAGAATGCCAAAATGCGAAAAAAGGGCCATTTGGATTCTAGATTTGCGTTTTGATCTGAATATTAGCGTGATTTGACCTTGACCTTTAGTTCAAGGTCAAATTGTCGAACTCACATGTTACCAATAAAAAGTCAGATTAATGGCAATTCCAACGAGGGGTCATTTGTCAAGATTACTTACATAGTTTAGATTATATGTTTGATTTGCCTACCCCCCACCCCATGTTTGACTTTTTTTTGGTGATTTGGGATTTTTAACAGTATCCCTAAAGAATGTCAAATTTCTCGGCTCGCCACCAATTGCCAGCTTGTCATCATGCAGTTTTATAAATTTCAGATACATATCAACTACTTAGACCATGAATGGTTGTGTGCCACTGCCTATTTGGGTTAATCGAAAAGGAATCAAAATACACAAATTATTTTAGATAAATCCATACCAGTTTAAAATGCCAAAAATGTGAAAAAAGTCTAATCAGACCATATTTGACCCTATTTGACCTTCAAATATAGGTCAAGGTCATTTTCCAGGCTAACTTAAATATGAAGTTCAGGCAATGGGAATTCATAGGGTGCCTTTGTATTTCTCTTTTAGGCACAGCAAAGTGTTCCAGAGAGCTGCTGAAAGTTACCCTTCATTTTCAACCTTAGTCCCATATTGCCTCCTATATCATGCTCTAATCAGACATAGATATTCAATTTTTGACCTAAAAGTAATAATTTCTAACAATTTTCTGCAACTTCTTATCATTCAGTGTGTTGACCTGAAATTCTCCTGTTGTTAAAAACACCACAAAACAATACTGACATAATTTCCGAGGCATAAACATTAAAAAAGATGGCTTTTTCATGCCATTTGGATTCTAGATTTGCGTTTTGATCTGAATATCAGTGTGATTTGACCTTGACCTTGAGTTCAAGGTCAAATTGTCCAACTCACATGCTACCAATAAAAAGTCTGATTAATGACAATTCCGACGAGGGGTCATTTGTCAAGATTACTTACATAGTTTAGATTATATGTTTGATTTGCCTACCCCCCACGGCCCCACCCCATGTTTGACTCTTTTTGTTGGTGATTTGGCATTTTTAACAGTATCCCTAAAGAATGTCAAATTTCTCAGCTCGCCACCAATTGCCAGCTTGTCAACATGCAGTTTTATAAATTTCAGATACATATCAACTACTGAGACCATGAATGGTTATGTGCCGCTGCCTATTTGGGTTACTCGAAAAGGAATCAAAATACACAAATTATTTAAGATAAATCAATACCAGTTTGAAATGCCAAAAATGTGAAAAAAGTCTAATCAGACCATATTTGACCCCATCTGACCTTCACATATAGGTCAAGGTCATTTTCCAGGCAAACATAGACATGAGGTTCGGGCAATGGGAATTCATAGGGTGCATTAGTATTTTGCTTTTAGGCACAGTAAAGTTTTGCAGAGAGCTGCTGAAAGTTACCCTTCATTTTCAACCTTAGTCCCATATTGCCTCCTATATCATGCTCTTATCAGACATAGATATTCAATTTTTGACCTGAAAGTAATAATTTCTAACAATTTTCTGCAACTTCTTATCATTCACTGTGTTGACCTGAAATTCTCCTATCGTTAAAACACCACAGAACTATACTGACATAATTTCTGAAGTCTTAACATTAAAAAAGATGGCTTTTTCATGCCATTTGGATTCTAGATTTGCGTTTTGATCTGAATATTAGTGTGATTTGACCTTGACCTTGAGTTCAAGGTCATATTGTCCAACTCACATGCTACCGATAAAAAGTCAGATTTATGACAATTCTAACGAGGGGACATTTGTCAAGATTGCTTGCATAGTTAAGATTATATGTTTGATTTTCTTACCCCCCACCCCATGTTTGACTCTTTTTTGGTGATTTGGCATTTTTAACAGTACCCCTAAAGAATGTCAAATTTCTCAGCTCGCCACCATTTGCCAGCTTGTCAACATGCATTTTCATACACCTCAGATATATAGCTTCATGAAAAACCATGAGGACATGTGTGCCATTGCCAGTTTGGGTCGACCCCTAAAATGGGGTCCCTGCTGCTCTACTATACGGCACGGAGGGTCTAGGGCGGGGGGCACTCAGGTACAGAGGGGGCCGCACCCGCATTACGTATTTCGCGGAAGAAGGGGTCTTTTTTAAGACCTCCGCATATCCGCGATTTTGTAAAAGAAGGGTACTTTTTTGTACCCAGGTACGAAGTATGGGGGTTGAAAATCCCCTTACAATCCACGAAATATACGCGGCTCTGACGCCGAGTGACGGAAGAAGTGACTGGGCTTCCGAGTTTGCTGCCGCCACTTGCTGCCGCTAAACAGGCAGAGGATTGTAAAATCTAAAGTTAAAATACGTGTCCCCGTTCATCCAATGTCAGTGTTTTGATAAAAGAAGGGGTGTTTTTTCACTGGAAAGAGTCAGCGTTTTTATTAAAATAAGGGTGCTTTTTTGGCCAGAAATCAGTGCTTTAGGGGTATTTTTAAATTTTGATAACGAGCGTATGCGCCCCCCTCTGTACCCGAGTGCCCCCCGGGAAGTAGAAAACCTTCAAAATTGCTCCCTGCACAAATGACCACTTCTTCGATTCCTGTTGTTGCAATAATCTCTCGTAAATAAAGAGATCGAGATTACCCTCTAAACGAAGACAGATACGCAGCTTTAATGTTATATCAGGGGCTTTCGAATTTCGATACACCTTCCTCTTTCAAACTGATATTACCGTTAGCACTGCAGCAATTAATGATAATATATCGAACAGTACAAGTCAAAGTAGAAAGAATATTTTCGCGACCACCCAACGCCGTGTCATCTGCGCCAATGCCATACAGGAGGCCATCCCTGATGGCCTAATGGTCTAAAGGATTGGCTCTGCCTGGGTTCACATTTGGGCAGGTCGTTCTTCTCGCCAGGTATATCCAAAACATGACAGAAAATATCTCCATTCATTGGTTGCTTAAGGTCCATCATATGGATTTGATATCCAAACCGATTTTCATTCACAGGGGTTACTTTGTTCTGCTATGTACCCCCAGCTGCCCCAAAAAAGTCCAACCATGTAGTAAACTTATCAATATAGAATACATGTAGTAGATTAATACCATGACTGGAGTAGGGTTCTAAGGGGCCAAATGGACCAAGCCAACCGCGGGCAACCTGAACCAATTAGGCCAAACCACTAAGGACATCCTTGCCAAACAGCCCAACTAGGCCTGACGGGAATTAGGATTTGGAAATTCGTTTTTCGTTACTTTTTCTGCCATATTGCGCCTAAGTCGTGACCAGCCATTTGTAACCTATGGAGGAATCCGGAGTACTCAGCGAAAAACCATCGGCTAACTCCTAAGTCACAGGCAACCTTCTAACATGCCCAGCCATCAGGACAGGGTCCTATTTTGTGTTCAGAGGAAATGGATGCCTAAATATTAGGAGATAGACTTTTGAATTGTGATTAGAAAATGATAACTATAACTATAATCATAATAATAAGCCATGGTCTTCTTGCATAAATGAGTCCAAGATTGTAAAACAAATCTATTTTATAGTTTCGGTTTATGAACAATGTCAAATTATATGACTTAGATATAAGATGTGTCCAATTTCACCACTTACTTGTAACATCTCCAATATACAAAATTAAAATTCGCAATAATTAGTGCTGCCACTTTAAGTGTATAGCTGGCACTCCATGTTGCGGCCAATTCGCAAAGTTTGAAAAACGCAAAAATAGATTTTCTGTAAATTCGCAAAATTTACTCTATACAATCTTTTGTGAATCTACAGAATTACAAAGCATACAATTAGAAAGATTGTTGCAGACACCAGTGGAGGTTGAAATTCCTACCCTCATGGATTACTTGCTAAGGATAATACCCCGGTACCACACATCGCTTTATATTGTATCACATTCCTAAATATTCTTAAAGGATAATATTGTGAAAAAAATCTGTGTGAAATAATGCTTTGAACATGTGACCTAGAAAATATAATAGGTTATTGTTTTGAATCCATATGAATGAAGAGTTGATTCCCTAAAACTAACCAATACTATAGAATGGCTAATTTTTCCAATAGTTTTATTATCCCGTTTTCCTGAATGCTTTCAAACGGGAATAAACAACACTGGAAAAAACAATATAGTACATGTCCAGACTTAATAAACACGGAAAAATCCTTGTCCAAGGGATCTTTCAGTTGCAGAAAAAACAAAGACAGGCCTCCACAATGCCGCACATGTATAAAGCGACCAGGCCAACCCACTTGTTGGGATTCAGCAGAGACATGACCCTGCAACATCACGCTTGGGAGCCAGGCATCCTAACCACAAGCCTAAGACGGATCCCTCTCAGCTAAAGGCCTGCTTCCTTCTAATGCATGGGACTGCTAAAGGTGACCAGTTTCCAGGATTTTGATCCCTATAAAGTGAGGGTGCGTACTGATGACAGAAGTTGCTAACTCAGCAGGGGCAATATATGTGTGCACACTGTTAGTCACTACATATATTGGTATAAGGTTATGAGCCTTAGTAGTAGTAGTAGTAGTAGTAGTAGTAGTAGTAGTAGTAGTAGCAGCATCAGCAGCGGCAGTAGTAGAAGTAGTAGTAGTAGTAGTAGTAGTAGTAGTAGTAGTATAGTAGTAGTAGTAGTATTGTAGTAGTAGTATAGTAGTAGTAGTAGTAGTAGTAGTAGCAGCAACAGCAGCGGCAGCAGCAGTAGTAGAAGTAGTAGTAGTAGTCGTAGTAGTAGTAGTAGAAGTAGTAGTAGTAGTAGTAGTAGTAGTAGTAGTAGTAGTAGTAGTAGTAGTAGTGGCAGCAGCAGAAGCTCAAGTTGTTGTTGTGCATTACTTGTTAATTCAGAAGGTATATGTTAATACCTGCATGGCATGAGTAAAGAGTAATCTACTTTGTTTTGCTAGCCTCTGCAACAGTCCTCCAAATGAAAGGGTTTAGCATTGCTGATTTATCTTATAAATGCATCCTGAAAGCACTTGTCCCTTTTCTTTCTTCAAAGTAATCTAGTTCCAAAACATGTGGGACTATCAAGTATTCGTTAGATCTGCTCAATTTAGGTAAGCTAGTCAGTTTTAACTCGTCCAATGCTGAGACTACTTTCGTCCAAAGCACATGGATGCAAAGAGTTTTGAAAACCATCTAAGTCCTGTCAAGTTGGTATTCATTGGATAGCTCCCCCCGAGTACTCTCAGATGAGTATCATGTGCCACGGTTTCAGTCAATTTTTAGATTTTTTGCATCATTTTGTATTGGCAAAATTAGCCAAAATCTGCATAAGGGTTTTAATAGTGATACAATTGTAAGAATGGGGATCTAAATAAAAATAAAAAAACAACTATTGCTTATTTCATCATACATATTTAATGCAAATTCCATTGTGATATATCCACCATGTAAACCAAGAAACTAATATGTTTGACCTGCTAAAAATGAGAAATATTTTATTTCCCTATAGCAGAAAGGTACACTTTCTGTACCATTATTATTAAAGTGACACAAATAGTGAAATATGTAAGAAGTGGTCCAGTGACTTAATTAACCCAGAGAAAATGACACTTAACAATAGGACTGTAGTCAGCAGGGTGTAAGGGCATCACTTGTAATTACATGTTATCATTTGAGATGCACATTTTTGGGCAACATAATATTTTCATGTTATAAAAATTCAGTTGGTCAACAAGCAACACATTTAAACATTTCACTTTTAAAAGATATTTGGTGAGAACATATTGTACAGATGCTTATGCATTTTCTTAACACGCAGATACATTTAATGGCTGCTATCTTTATCTCCTCAAACATATGTCACCACTTATCTTCATACACTTCAAAAGGCCTCTCAAGCTAACTATTCGTAACATTCTTTCAGTTTAATGGTTCCAAGAGGTCCCTCACTTCAAGGATTTTAAAGAGTTTCAGTTAAATGGTCCCAAGAGGTCTCTCAGTTCAAAAATTCAGATATTCTATCAGTTGAATGGTTCAAAGAGGTCCCTCCCCTCAAAGATTTGGTACAGTCATTCAGTTGCATGATTTCAAGAGGTCTACCAGTTCAAAAAAATTCTAAAGAGTACCAGCTGAATAGTTCCAAGAGGTCTCTCAATTCAAAGATTCTAAGGAGTTTTTCAGTTTAATGATTCCTACAGGTCTCTCCATTCAAAGATTCTAGAGAGTAACAGTTAAATGAATTCAAGAGGTTTCTCTATTCAAAGATTCTAAAGAATCCTTTTGTTGAATAGTCCCATGAGGTCTCTCAGTTCAAAGATTCCAAAGAGTGCTAGTTGAATGGTTTCAAGATGTCTCAGTTCAAAGATTCTAAAGTCTTTCAGTTTAATGGTTCCAAGATGTCTCTCAGTTCAAAGATTCTAAGGTCTTTCAGTTTAATGGTTCCAAGAGGTCCCTCAGTTCAAAGATTTGCAAGGCTATCAGTGGAATGGTTCCAAGAGGCCTCAGTCCAAAGATACTTAAGCCTATCAGCTGAATGGTTCCAAGAAACCTCAGTCCAAAGATACTTAAGCCTATCAGCTGAATGGTTCCAAGAAACCTCAGTCCAAAGATACTAAAGCCTATCAGCTGAATGGTCCCAAGAAACCTCAGTCCAAAGATACTTAAGCCTATCAGCTGAATGGTTCCAAGAGGCCTCAGTCCAAAGATACTAAAGTCTTTCAGTTGAATGGTTCTAAGAGGCATCAGTCCAAAGATACTTAAGCCTATCAGCTGAATGGTCCCAAGAAACCTCAGTCCAAAGATACTTAAGCCTATCAGCTGTATGGTTCCAAGAGGCCTCAGTCCAAAGATACTTTTTTTTATTTTTGGAAGCCTAAAAAAAGGAAAAGATTTGCAAGGCTATCAGTGGAATGGTTCCAAGAAACCTCAGTCCAAAGATACTTAAGCCTATCAGCTGTATGGTTCCAAGAAACCTCAGTCCAAAGATACTTAAGCCTATCAGCTGAATGGTTCCAAGAAACCTCAGTCCAAAGATACTTAAGCCTATCAGCTGAATGGTTCCAAGAAACCTTAGTCCAAAGATACTTAAGCCTATCAGCTGAATGGTTCCAAGAGGCCTCAGTCCAAAGATACTAAAGTCTTTCAGTTGAATGGTTCTAAGAGGTCTCTCATTTCAAAGATTCTAAAGAGTCTTTCAGTTGGATGGTTTCAAGAAGTCTCTCAGTTCAATGACTCTTAAGAGTTTCAGTTGAATGGTTCCAAGAGTTCTCTCAGTTCAAAGATTCTTAAGTCTTTCAGCTGAATAGTCCCAAGAGATCTCTCAGTTTAAAGATTCTAAAGAGTCTTTCAGCTGAATGGTTCCGAGAGGTCTCTCAGTTCTAAGATTCTAAAGTCTTTCAGCTGAATGGTTCCGAGAGATCTCTCAGTTCAAAGATTCTAAAGAGTCTTTTAGCTGAATGTTTCCAAGAGGTCTCTCAGTTCAAAGATTCTAAAGAGTCTTTCAGCTGAATGGTTCCAAGAGGTCTCTCAGTTCAAAGATTCTTAAGAGTCTTTCAGCTGAATGGTTCCGAGAGGTCTCTCAGTTCAAAGATTCTAAAGAGTCTTTCAGCTGAATGGTTCCTAGAGGTCTCTCAGTTCAAAGATTCTTGAGTCTTTCAGTTGAATGGTTCCAAGAGGTCTCTCAGTTCAAAGATTCTAAAGAGTTTCAGTTGAATGGTTCCAAGAGGTCTCTCAGTTCAAAGATTCTAAAGTCTTTCTGCTGAATGGTTCCAAGAGGTCTCTCAGTTCAAAGATTCTTGAGTCTTTCAGTTGAATGGTTCCAAGAGGTCTCTCAGTTCAAAGATTCTAAAGAGTTTCAGCTGAATGGTTCCTAGAGGTCTCTCAGTTCAAAGATTCTAAAGTCTTACAGTTGAATGGTTCCAAGAGGTCTCTCAGTTCAAAGATTCTAAAGAGTTTCAGTTGAATGGTTCCAAGAGGCCTCTCCATGCAAAAGCTTTTAAGAGTCTTTCAGTTGAATGGTTCCAAGAGGTCTCTCAGATCAAAGATTCTGAAGAGTCTTCCGGTTGAATAGTTCCAAGAGGTCTTTCATTTCAAAGATTCTAAAGAGTCTTTCAGTTGGATGGTTTCAAGAAGTCTCTCAGTTCAATGACTCTTAAGAGTTTCAGTTGAATGGTTCCAAGAGGTCTTTCCATTCAAAAGTTTTCAAGTCTTTCAGTTGAATGGTTCCAAGAGTTCTCTCAGTTCAAAGATTCTAAAGTCTTTCAGCTGAATAGTCCCAAGAGGTCTCTCAGTTCAAAGATTCTAAAGAGTCTTTCAGCTGAATGGTTCCAAGAGGTCTCTCAGTTCAAAGATTCTAAAGAGTCTTTCAGCTGAATGGTTCCATGAGGTCTCTCAGTTCAAAGATTCTAAGGAGTCTTTCAGCTGAATGGTTCCGAGAGGTCTCTCAGTTCAAAGATTCTAAAGAGTCTTTTAGCTGAATGGTTCCATGAGGTCTCTCAGTTCAAAGATTCTAAGGAGTCTTTCAGCTGAATGGTTCCTAGAGGTCTCTCAGTTCAAAGATTCTAAAGAGTCTTTCAGCTGAATGGTTCCATGAGGTCTCTCAGTTCAAAGATTCTAAAGAGTCTTTCAGCTGAATGGTTCCATGAGGTCTCTCAGTTCAAATATTCTAAAGAGTCTTTCAGTTGAAAGGTTCCAAGAGGTCTCTCAGTTCAAAGATTCTGAAGAGTCTTTTGGTTGAATAGTCCCAAGAGGTCTCTCAGTTCAAAGATTCTAAAGTCTTTCTGCTGAATGGTTCCAAGAGGTCTCTCCGTTCAAAAGTTTTTAAGAGTCTTTCAGTTTAATGGTTCCGAGAGGTCTCTCAGTTCAAAGATTCTAAAGTCTTTCTGCTGAATGGTTCCGAGAGGTCTCTCAGTTCAAAGATTCTAAAGAGTCTTTCAGCTGAATGGTTCCGAGAGGTCTCTCAGGTCAAAGATTCTTAAGTCTTTCAGCTGAATGGTTCCGAGAGGTCTCTCAGTTCAAAGATTCTAAAGTCTTTCTGCTGAATGGTTCCGAGAGGTCACTCAGTTCAAAGATTCTAAAGAGTTTTACTGCTTAATAGTCCCAAGAGACTCTCAGTTCAAAGATTTTAAAGAGTTTTACTGCTGAATAGTCCCAAGAGACTCTCAGTTCAAAGATTCTAAAGAGTTCCAGTTGAATTGTTCCAAGAGGCCTCTCAATTCTAAGATTCCAAAGTCTTTCAGCTGAGTGTTTCCAAGAGGTCCCTCAGTTCAAAGATTCTAAAGAGTTTCAGTTAAATGGTCCCAAGCGGTCTCTCATTTCAAAGATTCTTGAGTTTCAGTAATTTTCAGTACTATCATTAGTACAGATCTCATGGCATGAATAGATTAAACAATTGTGCAAAAATACATCTTGTATCGACAGCTTGACCTATTCTACAATTATATTTGCAACTTTAATAAATCCACAACTTATATCAAGTGTGGACATGACTATAACACAACACAAAGTAAAAATTAGAGGTACTGACAGCATTCACAAAAGCACATTTTAAAGGTTTTAAGGAAGACTCTCACCAATAAAGAGACAGTATAACATGCAGATTGTTTAGTGAATATTTCATCTTGGTTATTGATATGTAAGAATGCATATATATATATATATATATATATATATATATATATATATAAATATATATATATATATATATATATATATATAAATATATATATATATATATATATTTATATATATATATATATATATATATATATATATATATATATATATATATATATATATATATATATGTATATGTATATATGTATATAATATATATGTATATATATGTGTATGTATATATATAGTATATATACACACAATTTACACACATGAACATAATATACTGGGAAGGAAATGTTGAAATACAAAAGAAGACACTTTCTATAGAAATAAATGCCAAATATTTAATACGTTGTTTTACAAAGACTCACGTAAAAACGAAGCTTCCAAGGTAATGGAAGATACTTGGTATGTGTTAATTTCCAAATAATTTGTATGTATGAATTTCAAAATATATCAAACCATCGAACCAATACTTTCACCAAAATTACCACAAACACACATGCTGGCTAGTTTTCAATGGAAGCACAAGCCCAAGCTGAAATTGTTACTATTATCCCTTTCACATATAGAGCTTATGTAGGTCCTGACACAGACATGAATATCTCAATAACAATGCATTGGAATTTCATTCTGTCATCACTTTTTTCTGCCATGTTGTGGCTCAGTTGTGACAAATGAGTTAAGAAGTGGAGATGCAAACTGGAGTAGCCGGCATAGAACACCACCTAACCCCAAGTCACTAGCAACTTTCTCACATACCGGCATCAGGATTCAAGCACCAATAGTGGTGAGAGACAGTGAGCAATCTTGGTCAACGCCCTAGAGCACTCAGCTATCAAGGTAGGCCCAATGCAAAATTTTGAGAAATATTTGACTCATTATTTTCCCTCTTGGTATAAACGAACTCGCACAAATATTTTTCAAATTTTACTAAATTTGATAGTAATGTTAAAAGTTGCCAGACCTAGTGTGCAGTCTAAAAACTTATGATTTAAGATCAAATAAGCGTTTAGGAACTGTGTTCACACATTTCATATACATGTTCATACTAAAAGCACCCTAAAAGGCTTAATTATTTAGATATCTCTCCAGCAGAAGCATCATTTGGAGAGAAATGGGAAGAAAAACTCAACTTACAAATCTTCTTTGAATATTTTATGAATATATGACACATTCATCACCACTTCTCCCTCGAATATTTTTTGCAAGACTTAACACTCTTGGGATCCTCCCACTCTTTAACCCATTCATGCCTATATTTCTCTGTGAAAAGTGCTGTCTGAATCTACAACACTTTAGAAAATAACTTGGAAACAAAGCAGAAATTGACTCAATATTGAAAAGAGTTATGTAAATCGATTGCTCATAAACACCCTCACTCAAATCTTTTTTTTTTAAATGAAGTTGCTTTTGTCAAAAGAATAACATCAGGATTGTGGAGCTTTGTATGGGCACCACTGGCATGAATGGGTTAATTGCCAATATATGAATAATGATACTACTACATGTAAATACATGAATATATCTATATACACCATGCTTCCATTAACCCTTCCAATGCTAAGGCTACTTTCATCCAAAGCACAATGACACAAAGATTTTTGAAAACCATCCAAACCCTGTCATGTTGGTATTCATTGGAAAGTTCTCACGGAGTACTCTCAGATGAGTACCCATATACCAGGGTTTGCTAGGGTTCCAGTCATTTTTCTTTTTTTTTTTACATCATTATGTATTGGCCAAATTAGCCAGCAGCAGCATAAGGGTTAGAGGTCTACTCATACCAGTCAAACTTCCCATTCAATATATTCGTACTTATGTTCCAGCACAGCTTACCTGGAAAATATTCCCTTATTTCATTGGTTACAGCTATCATATGACTTTTCATTTTTCATTAATACTCTGTAGCAGCCGCGCAAGACTGTAACACTATTCATCATATTCACACTGAAGCCACCCTTCACAAGCTGTTCCTTAGAATCCATGAGGTATTACCTAATAATTTGAGTACAGATACCTCAGAAGATATATATGTATGTATGAATGAATCTATATATATATATATATATATATATATATATATATATATATATATATATATATATATATATATATATATATATATATATATATATATATGTATATATACAGGTGAACTAGGATATGACGGACCACTGTACGCCTGAATTTTGGCTATGACGGACAATATGCTTGGTCCCAGTCCCATGCATATCAGGTATGTGTATTGGACCATGCGTACGGACCAATATCTCGGCACACAATGCTATTTACGATGTAATAAGCATTGTGTATGCCGGACAAACACATGTCTAGCAGTCGGCTTATTCCCGCCGAGACTAAGACATGTGCCGAGTTACATTCTGCCAGACAGCACTCAGTTCGCACCATCTGGTAGTTCGCGTAGCAGACAAATACATGTATAATAAAAGTCCAGCCAGGCAAATGAGGTCCCCAATGCAATAGCATACACACTTGCATATGACAGACTGAGTACATATCTATATATCTATATATATGTATATATATATATATATATATATATATATATATATATATATATATATATATATATATATATATATGTATATATATATATGTATATATATATATATGTATATATATATATATATATATATATATATATATATATATATATATATGTATACACACACACACACACACACATATATATTCATATATATAATCCCTACAAGGGCATACGATACGTTGTTTGATAGCGTATATGCTATCGTGTGATAGCGACATCATAGCGTAAAGGCTATCATAGTGATGAGATAAGTAATACAGTCACTACAGTGTTACCGTTGAATCTAGCAATAAGTAGGCCAGGCTCTTGTTGTTGGATAATTAGGATTACTGCTTCAGTGATGGGGGTTACAGCTGCATATAAGTAATCTAAAACACTAACATCTCCAACCACCTTTATTTCTAACAAAAATACATTCCAGATATCAGACCTATTCAGAACAGATAGCAGTGAGTACGAAGAGATTCCTAAATCCAGGAAGATGCCAGATATAGGATCCATATAGTTACATAAAGTATGGAATTTCAGGTTCCTGAAAGCAATTTCTGTATAAAGGCAATTCCTGATTCTCCACTTCATAATTTGTAGAAAATGATGACAAAGTTACCCAAATCATGAATTGAATTTAATATTTTTCCAGCATGGTTTGTGTAGAGACAATATATATTCATTGGTGTATTTTTGTACCGATTATTTTTGGTAGTACCAGCTACATTTATAGACATATGAGTAATGGCACACATACGTAGTACTACTAACTCTTAACCTAATCATAACCACACCCGCACCCTAGAACCCTAGCGAAACAGCCCCCTTTTAAGTCGACCCGTTCGTGCCGCCCCCTTCCTCTTTATATTTATCAATTTCTGAATCTGTGATACTTTTGAAATTTAACTTAGAAATGATAGTTTCTAAAATTATATGAAGGAGGGTTTTTTAGGTCAAATTCAAATCAGCATTCTCCATTGAAATATTTTCCAAAAATATGCTTTTGTCAGAGTTGTCAACTACACTGTCAAGCCATTTTAGGGGCCTTCAGGCATGATTGGGTTAACCCATTCATGCCTGAAATATTCTTGACGAGTGTTGTCTGGACCTTTGATACTTTTGAAAATGACTTCAGAATTAATCACAATATCATAAAACATTTGAAGGAGATTTGTGTATTGGATTTTGATGAACATTTTTCAATCAAATATTTCCTGAAAATTGCTTTTTTTTCAGAAATATTCCCAAAATAGTCAGGCGGTTCTGGGCCCACATGCATGAATAGGATAAAGGATAAAGCCTGCAATGAGAATGGGGAACCGCTAGTACTTAAAATGCAGGAGACAGAGAGCCAGCTTGAGGTAAAACTTTCGACATTTCATAAGACATCCAGTCGAACCCATCTTTGATTTTTTACCCATATTTTATAAGTAACAATGCAACATAAACCACATTTTTCATTCTTTTTAACTTCGATTGGTTGAACAAGATGGCTACTTTCCATTTTCAGGCAATCAATACCATCTGATCTGTTGTATGGCATTCAGGTACTCAACAGATGATGAAAAAAATGGTCCGAAAAAAATACCATTGTTGACCTGCATTGTTGCAAGTTGCACATTAAATGGTAGATAACTTTTCATTTTTTATAAAACATTACTCTGAATTCACCATTTAAAAAAAAAAATGAATGGCTGGGAACTTAGACAAAGAATGAGCAACAAAATGTATGTAATTTATACCATTTTTGTAAAACCCTTTTCCATATTTATGGAGAAATATATATTGATTAAAATCAATAAAACGGAGTGAAATCAAATAATAGGCATGGAAAAATGGTTATTGTATCATTCCAAATATGTTAGAAAACAATATACACACAACAAAAAGAAAGAAAAAGATTTTACGATCTTTTATATTTCTTCACTTTTCTCCTATACATTTGCCTTTTTTGAAACAACACATTATGTTTGATATTAATCTTACTAATGGGCAAATATAAGTTAAATATAACATATTTGGCGACGTTTTTTCCCTTCCACATTATTCCTCAGATTTATTTGTCTTTTTTCGTTTCTGCCTCCTCCTGGTCCTGCGATTCCGTCAACTCATCCTTGTCCACGATCTCGTACCCGTTCTCCGATTTGTCACTTCCTGTTTCGCCCTTATCCTCTTCCTCCTCCTCTCCTTCCCCCTCCTTCTCCTCCTCCTCACCCTCCTTATTATCCTTCCCGTCCTCCTCCTCCACCTTGGACTGTTCTTCGTTAGATTTTTGCGGTTGTGATTCGTCGGTGGTTTCGGTCTTCTCATCGCCGCCCGTATAGTCGTGCTGGTAGAGGGGTTTAAATGAGTCTATGATTCCGACGTCCTCGAGCAGGTTGGGGAAGAGCCAGAAGTGGTGCTTGCCCATCGTAACACACCAGATGCCACAGAACAGCAATAGACGAACTGAAAGACAAATATGACAACAAAAATTAGAAAATTGCAAGAAAAATTGGAGATCAGAATTAGAAAATGACGAAAATAAGAAAATTGATGAAATGCAAGATGAGTATGATGCCAAAATTAGAAAATTGACAAACTGCAAAACGAATATGACACGAAAATATTAGAATTGACGAACTGCAAGACAAATATAGCGTCAAATTAGAAAATTGCAAGGAGTATTGAGCATCAGAATAAGAAAGGGGGTATTTGTAAACGGCAATCAGTATAAAAGGGCAGAATTAGGCATAAAAGGGAATTTCCACAAATCTTCAGTTTTATTCACTATTGAGAATAATTTTTTAACTAGCCAGTTGTGAATGGAGACCGAGTAAGTGGGGAATTTCATTGCCACACTCCAAGTCACTGGCAACTTTCTCAGATGCTCTGGGCCAGGAAATGTCTATATTGTATCGTATCATGAAAATTTTATAAGCGCCAATCCCTACCATTAACCCTAACTTGAGAAATTATACTTACTTATACATAATACAAAGAACGCTCCAACAAAACCAGCCGCTACTAAACTGATATAATACACCCCCAGTAACCCCAACTTGAGAATTTATACTTACTTATACATAATGCAAAGAATGCTCCAACAAAACCAGCCGCTACTAAACTGATATAATACACCCCCAGTAACCCCAACTTGAGAAATTATACTTACTTATACATAATGCAAAGAACGCTCCAACAAAACCGGCCGCGACTAAACTGATATAATACACCCCCAGCCTGACCTCTGGTGGCCAAAGCGGGAACAAACACACTCCAGTGGCCCCAAGAACTGCAAAACAGAAAAAAATCACATTCACAATCATTAGGTATGATGAATAACTGCGATTTTTCCATGGTTTAGAAGTACTTTGAAACTAATAAATGAACACTATCTGTAGTACTGTTCTAAAATTTAATACGGTAATAATGAAAATTAAATCAAATTACTAATGTGTTGAAAACCTCCAAATGAGACATATTTTCGAAAGACCTGCTGAATATCTTTCATTCCTATGTAAGTGGTGAAGAGAACCTCCCTCAGGACATCCTTATAAATGGAAAACTTTTTCTTTGACGGTAGGTGTCCAATCCATGAGACTACTTTCGCCACAAGCACAAGGACACAAAGATATTTGATAATCATTTTTCAGGTTTTTGCATCATTTTTTAATGGCCAAAGTAGTCACCAGCAGCATAAGGGTTAAATGAAGTGAAAAGCAACATATCTTACCCAGAAGTAACCCAATTATGAACGTCTTTAGTGGTACAGGGTCATAGATCCACACATACACCTGAAAATACAAACAGAAATTAGCACGGTTGTTGACATCCAAATTTTTTGATTCGATTATTGACATTATTTCTTTCGATCCCAATGATTTTGATTTAATTTGGGATACTGCAAGTAGAATGAAATATTTATCGTTTTCACATGTTTATTCTAAATTTGTGTTGCTATGATCCTAAGATTCCTAAAAAAGTGAAATAAGTGAAAACCTTCTATTCAAAATTCTTTAGAGTTGGTTAAAGATGGCAAACAAATGATGACCAAGCCCTAAAAATTGTGGCAATTCTTTTATCGATTAATTGAAGTAATAATCAACAAAATGTTTTGTCAATTAATTAGAAATTTAAATTTTGATTGATTGATTCTTTCAATTCTTTTCATATCAATTACACCCCTAACAGAAATAATGATCAAGACTGGAAACTTGAAGTGCCAAAAACCAAGGCAGCACTGTGTGACAGTTTGAGTTATAATTACAATAATTCTTAACATTTCCCGCATACATTTCAATAATGCATTAGACCACATGGCCGTCAGGGCAAGCCCCATAAATGATAAAAAAATTGTTCAAAATAAAAGGTAAATGACAACATCCATTTATTTGTGACTGGATTAATTCTGACCTCTTCTCCATCCACAAACAGTTGGTCATCATGCATAGCTAGCTTAAGTGTCTTTGATTTCTTTTCTTTCTTCTCCTTCTTCTTCTCATCCTGCAAAGAAAGGGGATATTTTTTTACAACATTCATATCAACCATGACACATCTATGTGGTACAAATATGTAGAAGATGACAACAATCCAGATAATGATTATATAACCGATACTTTTACTGCTACCACTGCTACTCCTACTACTACTGCTGGCAATACTGCTACCGATTAAGTGGTGGTGCTGGTGGTGGTGGTGGTAGTAGTAGTAGAAGCTAGGACTGTCATTGACATCCATTTTTTTTTGATTCGATCATTGACATTTTATTTTTCGATTCCGATTATTTCGATTCGATTTTGAAGAACTGCACTATTAGAATATTTTCACATGTTCCACAGTATTTTTGTGGCTAGGATCCTAAGATTCTCACAATGCAAAGACAATGAAGGTTTTCTCAATACTTTTTGATTGAATACTTGAGTTTCTCTTTAAAATTGTTATTAGCGTTGGCTAAAAATGGCGTAAAAGGCTGAAAAATTGCGTTTCGATTAATTGACATAACAATTGACATAATATATTTTTCGATTAATTGGAAAAATTATTACGATCGATCGATACTTGTCATATCAATGACAGTCCTAGTAGAAGCAGTAGTAGCAGTAGCAGTAGCAGCAGTAGTAGTAGTAGTAGTAGTAGTAGTAGTAGTAGTAGTAGTAGTAGTAGTAGTAGTAGTAGTAGTAGTAGTAGTAGTAGCAGTAGCAGTAGCGGTAGTAGTAGTAGTAATAGTAGTAGTAGTAGTAGTGGTAATAGTAGTAGTAGTAGTAGTAGTAGTAGTAGTAGTAGTAGTAGTAGTAGTAGTAGTAGTAGTAGTAGTAGTAGTAGTAGTGGTAATAGTAGTAGTAGTAATAATAGAATAGCATACCTTTTTCTCGTCCTTCTCTTTTTCTTTTTCCTCTTCCCTCTCACTTTCCTTCTCTTTCTCCTTTTCTTCCTTCAGTTTATCCTTCTTTGATTTTTTCTCTTTTCTTTTTTTCTTTAAATGGTAGAAAATGACAAAATAAAAGGTTATCTTACAACAGAGTCTAATCATGAGTCATCAAACAATGTGTATTACATCTGATAAAGTATGTAACATTCCTCAATACACATGAAACTTCAATTGATTGTATATAAACTTGTGTGCGTGGGTTGATTTTATCTCTCCTGAAAAGTAATGAATGCATTTCTCTGCGTTAACCCTTATGCTGGTGGTGGCTAATTTGGCCATTCCAAAAAGATGCAAAAACCCTGAGAGATGACTGAAACCCTGGCATATGGGTACTCATCTCAGAGTACTAAGCGAGAACTTTTCAATGACTACCAACATGACAGGGTTTAAATGGTTTTCAAAAGAAATTTTGTTCTTGTGCTTTGGATGAAAGTACCCTCAGCATTGGAAGGGTTAATTGACAAATGAGTTTATCTCTCCTTAAAACAATGATGTTTTTACCTCCTTGTTTCATTTGGTATTCAACCCTTAACCTATTCTTGTCAGTTAACCTCTTAAAGGGTACGGCTACCTTAACGATTTAAAATATAATATAAAAATTGTCACTTATAAAGCACTATTTCCATTAAAATGTTCAAAAGCGCGGAATGATATCTTTATGAGTTAATTTTTGTAGAAAAAAATCTTGGTTTGAAATCTTTATCATAAACTAACTAATGACTCAGCTTCAAATACCTCTTCAATATTTATTTAATGATAAAGAATAAGAATATGCATTCTAATACCTTATCTTCATCCTCCTCCTCCTCTTTCTCACTCTCCTTCTCCTTCTTTTTCTTCTTTTTCTCTTTCCTTTTTTCTACTTTGGCTGCTCGATGGAACATCCCCTTTTCCAATAGTCTGTAAATGAAGATAATGAGATAAAGCAAAGAGAACGGAAGGCATCATTATCTCATGAGGGATCTGACGGGGACATATCTTTGATTTAGATGAGTTCAACTGTTTCTACTTTGGCCCTTTCCAATAGTCTGTAAATGAGGATAATTGGATAGAGTAAAGAAAATGTCAATATAATTAAAATTATAAAATCTCATGTGGGATTTGATAGAGACATGTCTTTGATTTAGATAAGTTTAAATCTTTCAAATATTTGAATGGAATACAGATGACTAAAGGCTGTTTCTCACTTTCGAACAGGGTGTGATAAATTTATCATCGGCTCTTGAACCGGTTCTTTAAAGTTATCTTCTTTTGCCATGTGAATTTGTTTTTTTTTGAATAACAACGTTGCTTAAAGAAGCTCGCAAAAGGCTGCATATATGCTGGTTTAAAAATGATATATTGTGGGAGTTGTGACGTGAATTCTGTGTTCTCATTGGGACTGGCCTCCAAACAACATAACTAGGGATGGGGACCGGAAACCGGTTCAAACCGGTCTGAGCATTGCGGTTAACCAGTCAAAAACCGGACCTCCCTCTAAACGGTTCGGTTTTCTATGCATGTACAGGGTTCCTGGAGGCGTAATAAAACTGTCAGCACCTACCTCCTCGCTGGCCTCACAATGTCTGCCAAGCGCGACGATCAAACAGCCATTTCAAAATCTCTCAAGTCTGGTACCCTGCCCACTTTCACTTTGCTCAGAAGCCTTCTGAGTGTAGAGGAAGTGCCCAGGGAGCTAGTATATAGGAACTTTCAAGAACTTTCCAGTTCAGGCAAGTTCAGCCACGCATTCCAGTGCGTAGTTTTGTATCCAAGAAATGTCATTAATAAACCGTTTAGGAAACCGTGATAAAACCGAACCGTAGAAGCAAAACCGAGAACCGAACCGAACCGTAGAATTCTCAACGATCCCCATCCCTAAACATAACACAAGAAGGGGTGCGCCCGATTGTTAGATTCATTGTGCAACATTGACATGGTGCACAGTGGTGATATCTATATGTGAATGGTTGCAGGTCTGACACCCGGTGTCCAATCTGTACTGAGGATCACAGTAGGTAATATGTATATGTATATGTCTATGTATGTATGTATATATTATTTATATATATATATATATATATATATATAGTTTCTTAGATATGTGTTTTATATATAAATATATATATATATATATACTGTAGAACACACAATGTTAGTGTCTGTTTATATATAGCGTACATAGCGTATGGTTCCGCTTCGCTATATATAAAAACGCTTTATTTTTTTCCTACTGCACTGGCGCTGTCAGCAGCGGCTACCGTCGCTAACATAAAGATACGCTATGATGCGAAAATTACCCAATTCGCTATATTTGGGACACGCGTCATATATGTGTTCTACAGTATATATATATATATATATATATATATATATATATATATATATATATATATATATACATGTATTATTTGATGTATATCTATTTCTCTATCTATCTATCAACTATCTATCTATATACACACACACATATAAAGTTTCTTACGTCTGGCAGTATCTGATGCAGGAAACACGGTTTGTGAAGAGAGGATCCTCTTTAGTTTTAGCTGACGACCACTTGGACTCAAGTAGACCGTCAATCGCCTTGGAAGCTGAAAAAAGTGTTAAGTAAAAAGAAATTATTGAAGGGAAAGGGAAGAGGAATGATCGGACATAATGGTATAAGAATATGGGTATCTGTACGATTGGGCAAATATATTCCAGCCTGGTATTTCAAGGAAAGACTTGTTCCTCATAACCTGCCACCAGGTAAATCCTTTAAGCTCATTTAAGCATTATAACCATGGTTTTAGCCAGCAGGGCGTCTGGGTGCCTTTTTGGACACCCAACCCCTTAAAAAGAACCCCTTAGGACACCCAATTTTTTTTGTGTGGAATTTCTAAAAATCTAATTCTCAAGCTTATAATTGAATTTTTTCATCTCCTTATAATTCCCATGACATTGTTTAATGATATCATGCCTTATTGTGATGAATTTAGAAATGTTTATGGTTGAATTATGAGTATATTGTGATCCCCTTAAAAATTTGGAAGCCCAAAAAATTTACAACTGCCAATTTTAGGCACCCAGTTTCTAAATCCTGGCTAAGACACTGATTATAACAATGAAGCTTTATGTATTTACTAGCAGGGTCTTAGCCAGTATTTAGAAAAAATTTAGGCAACCTGTTTTTCAAGGGAGACCATGCACATAATACTCAGATTTAGTCAGGATTAAGAATTTGGCAAGAATAGGCAATTAACATTTTTCGGGGTACCCTATTGTCCAGGAGAGACCACAATATACTCAGATTACTACCATAAACACACACTTACTTATTGAAATAAGGCATTATTCACTTATATGTGCAGGGTTCGACTTTCCCAGGGGCCCAGGGGCATATGCCCCTATATTTTGCTGTGGGCAAATTATATTATAATCACCAGAAATCTATAATAATATATTTTGACCACTTATTTTTTTCAAAAGTCCTTATCGGGCCCCTAACCTGAAATCTAAGTGTCAGACCCTGATGTGTGCCATTGGAATTATATTTTGATGAAAAAGTGTCCTGAGGGGTGATTTGTGAGGCTTTGGGTGTCCAAATGACACCCAGGCGCCCTGCTGGCAAAGACTATGCTCAGATTACAACATCAAAAATGTATTTACATAAATTACAATAAGACAAAATATTTTTATATTGGGATGAAAAAAAATCAATTATATGTTTGAAAAAGACATTTTAATAACTTATTTACAAAAGAATTATTGAGTGTTCTTAAAAGGTGATTTTTGAGGTTATCGGAGAACAAATGACACGCAGACACCCTTCTGGCTAGGACTATGCTTACCAATAAAGTACTGTACCGTCATGCCGACTAGCTTTCCCTCCTTGACGGGTACGTTGAAGCGCAGATGCTTGGCGACTGCGTACTCTTGCTTTGAGGGCTTCTCCACTTCCTCATCCTGCAAATACAGAAATGGGTATTCGTTATATCATTTTCTTTTTCAAAAGGGCTTGCCACCCCCTCGTTTTTAACCCTATACCTAGGGGTCCACACCGGTACCACCGTACCGTGAGGGTACCGATACTCTGCCCGAAAATACCGGTAAAAAACATATAATTAGTAGCCGGTATTTTGGTACCGGTACTATGACTAAGCCGCCTCGCTGCTGATATAGCAGGCAAGGCGGAAAAGAGTGCAGAGACGCGGGAAAATACATCGCGAATTCGCATTCGCGTCATCCAGTGCCGGCCGCCATTGAAACTGCACTAGGATAGATACTAACGCGCGCGGTAGTACTTGGAAAAGTGTGGAGAGGGCCACGCTATGTATTTTACATGGTGCTAGTCCAGCCCCCACCACACTTTTCCAAGCACTAACCCGCGCGACAGAATCGAATCGAAAACATCGACAAAGTAAAGAAAGTAACCAGTATCGGTACCGTTAGATTACCGGAACCGTATAAAAAATACCGGAACCGTACCGTACGGTCTAATTTTAAAGGTATGGACCCCTACCCATACCACTCGAGACAACACTATTGCCTGGTCTCCAGCACTGCCTGAGGGGTTGGTACTCAGATATCACCAGGAATTCACCCATGAATTCCTTATTTGGAGGGAGTTTTCCCGTAGTAAAAAAACAGGCTTCAAATCCAGAAATAAGCAGATTTCGCAGAAAAGGACAAAGGATTCATCTTATCTCTTTATTTTCAAATTACTTGTACATCAATGATGTAAAATCTAGCTACGCAACTCTTGGACCCCATGCCTCCCAACACTCAGGCTGGCAATCTTGCCACTGCGCAATTGAGTTGGGTATTCATATTAAGTTTAAATCTTGCAGGAGCCTGTGCAAGGTGATTGGTGGAACATAGATAGCAAAACTATTTTCACTTTACAATCAACAAGGTGTGATTTGTTCTTGATTTCAACCAATGAAACAGTACAGCATTTCAATGGCACTGTTAATGGTACTTTGATTCATTATTACGGTACCTTATAGATTTTATTGTGAATAGTCATGTTTAGGATCCTGGACATAAGTAATTAATTCTTGTCAAGCAAGTAATTAATTTCTACTTGCCCAGCAGTCATTTTTACTTGCCATGGCAGACAGACAAGCACTCATGTCAAAGCCTAACCTTTTGGATAGATGGCACTGCAGTATAAAAGTGAGGGTTGTTGGAAATATGCCAGTACTAAGCCCTTGTGTGGCATTTGTGTGAACTTAATGGCCAACAGTAGGCCACAAGCATAGTATAGTATAGGTAGTGTAGATTAATGCAGGATTCAGAAACTGGGTGCCCAAAATTGGCAAATATAACATACTGTAGAACACACATATGCCACGTGTCCCAAATATAGCGTATTGGGGAGTTTTCGCATCATAGCATATCTTTATGTTACCGACGGTAGCCGCCGCTGACAGCGCCAAAGTACAGAAAAAAAGTACAGCCTTTTTATATATAGAGAAGAGGAACCACACGCTATGTACGCTATTTATAAACAGACGCGTACATTGTGTGTTCTACAGTATTTGGACATCAGGTTCATCAGGTTTTACAACCATAAACATACACATGATTACTTATTGAAATCATGTATAATATCCCTATACAATGTCATGGGAATTACATGGATATGGGGAAAATTCAAAATATCCTTGAAATTGATATTTCTAAATATTTGGGTGTCTTGAGGGGTGATTTTCGAGGATCTGGGTCTCCAAATGACGCCCAGCTGGCTAAGACTATGGATTTATACATAATAAGGTAAAACAGTAATGCCGAGTAGCTAGGCTAGTCAGTACCTACAACCTAGTCTGTAGTTACAGGTATGGTCTGAGAGGAATACCATTCTTTGCTTGCACCTGCACAAGCCTGAGCCAGGTGGATTCTTTATATATAATATGGTATAATACAGCAACGCCTAGTAGCTAGGCTAGTCAGTACCTACCACCTGTAGTTACAGTCATGGTCTGGTAGGAATGTCATTCTCTGTTTGCACCTGCACCAGCCTGAGCCAGGTGGATTCTTTACCTGGTCACGTCACCTGGTAACATACAGCTATTCGTACATTACATAACACATACTCTATGGCTAAGCTGGGGGTTTAATCTTGCTGGATCTAAAGGTAGGGATTAGCTGACAGGGTCTTAGCCAGCAGGGCGTCATTTGAACACCAAAACCCTCCAAAATCACACCAGAGGACACCCCAAAAATGTTTTGAGGAATTTCTAAAAATGTCATTTCTCAAGAAAATAATTGAATATCTTCACCTAAATATGCTTCCTATGGCATAACACATAGATATAGTATACCGCTTGTGTGTGTTGCAATCACACACACAAACACACTACCACACACACATCCCAAAGAGGTGGAGCCTCACTATATATAGAGAGGCATGAGACCTGCATACTAGAATCAGCCTGCCAATCTAAATTTGCTGACGTTTGTCAATCAGACATGATGAGGTTGAACAAAACTGACTTAGGCTTAACTTGATTGTCTACAACAATATATGCTATTGTTGTAGACAATGGGTTTACATATTCAGTATGAATTTAAGCCTCAAGATTGTTGGTGCAACCGGCCCCAAAACAATATTTTTCTGCAAATTCTAAAATCGTGCATATCAGTAAATTTTGAGCATGGAAAAATTACCTATTTTAAGACATTTCTATCTCCATTTTTAATATCTAGGAAATCTACTGAGCCTGCAGCCCTTTATATTACCTGTTCCAGAAGAGCCTCCTCATCTGCCTGTTGTAACAAGCAATAAATAGTTCCACTTTAAAGTTTTTATTTGTTATAAAGAGATCACTAAATAATCACACCTTTTGGATGGCGCTATGTAGAACCCTTTCATAACTGTACAGTTATGAAAGGTTTCTACCACTGAATACATATTGTGTTGAACAAGTCAAAATTTTAATGGACTGTTGTAACAAGCAAACAATAGTTCCACTTTAAAGTTTCTGTGTTGCAAGTTGTAAAGAGATCACTGAATAATCGGACCTTATGTGGAGTGCTACAGTTAGGAAAGGGTCCTACCACTGAATATATATCGTGTTAAACAAGTCACAGTCATGGGGCGCTACAGTCATGAATTGGTCCTACAGACTCCTACCACTAAATATATAGTGTTGAACAAATCAAATCTTTGAGAGACCATCATATAACTTAATCCTTGAAAAGATAACCAGCTTTTATCCAACTTGTTTTGTATTTCAGGCCAGCAAATATCTTGAACGGGACAAGTTGTTTAATTCTGTTGCTTGGTTCATATTGAGTTAATTGCTAACTTTTGAAGAATGCCCTATAACTTAACTTTTGAAAAAATAACCACATTTTTATTTAACTTGCTTTGTATTTCAGGCCAGCAAATATCTTAAACGAAACAAAATGAGAAGGCCAACTGTTAAGATTACCAATGCGACATTTCGCAAGGTGTTTCCAAGACGAAGGCCATCAAGCGTATATGTATTGTATTAGGCCTAAAAAAAGTTGTTTGTTTCCTGTAACCCTACCCTAACAAGTTTTTATTCAAAAAAATCCCTACCCTACAGTTTTTTTCGCCTTCCCAACTCCCAATCAACGTAGAACATGCATAAAACACACATTTTTGACCAAAAAAATAATGCATAATTTTTTTTTACCGACCTACCTACCCTATTTTTTTACGGACCGTTACAGGAAACAAACAATTTCTTTTTTTAGGCCTTAAGTTTACAGATCTATGGAATCTACACATATCCTCCTCATTTACCTGGAGCTGAACCAAATCTTCATCTGCCTCTTCCTGTTGTAAGACAGACAGACAGACTGATAGATTCTGTGACTGAATCCTTAATGGGATTTTCAAACATTTAGCAACAGTCCTAAGATTTGAAAATTTCATTCACAACTAACATCGGTGAATTTACACTGGCATAGGGGGTTAAAATGAATGCGAAGTATATGGATGAAAATTGGTTCATTTGGTTGTTATTTTGGCATCGCTATCCAGTTAAACACAAGTGATTGACCATCAACGAGAATAAGTGCATCGTACTATTTGGTAAATGGTAGACAAAAGCTTACAAATCCGTTCCCAGTGTAGTAAAATAGTGGAAGAAGAAGATGGGACTTCAAAGGGATATGGTAAATACTATATTTAAAAATATGAATGAAAAAGCCAATAAAAACTTGAAATTGTATACATATTAGACGTTGACAACACAGCCATCCCTTTGAGAAATTGTTCTAATATAGGAAAAACAAAGAAACAAATAAAAACCTCCAAAATGATGATGCCTTTTCTTACCTCCTCATAAACACTACTTTCAGGCATAGAGTCAACATCAGGAAAAAACTGTTTTAAGGAAAAACAAAGATAGCATTTATGACTTAGGGAGAGATACTAACTTATAAGTTTTATAGCAGTTTCTTTCAATCTCAAGATTAAGAATGACCACTTTTTTCTTATTAACTCTATAAAATGGTATTTAACTTAAACTTAAAATTCAAAAAATCTAGTTTCTATTGAAAGATGATATAAAGTGAATTATTTTGTAAATGAAATGAATTAAATGTTTTTAACAAGCCAGTATTCCTTCATATATTGTAACTTGTGGGACTTCACACACCTGGAATATTTGTTGATTATCATTTACTCTAACTCAAAAACAGCATGTTAAATAATGTCCATGGGGAGATTTCCAATGTAAATATCCTCTAAATTCCACATCCATAATGATGAATATATCTGATTATTGATCAACCTCCCTTTAAAGTTATCATATGATAAATCAACAGTGTGTTAGTGCTTCATAAAAACATAAGCAGGGTTATTATAAGTAATTGAAAATTACCTCTTCGTCTGACTGTGATTGCAACAAAACAATAGGAACTCAGATTAACACAATAACAAAATGTTACAAATATTGATTCTAGTAATAAATTAATTGTCTCCTGTTGGCTGCCTTGACGGCTGGACTCATCATATATTCACATCAGTTCTAGCGTGAAATCTGTTTTATCATATTACTGGAAACTATTCTACTGCATCAATTTCTATTTATGAATGCTGAAAAAACACACTCGCTCTATATGTGATAGTTTGTTTTTATATCAAGCAAGCCCATAGCTAGTCTTTAGTGCGTTTAAATCAAAAATATTTCCGGACAATATATTGAAACAACAAAAAATAGAGACATATATGTACAAGTGTATCCTTAATAAGATACTGCATAGAATCCTAGCAATCAAATAGAGTTGAGAAGTGATTCAGGGCTCGACGCTAAGGGTGAACCTATGGCCCCAGGCCAGTAAAATTTCCAAAAAAACAGCTTCGGGCCAGTAAAAAAAGACCTCAACTGGTCCTACAGGGCCAGTAAACATTTGGAGACATTCTTGTTAAAAAGTTTCCCCCTGAGAATGTCCCCAATTGTTTTTGAAATAAATGAAAGTACAATTTATAAAGATAAGTGTTGTGGTGAGTCTTATGCAATGTTCTTTCTTCTTATGTTAAAGAAAAAATGTAGGACCAATAAACATTTTGCAGGACCAGTAGATGCTAGGTGTTACTGGTCCTACAGGGCCAGTATCATTTTGAGTTAGCGTTGAGGCCTGTGATTGTTTGAAATTGATATATACATTTAGAAATTTAGAAATTCCTGAGTGTTACAACATGTTTATTATATGATCTACCTATCCATAGGAAATGCTGATAACAAGCTAGCTAAACCCCCAACGGCTATCTTATGGAATGTAAAAGAGCCAAATAGTTACCTATATAATGAACTTCTGCTTCCAACAATCTTCATTTAGAAACAGTATCAAAGAATCCTGCAGCCCTTTTTTAGTTCCTAAGCATACCTTCAGCCCCCCCCCCCCCCCCCCAAGTGCCAATACAATTTGGTGATCTTCTTGAAGAGCCTTTTTCAGATTTAATTTTGAAGGAGAAAAGCCAATCAAAGTATAATCAGAAACACTTCTTCAAACACTCTGCAGTCTGCAAATCTATGCTTGATTTATAGATATTTTCAAAAGTCCCAGATCTAGACGCAACGTGTGTGAACTTCACACAAGTGGATTAAAGTTACCTTTAAATACCAACAGAGCAAATATCAATAGACCCTTAAAATTGTGTTGCCTCAAAGTATTTTACTAACTCCTTGACAGGGCTCGAAATTAGGTTTTTGTCCAGGGAGCCCAATTGCATCTTTCAACGCTACCTAAAGGTGTTGCGTATAGAAACCAGTACATTTGAGGGAGCCGCAGGAGAATTCAAGGGATCCCTTGGCTTCTGGTATCCCCCTAATTTCAAGCCCTGCTTGAATAAACACTACTACATGTACAGGTAGGATTGAAGAAGAAAAACAGTGACTCTATACAATGATTTACAGTTTCTGTAGGATAGATATCGGAATGATCTACCAGCGTCTTACAATGGCCATAGCCCCATCAGCCCAAGCTTGTAAAATTGATAAAAAGTGAAGCAAGGGCAATTAAAACGGCTATGGCTGGCTTCTAGAAATAAAGGGGAAGTCAGTCACATCCAAACCTTGAACAACTTGGAACTTTATTTACAAACCAAATATATAAATAACATCTCAGCATTACAGACTGATCCAAATTTAATGTACTGTAAATTCTCAGTAATTTGGGACACTTTTTAATAATTACAATTATCATGGGTTGAGGATGGCCCGTGTTTTATGAAAATACTGACAACGCAGTAATAGTTGTCTATATCTTGTGAAATAGCGACCACGCCGACCAGCAATAGATCGAGGGTGGCCCATATTTCTCAATAATTATTTTGAATAGTGACCTAAATTCCTAGGGTGGTCTAAATTTCCGAGAATTTATGGTAGTTCATTATCTGCATACCAAACGTTCAACTAATTTGGGGTCAGCTAATGGGTTTCTGAGCAGAGCTAGCAGATTCCAAGAGCTTCTAGTTGTACTATATAATTCTGATAACTTTTGGCAGTAATGTCTTGCTTGCATGCAGAAAAGCTTTTTTGAATTAACTAGTTCTGGGCAAAAGGACTAGATTATGCTTTTTCCACTTAATTCATTCTGAAAAATTTACGTAACTCAGAATAATAATATAATCATTTTTGCTTTTTCAAAGTATCAAGGCTGTAGAACTGATATGAAGTATTCAAAACTTATGATCAAATAAAAAGAATCAATAATACAAAACAAGTAAATGGTGTCAAAGAGAAAACTGTATTCCATTAAAGTAAGAAAATAACCGCAATTATTTTGTAGATGAAATAAAATACCATAAATTTAGATAAAAATTCCCCACACAAATTAGCTCATTCACATTCAGACACTGTATCTACCATAACTGAAGCTATACACTCTCTTTGAATTTTTATCTGAATACTTTAAACTTTAAAAAATAACTTAAGTATGAATGGCCAAGTTATATTTGTGTGTGTGTGTATATTCTTTCAATTTATCTTCCAAAATATATACTTAAAGGAACAAGTGCCAATTTCATACATTCAAAAAGTTCATTAAGAACAACCAATTAGCTTAGGTGTTTAGTACTAGATCTAAGGCAGTCGGAGTGTGAATGGGTTAATAGAATTACCGAGCACTCTCTGTCTGGATCTATTCTTGAGACTTCTCTTATGTACTGAATTAAAAATGTAAAAACTATATCGTAGAAAGATCAAACTCACTGCAAAACATTTTAATCATGATTGATTCAAACATTTGGAAACAACTGATAAATCAATCAAAATCATTTCCAAAAAAAATTAGGCAGCTTTGAATCCTTTAACTTTCTGTTTCCATTAAAAATATAGATTTCTAGTTCTATATATATAGAATAGTTACACAAGTCCACTTTCAAAACACACTCCTTGCTCTTTCTCTGGGCGTTTTTTGGACACTCAAACCCTTAAAAATCACCTCTCGGGACACCCATCCCCATCCCTTAGTCTTAGCTAGCAGGGTGTCTGGGTATCATTAGGACACTGAAACCCTCAAATATTTCCTCTCAAGACACCCATCCCCACGGGCCCCGGCCTCTCCCTCCAAATGTTCTTCTCTGCTTGAATAACTTCTTATTACATAAATTCAATGATTTGTACATGAAATAAAGATTTCCATTCCTACAAGTTGGATTCCTTGTGTTTTCATTTTATCATTTAATTAGGAAATGTTTCGCACCCTGTATCTGGGCTAGAATTTGACTGATTCAGATAAGCGGATTAGATCCTATCCGATATATAGCATCCACCTTGACCAAGTAAGATCCTATTTGATACAAAATGAAAATCCATCTGATTAGTCTGCAAAGACTACTGCATATGCCGTCTCTATGGCTGACAGGTGGTCCTGAAAGTTTATTTGGTCGGTTCAACTTCACAGATATTTAACCCTTATCCTGCTGTGAAACCTATGAGCACTGTTGCACACCACGACAATTGTTGTGGTTAGCAGGATAAGGGTTAGAATGAGAATTGTAATAGACTTCTTTATATTTACATTTTATCTTTGTCAAAAAGTTATACCATCACTCACTCATGAATATGTATGTAAAATCTTTGATTATAGCATATCAGTATAAGACATAGACCACACCTGGTGACGCGAGGTTGATGCATATGACTTATAAGTTATATAGAGAGCGCGTTGCACTTTGTTCAGCGAGCGCAAAAGAGCATTCAAACAATGCAAATATGTGAATCTCAGAGGAACAAACTCAACTGAATATATCCAATTTCTGTAGTGGACAAGTAAAATAACAAGGATTGAATGTCTCCCATTTTCCACAATTTTTGGTGCATTATGCAGGTGCAAGAGTTTTTAGGGAATTCTGGGAATTAGTAGCATCATCTAGCTGCAACCTGGTGAACTGAACGCATGATCACACAACATGCACAACAAATGCTCATGTGCAATAAATGCTCTGCGACAACATCATAATCATAGTAGCGGGAAAAGCTACCACAGCAGTGGCCTCTATATTTCCAGTAAAACTAAACTACACGCCTTTCCGTGGTCAATCTTAATGCGGTTTAAATTGTTGGAACGGCCACAATTTATTCTCTTTTGAATCTGCGCGAAATGAAGATTTTGCGACAGGTTGAAATCATTAATGATTTGTATGCCATTAATTTTCGGTCAATCTATGCTATCTTTTGGTCAAAAGGAAAAAAATGAAATCCTCCGAAGCTTTGTGCTCGCTTCCTGGCCATGCCAGCAGCATACTAGAGTATGGACCGGCTAGGCTAATGTAAGAGTTGATTTGGTTTCAGTTTGTCCAAACTACACAATAAATCATTAAATGAATTTACTGTTCAAAGTATGATTTACTATGAATGATTTCAATTTGTGTGAACTAAATTCACTTCCACTATGATTCTACTACTAACATGTAAGAATCCTTGAGATTGTTAAAGGCAACAAGGATTCCAAATTCCTAGCAACCGGCATCATATGGAAGCTGACCATGTCATGTTGACGACCATAGTCTGGTTCACGTCATCAATCGCAGAACAGAAAATGATGATTCCGTTTCTTGTCACATACATTGAATGTTTGCAGGTAATTAACACATTGATCCTCTCAAAAAGCTCAACCTTTCGACAAACGGTCATATACTCTGTCTTCCATATCATAAATTATAATCGCATATACATCAGTAAAAAAGAAAACCGTCTTTTTACCTCTCGCTTATTTCTTTTTTTCTTGCGGTCCGCCATCTTGGAATCTGAAACTCTGTCGTCACTTCCGGTTGGTCACATGATCACTGTATATAAACTTCAGTCACTGAAATTCTCCTCAGTTGTGTAGTTTTCAACCATATTTTACACGGCTCTTGCTGATTATGATTGTGAAAAGGAGGTGACAGGCTGGTGACTGGTTTTATAGAAGGTGAGTACGACATGCTCTTGTATTTGATCTCACTCTATATGTAGGGTTTTCACTTTATTTTGAAGTTGCTGTCAGTTGTGTTCCATCAATTTGAGGCTGGGTCAAAATAAGGCTGCCACTGTGCTGGTAACAGGGCCAAGGGTGATAAGTTCTTGGACCAGGAAGGAATATTTTTGACCTATTGCTTGGGTGGCACTTGTATTTGCAATCTTGTGCATATCCAATTCTTCTCTGTTCAGGAAATACTTTCCTTCATATATTTCAGGGTAACTTTTTTCTGTTAAGTGTTATCTTGGATTAAGAAAAGAATGGATATGTAACGAGAGACCAATTACTATATGCCCTATAGTTACATGCTAGCCTCATGCCAGGACTAGCAGATAAGGCAGCAGCACGAGGTCACGTGGGAACAAGGACCAATCAGGGCTCCCGCATCGATTACATTACAGAGAAACCTTATCTCCACCACCTGCTGGGGGTGCCCAGAGCACCTATTAGCGACTATTAATTGACACTGGTTGAGGCTAGCATGTTCAGGTTGACCGGCTGGTTTCCATTCCATGTGTTGGTCTTCTAAGGTGTTATTTGTTATATTTATATTTATTTTGTAGGCCTACTTTTTACGAATTATAAATAACAAATATCTTATGTATGGAAAATTCAGCATTGTTAAGTTTGATGCCCTAAAATGACATTTCCCCTGGCTTGACAGCGTGCCTCTGCTACCCTGCACTGACACCCCTATAACCCATGTCATCACACATCGTTAAAAGGTTAAGCAGTAAAGTTCACACAACATACAGATCGTCCAAAACACTACAGCCCCTTTTTATTGATCTTCTGACACAAATTTTATGTCAAGTCACCGATTTTGGAAACCAAACTAACCAAGAACTACCCAAGAAACAGGCACCCAAGTCGTGGCAGGGAAAGGTATAAACTTGGGGAGATTTCTGGAACATTAGTCTGAGCGCACCAGACTAGGGTAAAACCAAGATGGCGGCCTAGAGTCACGTCCGATGAAAAAACTTTGTTGCTTTTAAAAAGGGATTTTGGACTTTTAAACCACACTTTTTAGTAATCAGTGGTCAAAAACTTTGTGTGTGCTGCGCATTTCCAAGGTGGTGTATCATGACGGCAAGAAACATTCTCACAGTGGTGTCTAGCATGGTGGCTCTCTTTATGTCACTCAAGTATCAGGCTCCAAATATTGATACATCAACATCGTTATTGAACTTCTACCCTGTACCCTCCCATCAGATAGACAGTATTCTACTTTGTAACAAAGTCAGCAACTCAAGTCTACGTGAAAGTGATGATATATTATTCTCACTGCTGGGACTCACACATCATAATAAAGCAGAGAAAAGCTTATCTACATATCAAAGGGAGAGATCATCATTAACATTTATATTCATAAGCTTACTCCTGTCAGGGGACATCCATCCGTGCCCTGGCCCTCCCAAGTTTCCTTGTATTAACTGTGCCAAAGGAGTACGTAGCAACAGCAAAGCTGTTTGTTGTGAGTCTTGCTCCAACTGGATCCACATCAAATGCGCAGGAATCTCTCGTCTTCAGTATGATGAAATGGTGGAGGCAAATTCCAGAAACGAATCAACTGCTCCTTATTACTGCAACGGATGCCAAAAGCAATCTTTTGTGTCATATTCTCCAACTTTGGATTCTACTATTCCTGACTATCTCGAAACGTGTCAACCTGAGCAAACACCGGATATTGACTGTACCAATTCTACAACTTGTGCGGGTCAAGAGGACTCTCTTCCAATCTCCTCAACTTCTGACTATGTCCAAACAGACGCTCCAAATCAAAATGTATTGAATGGTGTTAAACATGTGAAATTTCCCTGTCTTGACTGCTGCAAAGAAGTACGCAACAACAGCAAAGCTGTTTGCTGTGAGTCGTGTTGCAGGTGGATTCACATTAAATGCGCTGGGATATCTAAAAATCTTTATACTAAGATGGTCAATTCCAATGCAAACAATGAAAACACCCCACCCTTTTTCTGTAAGGAATGCTTAACTGTCAACTTCCCCTTTACAGTTTTCCCAGAACTTGACTCCAGTGGCGATTGCACACATGATTGCTTAATTGACTGTGATTTATGTTGTTCCAAGGACCACTCACAGACTTTTGATGATGCTAGTCCCGAATCTATGAACTGTAATAATGAATCTACAATGTATTCTCTAACGTTTGACTGTTTCAAAAAACGTGGCTTGCATTTTGTTATCTGAATATTAGAAGTATTTTACCAAAAATAGATCAATTAAGAGAGTTTGTAAGATGTAACAAACCGGCAATTTTGGGTCTCACTGAAACATGGTGTGATAACAGTATTTCTGAGAGTGAAATTTCTTTACCCAATTATGTTTGTTACAGGAATGATAGAAATCGTGATGGAGGTGGCGTTTGTGTTTTTGTTAGATGTGATATTGCATTCAATACAAGGCCCGATTTAGGGAATGATCACATTGAATCGGTATGGATAGAGATTCTTCTTCCAAAAACAAAGCCTATTTTAGTAGGGGTGTGCTATCGGCCACCTAAGCAAATGGATTTTTACGAAAAGCTTGAAAATATTTGTTCAAACACTGAACGTTTCTTTGAACTTGAAGTTATGATACTAGGGGATTTTAACACCAATTTCTTAAAACACCCAACTTTAAAAAGCTCAACCCTATATGTATCTATGAATGGTTTTATGAATATGTTTAACCTACAGCAGCTCATTACTACAGCTACTAGGGTTACAGCGACCTGTAAAAGCATCATTGACCTCATATTTGTGTCAGACCCTGATAAGATCTCTCAATCGGGTGTTATCGAACTGGGACTAAGTGACCATTTCGGCACATACTGTACCCGGAAGATCTCCAAGTCTCAAACATCTGCAGACAAGGTGTCAGTTATTAGAAACATGAAGAACTATTCTTCTGCCGAGTTCTGCACTATGTTGTCACGCTTAGACTGGTCGTCTGTGTTCTCTTGTAACGATGTTAATCAGGCATTTCAAAATTTTAAAGACTTATTCTTAAATTGTGTAGACACCTTGGCACCTAAGAAGGAGGTCAGACTAAAACAGCGATCTGAACCATGGCTGACAAACGAAATACTTGAGACTATTAAAGAAAGAGACAAAACCCTATCAGCCTTCATGAAAACCAAAATTCAAAGTGTTTTTGATGATTTTAAAAGACTTAGGAACAAGGTGCAAACACTTGTTAAAAAAGCAAAATTGGACTTTTATAAACATGAATTGGAAGTGAATAAAAACTCACCTAAGAAGCTCTGGAAAATTTTAGGTAGCCTAGGGGTGCCATCCAAGAGCAATAAAACTCCATCATCGGCAATTGGGCTTGATATAAATGGCTCTATCAATTTTGATAAATTCACTGTTGCTGAGAAATTTAATGAATTTTTCTCCACAGTAGCATCTAAACTGGTAACAAAATTGCCGAAGGCTCTCGGAAGGTTTTCTAGTGCTTTTTATTATTCACTCTATGCTGACAAAGGTGCTACTTTGAATTCTTTTGAGCTGCAAAATTTGACAGAGAAGGAGACTCTAGGACTTTTGAGAGGGCTGGGTAGAGACAAGGCCACAGGATTGGATAATATACCTGCCCGTTTCCTTAGAGATGGGGCAATTATTATTGCCAATCCGCTGACGCACATTATAAATCTATCCATCTCCACAGGCACTGTACCTGAGGACATGAAGTCAGCCAGAGTGGTACCACTCCACAAAAAGAACAGTAAGACTGACACTGGTAACTACAGGCCAGTATCTATACTAAGTTGCATCTCAAAGGTTCTAGAGAGGGCGGTGTACAACCAAATTGAACTATTTTTAAATAAAAATAACTTACTCTATGAATTACAATCAGGCTTCCGGCCTGGTTTCTCCACTGATACCACGCTTACATTTCTTACAGATTATATTAGAGGTAAAATTGACAAAGGTGAACTCACTGGGTTAGTTTTACTGGACCTGCAAAAAGCATTCGATACTGTCGATCACAATATTCTCCTGTCAAAACTCTCTGCGATAGGTCTTAATTTAACTTCGGTTAATTGGTTTAAATCCTATTTAACTCAACGTAGCCAGCTGGTAGAAGTGGAAGGCACCAGGTCTGAAACCAGGAATGTCACATGCGGGGTACCTCAAGGGTCCATTCTCGGGCCGCTCCTCTTCTTAATCTATGTCAATGACATGCAGAAGGCTGTCAATTGTAAACTTCTTTTATATGCGGATGATTCTTGTCTTTTAGTCTCTGGAAAGAATGTCCAGGACATTGAAAATACACTTTCGCATGAGCTACAAAATGTTAGCGATTGGCTTGTAGATAACAAATTATCCTTACATCTAGGGAAAACAGAATCTATCATTTTTGGCTCACACAAGAGACTAAAGAATAAGAAAGAGCTAAATGTGGTCTGTAATGGGGTCAAAATTGATAGCAAACCTAATGTGAATTACCTAGGCACAAAACTAGACCAGACTCTATCAGGTGAAACCACTGCGAATTCAGTGATAAGTAAATGTAACTCTAGGTTAAAGTTTCTCTATCGTAAGGCTAACTATTTTGACTTTACCACCAGACGTAACCTTGCCATGGCTCTTATTCAATGTCATTTTGATTATGCTTGCAGTGCCTGGTATGGTGGTCTCAAGTTGAAATTAAAGCAACGACTACAGATCTGTCAAAATAAAATGATTAGATATGTTTTGGGTCTACATCCGAGATCTCATATTGGTTACAATGAATTCAAGATAGTCAATTGGCTGCCTGTAGAGAAAAGGGTCCAGCAATTAAATGTGAACCACATGTTCAAAATTTTTAATAACACTGCTCCATCTTATCTTTCTGAACAGTTTGAGCGTGTTCTAAATCAACATCACTATCGAACAAGAGGGAGCAGCCATAATTTTATTGTTCCTGGGGTAAACTCAGCTGGGAGGTCTTCTTTCTCATTTGTCGGTGCCAAAAACTGGAACAATTTGCCTGGCCATATCAAACAATGCATAACAAAAGAGAATTTTAAACTAGAAGTAAAGAAATATTTTATGGAGTGCGTTGCAAATGAGGAAGAAGCCATCTATTTATATTAAACTGTGATATAGTAAGCCACTGTTGCCAAATAGACATTGCTGTGATATGTGTCAGTCTTGCCTGTGATATATCATGCCCGGACCACTTTGGAAATAAGTGCAGGACACTTAAAGTGCTATCCGAGGTATATTTATGCCATGTATAACCTCTGACACTGTATTTATATTATTTTACCTTGTATTGTACATGTACATTTTTATACCTAAATAAAATCAATCAATCAATCAATACACAGCATAAAACCATTAAACCCAGAAAAGGGTGGGTGGGCAGGAAAATATCAAGACAATCTCCATGAAAACTCGGCCATCAAAGTCAATGAATGCCGTTAAATGACGCCCAACACACGGCACTACTTACCTTGCATTGTTGCGACGTCACAGCCCAACACAGCCCCAGATCACTATATGACCTGTTTTTGGCGTGCCGACAATGCGCCACAATGATTAGATCATTGTACACACATTATCAACAACACCAAAAACACCAAGCATTTGCAAGAAATAACATTTTATTAACAAGCCTTAACTAAGAAGAATGGAGAAACATATATACAACCTCTTCACCTCAATAACCATATTATATGTTGCCATTCAAAATGACTAATACCTATAATATTCAGCACAAAGTCAATGAATGCCGTTAAATGACCCCTATAACCCATGTCATCACACATCGTTAAAAGGTTAAGCAGTTAAGTTCACACAGCCAAAAAACCCAGCTGCCTGCGTGTAGGGATTTATTTGCTCCTCACCTTAGGAGCCATATCTGCTCCTGCCTGAAAATGTTTAAGGTCAAACCCTGTACATAACCTCATGCATGATGACCGGGTACGCCACCTGTAGGTGAGAGGGGTGACCAGTCAAGGCTCGGTCAGTGGGTCATAGAGTTTAAAGTCTTTTGGACGCCCAAACCCTCGAAAATTACCCCTCAGGACACCCAAATATTTCTATGAGTCATTTCCTAAAATGTCAATTTCAAGCATATTTCAATTTAAATTGAAGTTTTTCCACCTCAGTATAATTCTCATGACATTCTATAAGGTAATTATGCCCATTTCAATAATTAGATACATGTATACAATGTATGTGGCAGCATTGTGGCTGTAATCAGAGAATATTGTGGTCTCTCTTGAAAAATAGGATTCCCCAAAATTTCACAATTGCCAATTCACCCAGTTTCCAAATTCTGGCTAAGTCCCTGCATTGGGTCATCTCTTAGACTAAGGAAAGCTCAACAATTCCAAGCCATTCCAGTAGGGTAGGGCAAAGCTGCAACGGAATCATACTTTTACTGTTTCGTCAAAAACTTTTCATGTTTCTTTACGTTGGTAAACTATCATTTGACATATATATATATATATATATATATATATATATATATATATATATATATATATATATATATATATATATATATATATATATATATATGTTTAATTGGGGTATAAGATGTACTTTAACATAATGTAGAGAATTTCACCATCAGAAAATATTTAAGGGTAAAAAAATAAAAAAGGGGCTGGTAGCCAATATTGGACTACTAGTCCCCAAAATTCCACAGTCCCACTACCTATTACGATTAGAACTAATAGCTCCCTGTCAATCTGTCATGTCATTTGTTTTTAAAAGGGATTGACTTAAAGTCTGGACATAGCTCAAAGAGGCTACCAATACCAGTCTAGATTTTAGTAGCCCTAATACCTAATTTTCAAAGATTAAGTAGCAGTGGGCTATTTGGGGCTTCCTTGTATGTTAATTGAGCCCAGCTAAATACTGCTAATTTAATCATTGTTCCCTTAATCCTACCTCCAGCTAAATAACAATGTTAATTTTATATGATAATCTTTGCTTCCTTCCTTCCTGTTTATCTCTTCAGGTTTTGATTTCAAAATTTCTCGGTGAATTAAGCGACAGCTTCCTCTTTACTCTGATAAAAATCAAGCTCAGTTTCCTTCATAGTCTGAGCCAGCAAGATGTCCCAAACCCTCAAAAATCAACCATCAGGATACCCAAATTTTCTGTGAATAATTTCCAGGCATTTAAACACATGACACATTTTTCTAGGTCTTGCGTACAGTAGAAGAACTTGTGTATATGTGCTGAGTTACTTTGTGTGAATCACTTTAAGTGACTTGCTAAATATTTGCCTTGAGTGCCTTCTCTTTATAGGCCTTAACCTTATCATTCCTTGAGTTCTAGGGGCGGATACAGCAGGATTTCATAAGGGGGGGGGGGGGTCACACTTAGTTTTGCGGTTGACCACCAGGTGGTGGAAGGTATAAGTTCAGGGGTTGACCATGGTCAATGAAGCCCTCCCCCAGATCTGCCCCTGATTTGTGGTGGATAATGGTGTTTTGTTATATAGTATTTAGAATTAAGATATATGTCTGTTTGTATGAGTGTGATATTCTGAATGTGTAAACATATTGTTTATTTCCCATTTATAGTTCTATACAATCATATATAATGCTGGATACCAGAACCAAATTCAAATAGTTGTACCATAGATTGATTTAGTCTTTTCCTCATGTTTTATTGAACATTGTTCATTGTTTTTCAGCTTTTATTCCTTAAAGATGGCGAGTTGTTTTAAAAGTTTGGCTCGGACTAAGTACATAGATCTGGGAAATGTGGAAGACACAAAACTAGCGCGAGTGTTAAGCACACTAGATCTCACTGCCTTGGGTAAGTACATCAGTCTTTAAATCTTTAACCCATAAATAGGGCTGTACACCGGTACCCGGTACCAGCACCGTACCGAATACCGTCTCGCAAAATACCGGGGAATACTCGTTTCAATATTTAACGGTATGCTTATCGGTATTTTGCAAAACACAAACCTATGTCAAACATTCAATACTACTAAATAATTCAGTAAAAAGTTATACTTACGGTTGCCGAACTTGTAAACTTGGAAGGTACGATATAGCGGCGATAGTTCCATCGCCGCTACCATTAGTGAACTTGTGATTCTTTTTGTTGCCGCGTAGTGGCGCTGCTGATATACAGCGCCACTACGCGGTAGCGATAAGAATCACAAGTTCACTAATGGTAGCGGCGATGGAACTGTAGCGGCGATGGAACTATTGCCGCTATATATCGTACCTTCAAGCAGAATGTTGATCTATTCAAGTTAACAAGGTTTGGCTGCCGTAAGTATGACTGCTTAATTTTCACATCTGATCACATGTTGTAATTAAAATACCTGACAGACAACAAATACGTTTTAGGTTTATGTCAGGAACTACGCTAAGTGTGTACTTAGCGTAGTTCAAGATACCGATAGCAGTACCGATAAAATACCGTATCGTTTCGACGATACCGGTTATGGTACCGTACCGCTTCACCCTTAGCGGTATGCAGCCCTACCCATAAATCAGGGTCTTACCCCAGATTTAGAAACTTAGAATTATAAAATTGGCAATTGTAAAATTTTGGGCATCCAAATTTTTAAGGGAGACCACCATAATATACTCAGATTTTAACCATAAACATGGATAAATATCAAAATAAGGCATAATATCCAATGTTATGGGAATTGTATGGAGATGAAAAGATTCAGTTATATGGTTGAAATTGATATTTTAAGAAATTCCTCACAAAAATGGTCTCAAGGGGTGATTTGTAAGGGTTTGGGTGTGCTTGAAGGGTATATTTGTGGTGCTAAATGTGATCCTCAACAAAAGCTCTTTCAGGCAATATATACTTTGTATATAGGCTAACTAGTAAAATAAAAGCAGGGTAGAGCAAAAACAGAGCTAAAAAAATATACCCCACACGATATGATTGAGGTTAATTAGATATTCAATTCCTAAAGTGATAAACCTTTATTTGATTACCAATCATCAGCAAATCTGATTGAAATGGTCAGACTTTATAGCAATATCATTGATGTGTCAGCATATATTCGGCATAAGCAATGAGCTAGATACTAGTGTAGTTCAGTGTCTTAGCCAGGATTTATAAACTGGGTGCCTAAAATAGGCAGTTGTAAAACTTTTGGGCGTCCAAATTTTTAAGGGGGATCACAGTATACTCATATTTCAACCATAAACATGTATAAGTTCATCAAAATAAGACATGATATCATTAATCAATGTCATGGGAATTATAAGGAGATGAAAAAATTCAACTATAAGCTTGAAATTGAGATTTTTAGAAATTCCACATGAAAAATTTTGGGTGTCCTGAGGGGTTCTTTTCAAGGGTTTGGGTGACCAAAAAGGCACCGGGACGCCCAGCTGGCTAAGACCATGGTGTAGTTTGTTGATGTAGGCCATCAATATGCATGCAACATATGTGGTGTAATATATCATACAACATATGGATCTTCACAACTGTTATATGAAGCTGCATTTGCACGTAGGCGTTAGCAAATAGAGGACTTTATTGACACATATCATCCAGTAGTGGGTGGATGTTTATTGCTATATGTTTACCACATTAAAGTGATTCTTCTTATGTATGTACCTCGTCAGAGCAAAAACAGGTTATATATACTGTCTTCTCTTGAAAAACGTTTTTGTTTAATACTAATATCCCTTCAAAAAGGGATAAGCACACCTTAAGAAAATAATTATGATTGATTTGATATCCTCTTCTAGCAGTAAATATTTAAACATTGTCCCATTCACAGTTGTTTTAAAGAATAATTGCCAATCCATTGAGCATATGTTGGTTGTATGTTTTATGAAATAATTAATCACTCCTACCATCATGATTTGTTTACACAGCCTGAAGTATAGGGGTCAGGAAAAATTGGCACTTGAAGATTGTTTGTATATGGTGCACAGTACCTTATTTCATTTAACCCTTGAAATGCTCAGGCTACTTTCATCCAAAGCACAAGGACACAAATATTTTTGAAAATCATCTAAACCCTGTCTGCCTGTCATGTTGATGTTCAATGAATAGCTCTCACGGAGTACTTCCAGATGAGTACCCATGTGCAAGGGTTTCAGTAGCCTGCCTCCCAGGCCTTATTTTTAATGTCCTCCCTTGTGGATAGATGGCTCTGCAGTATAGTAGGATGTATGTATGATGTATGAGTAATTCAGACTAGAGCTCAAGTGTGTCCCCCTTGAGGATTTATTCAGAACTAATACTGGAGTGAATTCAACTCAAGTCAGATAAGTGAAAGAGCCAGACATTACAGACTTGTAGCAAGTCTAGGGTTTCAGTTATTTTTCAGGTTCTTAAATTGCATCACGTTTCGTCAAAATTAGCCACCAACAGCAAAAGGGGTTAGTTCTTTACAAACACCATTGTTAAACTTATGTCATCTAAAGATAATCTTTTTACAATTGTCATTTCCATAAATGGAGTAATACATTAAAGGAATGATAGGGGCTGAATGATAAATGAATGAGCAAACTGTGCTTCGGATGAAAGTAGTCTTTGCATTGGAAGGGATAATGTTTATGTGTACTAATGTACATAAGAAAACAGAGCTCATTGTGTTCAACCATGTGAACAACTGGAAGTAATCACTTAAAGGTAGAGTTTCCTGCACATGGTACAACGGCATCAAGGGTGTCCGATTGCGACAGACTCAATCCCTCAGTACTTAGTAACTGTACAAATATCAGAACATGGTTTGTTGAGGCTGTTTCCAGGTAGTTTCACCTATGTATTATTTGGATGCATATTTCATTTTGAAATATGTGAACCCAATTAATTATCATTGGTTATTACTTGATCCTGGACTTTTTATTAGTATTATTCATGGTTTAGAGGCACGGTCAGGCACCTCAGCTTTGTCTAAATGAATAATAGGCCTACAAAATCATTATGTACGTGCATCTTCCATTGTTAAACAGGTAGTATCTGGTTCTCTGACCCTCCTCACCAAACTCTCAGTCATTAGGGCGTCTGGGCATCATTTGGACACAAAAACCCTCAAAACATTTTTGTGAGCAATTTTCCAAAATGTCAATTTCAAACATAAAATTGAATTTCTTTCACCCCAATATGATTTCCAAGATATTGTATTAGGATATTATGCCTTATTTCAATAAGTAAATACATGTTTATTGTTTTGATATTAGTACATATAGTATAATGTGGTCTCCCTAGAAAAATAGGACACCGAAGAAGTTTATAATTACCAATTTCAGGCACCCAGTTTCTTAATCCTGGCTTAGACCGTTCTCCTCACGTTATGACAAGCTATTTTTAGAATGTGTTATTCAAAGCAAATAGACGTATTTGCCAATTAGGTCAATTATTTACATTTTAATTTTCCTACTCAGTAATGCACGTATTCAGAGTTAAAAGCAAATCCAAACTGAATTTTAATTCTAGTTTTATTTACCTCCCTCCATCCCAACCTGATTAAAAGGGTATGGAAAAGATTTTGGAAACTAACAGTCAATAAAGGGATTGCATTTGAGTGCATGCACACATGGTCTAGGAGCTTTAACATAAGTCTTTAAATTCTAGTTATATTTGAAAATACCTCAGAAGGAATCATTACTATACCAGCCGAGTAAAATGTTTATTTTGCCATCTGTGGCTGTTTTCATCCATTCATGCCTGTAGCACGCACATAAAAATGCCCTGGCTTTTCTGCTAATTAATATCTTTGTAGCTAGGGTATTTTTCAGAAAATATTTTAAGAATAGATATTGTTCAAAACCCAAACCACAACTCTTCTTCAAATCGTTCATGAATTAATGCTTAATCCCAAAGTTATTTTTATGAGTATCATAAGCAGGGTCTCAGCCAGGATTTGGAAACTGTGTGCTCAAAATTGGCAATTGTAAAAAGGGGGACCACAATATACTCAGATTTCAACCATAAACATGTATAAATTTATCAATTGATATATTAAGGCATGATATCCTCATACAATATCATGGGAGTTATATGGTGATGAAAATATGCAATTATTTGCTTGAGATTGACATTTTAAGAAATTCCTTACAGAATGTTTTGAGTATCCTGAGAGGTGCTTTGGAAGTGTTTGGGTGTCCAAAAAGACACCCAGACGCCCTGCTGGCTAAGACCATGATCATAAGTCTAGATGATGTTTTTCTAGGAGATTTCCAGTCATGAATGGGCAGATGAAGCTATGTAACAGGATATGGGAATAAAAACGGAAAGTGTGGAAAGCATTCATCAATTACGAATTTCAAATTCCGACTTATATCACATGGGTGTCTTAATACAACGTCAGGGCTTGAAATTAGCTTGAGCCAGGAGTCTATATACACACAAAAAATATGGGGCTCAAAAACTTGTCAAAAGTTTATCATATTGACAAGTTTTGGGTCGTCATTTCGATGGTGCCCAAAACGACGAGTTTACGTTTGTCAAGACGAGTTTCTGTGGCAAAACTTGTCAAAAGGTCGTCAAGTAGAACCTTGGATTAAGAAAAGGTAGAACAAAGCAATATATGTTATTTTTATTTATTTCCCCCCAAAAATGCCAAAAAGGACACAATAAAAATTACTGACCCAAAAGTTCAATACTGGATCTTGCAGTGGCAAATTGGAGATTTATGCACATTTATAAACTAATTTTGACAAAAAAGAAAACAATAATTCCACATTTGAAAATATGCTTCACATTGCACTCAAAACATTCCTAAAATACCTGCATGTCCAAAATAGTCAGTTTGTTTAATATGTTATTGGAAAAATAATGCAAGATGGATCATATTTAAGTAGATATTGAATGGATATGAAATACAGTAATTACTTTGAATCAGCTCCTTTGTCCTCCATTAGAGCCTCGTTCTGAGTTGAGCAGTGCATTATGGGATATGTACTTGACAACCTTTTGACTAGTTTTTGACAACCCACTTTGCAGGGTTGTCAAAAACTCGTCAGCGTACTTGACGAGCCTTAACTTGTCAATATGACAAGGTTTTGACAAGAAAAAACTTGTCACATTTTTTGTGTGTAGTGGCTCCCTCAAATTCCCCTGTGGCTCCCTCAAATGTCTGCAGGGAGCCCAAAGGTGAACTGGTTTATAAACACAGCACCTTTAAGTAACTTTTGAAGATACAATTTGCTACTTGGAAAAAAATTCAATTTCGAGCCCTTAACATGAATTGACCTTTGACGGACAATATAGGTGACATGTTCAGGTGACCAGCAGACCAATCAGCACCTTTGGATATAACAATAGGTTCTGGGTCACCTAAAAGTGTGCCGATAATTAGATATGATAATGTGATGATAGATGAACATAAAATATTGAAATATGGCGGAGTTTCTCTTATAAAACTATGTATAGGAAAGAAATTCCTGATATGAGGTGTATCCATTGGAAAAACCCTTGGCAAGTTCCCAAGACCAGAATTGATATACTAAATATCAAAAATTCAGTTTGGCAGGTGGAGAACTGATTTCTGCCATGTAACCCATTATATTGTATGCTGGCAGCGGCCAAAAGCAGCCTGACAATTTTGATGAGCATATTTAGAAAAACATTTGATGGAGAAATTTTAATCAGAAGATAACCAACAACTCTCATTCAAATATTTTGTAAAATTATTCTCAATTTAAAAGTTATTGCCAAAAGTTTATGGTTGAAATCTGAGTATATTGTGGTCCCCCTTAAAAATTTGGACGCCCCAACATTTTACAATTGCCAATTTTGGGCACCCAGTTTCTAAATCCTAGCTAACACCATGGCTTATAGGCCAAACATAATGGGAATGGTTTGTGCTCCCCAAATTATTGATTGTTTCCAATATGGTCATTTTTCCCCATATATTAAAACAAAAGAAATTATCAACACACATTGGGAATGAGCATTGAGAATGTTTTTTCTTCAATGGGCATTTCTGTCTCATAGTGGAAGAAGATTTTTATCTCTACTTCACAACTGGGTTTTAGCCAGGATTTTAAAAACGCCTTTCCAAAATAATAATTAACACCATTTCTGCCCATCAAGATTTAGCTACTAATCTTTTTTTAATTCTATACCAACTACATTTAATAGCCTATTGTGTCAAAAATGGCAATTAAACTTAAGCCATGACCTAGAAGATGGTTTACAGGAAAATATTTGGGTCTTGCCCCCAAGAAGTCTAATTTATATTCTTCATAGAATTTTTTGCCTTTACTAAAAGGAGGTTTTCAGGAACCTGCCTCTCCAAAATATAGGCTTAATAGGTCCTGGCTAGTTAAGTCCCTGCCCCTTATATAAGATCTAATTGATTTAATCACAATCACACATAGATTTATGATAGGTATGTGCATACCATATGAATATATAATTCATTTGCAAATGACACTGAAATGGTGCATAAATTTGGCCATCCAATACAGATTTCTAAAAAGTAATTTTTCACCTGGGTGTGAAATTTTACATCAGCTGGTTTGTAATGTGAAAGAACATACAGTGAGGTAATTTGTAGAGCTAGTACGATCAATCGGCGGCTCGAGTTATTGCTCGTATCACCGCCGCTGCCGAGCACTCCAGCCGCCATTACAGCTCGCCGAGTTCGGTGAAAATGTAAATAAAGCCGCATTTCAATCATCCGCCATGTTTTTTGTCTTGCTTACATCTTTCCCATGTGGGATCCCATCGAGATCGCACGATAGCAGGACGTGATTGGCTAAGCCAGGCATGGGCCTGTTCTAATTAGCGTGATTGACAGCAATTTACGGTGCTCATTGGCTGAGGCAGGCATGGGGTGGTTCTAAATTAGCATGATTGACAGCAATTAATTTTGCTCAGCTGTTGATTTCACCGCATGTGCAATGAGTAGTTAGGGCTCGTAATATGTCGATTAATCGCTCAGCAGTTTCAGCGATTGCTCGAGCCGTTTATTAGCGGCGAATCCGAGCACTAGTGTTTTGTACGGTGAATTATAGGAAGTAGATTCAGTATAAAGTCATAGTTAATTCAGTTGACTCTTATATTTTTAATGTATGCACAGTCAGAATTAAATGCCGTGTCTCTTTACTGATTTTGATTGTTTGTTCAGAATATGCTCGTATTTAGATTACAGTTAGCTCAAATAATGAGGGTGTTTAATTATGACAATATCCTGGTCTTTATCGCTCTCTGATTTCTATTATGTATACACAAAACTCATAAATTTGATGTTTATTAATTATATCTGCAACAGCCTGAAGCAGGTTGCTGATATCACTTCGAGGGAAGCGTCTCAGACATACATTTGATAGTAAAACTTTTGACTTACATTCACTTTACATCTCTCCTTTAATGATTTATGAATATATGCTTTATCAAGCCATATATGGTCACAGTGGCCAAAGACAGCTTGACCATTTGGTAAAAATATCTATGCTTGTTCATTCACAGGCAATTAAGGGTTTTTATCGGTTTTCTACATGCCGATACGTTTTGTGATAAGTTCTATTTTGTAACAATCACAGCATACGTGGACGAGAGTTGTTGGATTGGTTTCTTTCCCCAAATATTTCTACAAAGATGCTTATAAATGACAGATCACTCAATCAAACAGGCCTTTTTTGGCATTTAAATTACAAGTGTACCAGTTGACTGGACGTATGCCAGTGCCTTGTTTTACAAACATCCTTGGATAACAAGTGAAAAATGTAGGCCAAGCATATAAATGACCCATGTAGTGTGCGAATCAAATCTACGTTCAGTTGTGAGGTCATCCATGCATCCATGCCCAGGAAACTGGGTGGAAATCGTGTGTGTGTGTGGCCGTGTATTATGCCCCGGCTGCCTACGCGTTCAGTGCCTGAATTAAATGTTAACCCTTTCAATGCTGGGTCTACTTTTGTTCAAAGCACAAGGATGCAAAGATTTTTCATAACCAGCCAAACCCTATCATGTTGGTATTCATTTGAAAGCTCTCATGGAGTACTCTCTGATGAGTACCCATATGCCAGGGATTCAGTCATTTTTCAGAATCTTTGCATCATATTGTATTGGCAAATTTAGCCACCAGCAGCATAAGGGTTAATTAACATGTGACCGAGTTAATTATCAATTGACTCATGCCTCTTTATGGGGTCATAGTTTTGTCAGTGAACTATAATCTCATTGATTTTATCATTATCAATAATGTTATCAAATAATGTTGAAAGCTGTGCTACATAGCAGGAAAAAATTGTTACAGTTTTCTAGTAACCCATGTCTTGCCAAGAGATATCTTTGCCAAGTGTCGTCTGTGTCAGTGGTATGAAATATCTCAAAAACTATGCTGAAGCTCTGACAAATTGACATAGTTTTAGCCAGCAGGGCGTCTGGGTGTCATTTGGACACCCAGAGACACCCAAATCCTAAAAACCACTCCTCATGCCACCTAAATTTGTTAGTGAGTATTTTATAAAATTTCTAGCATACAATTTAATCTTTTTCATCCTAATATAATTTCCATGACATTGTGTCATGATACTATGCCTTATTTAAATAAGTAAATTCATGTTTATAGTTGTAATCAGAGTATACTGTGGTCTCCCATGAAAAATAGAACGCCCCAATATTTTACTATTGCCAAATCAAGAACTACCTGATTACTTTGGTGGACACTTTCTGGCAGAAGAATCCCTGTGGTGGCTAATTTGGCCAATACAAAATGATGCAAAAAAACTTTAAAAATAACACTGGCATATGTGTACTCATCTGATAGTACTCAGCGAGAGCTATCTAATGAATACCAACATGACAGGGTTTAAATGACTTTCAAAAATCTTTGCATCCTTGTGCTTTGGATGAAAATAGTTGTAGTATTGAAAGGGTTAAGTAGCTTTTAATGATGCAATTGGGCACTCCGGGGAAAAATCTCAACTTCGAGCCCTGCTGTTATAACACATGTATGTACCACCATCATCATCTTGTGACCAAAATGCACTCATCCACATAGAGATACCGCTGTGGTATCTATCAGCTGTAAGCTGTGACTAGATACTTCACCATGCATTAATCAAACAATGCTGAGAACTTTATCGGCTCATGTTTGTGTTTATCTCATCGCAATACTGATAGCTAGGCATGTGTATAGAAATGTGTACAGATGTGTCACTTAAAATGTGCAAGTAAAAATGTGCTGTCAAAAATGTGCTCTGATTTTAGAAATGTGGTATCAAAAAGTGCTAATGATTATAATGTGCAATCTAAGTGATCAATCACAAATACTCTTATGTGTAATTGAATATATTATGCACTTATATATTTAAACACTTAAATGGGAGCAATTAAAAATGTTCTATGTGTAATCAAACATGTTCTATTTTTTGTGCCAATATAGAGAAAAGAATCAATTGGTGCAGATGAAAAAGTTTATACCATTAAATCAAAATATTGTTCTCCATATAATTGTCTCTGTCTCTCTGTCACTCTAACTCACTCTGTTTCTCTTTCTGTCTGTCTATCTGTCTGTCTCTCTGTCACTGCCTCTCTCTCCCCCTCTCATTCTCTCTCTCTCTCTCTCTCTCTCTCTCTCTCTCTCTCTCTCTCTCTCTCTCTCTCTCTCTCTCTCTCTCTCTCTCTCTCTCTCTCTCTCTCTCTCTCTCTCTCTCTCTCTCTCTCTCTCTCTCTCTCTCTCTCTCTCTCTCTCTCTCTCTCTCTCTCTCTCTCTCTCTCTCTCTCTCTCTCTCTCTCTCTCTCTCTCTCTCTCTCTCTCTTGTATGTAATTCGTCAATTTAGTATACAGAATCATTACTCTCAGTTGACATCTTTGTATCCATCATCAATTTCTCACGTTTATCTTTTTCGCATTTCAGGAATTGGGTCAACATTAGGAGCTGGTATATATGTGCTGGCAGGACAGGTAGCGAAGGATATCGCTGGGCCGGCAGTGATCCTCTCTTTCCTCATAGCAGCTATCGCCTCTGTGCTCGCAGGTAAGCATGGGATGAATGGCAGGGTTATTCTAACCCTTTTGCTGCTGGTGACTAATTTTACAATACAAAATGGTGCAAAAAACTTTAAAATTACTGAAACCCTGGTATATGGCTACTCATCTGAGAGTACTCAACGATAGCTATCCAATTAGTACCAACATGATAGGCTAGGGTTTTAGATGGTTTTCAAAATCTTTGTGTCCTTGTACTTTGGGCAAAAGAAGCCTATAACAGCTAAAACCACCTGGCAATATTAGTAATTTCTCTCCAACAAAAGCAGTATCTAGAAAATATTTGAAGGAGAATGGTTCATTAGAATTCTATCTACAAATCTTCTTCAGATATTTTGGGAATTTATGCTTTATTCAAAAGTTATTTCCGTATTTATGACAGGTCTAAAAGACTCAAATCGATCTTCAAGCATGAATGTGTTAACCCTTGATATATATCGGTGTTAGTTTAACCCTTATACACATAAATTTCAACCCTTTCACATCTGACACTATAGAAATATGGTAATCGAGAAATATTTCGAGAAACGTTTTGACTGACATTTATGGTCTTTGATGAATTTGACATTTCTCCTCATATTCTTTTCAGCCATTACTTTCATTGTTAAGTTACATTTAAATTGTCAGATTTGGTTTATATATATACAACTCCATCCAATTATTTTCTTTATAATTTCATGTTTATCAATATGACTAATTCCAATACCTGTACTTAGAATCTGGGGTTTGTCTATAATTTGTTATGCACCTAACTTGTTTTGTATGACCTCTGTTTCAGGGTTATGTTATGCTGAGTTTGGGGCCCGTGTTCCCAAGACCGGATCTGCATATGTATATAGCTATGTGACAGTTGGAGAGTTTTGGGCGTTTGTCATTGGCTGGAATCTTATACTAGAATATGTGATAGGTGAGTAAATTTCAAAATACTGAATACAGTGTTAACACTTAAGAAAGAATTATGCTGTTGGCTAATTTGGCACATCAGGGGTCCAGTTAGACACTAGCCCGATAGCCCGAGGCAACAGAAAATTGTTTCGGGCTATAAGAATATTGGCCTTTGTAGCCCGGCTGGCTATAAGAAAAGACTGACATTATTAGGTCATATTCAGAGGAATCACAATACTATAAGCAGTGTGTGTGTGTGTGAAATTTAGGTTAACCGAGGCAGCTCGTTTTTGTTTTTGTTTTTTAATGGGACTATAAAAAATTCTATCGGGCTATGAAGTTTTGGGAACCTATAGCCCGGCGGTCTTCCTCAGTTTCTTGGTGTAGCCTGACCCCTGCACATACAAGATCATGCAAAAAACCTTAAAAATGACTGAAACCGTGGCATGTGGGTACTCTTTTGAGAGTAACAGACCATGCAAAAAATACCAACATGACAGGATTTAGATGGTTTCCAAAAATATTTGCATCCTTGTGCTTTGGACAAAAAAGCCTCAGTATTGGAAGGGTATATTGTGGCAGTTTACTTAATGTGTACTTTGAACACCCCTGTAGTCCCCATTCATGAAACAGCACACCATTATGTGTACATCCAGACAACAAAGTCTGGAGGTCTTAGCCAGCAGGGCGTCTGGGTGCCTTTTTGGACACCCACACCCTTAAAAAGAACCCCTCAGGACACCCAAACTTTTCAGTGTGAAATTTCTAAAAATCTCAATCTCAATCTCAAGCTTATAATTGGATTTTTTCATCTCCTTATAATTCCCATGACATTGTTTAATGATATCATGGCTTATTTTAATGAATTCATACATGTTTATGGTTGAAATATAAGTATATTGTGATCCCCCTTAAAAATTTGGACGCCAAAAATTTTTACAACTGCCAATTTTAGGCACCCAGTTTCTAAATCCTGGCTAAGACACTGCTGGAGGAACTCTCAAGTTCTAACCCATTCACATCTGTGTCATGCTCGTGGTTTGACAAATATGAAATACCATTATGAAGGAGCAATATATTGAGAAACATTTGATTGAAAGTTCTTGTTCTTGTTAAGGAAAACACTTGAATCTCTTCAAATATTTTTCAAAGAAATCTTTATTCAATAAGTCTTGATGTGTGCACATTGGATGTGAATGGGTTAACTGTATAATAATAATAATAATAATAATATTGTCATTTGATATTGCGCCCTTTCCATATAAACATGCTCAAAGGCGCATTACATTCATTGTCAGAGGATAGATGTTGATATCCACATAGTTATTTGATAAATACATCTTTGAACAGATGTGTTTTCAATTGTCGTTTGAAGATTGCCACACTCCCAGCTGCCCGAATATTATTTGGGAGCTGATTCCATAGTTTTGGGGCACAGGCACTAAATGATCTGTCACCGTAGGTTTTCACATCCAGTGATTTTTTGTAATCACTTATCTTATTGCCATATCTGTATATAGGCACATGGTTCTGAGCCATTATAGAACAATTGACCTATTGTTTTGATTTATCAAAGGTGCTGATTGATATGAAGGTTACATGTAGGTGACCTAAATTGTCATTCATCGGTCACTTTGTAATCAGTCATGTGACAAAATTTTAAAATTGATTTCTATCTTTCGGTCACTTAACCCTCCCAATACTGAGGCTCCTTTAGTTCAAATCGCAAGGATGCAAAGACTTATGAAAACTATCTAAACCCTGTCATGTTGGTATTCATTAGATAGCTAACAGGTGCCAAGGGCATTTCAGTCATTTTTCAGTTTTTTTGCATCATTTTGTATTGGCAAAATTAGCCACCAGCTGCATAAGGGTTAATATCAAGTGCTTCCATCAGTTGATATTCAGTCATGTGACAATTTTTTGAAATTGATTTCTATTTTTTCAGTCACTAAATATCCAGTCTTCGGTCACTTTATATTCAGTCATCTGCCAAAGTAATAGAATTGTATTCTCACATGCTGATAAATGAAATACATGATTTAGAGCAACAGCATTTCCATCAATAAAACAAGTATTATAGCACATAGAAGTACATATTTCATAACAGGTTAACCCCTTTGTGCCTGTAGCAGTTAAAACCGCCTGACTAATTTAGTGATATCTCTCCAACAAAAGCAATTTTCAGAAAATATCTGAAGGAGGGATGTTCTTTGGAAATTGATCTACAACTTTCGTTCAATTATTTTGCAAATTTACGCCTAACTCTAAAGTTATTTTCAATGGTATCAAAGGTCCAGACGACACTTGTCTAAAAGATCTCCAGGAATGAATTGGTTAATCTATTTGTGCATGGAAATAAGCTCGATACTCATTTGAGAAAAAATTAGAAATTCAAAGTATGAATTTATGAAATATTTGAATGGGTTTTGTTTTGATGAATCAGATGACCAATTCTCATTCATTTTTTTTCTAAAGTTGTTCAAACCTTTTTGGGGCGCTAGAGTAAGAATAGGTTAGAATACTTAGGTGTCTTAATGGTAACTTACTAAGCATAAAATAGCAATATATTTGAAGGAAGGAATCTTAATAAGGAAAACTACTGAAAGAGGAAATACTATAATCACAACCCCCAAAAATTGTATCTTAAATTAGTATATTGATCAATTGGACTCCACCAAAGCATGCAAAATCTTATTTGAAATCAAGCAGTACTGTACCTTTGAGTAAAACGTGCTTCAAGCACACCCCCCCCCCCCCCCCCCCCCATTAGAATACTTACCATAGAATACTTGGTTGTCTTAACCCTTATGGTGCTAGGGGCTAACTTGGCCATTGCCAAATGATGCAAAAAAAAACAAAAAAAAATTTGCAACCCTGGCACATGGGTACTCATCTGAAAATTCTCAGCTAGAGCTATCCAATGAATACCAACATGACAGGGTTAAGATGGTTTCCAAATATCTTTGCATCCTGGTGCTTTGGACGAAAGTAGCCTCGGCATTGGAAGGATTAATGGTAACCAACTAAGCATAAAATAGCAAGATATTTGAAGGAAGAAATCTTTAGAAATGCTATTGGAAAGAAGAAACACTATAATCCAAAAAAGCCAAAATTGTATCTTGAATTAGCCTATTGATCGATTGAGAGACTCTGCCAAAGCTTGCAACATATTAACCCATTGATGCTCACAGAGGCCAAAAGCGGCCAGACATTTTTGATGAAATCTTGCAGGCAAAAGCATATTCAAGAAAATATTTGATGGATAAATGTTAATCGAGACATCAACAAATCTCTTTCAAATATTTTGTAAAATCATTGTCAATTCCAAAGTTATTTTCAAAAGTATCATAGATCCAAACGACACTTGCAGGAGGAATTCTTAACCCAGGGTGGCCAAAACAGGCCTGACAATTTTGATAATACTTTTCGAACAAAAAGCATTTTTTGGAAAATACTTAAAGGGGAAATGTTGATCAGAAGCAAAACAACAACTCCCCTTCAAATATTTCATGATTTTTTGTTTTGTTCCGAAGTTATTTTCAAAAGTATGAGAGTAGCAGACGATACTTTCAAGTGGAACTCTGAGTGGGAATGGGTTAAGCATTAATGGGTTAATCAAAATCAGACAGTCAACTAAATATCCTTTGTTTGTTCTTCAGGTACAGCCAGTGTAGCCCGTGCGTGGAGCTCCTATTTTGACAGTCTCATCAACAACACAATATCGCATCATTTGGAGCAGGTTCTTCCTATGAGAGTCTCGTGGCTCGGTCCGTACCCGGACTTCTTCGCGCTCGGCATCACACTGCTTTTAACAGGTAAGTAAGAGGAAGGAATCGTTAGGAAAAATATTGGAAAGAGGAAATACTATATAATTCCAACCCAGGCAATGATTCTCTTTCAACTAATATGTTATTGCAAACGAGTCACAGTCTTAAAAAGGATGATTTTCTGTTATTTCAATTATTTTAGTGCAGGCTGTCAATAAATCATCAGTTTTATACATAAATGTGTAATGTTCATAAAAAATATATTTTCTCTTATTTCAGTGATTTAAGTGTTAGGTGTCAAAGAACCGTCCACTTGTAACAGTTTAAACATTCATGTATTTCAGAGAATGTGTAATGTTCATAAAAATGAAATATATTTTATATTATTTCAGTGATCTCAGCATTAGGTGTCAAAGAATCGTCCAGATTTAACAATTTATACTTTCATTTTTCTTAGAAAATATGTTAAGTTCATTATAAGAAGAATATTTTCTCTTATTTCAGGGATTTTAGCGTTAGGTGTCAAAGAATCGTCCACGTTTAACAACATCTTCACTGCCATCAACCTCCTTGTCGTCCTCTACGTCGTCATCTGTGGATTATTCAAAGCAGACATCAAGAATTGGCAGATTCCAGCAAGTCAGGTAGGTCATCGTAACATTGTAGTTGACCCGTTTCCATTAACCCGTAATCCATTGAAACAGACAAAGATACTTGATATGAAAGACACGGTCTTAGCCAGAATTCAGAAATTGGGTGCCCAGAATTGGCAATTGTAAAATTTTGGGGGGTCCAATTTTTATGGTTGACCACAATAAACTTAGATTACAGCCATGAGGGTGTATTTACTCAATGAAATAAAGCATATTATTATACCTCACTTTAAGATCGTAAGCCGTGATTGGCTGACTTAACAGTGAACAATCATCATGTTGCCTGATGCCATCAGTGAGGGCTTCATGTTGCCCGTTGCCACTAGCGACACCTAGCGGGGAATGTGTGAATCACCAGTCATCTGTGACCTTGCTTTGTTTACAATTACAAACGGGGTTTGTTCGGTATAATAAAACAAATATGCCATGCCAGTGTGGGTAACATGATGGAATGTCTCCCCTCAGGAAGATGGTTTTCCCTCGGGCTCCGCCCTCGGGAAAACCATCCTCCCTCGGGGAAACATTCCGTCATGTTACCCACACTGGCATGGCAATTATATGCTTAAAATTCACATATTAAGGAATTCCTCACAAAATATTTTGGATGTCCTGAAGGGTGATTTTTGGGATGGGGGTTTGCATGTCCAAATGACGCCCAGACACCCTGCTGGCTAAGAATATGTTGTGACATTATTGTTAAACCCATTCCCATTAACCCATAACATAGTCGTAGCCAGCAGGGCGTCTGGGCATAATTTTGACAACAAAACCCTCAGATATCACCCCCCAGGACACCCAAAAGTTTTTGTAAGTAATTTCTTGAAATGTCAATTTTGAGAATATAATTCTAAGTTTTTCCAATTCAATATAATTCCCATTACATTGTATATGGGTATTATGCCTAATTTCAATAAGTAAATACATGTGTATGAATGTAATCTTTTTGAGCACAAGGATGTAAAGATTTTTGAAAACCATCTAAACCCTGTCATGTTTGTATTCATTGGATAGCTCTCATCGAGGACTCTCTGATGAGTACCCATGTGCCAGGGTTTGGGTCATTTTTCAGTTTTTTTTGCATTATTTTGTATTGGCCAAATTAGCCACCAGCAGCATAAGGGTTAAATCTTTGAGAGGAGAGTGGTTATTTGATTAATGATCAATAGTTCTATTTCAAATATTTTAGTCAGGGAAATATCACCAAAAAAGTTTGGTATTTTTTTTTGGCTGAAAAGTTTCAACTTGATAATATAAACTTCATAACTTGTATCAGAGACCTTACATACCTGTTATCCATTCTCCCTGCTGTGTATCAAATGTATATTTACCTCTGTCTTTCAGATTCCCAATACGACCGTGTCTCACCATGGACATGGTCACGGCGAGGGGGGTTTCTTCCCGTTCGGGTTCTCCGGCATGATGGCGGGCGCGGCCTCCTGTTTCTACGCTTTTGTGGGTTTCGATTGCATAGCAACAACAGGTGTGTTTCAACTCATTTTGTTATAAAACAATATCTATAGAATAGATAAATAGATTTTTTAAAAATTACTTGGCATCGAACTAGGCTATTTTTTAAGTATGCATAATTGTTGTCTGGATATATATCGTTATTTTTATATCTTTATCTCTCACTAGGCTTCTTCAGTTAATAAGGAAGACTTTGGTTTTAATTTATCTTTATTTATTTGTTTATTTATCTATTTATTTATTCATTTATTTACCAATTCATTCATTCAATCTTTCATTTATTTATTTATTTATTAATTCAATTATTCATTCATATATTTATTTATGTATTCATTTATTCATTCAATCATTCATTCATGTATTTATTTACTTATTTATTCATTCATTCATTTGTTCGTCCAATCATTCATTCATTTATTTATTTATTTATTCATTTGTTCGTTCATTCAATCATTTATTCATTTATTTAATTATTTATTCATTTGTTCGTTCATTCAATCATTCATTCATTTATTCAATTATTTATTCATTTGTTCGTTCATTCAATCATTCATTCGTTTATTTATCTGTTTTCAGGTGAAGAAGTGAAGAATCCCCAGAAAGCGATTCCAATCAGTATTGTCCTCTGTCTCCTCTTCTGCTTCCTGGCCTACTTCGGGGTCTCAGGTAAGCTGTTTTAACACAATTTCACAATAAGACTGTTTTAAGAGCTTTTTTCTGCTTAGACATTCATATTAGGGACTAGAGTCATAGTCATAGCCAGCAGGGCGTCTGGTGTCATTTACAGACCCAAACCCTCAAAACTCACCCTTCAGGATGTGAGGAATTTCTTAAGTTGTCAATTTCAAACATTTAATTTATTTGCATCATATTTTCAGGTGTTTTAACCCTTATGGAGCCGTACTATATGCTGGACAAGGGTGCCCCTCTCCCCCAGGCCTTTGAACATGTGGGATGGGGCTTTGCCAAGTATGTCATAGCTGTCGGTGCAGTGTGTGGTCTCTCTGCAAGGTAAGACAACAACCATAGTCTCAGCCAGCGAGGTGTGTGGGCATCATTTGGTCACTTAGTGTACATACCATGCAGCTTCAGATAAGCTATTAATAATAGGGCTGTCATCGATACCGCCCGTATCGGTGAACCGGCAAGAAATACTTGCCGATTATCAATATCTTGGGCATCCCGAGATATCGATTCATATGAAAACACCAAGTTGGTAGTGACGATGTACTAAAATAAACACAGAAACGTTGTAAAACGCGGTAAATCACCCAGGGCGATCGCTAACATCACGCCGCTCTCAGAACGGGACGTGAGCGGAAGTCACACAGATGCAGATTACGCATGTGTGGGAGGTCAGGAGGTCATGAATCACCCCACGTGCTAACTGCCGACATGTCAAATGAACAAATTATTAGTTACGATGCAGAGATCAGCAGTTAAAGGTAACATAAATCTGAATCGGATCGTTGGCAGTGGTGGGAACATAGAAAGAAGTAGAGAATATTCTAAGAAACTATTAGGGCCTATGTTTTATTCATGCTGTAATTGTCCTATAATTGAATTTTTGGAGTGGTGACATCTACTGGCAGATAAGTGCATAACTCATCTTGTAATTGTTACTGTTACAGTATAAATGGTATTTTTTACAGACATTTAATTTTCGCTATTTTCACGCTCCCCATGATAGCGCTAAAATAACATCCTTCAAATAAATATATATAAAGTAATAAATATATATAAATTAATAGATATATAATTTGATTGCTTGAATGCGCAAATTTGAAGCAGCACAAATATCCTCCAGCAGGGCTGTAAAGCGAAATTTTTAGCACTCCAAATTAAAGCCGTGTACAGTATATCACCTTATTTTGTCTATTTTCACAGTTTACTGGGCGCTATGTTTCCTCTCCCGAGGGTGATCTACGCCATGGCTGACGATGGTCTTCTATTTTCCTTCCTTTGCGCGTATAAATGAGCGCTTCAAGACGCCACTAATTGCCACACTGCTCTCAGGAACATTTGCAGGTAGGACTTTATATAATGTATATTTTAATAGAAAACTGTAACAATATTATCGCGCTACAGCTTTCAACATTGTATGATAACATTATTGATAATGATAGTCACTGAGGGTAGTCCACTGACAAAACTATGACCCCCTTTTGTATATGTATATTTTAATAGAAAACTGTAACAATATTATCACGCTACAGCTTTCAACATTGTATGATAACATTATTTATAATGATAGTCACTGAGAATTGTTCACTGGACAAAACTATGACCCCATAAAAAGGCATGAGCCAATTAACTCGGTCACATGTTTATTAACCTTCTCCTGCCCGTAGTGGCCAAAAAAAGGCCTGCATGATTGATTGGTCTGTCACAAGCATCGTTGGAGAAATATTTGGGGAAAGAACCAATCCAACATTCTCGTCCAATTTACATATCACATGATAGTCGACTGTGCAAATCAAGATATTTTTTGTACTCTTAACCCTTTTCCAACGCTGAGGTTATTTTCATCCAAAGCACTAGGATGCAAAGATTTCTGAAAACCACCTACACCCTGTCATGTTGGTATTAATTAGATAGTTCTTGCTGAGTGCTCTCAGATGAGAAATACAGACTTTATGACAAAGGAGAAAAAACTTTTGATAAAGAATATACCCTTCTTTCCAATATTTATAAAAAAAAGAATCATAAACATATACTTCTTTGCATGCCATTCTATGTACTCTCTTCAATTGATACTGATATTGTATCTACTACAATATATCATATTCAGCAAATTATATTTACACTATCTGTTAAACTTTACCTATTGACAGGAAAGGAAATAAGAAAAAAATATGAAAAAATAAGAATATATGTTATTCCATGTCATAACATGTTCTTGTTTTGAATTTTGCACTTTAATTACTTGTACTTATTTTGAATTTTGCATGGCATTACATGTTAACACATGTTCTTGTTTTGAATTCTGCATGTCATTACATGTTATCACACGTTCTTGTTTTGTATTTTGCATGTCATTACATGTCATCACATGTTATTGTTATTCATCGCATGTTTACACCTTATTAATTACATGTCATAACATGTTCTTGTTATGAATTGTGGCGTTTCTTTGTGGCAGGTATTTTTTGCCATGTTGTTCAGTCTTCTGGAGCTGGTGGAGATGATGTCTATAGGAACGCTCCTGGCATACACACTCGTGGCGGCATGTGTTCTCATACTCAGGTGAGGATTAGAACCTGTGTAATTGTGTGTATAATCTCATAAATCCCCCCCCCCCCCCCCCAAAAAAAAAATAATAATGAAATAATGAAATTCTGACCTCTTCATTTGCTTTCTGTGTATTCACATACTCAGGTGAGGATTAGGACCTGTGTAATTTTGTGTGTACTCTCATAAATCCCTTCCCCTCCCCCCCCCCCCCCCCAAAAAAAAATAATAATAATAATAATAATAATTATAAAAATAATTCTGACCTCTTCATTTGCTTTCTGTGTATTCTCATACTCGGGTGAGGATTAGGACCCATGGTCAATTTTGAGTAAAATCTCATAAAACTTCCCCCCTCCCCCCACACATTTGTATCCCCTCTGCCCCCATATATTTGTATCTCAGTCCCCTCATACCTCGTCAACTTTTCTCATTTTTCAAGTAAAAATCGGGGCTTACTGCTTTTTTATGTGTTTCATTTTAATCTTTATTTGTGCCTTGTTATATTAACTTCAATGTGTTTAACCCATTCTTGCCTGAGCCTTCATCTTCAAATTGTCGTCTGGTAATATGAATATTTGTAAATAACATACAAATAATGTTTCGCAAAATATTTAAGGTAGAGTCATAGGCAGATTCCTGGTGAACATTTCTCTTTCAAATATTTGCCAAAATAAGCTTATATTTGGTAGTAATCACCAAGACTGTCAGGTCACTTATAGCCGCTTCAGGCATGAATGGGTGAACAACTTGACTTGCTTGCCCTGGTCATGTCATGAAATAAACTCACTCATGTATATACTATAGGGATACCCTTAGCATGGTCTTTTGGATTTTATTCTGCTTGAAATAAATCAAAATTCATTCTATATTTGCACAGTATTTGAATGAGAGTTATTGGTCTTGAAAGAGATATTTTGATATCTCTGATTTTGGGTTCTTTGGAATATAATTCTTCAAATATTT
>OZ012697.1:9680784-9693284 GCA_963942565.1 Maea johnstoni
AAACACTGGAATTAAAACATGGTAGAGATTTTTTTTTTATTAATTCTTTTTTTGAATTTTTGAAGTTTTTTAGAATTATTTAAAACACTGCAATTTTTTTTTTGAATTTTTTTTAACAGCACATGATTTAGGATAATTTAAAACACTATTTTTTTTTTGAATTTTTGAAAAAGTTTTTTTGAATTATTTAAAACACTGCAATTTTTTTTTTAATTGAATTTTTTTTACCGGCACCTGATTTAGGATAATTTAAAATGCTAATTTTTTTTTGAATTTTTGAAAAAAATTTTTAGAATAATTTGAAACACTGCAATTTTTTTTTTTAATTTAATTTTTTTTTTACCGGCACATGATTTAGGATAATTAATAACACTAATTTTTTTTTTGAATTTTTGAAAAAAAATTTTGAATAATTTAAAACACTGCAATTTTTTTTTTAATTGAATTTTTTTTACCGGCACACAATTTGGGATAATTTAAAACACTGGAATTAAAAAAAAAAATTCGGGGGGATATTGTCCGGGGGGATATTGTCCGGGGGGATATTGGAACGGGGGGATATTGTCCGGGGGGATTTTGTCCTGGGGGGATATTGTCCGGGGGGATATTGTCCGGGGGATATTGTCCGGGGGGATATTGTCCGGGGGGATATTGTCCTAGAACCATCTATCACTAGTTGCCATTTCACAAAATATAGACCTCGCTGTAAATCTTGCGACTACAACGGATACAACATTAAGGTATTTGCAGAAAACATGGGCCACCTTGGACCAATAGAAATCGTAATCATTAAAAGGTGTCCCAATTTACTGAGAATTTATGGTAAGTATGTTATTCTTTATTTGATTTGCAAGTAAGTATTATTTTTTCTGTATACTAGGTATGAGGCCGTAGGTGAGCGTCCCCCTCTAACGGACGATACAGAGGATGACCAGGCCAAACTAGTGGGACCAAGATCCTTTACGTTCTCCGAAATAATGCTAGATGCGTTTTCTCCATCCACGAGTTATCCCACGGAGCTCACGTCTCGGATTATAGTCATATGTGTCTCGTTACTAGGTAGGTCCTTCAACTTTCTTAACTCTTCCAATGCTGAGGCAACCTTCGTCCAACCTTCGTCCAACCTTCGTTTTAGTCATTTTTCCGTGTGTTTTTTTCCTCATCATTTGTATTGGCCAAATTCGACACCGTCAGCATAAGGGTTAAAGGAACAATTGATGTTTTCTACAATTTACAAGTTATCCCACAAAGCTCACGTCTCGGATCATAGACATATGCATATCATTGCTAGATAGGTCTTTCAACTTCAAACCTTTCAAAATCGACGCTTGATGCTTTCCTACCATTTACAATTTACCCCACAGAGCTAATGCTTGGATTGTTGCCATATTTGTCTTGTTACCAGGGTCCTTTACTTTTTCTGAAATAATGCTAGATATATTTGGCATATCCACAAACTATCCCAGAATGTCCTAGTCCAATGTATGCCTTTTACAAATTGAATAGACCTCTGAGTTGTGAACACCTCCGTTTGTGAACACAAATCCCATTCCCTTATATGCCTATAATTATGAAAAGACCTCTGAGATGTGAACACCTCCTATTGTGAACACAAATCCCATTCCCTTATGTACCTATAATTATGAAAGGACATCTGGGATGTAAACACCTATTGTGAACACAATATCCCATTCCCTTATGTACCTATATATTATGAATTATTATACCTCACGGGAAGATTTATGATTCTGATTGGTCAAGGGCCATGGATTAATCGTCATGATTTCCTCACTCCTTGGTGACAGGCTGTTGTCCTTAACAGCTCATGACCGGTAGCGATGATTATCACGTTAATTCACGGCTGATGCGGTGATTATCACGTTAATTCACGGCTGATGCCGTGAATTAACGTGATAATCACCGCTACCGGTGAAACTAGGTCAATGCTCGATGCGCATACGTGCATATTAAAAGTCAGCCATCGCCTACGTGAAATCCACAAGGCTGACCGCCTCAACTTTAAAATTGTGCCTAACAGGCACCAGGCAATGGATTTTTATCAAATAAAGATAGAATTATACAAACAAATAAGGTATGGTACGAACGTGACTGGCTTTGGGGGGTGTTTCAAGTTATAGATATGAGCACCCAGTTTTCTTGGCGCAGATGCTATTTTATAAATGCTCGGATCTCTAAGTTAGAGTCTAACTGTGATGAGGCCAAACTGAAAATTTTCTCCTGTTGTACGTGTTGGGGCTTCTGTTGCACTCTAATGCGTCAATGCAACAGTTGGACATCCCTGTTATTGTAATTTGTATATTTTTTTTACAAAAGAGTATTTATCCAAAATTTCTGGTGTTTGTCATTTTTCCCCTTTTGTGTTTTGTATTTTGTTCGGTATAATAAAACAAATACTGTAGAATGGCTAATTTTTCCGTGTGACAATTTTCCCTAATTTCTCATTTTTGGGTGTTCCCGTTTCTAATATTTCCGAAAAGAGGACATATGTTTTTTCCCGTTTTTAATTTTCCCGTTTTATGTCTAGACCTTTAATTTTAGTATACCAGAGAGTAAATATTAATTGGTACCTGCACGTGCAGGGCCTTAATTACAGCAACGCACGTGGCGATGGGACTATAACCTGTCAAGAGACCCGTCCAGAAATAGATCAACGGCGATGTAATCTGAAGTGGCACATAGTTGAGCAGAAGTCACATCATGATCCAGTGCAATTAGCGATTGTTCCCCGCCACAGCAGCCCTCAACAAATAGCATAGTCCCATCTCCCGGGGATCTAAATTCCAAAAACAGCCCTGCAAGCTACCTAAAGTTGGATTGAGGTAGTCCCGAATCCTGGGGAAGTTCCCCACTAAAACACTACAAAATGGTAGCAAAAAGTGGCGGGACTACCTGATTTTGGGCTTTGGTAGATTGCAATGAGTGATGACTGCTACCACTCTGAGTAAACGTTGGTCAGACACTTCAGAGATAAAGCTGGGTCAGAATTTCCCGTGTTTATTAAGTCCGAACATGAACTGTATAGATTTTCCCTGTGTTAATTATTCCCGTTTGATAGCATTCGGGAAAAAACGGGAAAATAAAACACATGGGAAAATTAGCCATTCTACAGTATGACATCCCTGTGTGGTGTACAACAGGAATAACTCCCCCTCGAGAGGATTGTCGCCCTCGGGCTACGCCCTTGGGTGACAATCCTCTCTCGGGGAGTTATTCCTGTTGTACACCACACAGGGATGTCATATTTGTATAATGACATCTGGGATGTAAACACCTCCTATTTTGAACACAATATCCCATTCCCTTATGTACCTATATATTATGAAAAAACCTCTGAGATGTGAACACCTCCTATTGTGAACACAATATCCCATTTTGAAAAGACCTCTGAGATATGAACACCTTAGGTGAACACTTTTACCCTGATCCAGAAGTTTTCTCATCTTAGAGGTTTCATTGTAATTTTGAGTAAATTATGCCAGAGAAATACATCCCCTTGATCCGCAACCCAATAGGCACAGCATGCTAGTACCTAGGGTATGTGCGCCCCGGGTTACGCGGTGAAGCCTGGGGAGGTATTGGTCACGTGATTTGTGCAGTAAGCAAGCAGCAGAGAGACTGACTGGCTGGCTGGGTATACAGACTGTCATCCTATCTAGGTCAGATAGGTTGCCGAGGCAGCGAAATTTGATGACGCATGCACAGTGCCCACTCCCTGTCTACTGCTCTCAGATTATGCATTGTTCTTTTTTCAGGTGTACTTATAATAGCATTATGTGCACTGCTCATCTTCGCAGTAGATGGCATCCTGGAGAAAAAATGGCCGCCCATATTGGGAGTGTGCATTCTAGGAGTGTTCATCCTTGTCATCTTATTCGTCATGGTCAGGCAGCCACAGGACCAAAAAGAAATGCCCTTTAAAGTGAGTAGAACCCTTGTCCTTGTTTTTTTTAAGGAAAAATCTAGATTGATCCTTCCAATGCTAAGGCTACTTTCTTCCCTGGCATGGTGGTATTCATTGTATAGCTCTCAGATGAGCCAAGGTTTCAGTCATTTTTCAAGGCCTAAAATGCCTAATTTGGTGATATCTCTCTAACAAATGCAATTTTGAAAGAATACTTGAAGGAGAAATGTTGATCGAAAAGTAACTAGCATATCTCCTTCAACTAGTATTCCAATTTATGATAAATTCCAGTTATTTTTCAAAAGAATCATTGGTCCAGACAACATTTGACATGGAGATTTCCTGGCATGAATGAGTCAACCCTTCTGAAGCTGTGGTGACTTTCATCCAGTGCACAAAAAGAAACCAAAATATTATGAAAATCATCTTAAACCTGTCATGTTGGTATTCATTGGAAAGCTCTCACTGGGTACTCTCAGATGAGTACCCATTTGCCAGGGTTCCAGTGATTTCTCAGCTTTTTGCCATCATTTCATGTTAACCAAATGTGCAACCAGCAGCTAAAGGGTTAAGATATTTTGGAACCTCAATAAATGTATTTTCCCTTCTTCTTCAGGTGCCATTTCTCCCTCTGGTTCCTTGCATCAGTATGTTCATCAACATTTATCTGATGTTAAAGCTTAAAAGTCGGACGTGGGTGCGGTTTGGCGCTTGGATGGGTGTTGGTAAGTAACCAAATAGAAGTGGTCATGGAAGATATTTCCCGATATAGTCTTAGCCAGCAGGGCGCGTGGGTGTCTTTTGGACACCCATACCCTCTAAAATAACCCCCCAGGACACCCAAATAGTTTTGAGAGTAATTTCTTAAAATGTCAATGTCAAGCATGTAATTGTACTTTTTTTATCTAAATATAATTCCCATGACATTGTAGAAGGGTATTATACCTTATTTCAATTAATAGATTAATGTCCATGTTTGTAATTAGAGTATATTGTGGTCTCCTTGAAAAACAGGACGCCCCAAAATTTCACAATTGCCAATTTTGGGCTCCCAGTTTCTAAATCCTTGGATTCTGTATGTATCCGATAATTTAATAATGCTTTTATTCCAATCGTGCATATGGCACCAAAATGTCCTGACAATGGCAAAGATATATATTTGTTGAAAGCAGGTATTTTTGTATATATATATATATATATATATATATATATATATATATATATATATATATATATATATATATATATATATATATATTTATATATATATATATATATATATATATATATATATATATTTGAAGAGAAATATTATTTAGGACATTATCTACAACTCTCATTTAAATGATTTTTGAAATCGTTCCTAATTTTCAAGTTATTGTCAAAAGTATCGGAGATCCAGACAACAACTTCAAAAGTTACTCTCAAACATAGTATTTCATTTATCTATGGAGTTTTTGTTGTGTTTTTCAGGTTTTCTGATTTATTTTGCCTATGGCTTCTGGCACAGTAGGGAAAGACACCGAGGAACGAAGAGCTCGACGGGAACGGACAGCGAGAGCGATCCAGAGACCCCCGTCAGAAAACCATCAGAAAATACCGGCCTGGTGGAAAACGGCGGCCATTGAGGGAGATTCCATGTTAACCCTTCCAATACTGAGGCTATTTTTGTCCAAAGCACAAGGATGCAAAGATTTTCGAAAAACCATCTAAACCCTGTCATGTTGGTATTCATTGGATAGCTCTTGCTGAGTACTCTCAGATGAGTACCCATATGCCAGGGTTTCAGTAATTTTTCAGCATTTTTGCATCATTTTATATTGGAAAAATTAGCCAGCAGCAGCATAAGGGTTAACCCTTTAACCTGCTGCTGGTGGCTGATTTCGCCATTACAAAATGATGCAAAAAAACTGAATATGGTTGAAACCCTGGCACATGGGTACTCATCTGAGAGTGCTCAGTGAGAGCTAACTTATGAATACCAACATGACAGGGTTTAGATCTTTGCGTCTTTGTGCTTTGGATAAAGTAGCCTTAGCATAAGAATGGTCCACCCATCCATACCTGGAAATCTAGACAAATATTGTCGCACCTATTACAATTTTGCAAATAACTCTGAAATTAATTCTTAATTTGCTAAATATTTGAAGGAAAGTTGTAGGGTCTATGTTAACATTTTAACCCATTAATGCGCACAGTGGCCAAAAGGAGCCTGATGAAACAATTTTGATTAATTGTTTCAAGGGAAAGCTTGGTTGGAAAAATATTTGAGGGAAAAACATTATTCATAACATTATCTACAACTCTCCTTCAAATGTTTTGTGAAAACATATGTAATTTTCAAGTTATTGTCAAAAGTATAGGAGATCCAGACGACAACTTCAACAGTAACTCTTAAGCATTTATGGATGAATATCTGAAGCCCACACCTGGTCAGTCAATACAGAATTATCTAAAACGCAAGGCAATATTTTGATGGGTAATTGAGTGAAAGAGGTTCCCTTTATAAAATTTAACAATCCCTTTTCAAATATTGTAAAAAATGTGATTTGAAAGTTATGTTCATTGTTGTAAGACCATGTGTGCACTTCAGAAGTAAATGTTTATTTCATGTAAATATCGATTTGTTTTATATATCTATATATTTCAATCAATGATGATTTTAAATACACTCTGATAGATCTACATGTAAATCTGAGTATGATAATATCCTCTGAAGACTGTGAATCTAAAATCTTTAATATTTTATTTGAGTTGATTTTTATACATGCTTCTTTTTTAGTATTGCATGTAATTGTCAGTACTGTCTATTCAGATGGAAATAGGTCCAGAGAGACAAATGGCACGGCTAATTACAAATGACCTTTTTATGCTGCTGGTGGCTAATTTTGCCAGTACAAAATGATGCAAAAAAGCTGAAAAAAATGACTGAAACTCTAGCATATGGGTACTCATTGGATAGTACTCTGCGAGAGCTATCCAATGAATACCAACATGACAGGATTTAGATGGTTTTGGAATATCTTTGCATCCTTGTGTTTTGGACGAAAGTAGTCTCAGCATTAGAAGGGCTAAGGTTACTTTCTTCCAAAGTACAAGGACCCAAAGATTTTTGTAAACTGTCTTAACCCTGTCATGTTGGTATGCATTAGATAGCTCTCACTGAGTGCTTTCATATGAGTACCCATGTGCCATGGTTTCAGTCATTTTTCAACTTCTTTGCATAATTTTGTATTGGCAAAATAGCCACCAGTAGCAAAGAGGTTAACTAACATGTGTAGTAAGAGACATTGTTATTAAGGGGATTAAGGAGTAATCTTTATAGACAGGTGGTCTCTGGAACAGGTTTAACCCATTCATACTCGCAGCTGCCAAAACAGCCTGATAACTAATGCATTGTTGTGAAACCATTTGAATGAGAAATCTTGTTTAGAACACTATAATGGACTCCCCTTCAAACATTTTGTAAAATCATATTCTAGTTTCCTAGATATAATAAAACGTATCATAGATCTAGACAATAATTTGCAGAGGAGCTCTTTTGCCTGAATGAGTTAAATATGTTTTACCTAGAAAATAATTGTTCTTATGCTCTTAATTTGACTTCAAATATTTCCATTTATCATGTTTGTGACAATAGATATTTATATATATTTTATTAGAATATTATATGATTGGAGCACCTAGGACAACCAGAGTTGGAAGGATAATGTGTACTAAAGGTATACTGTATAGTTCGAAATATTCGCGAGATTAAATTTAGCGAATCGATGCATTTTTCCATAATAGCGAATCGTAATATTTGCGTGTGAACCATCTCGAAAAACGCCATCTGCCGACAGATATCCAAACTAGACCTGGTTCGATAAACGGTCAAAAGGTGGCGTGTGATTTTGGCGGATGGGACTATATATATATATATATATATATATATATATATATATATATATATATATATATATATATATATATATATATATATATATATATATATATATATATATATATATATACACATATATATACATATATATATATATATATATATATATATATATATATATATATATATATATACATATATATATATATATATATATATATATATATATATATGTATGTATGTATATATATATATATATATGTATATATATATATATATATATATATATATATATATATATATATATATATATATATATATATATATATATATATATATATATATATATATATATATATATTTAGCCCACGCTTGCGCACATGGCCTCCAAATACAATAACACGCCTGGAGGCCTGTGCACAGTTTCGGCCGTTTCTTAAACTAAACACGGATATTTTGGACTACAAGGCGACGGGAACATTACATCACGTAGAAAAATCGTTGAAAAATGGAACAAATATGAACGGATCGTAATATTAGCGAATCTGACCCACTTGCTAAAGTCGCCAATAATAGTTCCACGTTAATATTTCGAACTTAACCCATTCACACTCAGAGAGGCCAAAACAGGCCTGACAATTTTGAATATATTTTTCTATCAAAATCATTTTTTGAAAAATATTTAAAGGAGAAATGTTAATCAGAAGCCATACAACAACTCCTCTACAAATATTTTGTGAACTTTTGCTTTATTCCCAAGTTATTTTCAAAAGTATGAAAGTAGCAGACGATGCCTCAAAGAGCAACTCTGAGTGTGAATGGGTTAACAGTATGTTATAGGTGAATAAATTCAGGGGTCATTATTTTTATGTAAACATCTGCATACTTTGTATGATGTAAATTTATGTGATTTAATTTGTTGTTTTGACCATCCACTTCTTAGATTAATCATGCACTTAAATCTTTTTGCACTCTCAAATGAATATTTATGATTTCTTGCACTCAATTGGAAAAGGGTTTGTTGTTACCATAAGTGCCTTTCCTACTTTGAAACAGGGTACCCACAAATGGCAATCATCACTATTATAGATGTCTTAATTTTCCAACAAATTCAAAATGTATTAATTTACGTTAAACACCTTGAAAACGTACTTATTCTCTTGGAAAAAAGGTGTTTTACCTTTGGATAATGTCATGCATTTTTATTGAAGTCAAAAATTAAAATCATTAAGAAATTGTCATTTTTAGGAATTCCTGGCCAAAACATAAAGTGTTCTGATATGTGATTTTATAGGGCTAAGATGGTTAATACTGCCCTGGTTGAGACAAGATATGTCTGTACTCAAGGCATTTTGAGTTTCTTAAAGCCAGGCCTGAAAAGAAAGCCCATCGGCAGGATGATTTTTTAAAATGGTCTTTTAGTAAAGGTGGTCATTGCTGACAGGTGAAATACAGTTCATAATTTAGCTTGTGATTTTAAGTGCTGTTTTATATATAATAGATAGGCAGTCTCTTGAATAGGTTTGAGTGTGCATGAATGTGCTTCCAAAAAGTTTAATATATTCCATACTCAAAAATGTGCCAGATCTAGAAGTTATGTCTTGTCGGTGAGGAAGATAGTGTCTGTATATTTTTAAATCCTTTGTCTTGAATGTATAGTATATGTATCTGATGGCTTGTTGGTCGAAATGATATAACAAATACTCATTAGCTTGTTATATATATATATATATATATATATATATATATATATATATATATATATATATATATATATATATATATATATATATATATATATATATATATATATATATATATATATATATATGTATATATATATATATATATATATATGTATATATATGTATACGTATATGTGTATATAAATGTATATGTATATGTATATGTATATGTGTATATGTATATGTGTATGTGTATGTGTATATATATATATATATATATATATATATATATATATATATATATATATATATATATATATATATATATATATATATATATATGTATATAATACAGAATAATTAAATTGCAGCAAGTCACTGAAAAAAAAACAATGTAAGCATTAATGACTCGAAGGTGATCTGATAATGAATGTCAAAATGATATTCATTTTTTTGGCACATTTCCTGACATTTTAAACTAAACTGGAGTATCAGGAAAAGATAACTTCCTATTCCTGAGTCACTGGCAACTTCCCCACGTGCCTCAGACCAGAATCTGCCTTGAATAAATGCAGTGGTGAAGACAATGAGAAGTCAGTGGCAACCCTTCATAGACTGCCTCGGGACATGTGAGAAAGTTGCCAGTGACTTGTGGTTAGGTGGTGGTTTTTGCCGGTTACTCCAGTTTCCTCCACCAGTTACAACTGGCTAGTCACAAAATTCCAAATCATAGACCGCTCAGCTTTTGGGGCAGGCCCCAGTACAAATGAAAGAGAGGCTGTTCAAGAAGCACAAAATATATGTCAGTGAAAAAATGTCTCCATATGTGTGTGAACTCCAAATGTAAGTGGGTTCATATTGTATGTATTTAAGGAATTTTTAATTTTAATCCTTGTTAGGTAGTTAAGCAAAAAATGTGTCCTTTTAATCAACATTCCTTGTAATTTCTTCCTGCAATTTTATTCTCATACTTACAGCGCTTATGTAGATACATATTTCTCTAAGAACTAATTTGTTGCAAAACAACTTTGTCTTTTGTCTTTGTAAACCTTTTACCAAGTTGCAAAATAGTCTTACCTTAATGTGAAATGACCAACATGTACCAGTTACTTAATTTTGTACACAAAAAAAAAAACTGTACTGTAATTGAGTGTAAACAGTAAGGAAACTATCAGTGTGACTATCCAAGTTAACATTGTATGATTCAAGTTATATTTTAACCCTTCCAATGCTGAGACTACTTTTATCCAAAGCACAAGAATGCATTGTCAACTTCAGAGAATTGACTAATGAATAGCAAATTACCTTTATGTGGAGATATCCAGATAGTAGTTAAGTCAATTTTATAATGTTAGGCAGTATCGGTACAAGAAATTTTAAACAATACAATATTTTCTCATATGTAACATCAGTATTTGGTATTGGATTCATTACTAGTACCAGTCCCTATAATTGATACATTCCATTAGTCCCAAATCAGTTATTCACAACATCACCATTGGTGTGATGCCAACTTCATGTGACAAAATTGATTATTATAAATGAAATCCTACTCATGTTCTGTTTCTATTGTAATAATGTCATATGTAACTGTTACCAGTGATATTATATGGTAGTGGTTGTACTGACCATTTGAACAATTGTACAATCTTCTATTCATTTTGAATAAAGAGTATTTTACGCAGACCAATTGTTATGTTGAGTATCAATAGGGACTTTGTTTTCCTACATTCTTTTCCCTTAATCCTTATGCTGCTGGTGGTTAATTCCACCAATACAAAATGATGCAAAAAAACTGAAAAATCACTGAAACCCTGGCAAATGGGTACTCATCTGAGAGTACTCAGCGAGGGCTTTCAAATGAAAACCAACATGACAGGGTTTAGATGGTTTTCAAAGATTTTTGCATTTTTGTGCATTGGACGAATGTAAGGTAAGCATTGGAAGGCTTAAAGCTGACCTACCAATTCAAATTTAGGGGACATTTGAATAAAGCCTGGCCATGCTACAAGAAGCATTTTCTCTTTGACTCTTAATCCATGATTAAATCATAATAATTGGAATTTATAAAGCACCAATCATAATATGTTCAAAAGGGATGCACATTGTCATAGTTTGAGTCAAAGTCAACAACGCCTTGCCTCTAGATGAAAACCATGTCATCTTTATAACTTCCAAATTAAAGTAGTTCTTTAGAAAATATTTGATGAGAAAAGATATATTGCAATACAATATAGAAACATAAAACCAATCAGATGTATGCTGCAAGACTCAATGATTCAAGAGAAATTAAGAATGAAAGGATCAATTAAATTTGTCTATCAACTTCCAGTATGATGGGATGCTACTAAACACGTCTCAAATATTTATTTTTTTTCAAAATAAAAGAATGAACATTCATAATATTACTGTTTTAAAGTACCTTTTATTCACATAAGCATTTAAATACACACGTCATGCTTACAGCACTTCCCTTGATAATCAAATATACAGTAGCAAGATATTTACCCAAGTATGAATTTGACATCCACAAAGGTCTACAATCAATATGATTCAAACTTATTGATGCCATTCCTTATTCAATACAGGATCTGATCCAATATACACTAGAAGCATAAACTGTATACGGCTATAATTTTGAGTGCCAAAATTTTCGCTTTATGGCCCTGCTGGAGGGTATTTGTGCTACTTTAAATTTGCACTACTTTAAATTTGCACTACTTTAAATTTGCACTACTTTAAATTCGCGCATTCAAGTACTCAAACAAAGTAGATACAAAACAGGGTATTCATTTGAAGGATGTAATTCTGGCGCTATCTTGAGCAGTGCGAAAATTGCAAAAATCAAATGCCTGTAAAAAATACCAGTTATACAGTATATTGAAGTATATATTTGACATACAGGATTTGATCCAATATGCACTAACATCTGAATCTGAGTATAAATCTGACAACCACACAGGTCTTCAATCAATATGATATCAATTCTTATTCCAGAGCGGATATGATC
>OZ012697.1:9695784-9709110 GCA_963942565.1 Maea johnstoni
AAAGGTAATATCTTACCCAGTCACACTCAGAGCAGTCCAAAAAGACCTGACACTTTATGGAATATTTTTCTAACAAAAGCATTTTTTTGAAAATATCTGAAGGAGAAATGTTAATCATAAGCCAAAGAATAACTTACCTTCAAATGTTTTAATAACTTTTGCTTTATTCCAACGTTATTTTCAAAATCATGAGAGTAGCAGACGACACTTTCTAGGGGAACTCTGAGTGTGAATGAGTCCATAGATAACCAAACCAGACCATGTGGGGCCTCTGTTTAGAAGCATAGATAGGATGAGAAACAGATAAACCCACATACCACTGACTGTCTAATTAACCCATTTATGCCTGTAGCACCCAAAACTGTCTGACTATTTTGGTGATATCTCTCTAACAAAAGATTTTTTCTAAAAATATTTGAAGGAGAAATTTTGATCAATATTCGCCCCAAAACTCTCCTTCAAATATTTTGCAAATTTATGATTTTTTCCAAAGTCATTTTGAAAAGTATCAAAGGTCCAGACGACACTTGTCAAGATCGCAAGCCATGAATGGGTTAATATCAATGTTAATGTGCCAAAAATACAGCAGAATAATACTCTTTCCATCAAATGTGAAAAACGCTGTCAGTAAAAGTAGCACACGATTCACTAAATATGTGAAATATAGTTTTACCCCTGTAAAAAACATTAAAAAATAAATGTTCCCCATCAGAAATATAAAATGAATTGTCACCAAAAGGATGTCTACAAAAACCTCATTGTCACTGAAATAATTTTCAAAATTCAAAAATGCCAACTGCATTCATTTGGTTTCTTTTCAAAATTGATAACTTCTAGAATATTGCAATATAAATTGAGATTCTCCCTCAGAAATTGTCGAAATAATCTTGCCAAACTGACAAAAAATATATTCATCGAATGAACATCCAAGTATTGGCATGCACATTCAAAGCTTATCAAAATAAAACATTTCACTCCTAAAATTATATTTTTGGTACGAAGATATATACCAAAATAAGTTATAACACCAATATGTGATAATATGTTGTCATAAAATCATTTTTCAAATCAATGTCTATTTAAGTGTCATAGTACTGAAGATATATGATACTCTGTTTACTATTGTCTTTTGAGGTCATCAGTGGAAAGTAGCTACTTGACCTAGGGAGGGATCCGCCATGGCCTAGTGGTTACGATGGCTGGCTCCCAAGCGTGAGCTCTCATGTTTGAGTTTCCGCTGGGTCCCCTCAAAAGCTGGCAAAAATCCTGTTCAACCATACCCGATGCAGCACGGTTAAAAATTTCTAAGAAGAATATCCAATTTTGACTTTTTGGGGATAATAGACATATATAATTCTAACAAACCATCTTCTAGGACAAGGATAATATCTAAATACTGTAGAACACACAATTTACGCCTCTGCTTATATATATAGAGCACATAACGTGTGGTTCTGCTTCGCTATATATAAAAACGCTGTACTTTTTTTTCTGAACTTTGGCGCTGTCAGCGGCGGCTACAGTCGCTAACATGATGATACGCTATGATGCAAAAACTCCCCAATTCGCTACATTTGGGACACGCGTCATATGTGTGTTCTACAGTAGCCCTTTTTGACACAATAATGTAGAGGTTATTAGGGTTTGAAGTAGACGAGTAGCTAAATCAGGACGGGCAAAAATTTGGAATTGTTGTTTAGGACAAGCATTTTTAAAATCCTAGCTAAGACCCTAATGAGTGCATGTACAAATAAGAACAACTTCTGTCTAATCTGAACTGGCAACTTGGTATCCAACTTCAACAGAGATTATTCTTCAATAACCCTTCCAATGTTGAGGCTACTTTGGTCAAAAGCACAGGGACGCGAAAACCATCTAAACCCTGTCATGTTGGTATTCATTGGAAAGCTATCGCTGAGAACTCTCAGTTGGGTAACATATGCCAGTGTTATTTCTTAAGTTTTTTTTGCATCATTTTGTATTGGCCAAATTAGAACAGCGTCTGTCTCATCTTTAGGGCTGTGCTCATCAGCCATTTTTTTTGCGATCCGATTAATTGCCTAATTTTTCTCGATGTCGATTTTCTCGATTCGATTCTGTCGCGCGCTGTAGTGCTTGGAAAAGTGTGGTGGGCGCCGGACCAGCACCATGTAAAATACATTGCGTGGCCCTCTCCACACTTTTCCAAGTACTACCGCGCGCGATAGTATCTATCGTAGTGCAGCTTCAATGGCGGCCGTCTGTGGCCGGCTCAGCGCCGCGGTCTTTTTGAAGAATAGGGTAGGCTCTTTTGTATTTTGGGGGTAGGGAAAACAATGGAGGTAGGGGGGGGGCCGTATCGAGTTCGGCAATCGATGTCCTCTCATGTTGAACATCGATCTTACGACTTTGTCGATCCATCGATGTCGTGCCTATCGAGCCCAGCCCTACTAATCTTAGCTGTCAAATTGGTATCAAATTTCAACAGATTTTTCTTCATTAAGCGTCCACTTTTCTCCACACAACTGCAAAACCTGTGCAATGATCATCACACACGTGGATTAAATATCATACTGGTGTTTTAAGGCCTGGTCCGAGCCCATTGTAGCTGTATTTCTTAATAAGGGCGAGTCCCTCTCGACATTTCTTCCTCAAGGACACATCCTGAAGGTCAGACAAGGTCAAATCAACCTGGAAGAGGAAAAACAATATTCTTTTTCGCATATTCATAAGGCTAGAAATTGTATATAAGTAAGTGGTATGATACAGATAGCCCAAACTATGACATTGAATGTATATGAAACTCTTCAAAGTATTTTCTTCCTTAAATTGGAGGACTGACAGTAAAAAATAAGAAATGAGGGTTTCAGGGGTTTCCTCAGTTTACAGAATAATCGAACACTTACTAGCCGAAGCATGGTCTCACAGCACTCAGATCAGCACTCAAGCCACTCACTTAAGTCTGACATAAGACAGAATTGTAACTTTAAAAAAATAGACAAATTTAGAAAATACACACCTCTAGGGCAGCAGACCGTTTAAGACGAAGGGGTACGGTAACATAACTGGTACAATTGAAACGGTATGGTGTTTTAAAGGTATCAGTATATATTGCTCTCCGTATCTTGAACTACGCTAAGTACGCACTTTGGGTAGTTCCTGACAGAAATCAATAACATAACAGGTACTACTAGTATAAGAAAAAACTGCCACTTTCCTGAACTTACTTTAAGTAATGGCCGTTGGGGGCTTTGGAAAATCAAATGTGTAGTCATATCAGTATTTAGTGTTGCAAAATACCATTAAGCAAACTGTTATAAATTGAAATGAATAATGCAGTTATTTTGTAAAAAAACTGTCTTCGGTACGGAGTTAGTACCGGGTACCAGTGTACAGCCCTACAGTACAGACATTTAATTTCTGCACCAGCCGACCAGACATCTGCTAGTGTTGTTCGGTATACCAAAACAAATATGACATTCCTGTGGGGTGTCCACCAGGAATAACTTGCCCGAGAGAGGATTGTCGCCCTCGGGCTACGCCTATGAGCGATAATCCTCTCTCGGGGAAGTTATCCCTGGTGTACACCCCACCGGGATGTCATATTTGTATAATGAATATGCACTGGTATTTTGTGAAATGGTTTTCGGTACAGAGCTAATACCGGGTACAGCCCTACAATACATACCTCAAATATTAGTTTCCATGCCTGTGCCAGGGCCTCTATGAATTGGCTTCTCTCCAGGGCACCGTTGAAGAAGACAATCCACTTCTCGCTACTCACACCAGGCTCCTGCGAATCAAAGTCCTGAAAGAATGGGGAAAATTCAAGATTGAACTTAACCCTTGAGAGTCCAAATTGATACTTTGCCCACAAATACCTGACGCCAGAGAGTAATCGGAACTCTAGGCCAAAATCTGGTAAGAGGTTGTTCGTGTTTGATGATCTTATAAAACTATAGTCCACCCTTTTCGTATGGCATATCAAAATGAGCCTCAAATCAAACACAGCATTCTCGCTAGCCAATCACAAAATTCTCAAACTATATAGAAAGCTATCAGAATGACGAGGCAGTCCCTTCTTTAAATGAATTTGACCATTTCTCACATATATATGTGTGCATGGTTCTCTAGAAAAGTTGCTACAAAGGCATATATGTGTGTGTGGCATTGGAAGGTCTTATTCAAATTCTTTTAGAAAAAAATCAAAATTGATCTAAGTCACTACCCAATGGGCATGCCTGTAGTGCCACAAAATGGCCTTAGTTTTGTGGTAACTTTTCCAACTTAAGCATATTGGGTTAAAAATAGGAAAAAGAACCAAAACTTAACCCACAATTCTCTTTCAAATATCCTGCATTTTTATGCTTTAACCCTGAGTTATTTAAAAAAGCCATATCAACCAAATGACACTTTGGGCTCAAATCATTATTGATTAAACAGGTAGCTAAGACCTACTTTTTAGTGCAGTGACCTAATTACCAGAACACAATAGGTATTGAAGCAGGAATCAAGTTCCTATGACCTACTTTTTAGTGCAGTGACCTAAATACCATAATACAATAGGTATTAGTCCAGTAATTATGACCTACTTTCTAACACTGACCTACTTACCAGAACACAATAGGTATCGACAGAGGAGTCAAGGAGCAGCCCGGTGATGTCAGAGACCTGGGCCATCCCGAGGGTACGGAAGAAGTTTGTGGTGACGTCTTCGTGGCACATGAGAAGTTTCTGAGGCGTCAGCACACAGCAGCATGGTAAACTGCCTCCATTTGGCGGGACACGCAACTGTGACGAATAAAGAAAGGAAACGATACGTCAAAAACGGGTTCACCATAAGAAACAGGAGAGGCGTATATGGTGCCATTCAGGGTCTTAGCCAGGATTTGGAAACTGGGTGCCTAAAATTGGCAATTGTGAAGTTTTTGGGCGTCCAAACTGTTAAGGGGGACCACAATTTACTCATATTTCAACCATAAACATGTATAAATTTATCAAAATAAGGCATGATATCCTTATACAATGCCATGGGAATTATATGGAGATGAAAAAATTCAATTATATGCTTGAGATTGACATTTTAAGAAATTCTTCACAAAATATATTGGCTGTCCTGAGGGGTGCTTTTTAAGGGTTTGGGTCTCCAAAAAGACACCCAGACGCCCTGCTGGCTAAGACTATGGTGCCATTGTTATGTTTTCACAAGGTGCTACATCATATGAAGCAAGAGAGACTACCGTAAAGTCTCGGAAATCTCGGACACTTTTTATTAATTACGATTTTCGTTGGCTGATGGTGGCCGAAATTTACTGAAAATAGCTATCAAAGCTTAGACACTGTGGCCGAAATTCGCCGATTTTATCAATTGAAATGAAAGCTAGATGGAAAATCGATCACTTACTTTGTACACAAGAACACAATTTTCCCCCACAAAATTCTTATTGTCCACCTACCTGACTTGCCATTCCTCTGCTATAAATACTAATAAAAGAATTTGCCTACCTTATATGTTGTTTACTTGTTTATTCTTGGTGCCGCACGCCAATTACGAATAGAATTATACTTTATACAAGTCAAACTTTCAAAATGGCGGTCTTCACATACGGCGAACGATTGACATGCGCCGAACGATTGACATGCGCCGGCATATATCGGCCAAGCTACAAGTACATGGCAGGAATAATGCATATTGGTGAATCGGTTGCTAACAACATGGGGACGCCATGCCGCTGATGGCGATGTACTTGTACATGTGATGATGTATAATAAGATTCAATAAGGGCCCCAGAAAAGCATATCATTTCGTGGGATGCATGAGAGCATGTGAGTGGTTCAGTGTTATTGATTACCTCAGCTGTCAACTGTGGCAAACTTGACTGTTGCCAGACAGTCAATTATCGCCGAGATATACCGCGTGGCTATCTTAATCTTTACAACAAAACAAACTTCTGAATGTGTATCGGCGAGATAAAGTCTTGGGAACTGGAAATTTATCACGATAGCTCAAACAGGGCAGTTAAATGTAACCTAATTTGATAACTTTTACTTTATCTTGGATCGTGAAACGTACATCATCTTCGCGAAGTCATCAACTTTCACCACCTCACAACGCCTGGACTTCGATCGTGTTTTGGCAGATGGGGGCACTAGAGTAGAAACATTTGTTTATAATCTAAAATCGATTGCAAACTTTGGAAATCTAAATGTTATTTTTTGGGGATATCAATGAAATTTACTGGGTGGCCGACATTTGGTGAAATGTGTCTTTAGATGGATTGGGGGTGGCCGAGTCTCCCCAATAATTATTTTGTGATTTAATTATAGTGGCCGAGTTTCCTAGGGCGGCCGAGATTTCCGAGACTTTACGGTACAGCCCCATGGTCATGTTTGCTTTTAACTTCTTGGTGGATTGACCAGAGACCATTATTCAGTATCAAAATACATTTTTACATGACTGTGCATCATAAGAAACAAGAAAGATGGCTATGGCACTATGGTCATATTCATGGTATTACATGCTTTTTTATTGATCAGGGTCCCTTTTTTAAAGGAAAAATATCATTCCATAACAGGGTACTTCATAAGAAAAAAATAGGACAGACAGAAGATGTCACTAAAACATGAACCGAAACCACAATCCGCACTTAAATATTCTTTTTCACATTTACAGTTTTGAATGATTTCAAGGGTTAAAAGGGTATGAAGTTATATATGGCTGTTCAGGACTTCTCCGAAAATTATCCACTTACATTTTAGAATCACATGAAACCTTGAAAAATAAAAGTTTCTATAAATGGTAAAAAATAAAGGTCATAAACGCTACTAATAACTAATTCAAAGTATGCATGCCAAGCATATATCTTTATTTCTAATCATTCCTCTAAACTTACCTGCCTTTTACTACTAGAAACACATAAGGAAATGAAAACTAAACAAAAATGGTTTTGTTTCTGAGGAATAACCATAAATAATTGACTTTTGTAACTAATGAGAAAACTTGGTCCCAACTTGAATCATAAGTGTATACTGTGAATCTTTGCCATAAAATAGAGATTTTTGATATGATTCAAATAGAAAACAGAATGAAATGTAACCAAACTCATATCATTAGACCTTGTAAAACATAAATCTTCAAAACATTTGCATTTTATTTGCAACTATTTCTTTTTTGGTATCCCCATAAAAAGTTTCTTTAATTTGAAATCAGGTACTTCAATTGTAAGTGTATTTCTAAAATGCATCTTTCTGCTTTCCCAATAAAAAAGAACATTTTTTCCTTCACTTCAAAGAGAGTTGGAAATGAAATAAAATAAAATAATCAACAAAATCCATAGCTGTTGTCCTTGCCCAACTTATCCAACATCAATACCATATTTCTTTTTATCTCCATGCCATACACAAAGCAGTTTCTTTATATAGTTAAAATAGAGTTTGAAATGAAATGAATTGAAATTTATTGAACTCCTGACTATTCTCCGCTCACATACATATTGAATATATATCTTGATTTCTAGCAATAATAATGTTTCTAAAGTAGATTTTGAAATAAATTAATTAAGTTTAAGAAAATAAATTAATTGATCTAAATCAAAACTCCAGAATACATATTGAATATATATCTTGATTTCTAGCAATAATAATGTTTCTAAAGTAGATTTTGAAATAAATTAATTGAATTTAGGAAAATAAATTAATTCATCTTAATCAAAAATTCCAGAATTCTTACCTGTTGTCCTTCTGCTACTGTCTGACAGAGGGCAAGCAACCAATCCTGGGCCTCCGTTTCATTTGGTGCGGCCAACTGAAGTATCGAGCCCCCTGCGATGATCACCTCAAAACAATATGGCCGCTCCGTTTGCTTACTGCGCCGACATCCAGTACACTCATCACCGCTAGAAAAAGTAAACAAATAAACAAACTTAAACAAACTACAATTAAAAAGAGGAAGCAGGGTCTTAGCCAGCAGGGTGTCTGGGTGTCTTTTGGACTCCCTGGTTCATAGAAAACACCTGATTTCAGGTAAAAAGACACCCTAGATTTTGGTATGTGTTTTTAATAAATGCTAATTCCAAGTTGAATTTCTGAAAAAGTTTAACTTCAAAATGATAACTAAGACATTTCGTGAGGAATTAAGCATATAATTACTTTATTTGTTAATGTACATAATCAGTGTAATGCTTCTTACTTTTCAATCAAGGATTTTGGACACCCTAAATTCTTGAAATCCCAATTTGGACACCCTGTTATGAAAATCTTGGCTAAGTCCCTGAGAGGAAGGGCTTGTTTTTTTATTTAGATTCATCTATCCTTATGAAAGGTAGTAATTACACCATTCGTGCAGCCAAATTGGCCTGATTATTTTAGTGGTGTATCTTTAACAACCAAAATTACAAAAGTATTTGAAGGAGAAATGTTGATCATAACTCTATGTACAACTCTCCTTCAAATAGCTTATGAATATATGCTTAATTCTGAAGTCATTTTGTAAAGTAGGACAATTCCAGAAACACTCGTCAAGTCAGGTAGTGTTCATCACAGAATATTTGAAGGAGAGTTGTGAGTTGGATTTTGATCAAAATTTCTTCTTCAAATATTTTCTGAAAATTCCTATCGCGAAAGAGATATCACCAAAATAGTCAGGCGATTTTGGGCACTACAGGCATGGATGGGTTAATGTAGTATACAAAGGAATCCTGCTCAACCATTGGAGCCTTCGGCTTAACCCTTTCAAAGCTGAGGCTACTTTCATCCAAAGCACAAGGATGCAAAGATTTTCAATTACCATCTAAACCCTGTCATGTTGGTATTCATTGGATAGCTCTCGCCGAGCACTCTCAGATGAGTACCCATTTGCCAGGTTTTCAGTAATTTTTTTATAGCTTTTTTGCATCATTTTGTGTTGGCAAAATTAGCCACCAGCAGCATAAGGGTTAAAACATTGATAAAATCAATTTTGTTGAAAATCATACTGAAAATGTCTGGTGTTAAGCACACTTTGACATATTCATGCCTGCCTCTGCCAGTATTGCTGAAATATTTATAACAAAAAACAATAGAATACATAAGTAGGAGAGTTGTTCATTAAAAGTCTATCTACAACTCTCCGTCAAATAGTTTGTGTTATTTCCAAAAGTATGACAGGTACAGACAAAAGTTTTCCATAAGATATCCAGGCATGAATGGGTTAAGGTATAGAACAATGTACTATACATTGTATATGTATCTATCTATGTTGAATTTAACTTTTTGTTTCCATTATTACTTCTACCTCAATTTGTTTTTGCAGGTATTACCCTGAAATTTCATGAAAAATGAAAACACATGATGTGTAATGCACATGGGGAAGAGTCAATGTGCACGAAAAATATCTCCAAATAAAAACTGGCCATCGATCACTCTGATGGAACGATGATCCGTCGTCCTAGAAACTTCATGACAGAAAATATCGCTTCATGACAGAAAATGGTCACATAGAACTTTTTAAAGTCACCAGTTACAACTTTCAACCAACAAGAGCACTCTAAAGCTCCTATTTTAAGCTGCACGTCGGAGTATCATATACTTCCTAACCTAAATATACCACTTTTTTGTAGTCATTTCCATTAAAACCACTTTTATACTCAATTTTCTGCTGCAAGTGGAAATCTGTATGGCTGTCTAATATTGCGTCAACACTCCCTCCTACACTGCTACTCGCTGGCCGCATTTGACCCATATAGATAAGGACCTGCACGCCAGTACCTGCCAGGTGGGTAGCGTTCTCTGGGGAGAGCGAATGACAGGATGCATAGCCTCTTACCGTCCTGGGGACTCCACAAGTGTAGTTTCCAGGACGGTTGGCAGTGTGCGCATATCCTGTAATGTTCCCAAGGAATCCCACCACTGGTACTCACCTGAGCTGCAGGCAAAGGCTAGGGGCAGTACTGTTCTCCTGGTCACTGTACTGGTAAAGGGCACCATCACTGAAAATAAAAGCAAGTTTCAACACTAATTTATGCATGGTACTAGAACAGGGAAGGGGAAGCAGAACTTCTAGTGTGAGCAGATAGGGATCACATATGGAGACATATGTGATTTGTATGTATGTATGTATGTATGTATGTGTGCATGAATGTATATACATATATATATATATATATATATATATATATATATGTATATATATATATATATATTATATATATATATATATATATATATATATATATATATATATATATATATATATATATATAATTATCGTTATTTTTAATATTATCATTATTTTCATTGTTATTTTTATTATTATCATCATTATCATTATTTTTATTATTATTATCATCATTAATATCATTATCATCATTATCAATATTATCATCATCATCATCATCATCATCATCATCGTCATCATCATTATCATCATCATTACCATTATTTCCATCACCTACCTCAACACAAAGAAGCCGGGCTCCCAGCCGCCGCCCGAGAGCGTGGCACTCGGGCCGTGGAAGCGACACAGAAGGAAGCCCTGTTTTCCTGCTCCGTGGGTTTTACCGTCGAGAAGCAGACATTCCCAGTGAATCAGGCTAAAACTCATGATCTGTACCTCTTGGGGCTGAAAAGAAACAATGATCTATGTATAGATAACTGATTTTACCATTTACCTGTTAGATACTCATACAAGTTTCCATGCAGGAAAATAAACAAAAAAGGCCTGTTTCCTTTTTTTAGGCTACCAAAAAAAAACAAATAATAAATAAATAAATTAAAAAAAAAAAAAGTTTCCATGCAACTTTCGAGGAGAGTTGGTGTGTAGAGCACTACAGTCTATGATACACTGCTCAGAGCTAGGGGAAATGAAGTGGGCTGCCACTCGTTGAGTCACAGCTGATAGCAGTTGAAGAACATGGCTGCTACCAAGGGCTGCTAGGGGCAGGGCAGGCTGGTGGCAATATGCAAAATTCTCCCCTCATGGGATCACTGAGAGAAAAAGGAGGACAGCATCCTATTCTTGAAGTGTATTACTTTCATATAAGCTAATATGTATGTGAGCCTTTAGTTCCCCTTTAAAATTTTTTAAGGTGCCAATCCCTATGAAATGATGCTGGTGGCTAATTTGGCCAATACAAAACGATGCAAAAAAACTGAAAAATGATTGAAACCTTGGCACATGGGTACTCATTTGAGAGTACTTAGCGAGCACTATACAATGAATACCAACATGACAGATTTCGATGGTTTACAAAAATATTTGCATCCTTGAGCTTTGGACGAAAGTAGCGTTAGCATTGGAAAGGTTAAATTTAAATAATGTATCATATCGAAAAACATTTAAAGTTATAATACCTCACGTGAAAATCGTAAGCTGTGATTGGCTTACATAGGTTGGCCAATCCATCATGTCCACCGGCGAAATGTCCACCGGCAAAAGGTCCACCGTTCTCACTGGATCTACCGGAAGTCATTGTTGTTTTCATTGATATTTTACCAAATTGGGGTTTGTTCGGTATAATAAAACAAATATGCCATGCCAGTGTGGGTATCCTGATGGAATGTCTTCCCTCAGGAGGATGGTTTTCCCTCGGGCTCCACCCTCGGGAAAACCATCCTCCCTCTGGGAGACATTCCATCAGGATACCCACACTGGCATATTTGTGTAGTGCCAATCCCTATTACAATGCATTAAAACTGAAGGCACTTATTTGCTTCCTGTCACAATATATTCTAACTGTACTCACCTGACACTGGCAGTCTTGCGCGGCCCATTTCCGGAGTGCAATCTTCTGGGTGGTGGCGTCACTGAGAATACTGAGTCGAGGAAGGTTATGATCACTACGGCGAACGGCAATATCAATCTGGTTCACAACATACCTACAATAACGCATCAAAATATAAGTTTTCAAGTAATTTTATAGGTCTAGGATTCAAAGTGTAGAAATGGCATTATCAATATAATTCAAATTCATACATACAATAGCGCATAAGAAATAAATGGTCTAGGTCTAGGATTCAAAGTGTAGAAAAAATATCAAATACTGCAAACAGCAATATCGAACTGGTTCAAAAACATACTTACAAAAATGCATAGGAATTACATTTATTCAAATAATTTCATAGGTCTAGGATTCAAAGTGTAGAAAAAGTTTCAAATACTGCAAACAGCAATATCAATCTGGTTCAAAAACCTTCCTACGATGACATTATCACATTTTTTCAACTAATTCCATAAGTTTAGGATTCAAAGTACTGGATAATGATGGTAATGAGGATGATGTTGATAATGATGAGAAAAATAATGATGATGAAAATACTGTTATAACTATAATGTTATATATGATAATGTTATAACTTTAATGATGGTGGCAATTGCTTAATTAAGTTGATGAGGATGAAGAGGATGACAATGATGACGATGATGATGACAATGGTGCAGAATAAACCAATATTGGTAATGGTGATGATGATGGTGATGATGATGGTGATGATGATGGTTATGATGATGGTGATGATGATGATGATGATGATGATGATGATGGTTATGATGATGATGATGATGATGATAATGATGATGATGATGATGATGGTGATGATGATGGTGATGATGATGGTGATGATGATGGTGACGATGATGATGGTGATGATGATGATGATGATGATGATGATGATGATGATGATGATGATGATGATGATGATGGTGATGATGATGATGACGATGATGGTTATGATGATGGTGATGATGATGGTGATGATGATGGTGATGATGATGGTGACGATGATGATGGTGATGATGATGATGATGATGATGATGATGATGATGATGGTGATGATGATGGTGATGATGATGGTGATGATGATGATGATAATGATGATGATGATGATGATGATGATGATGATGATGATGATGATGATGATGGTGATGATGATAATGATGAGGATAATGAAGATGATAAAGATGATGAAGGCAATGATATCGCCATTGGAGCCTTACTTTGTGAGTGCCTGGTCACCTGTGCTGAGCCAGAACTGTTTCCTTCTGTTAGTGCACACAATGTTGATGCTCTGGTAGTTAATGCTGAGCTAAAAAGAAAAATAAACAAGTTCAAATACAAATATATTATATACACATATATATATATATATTATATATATATATATATATATATATATATATATATATATATATATATATATATATATATATAAAAAATATATATATATGTACATATATATATATATATATATATATAATATATATATATATATATATAATATATATATATATATATATATATATATATATATATATATATATATACATATCTATCTATCTATCTATCTATCTATCTATCTATCTATCTATCTATC
>OZ012697.1:9709310-9731810 GCA_963942565.1 Maea johnstoni
ACATTTTTTTGAACAAAAAGGTAATATCTTACCCAGTCACACTCAGAGCAGTCAAAAAAGACCTGACACTTTATGGAATATTTTTCTAACAAAAGCATTTTTTTGAAAATATCTGAAGGAGAAATGTTAATCATAAGCCAAAGAATAACTTACCTTCAATTGTTGTAATAACTTTTGCTTTATTCCAACGTTATTTTCAAAATCATGAGAGTAGCAGCAGCACTTTCTAGGGGAACTCTGAGTGTGAATGAGTTCATAGATAACCAAACCAGACCATGTGGGGCCTCTGTTTAGAAGCATAGATAGGATGAGAAACAGAGAAACCCACATACCATTGACTGTCTAATTAACCCATTTATGCCTGTAGCGCCCAAAACTGTCTGACTATTTTGGTGATATCTCTCTAACAAAAGATTTTTTCTAAAAATATTTGAAGGAGAAATTTTGATCAATATTCGCCCCAAAACTCTCCTTCAAATATTTTGCAAATTTATGATTTTTTCCAAAGACATTTTGAAAAGTATCAAAGGTCCAGACGACACTTGTCAAGATCTCAAGCCATGAATGGGTTAATATCAATGTTAATGTGCCAAAAATACAGCAGAATCAGTAGGAATAATACTCTTTCCATCAAATGTGAAAAATGCCGTCAGTAAAAGTAGCACACGTTTCACTAAATATGTGAAATATAGTGTTACACCTGTAAAAAACATTAAAAAATAAATGTTCCCCATCAGAAATATAAAATGAATTGTCACCAAAAGGATGTCTACAAAAACCTCATTGTCACTGAAATAATTTTCAAAATTCAAAAATGCCAACTGCATTCATTTGGTTTCTTTTCAAAATTCATAACTTCTAGAATATTGCAATATAAATTGAGATTCTCCCTCAGAAATTGTCGAAATAATCTTGCCAAACTGACAAAAAATATATTCATGGAATGAACATCCAAGTATTGGCATGCACATTCGAAGCTTATCAAAACAAAAACATTTCACTCCTAAAATTATATTTTTGGTACGTAGATATATACCAAAATAAGTTATAACACCAATATGTGATAATATGTTGTCATAAAATCATTTTTCAAATCAATGTCTATTTAAGTGTCATAGTAGTCTTTTGAGGTCATCAGTGGGAAGTAGCTACTTGACCTAGGGAGGGATCCGCCGTGGCTTAGTGGTTACGATGCCTGGCTCCTAAGCGTGAGCCCTCATTATCGAGTCTCCGCTGGGTCCCCTCAAAAGCTGGCAAAAATCTTGTTCAACCATACCCGATGCACGGTTAAAAATCTCTAAGAAGAATATTCAATTTTGACTTTTTGGGGATAATAGACATATATTATTCTCACAAACCATCTTATAGGACAAGGATAATATTTAAAAAGCCCTTTTAGACACAATAATGTAGAGGTTATTGAAGGAGCCGAGTAGCTAAATCAGGACGGGCAGAAATTTTGGAATTGCTGTTTAGGACAAGCATTATTAAAATCCTAAATAAGACCCCAATGAGTGTGCAAATAAGAACAACTTCTGTCAAATCTGAACTGTCAACTTGGTATCCAACTTCAACAGAGATTATTCTTCAATATCCTTTCCAATGTTGAGGCTACTTTGGGCCAGAAGCACAAAGATTTTTGAAAACCATCTAAACCCTGTCATGTTGGTATTCATTGGAAAGCTCTCGCTGAGAACTCTCAGTTGGGTACCCATATGCCAGTGTTATATCTTAATTTTTTTTGCATCATTTTGTATTGGCCAAATTAGAACAGCGTCTGTCCAAACTTAACTGTCAGCTTGGTATCAAAATTCAACAGATTTTTTCTTCATTAAGTGTCCACATTTCTCCACACAACTGCAAAACCTGTGCAATGATTATCACACACGTGGATTAAATATCATACTGGTGTTTTAAGGCCAGGTCCGAGCCCATTGTAGCTGTATTTCCTAATAAGGGCGAGTCCCTCTCGACATTTCTTCCTCAAGGACACATCCTGAAGGTCAGACAAGGTCAAATCAACCTGGAAGAAAAAAGACAATATTCTTTTTCGCATATTCATAAGGCTAGAAATTGTATATAAGTAAGTGGTATGATACAGATAGCCCAAACTATGACATTGAATGTATATGAAACTCTTCGAAGTATTTTCTTCCTTAAATTGGAGGACTGACAGTAAAAAGTAAGAAATGAGGGTTTCAGGGGTTTCCTCAGTTTACAGAATAATCGAACACTTACTAGCCGAAGCATGGGAGTAAACTCTCAACCCCAAGTCTCACGGCACTCAGATCAGCACTCAAGCCACTCACTTAAGTCTGACATAAGACAGAATTGTAACTTTAAAAAAATAGACAAATTTAGAAAATACACACCTCTAGGGCAGCAGACCGTTTAAGACGAAGCGGTACGGTAACATAACTGGTACACTAGGAAATCAAATGTGTAGTAATATCAGAACTTAGTTTTGCAAAATACCTTTAGGCAAACAGTTACAAATAGAAATGAACATGCAGTTATTTTGTGAAACTGTCTTCGGTACGGAGTTAGTACCGGGTACCAGTGTACAGCCCTACAGTACAGACATTTAATTTCTGCACCAGCCGACCAGACATCTGCCAGTGTTGTTCAGTATACCAAAACAAATATGACATTCCTGTGGGGTGTCCACCAGGAATAACTTGCCCGAGAGAGGATTGTCGCCCTCGGGCTACGCCTATGAGCGATAATCCTCTCTCGGGGAAGTTATCCCTGGTGTACACCCCACAGGGATGTCATATTTGTATAATGAATATGCACTGGTATTTTGTGAAATGGTTTTCGGTACAGAGCTAATACCGGGCACAGGTGTACAGCCCTACAATACATACCTCAAATATTAGTTTCCATGCCTGTGCCAGGGCCTCTATGAATTGGCTTCTCTCCAGGGCACCGTTGAAGAAGACGATCCACTTCTCGCTACTCACACCAGGCTCCTGCGAATCAAAGTCCTGAAAGAATGGAGAAAAAAAATTCAAGATTGAACTTAACCCTTGAGAGTCCAAATTGATACTTTGCCCACAAATACCTGACGCCAGAGAGTAATCGGAACTCTAGGCCAAAATCGGGTAAGAGGTTGTTCATGTTAGATGATCTTAAAAACTGTAGTCCACCCTATTCGTATGACATACCAAAATGAACCTCAAATCAAACACAGCATTCTCGCTAGCCAATCACAAAATTCTCAAGCTATATAGAAAGTTATCAGAATGACGAGGCAGTCCCTTCTTTAAATGAATTTGACCCTCTCTCACATATATATGTGTGTGCATAGTTCTCTTAACAAGTTGCTACAAAGGAATATATGTGTGTGTGGCATTGGAAGGTTTACGGTCTTATTCAATTTCTTTTGAAAAAAACAATCAAAATTGATCTAAGTCACTACCCAATGTCCATGCCTGTAGTGCCACAAAATGGCCTTAGTTTTGTGGTAATCTTTCCAACTAAAGCACTGGTATTAAAAATAGGAAAAAGAACCAAAACTTAACCCACAATTCTCTTTCAAATATCCAGCATTTTTATGCTTTAACCTTGAGTTATTTAAAAACGCCATTACAACCAAATGACACTTTTAATGGTGAGCTCAAATCCTTATTGATTAAAAAGGTAGCTAAGACCTACTTTCTAGTGCAGTGATCTTATTACCAGAACACAATAGGTATTCAAAACTGACCTACTTACCAGAACACAATAGGCACTGACCCAATAGTCCAGTAGTTATGACCTTATTTCCAGAATTGACCTACTTTCTAGAACTGACCTACTTACCAGAACACAATATGTATTGACAAAGGAGTAGAGTAGTTATAATTTGCCCTTTCGAAAAGGGCAAAGTCATGGGCGGGCAGTTTTTTAAATCCATATGTCCAGACTAAATCTGCTTAAGTTTGCTTTTTGCTCTTACTACGTGTTATAGTTTTGAAAATAGTTCACATTCGTTTTCCCCAATGTTCAGTGCTTTGCCTAGATACTAAAAAGCCTTTGTTGCATGAAATATTCCCTATTGTAGCTGATCTTTCATAATTTTTATTTTTTCCGATTTCATTTCACTTTTTGTTTTCATTTTTTTCTCTTTATCTTTCATTTTCAAATTTCACAAGACCAAATCGCGAAAACAGATACTTAGTTTTGTCCCAGGAAAGGCTGATGAGTTGACAAGCACTACCAAGCGATCTTTCTCATATGCGCATTAAAGCCGGCAATGTACGTTCACAATAAAAACAATTAATTGCTCCCCATTCCGTGGGTCAATTTTCAACGCAATTTAGATCGTTAGAACCGCCACAATCTATTCCATTTGGCTATTAATTCGCTTTAAAATCGGTTGCAAAATGTAGATTTTGCGACAGCTTGAAAGCGTAATAATGTGTATGCCATTCATTTTAGGTCAATCTATGCTATCTCTTGGTCAGAACGGAAAAAAATGAAATCATCCAAAGTTTCACGCTCGCTTCTTGGCCATGCCAGCATCATATCATTGCCACTAAGGGTCACGGTCTTACTGCACTTCGTGATCCGTGATCCAATTACGGCCAACTGTGACTAGTTCACGTGATGTGATTGTTGCACGTCCAGAGACACGCAACAATCACAATGCGTGGGAGCGTCTTCTGATCTCGCGATTCTTAGCGAGACCGGAAGCAGGCCACGAGATTTAGCTCGTGGATCGACTCATAGTCATGGGCGCTGAAACGCCCATGAAATAACCTAGTTTCCAGAACTGACCTAGTTTCTAAAACTGACCTACTTACCAGAACACAATAGGTCTCGACAGAGGAGTCGAGGAGCAGCCCGGTGATGTCAGAGACCTGGGCCATCCCGAGGGTACGGAAGAAGTTAGTGGTGACGTCTTCGTGGCACATGAGAAGTTTCTGAGGCGTCAGCACACAGCAGCATGGTAAACTGCCTCCATTTGGTGGGACACGCAACTGTGACGAATAAAGAAAGGAAACGATACGTCAAAAGAGTCCATCATAAAAGAGAGGCCTTTATGGTGCCATTGTTAACCCTTATGCTGTTGGCTAATTTGGTCAATACAAAATGATGCAAAAGACCTGAAAAATGACCGAAGCCCTGGCAAATGGGTACTCATATGAAAGTACTCAGTGAGAGCATTCCAATGAATACCAACACAACAGGGTTTCGATGGTTTTCAAAAATATTTGCGTTTTTGTGCTTTGGATGAAAGTAGCCTCAGCATTGGAAGGGTTAAGTTTTCACAAGATGCTGCATCATATGAAGCAAGAGAGACTACAGCGACATGGTCATGTTTGCTTTTGACTTCTTGGTGGATTGACCAGAGACCATTATTCAGTATCAAAATACATTTTTACATGACTGTGCATCATAAGAAACAAGAAAGATGGCTATGGCACCATGGTCATATTCATGGTATTACATGCTTTTTTATTGATCAGGGTCCCTTTTTTTAAGGAAAAATATCATTCCATAACAGGGTACTTCATAAGAATAAAAATAGGACAGACAGAAGATGTCACTAAAACATGAACCGAAACCACAATCCGCACTCAAATATTCTTTTTCACATTTACTGTGGGAGTTTTGAATGATTTTAAGGGTTAAAAGGGTATGAAGGTATATATGGCTGTTCAGGACTTCTCCTAAAATTATCCATTCACATTTTAGAATCACACAAAACCTTGAAAAATATGTGTTTCTATAAATGGTAAAAAATAAAGGTCATAAACCCTACTAATAACTAATTCAAAGTATGCATGCCAAGCATATATCTGTATTTCTAATCATTCCTCTAAACTTACCTGCCTTTTACTACTAGAAACAAATAAGGAAATGAAAACTAAACAAAAATGGTTTTGTTTCTGAGGAATAACCATAAATAATTGACTTTTGTAACTAATGAGAAAACTTGGGTCCCAACTTGAATCATAAGTGTATACTGTGAATCTTTGCCATAAAATAGAGATTTTTGATATGATTCAAATAGAATGAAATGAAACCAAACTCTTATCATTAGACCTTGTAAAACATAAATCTTCAAAACATTTGCATTTTATTTGAAACTATTTCTTTTTTGGTATCCCCATAAAAAGTTTCTTTAATTTGAAATCAGGTACTTCAATTGTAACTGTATTTCTAAATGCCCAACTAATCCAACATCAATACCATATTTTTTTTTATTTCCATGCCATACACAAAGTAGTTTCTTTATATAGTTAAAATAGAGTTTGAAATGAAATGAATTGAAATTTATTGAACTCTTGACTATTCTCCGCTCACATCTTATTGAATATATATCTTGATTTCTAGCAATAATAATGTTTCTAAAGTAGATTTTGAAATAAATGAATTAACCATAAGAAAATAAATTAATTGATCTAAATCAAAACTCCAGAATTCTTACCTGTTGTCCTTCTGCTACTGTCTGACAGAGGGCAAGCAACCAATCCTGGGCCTCCGTTTCATTTGGTGCGGCCAACTGAAGTATCGAGCCTCCTGCGATGATCACCTCAAAACAATATGGCCGCTCCGTTTGCTTACTGCGCCGACATCCAGTACACTCATCACCGCTAGAAAAAGTAAACAAATAAACAAACTTAGACAAACTACAATTAACCCTTATGCTGCTGGTGGCTAATTTGGCCAATATAAAATGATGCAAAAAACCTGAGAAATGACTGTAACCCTGGCACATGGGTACTCATATGAGAGCACTCGGCGAGAGCTTTCCAATGAATACCAACATGATAGGGTTTGGATGGTTTTCACAAATCTTTGCGTCTTTGTGCTTTGGACAAAAGTAGCCTCAGCATTGAAAGGTTAACAAGAGGCAGGGCTTGTTTTTTTTATTTAGATTCATCTATCCTTATGAAAGGTAGTAATTGCACCATTTATGCGTGTAGCAGCCAAATTGGCCTGATTATTTTAGTGGTGTATCTTTAACAAAATCAATATTAAAAAAATATTTGAAGGAGAAGTGTTGATCATAACTCTATGTACAACTCTCCTTCAAATATCTTAGGAATATATGCTTAATTCTGAAGTCATTTTGAAAAGTAGGACAATTCCAAAAAACACTCGTCAAGTCAGGTAGTGTACATCACAGAATATTTGAAGGAGAGTTGTGAGTTGGATTTTGATCAACATTTCTTCTTCAAATATTTTCTGAAAATTCCTATCATGAAAGAGATATCACCAAAATAGTCAGGGGATTTTGGGCACTACAGGCAAAGGAATCCTGCTCAACCATTGGAGCCTTCGGCTTAACCCTTTCAAAGCTGAGGCTACTTTCATCCAAAGCACAAGGATGCAAAGATTTTCAATAACCATCTAAACCCTGTCATGTTGGTGTTCATTGAATAGCTTTCGCTGAGCACTCTCAGATGAGTACCCATTTGCCAGGTTTTCAGTCATTTTTCAGGTTTTTTGCATCATTTTGTGTTGGCAAAATTAGCCACCAGCAGCATAAGGGTTAAAACATTGATAAAATCAATTTTGTTGAAAATCATACTGAAAATGTCTGGTGATAAGCACACTTTAACATATTCATGCCTGTCTCTGACAAAACTGCCAGAATATTGCTGATATCTTTATAACAAAAACAATAGAATATATAAGTAGGAAAGTAGTTCATTAAAAGTCTATCTACAACTCAAATAGTGAAGTATGTATGTATGTATGTATGTGTGTATGTATGTATGTATGTATGTATGTATGTGTTATTTCCAAAAGTATGACAGGTACAGACAAAAGTTCTCCAGGCATGAATGGGTTAAGGTATGCAACAATGTACTATACATTGTATATGTATCTATCTATGTTTAATTAAACTTTTTGTTTCCATTATTACTTCTACCTTAATTTATTTTTGCAGGTATTACCCTGAAATTTCATGAAAAATGAAAACACATGAAGTGTAATGCACATGGGGAAGAGTCAATGTGCACGAAAAATATCTCCAAATAAAAACTGGTCATCGATCACTCTGATGGAACGATGATCCGTCGCATGGTCTTAGCCAGCAGGGCGTCTGGGTGCCTTTTTGGATGCCCAAACCCTTGGAAAGAACCCCTCAGGACACCCAAATTTTTTAGTGTGGAATTATAAAAAATCCCAATCTAAAGCTTAAAATTGAATTTTTTCATCTGCTTATAATTCCCATGACATTGTTTAATGATATCATGCCTTATTCTGATGAAATTATACATGTTTATGGTGGAAATATGAGTATATTGTGACCCCCCTTAAAAATTTGGACGCCCAAAAATTTTACAACTGCCAATTTTAGGCACCCAATTTCAACATCCTGGTTAAGACCCTGATCCGTCGTCCTAGAAACGACGGATTCCGTCGTCCTAGAAACTTGTATCGCTTCCCAAGGAATCCCACCAGTTCTGTCGTCCTAGAAACTTGTATCGCTTCCCAAGGAATCCCACCACCAGTACTCACCTGAGCTGCAGGCAAAGACTAGGGGCAGTACTGTTCTCCTGGTCACTGTACTGGTAAAGGGCACCATCACTGAAAATAAAAGGAAGTTTCAACACTAATTTATGCATGGTACTAGAACACAGGGGAGGGGAAGCATGACTTCTAGTGTGAGCAGATACGGATCACATATGGAGACATATGTGATTTGTATGTATGTATGTATGTACGTATGTATGTATGCATGCATGTATATAAATATACATACATACATATATATATATATATATATATATATATATATATATATATATATATATATATATATATATATATATATATATATACATACATATATATATATATATATATATATATATATATATATATATATATATATATATACATATATATATATGTATACATATATATATATATATATATATATATATATATATATATATATATATATATATATATATATATATATATATTTATATATGCATATATATATATATATATATATATATATATATATATATATATATATATATACATACACATAAACACACAGAGCTGAAAATATTGCTATTTCAAAAAGAGTTTTTTGACTATATGGACTATTCTTTATAAAGCGCTTTCGTACATTATAGGTGCAAAGGGTGCTATATTAAATATCAATTATCAATACATTTTTACCATAATCTATACAACATATTTGATTATCATTCAGAGTGGCCGCTTGACTAAAGTCTAGAGGGACACTTACCTCAGCACAAAGAAGCCCGGCTCCCAGCCGCCGCCCGAGAGCGTGGCACTCGGGCCGTGGAAGCGACACAGAAGGAAGCCCTGTTTTCCTGCTCCGTGGGTTTTACCATCGAGAAGCAGACATTCCCAGTGAATCAGGCTAAAACTCATGATCTGTACCTCCTGGGGCTGAAAAGAAACAATGATCTATGTATAGATAACCCTTCCAATGCTGAGACTAGTTTCGTCCAAAGCACAAGGATGCAAAGATTTTTGTAAACCATCAAAAACCTGTCATGTTGGTATTCATTGGATAGCTCTCACTGAGTACTCTCATATGAGTACCCATTTGCCAGGGTTTCAGTTATTTTTCAGTTTTTTTGCATCAGTTTGTATTTGACAAATTAGCCGCCAGCAGCATGAGGGTTAACTTGGAATTTTTTCTATAATAATTTTTTCATTGTATGTTTCTTTCTAACTTAGGTGCAGTCAACAACTGTTGTGAGTCTGGTTTTTATTGAACATAGAAATACAAATATATTTTCATCATATATTAAATATCGATACTGTATCATATCTTAAAAGTTTTTAATGTGCCAATCCCTATAAAATGATGCTGGTGGCTAATTTGGCCAATACAAAATGATGCAAAAAAAATGAAAAATGATTGAAACCTTGGCACATGGGTACTCATTTGAGAGTACTTAGCGAGCACTATACAATGAATACCAACATGACAGATTTCGATGGTTTACAAAAATATTTGCATCCTTGAGCTTTGGACGAAAGTAGCGTTAGCATTGGAAAGGTTAAATATAAATAATGTATCGTATCGAAGAACATTTTAAGTTATTATACCTCACGTGAAAATCGTAAGCTGTGATTGGCTTACAAAGGTTGGCCAATCCATCATGTCCACCGGCGAAATGTCCACCGGCAAAACGTCCACCGTTCTCACTGGATCTACCGGCAGTCAATGTTGTTTTCATTGATATTTTACCAAATTGGGGTTTGTTCGGTATAATAAAAGAAATATGTCATGCCAGTGTGGGTATCCTGATGGAATGTCTCCCCTCAGGAGGATGGTTTTCCCTCGGGCTCCACCCTCGGGAAAACCATCCTCCCTCTTGGAGACATTCCATCAGGATACCCACACTGGCATGGCATATTTGTATAGTGCCAATCCCTATTACAATGCATTAAAACTGAAGGCACTTATTTGCTACCTGTCACAATATATTCTAACTGTACCCACCTGACACTGGCAGTCTTGCGCGGCCCATTTCCGGAGTGCAATCTTCTGGGTGGTGGCGTCACTGAGAATACTGAGGCGAGGAAGATTACGGTCACTACGGCGAACGGCAATATCAATCTGGTTCACAACATACCTACAATAACGCATCAAAATATAAGTTTTCAAGTAATTTTATAGTTCTAGGATTCAAAGTGTAGAAACGGCATTATCAATATAATTCAAATTCATACATACAATAGCGCATAAGAAATAAATGGTCTAGGTCTAGGATTCAAAGTGTAGAAAAAATTTCGAATACTGCAAACAGCAATATCGAACTGGTTTAAAAACATACTAAAGTCTTACAAAAATGCATAGGAAATACATTTATTCAAATAATTTCATAGGTCTAGGATTCAAAGTGTAGAAAAAGTTTCAAATACGTCGAACAGCAATATCAATCTGGTTCAAAAACCTTCCTACGATGACATTATCACATTTTTTCAACTAATTCCATAAGTTTAGGATTCAAAGTACTGGATAATGATGGTAATGAGGATGATGTTGATAATGATGAGAACGATAATGATGATGATGAAAATACTGTTATAACTATAATGTTATATATGATAATGTTATAACTATAATGATGGTGGCAATTGCTTAATTAAGTTGATGAGGATGAAGAGGATGACAATGTCTGTGATGATGAAGATGATGACAATGTCTGTGACGATGATGATGACAATGGTGCAGAATAAACCAATATTGGTAATGGTGATGATGATGGTGATGATGATGGAGATGATGATGGTGATGATGATGATGATGATGATGGTGATGATGATGATGATGATGATGATGGTGATGATGATGATGATGATGATGATGGTGATGATGATGATGATGATGATGATGATGGAGATGATGATGGTGATGATGATGGTGATGATGATGGAGATGATGATGGTGATGATGATGGTGATGATGATGGTGATGATGATGATGATGATGATGGTGATGATGATGATGATGATGATGATGATGGTGATGATGATGATAATGATGATGGTGATGATGATGATGATAAAGATGATAATGATGATAAAGGCAATGGTATCGTCATTGTTGGAGCCTTACTTTGTGAGCGCCTGGTCACCTGTGCTGAGCCAGAACTGTTTCCTTCTGTTAGTGCACACAATGTTGATGCTCTGGTAGTTAATGCTGAGCTAAAAAGAAAAATAAACAAGTTCAAATACAAATATATATATATATATATATATATATATATATATATATATATATATATATATATATATATATATATATATATATATATATATATATATATATATATGTACATATATATATATATATATATATATATATATATATATATATATATATATGTGTACATATATAAATATATATATATGTACATATATTATATATATATATATATATTTATATATATACATATCTATCTATCTATGTATCTATATATCTATCTATCTATCTATCTATATATTAGAGCTGCACTCACCACTCACAAACTCGAGTGGCTCGAGCCCTATATATATATATATATATATATATATATATATATATATATATATATATATATATATATATATATATATATATATATATATATATATATATATATATGTACATATATATATATATATATATATATATATGTACATATATATATATATATGTACATATATTATATATATATATATATATATATATATATATATATATATATATATATATATATATATATATATATATATATATATATATATATATATATACATATCTATCTATCTATCTATCTATCTATCTATCTATCTATCTATCTATCTATCTATCTATATATTAGAGCTGCACTCACCACTCACAAACTCGAGTGGCTCGAGCCCTGGGGCAAACTCGCCGAGCTCGAGCTGAAATGTTCAAATCGTGAGCTCGTCTATGTTGGGAACACAAACGTAACACAGAGCACCTTTCACACATCATTAACATACATACCTGCTTATCGCTGTCATGTCTTCTTTACAATCTCAAATGTATACACTTAAGGGGTGTTGAGTGTTATACCGCCATTAAATATTTATTTCTTAATAGCTGGGCTGGAAAATAAGTATTTCTTTGGAAAATTGGAATGCCCGTGAGCTCATGAGCTCACGAGTCAAACGGGTGGTGAGCTCATGAGTTGATATCCCTCCGTGAGTGCAGCTCTACTATATATCTCTCTCTATATATATATATATACATATATATATATATATATATATATATATATATATATATATATATATATATATATATATATATATATATATATATATATATATATATATGAAATGATTTCCCTTTACATGCCTACAGTGACAAAACAACATTGATTACTATGGTAATACCCGTGTGACGAGAACACTTTTCAGAAAAATATTTGCAGGGGAAATGTTGATCAGAGATCTACCCAAAAGTCTCTTTCCAACTTTTATGAACTAAATCTTAACAACAGAGAGCTATTCAAAACTATGATAGGTCCAGAACTCTTAAGGTTTCCTTGAGGGCAAAGGTTTTCCTCTATCTTAGCATTACATTGCCTTAGATTTTCCATAGGGATATGCTAAAGGGACACCATGTTCTGAGCCAGGACATCCAAATCTTTTTGTGAGTAATTTCTTAAAATATCCCTTTAAAGCATATAATTTTTCCCCTGACATTGTTTACAGAAATTATGTCATATCATAACAGGTAAATACATATGTATGGTTGTTATCTGAGTATACAGAGTCTCCCTTGAAAAATAGGACAACCAAAAAGTTTACAATTGACAACTTGGGCCCCAGTTTCTAGATCCTGGCTAAGACCCTGACTGCCCTGATAAATTGTTTTTACTTTAATGCTGTAGATTTGTATATCTGTAACATAACCTTGTGCATATTGATTAATAACCTTTGTTATTTGGTTAGTCCATTGGCTCTTTTTCTATGTATAATTATTGGTATTTGCCGTTATTTTGTACAATATCAGTGCAGTCAATAAACATACAATTCAATACTGACCGAGAGGTAGTCCAGTTCCTGATATGGTATCACAGCTTCCTTGATGAACCTAGACTTGGGCGATGTGTTAGATAGAATATAGATGGCGCATGACGTCAGCAGTACACAGATCGGCTGCAGACTTCCCTCCGAATGACCAGTACTCATAATGAACATCTAAAAGCAAAAATAATTTTTAAAATGGGGATACAAAATTAGGATTGGCAGCTTGAAACAACTAAAAAAGTATCATTTATATTTATGCATGTACATAAGGTTTATATATCATTATTATTATTATTATCATTATTATTATTATTATTATTATTATAATTATCATTACTATTATTTTATATATTATTATTAGCTTTATATATTAAATGACTGTCAACCCATTACTGCTCACAGCAGCCAAAAGCAGCCTGAAAGTTTTAGGGACATCTTTCAGAAAAATATTTAAAAAGAAATGTGAATCAGAACACTCACAACAATTCTCCTTCAAATATTTTGTCAAAGTATTCTTAGTTAACCAGTTGTTTATTGATTCTTAATTTCAGAAATCTTAATGTTTTGTTGGTCATTTTTTTTAAGATGCGGCAGCAAAAACAAGACTTTCATCTTTTCAGTTAGTTGTACTGTATTTTTTCTATCAGCAGATCTGAGAAACTAAAGATCAATACCTGGTGACCATAGTTCATTCAACTGACCTTGAGAAACTTCTCCTCCTGTGATTCAAAAACATCCAGCATCAGGAACAGCATAGTGTTATTATCAACCCTGAAAATAACAAGATGAAGGTTAAGAACAATAGAAAAAACATCTAGGATGAGGAATACCATAGTGCTATAATCTACCCTGAAAAAAAAGAAGCAGGGCTCGACGCTAACCGTGGTCCTATGGCCCCAGGCCAGTAAAATATTCCCAAAATTGCTTAGGGCCAGTAAAAAATACCTCAACTGGTCCTACAGGGCTAGTAAACATTTGGGGTCATTCTTGTGAACAAGTTTCCCCTAAGAATGTGCCTAATGTTTTTGAAATAAATGAAGATGAAATAAATAACAAATAAATGTTGTCAGTGGATTTTTTGCAATTTTTTTCTTTTTATATTAAAGAAAAAATTGTAGGACCAGTAAATATTTTGCTGGAGCAGTAAATCCTCGGTGCTACTGGTCCTATGGGGCCAGTAACAGTTTGAGTTAGCGTTGCGGCCTGAGAAGATAAAGATAGTGTACAACAGAAAAGACATCTGGACAGCATTGGGAACAGCATAGTATTATTATATACCCTGAAAAATAACAATATAAAGATACAGAACAATAGAAAAAACAGCTTAAGGTAGGGATGTCATCGTAGTCGCCAAATCAATGCATCGCTAAGTAAGACCCTGTCGATAGTCGCATCGATAAGGCTACCGTATCGATGCGACAGAATCAGGGTTGGCAGTTTCTTCCGAGGGGCGGTTTCTTCCATGGAAAAATCTGGTTTCTTCCGTCCTGGAAGAAATATGTTTCTTCCATTTCTTCCAATGTTTTGGAAGAAACCTATCTCTTCCAGTTTTCTTTGAGTTTTTCTTATAGATGATAAGGAATACTATGATAGCAAATGAGCAGCACTTATATAGAAAACAATGAGGAATCTTAAATCCCTCAAATTGACATGTTAGTAATATGCCTTATGGTATGATAAGCACAGTTTCCATGTACTCAACTAAATAAGGTATGTCTGAATAAAATAAAGTAGCTTAAACCACTCAAACTAGCTAAATCTGCTCGGTCAGGACATCACTCCACCCACCATCATGAAGCATGTTGTGGATGTGCAGAAGTTTTTCAGGAAAATCCAGAGTACCTTGCCGCAGCAATAGGATTTCAAAGCCGGTCAGACCCCTTCCCAGCATCCCTTTTCAAGGCGGGCAGCATTAACCCTGTAACCTGGTGGAAGGGCCTGAAGTATGCTGCTTTGCCAGAAGGACTAGTTGAACTTATGAGACAGCTGCACTCTGCTTGTGCATCATCTGCATCCATTGAGAGAATTTTCTCATCATTTGGACTCATCCACAACAAGATCCGCAACCGTCTTGGGGTAGAAAAAGCAGCCAAACTTGTTTTCTGCTATAGGATGTTAAGGGGAAAGGAGGACCTGGATTATTAGTTAACCCTATGTAGGTCAAGTGTAAATGCCTCTAATTGTATAGTTAATCCCATTGAATTGCTATTAGAAAGGATCTGACTACATAGCTTAACTGCTTCTTTTCAACATCCATAGTTAATGTGAACCCTGTGCATATAATGGACCAGCAACCTGGATATGAAACTAATCCAAAGTTAATGTCTTAACTCAAGTTATAAAGAAACAGTTTGTCATTAGACTGAGATAGCTGAACAGTAATCAGCATCAATCAACAGATTAGCACCAGGAGTACACAGATTGTGTGGAAAACTAGAACATTACTTATTGTATGAGTGTTTGCTAAACACAATCTTGAGTAAGAATAACTTTCAACTAAATATTTCTCAAATGTTGCATTGTTCTTAAGATATTTCTATAAGAGTCAGGCCAGGTGTATGATTCACATGTGAATGGGTTAATAGGATGTTTTCTCACTTTTGCACCCATTTGTGTATGGTTTTACTGCTGGAAATATGTCTCAAAATATTGCTTTGCTATCAAGATATTTCTATTTAGTCAAGGTGTATGACACTCATGTTAATGAGTTGAGAAGATGTTATGTCTCTGTTTTCTTACTAAATAACTTTGTATGGTTAACTTAAATCAGTATATATATAAGGTAAAACTAGTATGTAAAGGGTCATGTATATGCAAGGTATCTATCAGATAAAACAAATTTACAAGGGCAAATTTACAAGGGTTTAACTAAGTGTGACAGGAATTGATGTAATATATTGTAAGATTATAATGGCATATATATAAAGTATTCTACCTCAGATCTTTTTGTTTGTTATTATCTGCCCATTAATGTTATTCATAACCCATAGCTTTTTCAATTCTTATCATAGATCCCATTCTTCCATTTCTTCCGGAAGAAAGTGGAAAAATACGGAAGAAACCATGTTTCTTCCATTGTCCTGGAAGAAATAGGTTTCTTCCGGAAGAAACCCAACCCTGGACAGAATCGACAAAATTTACCCCCAAATGCCGCTACATTTGAGGGGTTAAGTTCTACTGTGTACTACGGCTCTCAGCCGTAAGTACACGCAAAATCATGAGCGGTAGACCCATTCGCTCACCGAAACAAACGGCTGCCATTTTATCTTACTGCGCACATAGAATTCACAGTACGTTCAGAACAACAATGTCTGAAACGTTCGCTAAACGTACTGCTCATCATGTGCGCAGTATTCGAGATACGAACGTTTCGAACGTTCGTGTCTCAAATGAGCAAATGTTACGAATGTCCATATATAGACATACAATGTGGCTATGGATGAAATTAATACAAATAACCGCCACAAAATGAATTGTAATAGGTATAAAAGAATAAATCAAATATAAAGTAAATTGATAAACAAATCAAATTAAGTAATATGTGTATTCGGTAATCAATTGTGCCCAACGAGCATGTTACGGTGTATCGAATCGAAAAAAATAGCCATTAATCGAATCGATAAAATTTCATATCAATGACATCACTAGCTTAAGGAACTACATAACACCATGTAGGTATAAAACTTATCCAGGCCACAATTATCTACTAGGAGCCAGAAATATTGTTAAACACATTGTTAAGATATTGTATCATTAAGGAAATACTGAAATATCAAAAATGTAAGTCGCTGGGAGGCAGAAAGTATCATTGAGATGTTGTATCATTAAGGAAATATTGATTATATATTGTATCGCAAAAATGTGAAAGTCAATCCCTAGGGTGTACTTACTTTACTTCAAACTCTTGGCCTCCCTTTCCATCTTTCTTACTATGAGATAATAACATGTCATTCTTCTCCCCTTTCTCTTTGGCACTTCTATCAACATCCACACTCACAGGCTTCGGTATTTCTAATTCGGTATCTATACAGTTTTCCTGGTTTGTTTTATCGCCACCAGGGGGCACATCTGCCATTCCATCTCCATGGCAACCACTGACGTCGTTTTGTAAACATTCTATACTTTGAGATTCTGTAATATTTGATGAACTATCTGTCTTAGGAGATTGCAGTTTCAAGTGGGAATCGTCGTCATAGCAACTGTTGCCATGGCTACTATCCCTGTTGTCATGGTTATCCGATAGTCTTGATTGCACATAAACAGGTTCAGGGGCTATATGTGATTCATGACTTTCTTGTAGGGAGTATACAATGTCATTATCCTTTAAAACGTTTTCTTTATTACAATCTGATATTTCACTCCCCAAGTTGTGTGCTTCTTCCAAATTAGCTTCTGACATTTCCATTTGAGTTGTATGTTCCATTTTAGTCCTTTCCTCATTGGAAATCTGTCTGATATCCATATTATCACAGTCAATGGTTTTATCACAATCTGTCTTTTCACTCATACAATCGTCATTACTTCTCACAAGTCTTTCCGATGCTGAATCTTCTTGCATCAAGATAGAAAGATCACGGTCCATAGATTCGGGAGTTTCGGGTGTTGTTGGATCACCTTCAATAACTGCATTCTTTTTCTTTCCCATCTTTTTCCGTTTTTGTTTACTAGTCCGAGATTTCACATGGATAACTTCCAGAGATGAGCCATCAGGATTATCTTCGTATATATCCCCCATGTCTATCTGGGATATCCTGGATATTCGGGATATCCGGGATTCCTCCTGATCCCTCAGTTGCTCAGCATCCATACTGGAGTTCTGCCTGAAATACATTCAAAACAAAATGCAAGAAAAACTCTTTATTTTGATAATTTGATTTCTTTTTTGAGTCAGACAATTTGTGAACTATCTCAAAAGCAAGGATATCTTCTCATAAATGAAAACTATTTTTCCTGCATCTAGGCTGTCATATCACCATAAGGGGAGGTGCCTATACAAACTAGGGGTTTGTACCAGTACTTGATCTGATACCAAATATAAATATTGAATGGGAAAATTTTATATATTTATATCTTTTAAGATTAGTAAATATCGATATTGCTTAACCCATTCACACTCAGAGTTCCTCTAGAAAGTATCGTCTGCTACTTTCATACTTTTGAAAAAATCTTAGGAATAAAGCAAGAATTCACAAAAATATTGAAAGGAGAGTTTTTGTTGAACTTCTGGTACACATTTCTCCTTCAAATATTTTTCAAAAAGTGCTTTTGTAAGAAAAATGTTATTAAAATTGTCAGGCCTGTTTTGGCCGTTCTGAGTGTGAATGGGTTAACAATATAAAATTGACTAAATTTCCACTTGCACGCCTCCACATTAACGCAGTTCACTATTTACTAGCAAAATGTCTTGAGCTGATAGAGCTAAATTTAACAAAATTGGGTCCCCAGGAGGCAGGCAGTATCATTGAAAATATTGTTAATATATTCTATCATAAAGAAAATAGCAATATCATAAGATTGTTGCAGATCGAACTCTGATTGACCAATCAGCATTGAAAATTACAGCAGAGCAGGTGATAACGTTAAGATATTGTATCTTTAACCCTTATGCTGCTGGTGGCTAATCTGGCCAATACAAAATGATGCAAAAAAACTGGAAAATGACTGAAACCCTGATAAATGGGTACTCATCTAAGAGTATTCAGTGAGAGCTATCCAATGAATACCGACATGACAGGATTTAGATGGATTTTGAAAAACTTTGCGTCCTTGTTTTTTGAGGAAAGTAGCCTTAGCATTGGAAGGGTTAAGGAAATACCAAAATCACACTGTACCATCATAAGAAGTCAATTCCTAATCTATACCTTAAATGAATAAAAGAATGGATATGTAGTGGGAGACAAATTACTATATGCTCTATAATGAACACCTGGCTATCCCAGGGGTCTCAAATCTTGCATCAGTGTGACGTCACTAGGAGACACAGACCAATGAGTGCTTGCGTATTGTTTACATTACGGAGAAAACTGCGCAGAAGGTAACTTTTGGGCTATTCGCTGCAGCCTGGCTGATTAGGTTGATCGGCTAGTTTCATATAAAAGGTAAAGGTAAAGGTATTCGGTTTATAGTCTTGTATCCACCAAAGCGCTCACACGACCTTCCTCCCCTAGCAGGCACTGTACACACAGAAACCATTTCAATCCCCCGGGGGATATTCCAGAGCAATTGGCAGCATATAGCGCACACCCTCTAAACACTGCCTTATTTATGCTAGGTACCCATTTTGCAGCTGGGTAGACTGAAGCAATATGGAATAAACTGTCTTGCCCAAGGACAGACCAAAGTGCCCCGGCGGGGAATTGAACCAGCGACCCTCTGATTACTAGTCCGACCCCTAACCAACTGAGCTACTTTGTCCCTTTGCACTTTATCATATCCACTTGTTTTTATTCATCTAAGTCTATCATACTCACATCCCGCTGTTTTCCTTGTCCTCCATAATGCACTCCATGGCCCGGATGGTCTGAGGGCTGGGCGTCACACGGATACAGTCAAAACTGTACGGACTCGTACTGGTGTCAAAGTCAGCCAGGCCCTTGATAGAATCTGGTGTCGTCAGGGATGTCACACTAGATGTCTGTATAAAGGCAAAAGAAAAAGAAGTGCAAGGTAAATTCAATAATTCAAAACAGTCGAACCTGAAGTGAATGTTCATCAATCTGACGAATCAGGTATTCACTGAGGTTGGCAATTTCTTCCGATAGTTTTTTCTTCCATGAAATTTTCATTTTGTGCCAGAAAAATAGGTCATAATGAATCAAAGGGTACAGAACCAGTATTTGATACAATATCAAATAACAATATGAAATAATTTAATGTACTGTATAGTTTAAGATCTTCTATAACAGTGCTACATATTGTTGTAAATATGACTTGCCCACTGTTATTGCATGATGTCATTTTGCTCTTAACTAGCAACCATTTTGGAGGTGACAGTGCTTGATACAAAAATAGTATTGTCAAAGTTTCAAAATATCACTGAAATTTATTGCATCATTTTAAGATGCTGACCCCCTAAATAACGGTCACAATATTACATAGTGTTAGAAGCAGTACACACATGTGAAATAGAGCTGTCCATACTACAGAGCGACAGCCTGTCATCGTCCTCCTGCTCCTCCGAATCCCGGCGATAGGGGAGATGCGTTGCTAGGTCCAGGTAGGGGGCATCCTAGCAACAAACAAGAATAGCAGGTAATACATACACACATACAAAACAGAACAGTGGAAAGTCCTCGCGTTCCTCATTTGAACGATGAAGATAATTGGGAAATATTGGGAAATATGATAATCAAGGCTAACAGTGAACCGCTGGCCCAAGGCCAGTAAAAATCCCCCAAAATGGCTTCAGGTCAGTAAGAAATACTTCAACTGGTCCTACACGGTCAGTAAACATTTTGGGACACTCTTGTTAACAAGTGTCCACTCAAGTGTCCCCTTATGTTAAAGAAAAAATGTAGGCCCAGTAAAAATTTTGCAGGACCAGTAAATCCTAGGTGTTACTGGTCATGCGGGGCAGGTAACCTTTTGAGTTAGCGTAGATTTCTTCAAATGTAATTTGTAATTAGCTATGTCAGAGCAGGATACACTAAAGTAATCAATCGTTAATTGTAAAAAATTCAATAGAACTGAGAAAGTGAGAAGTCAACACAAGAATAGGTGATATGGACAAGTAAGAATGCTGCTTACCGACTGAAGCTGAAATGTGACAAATTCCAGTCCAGCTGCCAAGGATAGGAGAAGCTCCACTCTCTGGAAGAAAAAAATCAATTAGCAATTAGGGATATTACAATCTGGGGATTCCCCTACTGTATATGATCTCCCCGACAACATCATGGCTGCTGATAGTGTGCGAACCTTCAAGACACAGCTGAAAACATTGCTATTTCAAAAGGAGTTTGACTATATGGACCATAAACGTTTTGTCCACTGACTATTCTTTAAAGCACTTTTGAACATTATAGGTGGAAAGGGAGCTATATCAAATATCAATTATTATAATTGTCATCATTATTATTATATTTTGTGTCTATCTTATTTGATTTCTCACTATTCACTCTCTGAGAAATAGTGGTATTTTGCGAGATCATTCTTACCCTTGCACACATGATGTTACTGCTACAAACGTTTTGAATTTGGAAGGAAATATCGTTGAACATCGCTGATCTTTAACAGTACTTTTAGTTTTCTCCCCTGTGCTTAAATAGCATTACATAGTACTATTGTGGATATCAACAAAGTAAGTTTAGATCAGTATTTTGTTGGTCATATTTTATTGTTTCATTAAACATTGTTTTGACTTCTTTTTTATGTAGGTTTGTTTCCCGTAATGTTGAGATGTTCCCCAATGACTGTATTTTCTCAGTTGATGAGTCAAATAAAACTGTTGAAACATTCCATGATTATGAAACATTTGATAATCTGATCAAACCAAAATTTGCACTTCCATCTACTTCTACAATGGCTTGCAATATTGTTAAAAACACTGCTACATATGATATTGCATCATTTTAGAAATACCTTTATGATACGTATCGTGAAAATACTACCATTGCCAATCCCTAGGGATAAAGCCTATGTTTTGAAATATCTTTTTTAATTTGAAAAACCTACCACTTGTAGGCTTTTTGGTTTTTATTTTCACACAGCCAGTCAATGTACAAATATCAATAAATATCATTCAAATTACAAAAATATTGTCGTTGTTGTTATATTCACATGTCCAAAATTGGAAATATAAAAATTCAACTTAAACAGTATAACTTAAACAGGTTTTGAAATATCTTGAAGGAGAATTACAGAATATTTTTCAATAAACAGTTTGCCTTCAAATATTTTTAAAAACATACATATATATAAATGTATGATGAATCCAGATGATAATTTTCAAAAAGAGTCCAAAGCACGCATGCCTATTAACCTCAGCTGATGGTGGATGATTTTGCCAACACAAAA
>OZ012697.1:9736810-9746810 GCA_963942565.1 Maea johnstoni
TCTCAGTGGAGTGCTCTGTGTCAAATGTTCTGATTATGCACTTTATTTATAAAGCATGCATCAAGCTGACACACAAAGATTATGCTCTATATATACATGTTTATATGAATATACCATTTTGAATACGACAGTGTCGGACCCAAAATCTTATTCTTTAACCGTCTAGACGGCTTGGGTTCAGGGAAAATCGGATTAATGACCTTCACATCGAGAAAAGGCCGCTTTTATGGTAGGCTTGTTTGACACAATGTTGATTTGTTCCTACTTCCAGGATGCTTATACATGTATAACTGTTTGCTGAGCCCCATGCACTCAGCAGGGTCATAGCCAGCAGGGTGTCTGGGTGTCTTAACTGTCTTTTGGACTCCCTGGTCCATGAAAAATACCTGATTTTAGGTAAAAAGACACCCTAAATTTTGGTATGTGTTTTTTATAGATACTACTTCCTAGTTAAATTTCTAAAAAGTTTAAATTCAAAATAATAACAAAGACATTTCTTGAAGAATTAAGCATATAATTACTTTATTTGTTGATGTATATAATCAGTGTAATGATTTTTACTTTTTCAATCAAGGATTTTGGACAACCTCAATTCCTGAAATCCCAAATTGGACATCCTATTAAGAAAATCCTGGTTAAATCCCTGCCACTCAGGCCTCGAAGCTAACTCAAAATGTTACTGTCCCCGAACAGGCACCGACATAAGTATTTGCTTGCTTGCCCTGGAAAATGAATCTATTAAAAAAGAGCTTTCGGGTAATGACATTTGAGTGTTCGCGGACAAGCACGAGTGAATATTATTTCCGGCAAGTCAAAAATTATGTTGGGTAAGTAAAAAAATTGACTACTTGCCCAGCATGGTAAGTTAGTTCTGAAACTTATGTTGCTGCCCGCCGTAGGACCAGTTACACCTAGGATCTACTGGTCCAGCAAAACTTTTATTGGTCCTACAATTTTTTCTTTAACATAACAAGAAAAAAAATTGCATAAAATTCACTGACAACATTAATTCTTATTTATTTTATCTTCATTTATTTCTAAAACATTTGGGGGCATTCTTGTGGAGAATGTCTCCAAATTGTTATTGGCCCTGTAGGACCAGTTGAGGTCTTTATTTACCAAAAGCCCAAAGCTGTTTTTGTGATTTTTACTGGCCTAGGGCCGGGTGTTCACTGTTAGCGTTGAGCCCAGCGGGGTTTGACTTTTGGTTAATAGTTTTTCCCTTATTTCCCTATCAACTTCTATAGTGACCGATTGAGATCAAATGTGAGCAGCTGAATGTGAGATAGGTTGAGTGCAACCTCTAATTTCTAAGACTACACATAGAATTCAATGAAATGAACAAGTTTTTTTAACTTCTTTAAATTTTCCATTTTGGACATCCTTTTTCAAACTTGTATCAGGGCTCGACACTGACAGTGAACCACTGGCCCCAGTAAAAACTCCCCAAAATGACTTAGGGCCAGTGCAACCGGAGTTCAATTGGTCCCATAGGGCCAGTAAACACTAGGGGACATACTTGTTAATAAGTATTCCCCCACATCAGGCACATCAAATGCCCGATAAGGCCTAAAAAAAGTTGTTTGTTTCCTGTAACCCTACCCTCACAAGTTTTTATTAAAAAAATCCCTACCCTAAAGTTTTTATTGCCCATCCAACTCCCAATCAACCTAAAACATGCATAAAACAAACTTTTTTGACCCAAAAGATAATTTAGGCCTTATGTTATGAGACAAATTTCTAGGACCAGTCAAAATTTCTAGGACCAGTAGATCTTTGTTCCTACTGCCATTAACTTTTTAAGTTAGTGTCAAGGCGTAGTATAAAAAAGCCATAAAAATGTAATGAAGAGCTCTAGATAGTGAATCATTTTCATCTGAAATCATAGAAAAATGGCCTTTTCTCAATTACAAAAAAAATAAACAAAACATTTCTATAAAGAAAACCTTTGAGTCAAACTCAAGTTTTTAATCCTGTTGAACCCCCACACTCTATTCAGTGTGCAGTAACTGAAGTCTCCCAGCAATACACAATAGAGAACTAGATTATCCTTTTCAGCCTTGATTGTAATCTCCACAGAAGGCCAATTAGTGGCCTATTTATGGCCGCATGGGGGGCAATGAGGGACCATGATGCAATTGCCACACATGGCAGGGAAGCACGGATGGGGAGTCCACAATAGGCTGGTGTCTTGAAGCCTGTACATAATAGTGTTCTTGCTGACAGTCAGGCCTCAACACTAAACTCAAAGGCCCAATTTCACTAAGCGGGTCTACGTAGACCGGGGTTAAGTGCTGAGGACTGGTCTTGAAGTTACCACACTTAACCCCGTCCTACGTAGACCAGTGGTCTTTCAGAATCCGGTTTCGCTAAGAAGTAACGGGTATGGTTTTAGGAGTACGGGCCTAAGTGCAGTTAGACCAGTCCAACTTCTGCGGTCCACCGCACTTGGCTATTTTTGTAACAGACAGCCTTTGTCTGGCTTTGAAACAAAAGACTAAAGCAAGCACAAGTTAACTTTGCTTCATCCAACCTAGAAATTATATGATTCTAAATTATAGAATTTCTATTAGATAAACTTATATATTGGCAATTATTACTGATGAAAGCAAGCATACTTGAAAATTGATTTTTTCTTTCTGTTTTGATAAAGTTAAAGAGAAAACCAAAGTTGTGTATAATTTGATGCATCTTAATATGAGAAGTTAGATACCAAATGGAAGAAAATCATCAGGATATATTATAGGATATTTCATATTTTGATCTCATAAACTAGAAACTATTAGATGAAAGTATATATTATAGAAAACAAATGTTTTCCAGATAGTAAAATATCAAGGGTAATCTGAGAAGTATGAAATATTATTAACTTCATAGTTTAATTATATGAACAGATAAATGACAAAATACTGCTTTGTAATGGATGGTTTGTAATCAAAATATATTCATTTATATACTCATTTACATTTATGTAATTGGGGTTATAAGTTAACAGGCAAGTGATTCCCTCAATCTACCTTTTTACAACCTTTCAGCCTTACGTAGTCCTTACCCCATGCATCTTGAAAATTGCTGCAATTTGCCATAGAACTAATAAAATAATGGATAAAGACTGCAAAATACTTGTCGCAAAATATACCATAATCACATAAAATGATAATATTTTCATATATGTAAAAAGACAACCTATTACCAGTCTCCTACCAAAATACACAATTCATTTGAAATAAAGATTAATAGTGAATTGAAAATTTTATATCTAGTAATTCTGCTATTTCACCCACATTTACTTGATATCTATTCATTAATAAAATAGCATCAATCTTTACTTAAAATGAATTAAACCCTTCCTGGTCTAAGTGTGCATGGCCACAAAGACATGAACTACTGCTATATACAGAATTGTCAGAAATATTCAATAATCTATTTTTTCCCTACAGCCATTCAAACAGCTCAATATCATTTAAAACATATATCTTCTATGTAACATAATCTTTTTCTGACTTAAAAACCATTCCCTTACCAATTATATCCTTTTAAGAGAAAAACTGCTTAACTAAACCACCCCCTACCCTAGTCTAGTTGTGACCATACTTGTTACTACAGTTAGACTCGTCCTCCAACTTAAACCACCTTAGCGAAATCGGAAAAGTTAGTACCCTACTTAGTACCGTACTTGTGGGCAGACTTAGACCAGTGGTTTAAACCTCCTTAGCGAAACCGGACTAAAGTTAGTACCCTACTTAGTACCCTACTTGAGCTCGGGTCTCCGTAGTACCAGGTTTAAACCTGCTTAGTGAAATTGGGCCAAAATGTTACTGGCCCGTAGAACCAGTAGCTACTAGCATCAACTGGTCCTGCAATTTTTTTTACTGGTCCTACATTTTTTTTAACATAAAAAGAAAAAACATTGCATAAAATTCCACAACAACATTTATTTTTTTATTTATTCTATCTTCATTTATTTCAAAAACATTTGCGGAGATTCTTGAGAGGAAACTTATTAACAAGAATGTCCCCAATGTTTGCTGACCCTGCAGGACCTGTTGAGGTCTTTTTTTGTTGCTCCGAAGCCATTTTTGGTAATTTTTACTGGCCGGGGACCAGTAAGCATCTGGCCCTGGAATAAAGCATGGATGGGGACTCCCCATTCAAGTTACCTTACTGCCAATGACTTAGTTGTACCAACAGCCTGCTTAGAGGCTATTAACAGGTTAAAATGCCCCCCCCCCCTCCCCCCAGTGCCTCTATTTTGTGTCTGTTAGGAGGTGTTTAAAGAGCAATATACTTCTTGTATGAAGGTTGGCACTGGTGGGAACTTGGGTTTAAGTCGAGAATACCATAAGAAACTATTTGGGCCTCTGTTATATCCATGGTGGAATTGTCCTTTAAGCCTGGAGAAAAGCACCTATAGAGTGGTTCTTGTCTAGATAGATACACCTGGGATGGCTGGGATAAGAGGCGTGACAAGGCTGTTAATTGAAATCTGCTGGTTGCTTATCAAGTGAACGACATTTGTGCCTGAATGTATGAAATGTCATCACTGTATAGTGGTGAAATTTCTCATAAGTTGATACAAAATAGAATATGACAGCGATATAACATGTCTGATTCAATCCCAAGGGAATGTTGTTTTTGATCAATATTCGTTAAGGATTGGATTCGTCTAGGATTTCAATGTTGATCGATTGTCTGCTGAATCCAATCAATTGATAGTAGAAGAGAATGGGTTTCACCTGACAACTTGGGTACCTGTATCACCTCATCATAGTTTTATATGGGGGAGAAAAAATGAATACAGGCGAAAACGCCCTATATGCGAAAACGCCCTAGTCGAAAACGCCCTATTTTTCTTACTTTTCACAACAGTGTATTTCTTCTTCTTTTCTTCCTCCTTTCTCTTCTTTTCCTTTCTCGTTCTCTTTTTCTTAGTTATTTACGTTCATAGTCGAGTTAGTAGTAGCGTAGTTAGTGGTGTCCATTTTTTCTTTGCAGGTTTATACTCTCACGAAATCACACCCGAGAGTTGGACCTGGCCGCCGCCGTGGATTCGTTTCACTCGTGTGTCGGCACACGCTATGTCACTTTGAAACATTGGAATAAAGTTCGAAAATGAGTCATTTCACCATTATAAATAAATATATGGCTTCACTCCACTCATCAACGACAAGCGGACGAGGAACAGCACATACGTAGATATATTTTAATTGCTGCTGGAACTGACAGTTGACAGACTGTCAATAACAACAACTGTGACAACATCCATGAATTATATGGAGACAGTAATTATTATAACTGAACTTAAATTGACAACAACTGTCAATGACAATATCCATGAATTATATATCCATGAATTATATATCCATGAATTATATGAATTCAGTAATTCGGCTCACGGCAGCACTTGAAAAGTAGGGCGTTTTCGACTAGGGCGTTTTCGCACATAGGGCGTTTTCGCCTGACACCGAAAAAATAGATTGTGTGTCTAAAAATGACATTTCAAGAAATTATACACAAAAAACTTTGGGGTGTCCTGAGGGGTGATTTTTGAAGGTTTGGGTGTCCAAATGATGCCCAAACATTCTCATGGCTAAGACTATGATTTGATGTGTGCTATTAAGAAGACATGATAACTTCAATATATATATTATGAATGATTTTCAAACAAAAGGTCTACGATAAGAAGTAAAGTTGGTCAGAATACTTGCCATTGACTTTGCTATTATTAGAGATAAATATAGTTTGCAAAAGAGGTAGCACAGCAGGTTAGCACAGCAGGTCTACATGATGAAATAATGACAGGATCATTTAAAGGTAGTTTTATCATTAACAATAACATCCGTTGACTCACAGCTGACCCAAGTTGACATCAATCAACAATGGCAAAATCAAAATGTAAACAGATAAACCTTATTGTCTTTGTATCACTCTTTTCCTTTCAAAACACCGTCCGTAGAGGATGAAACTACATCCCTATCCCAAAACTAGGATACTATGTCACTGCTTGCAGAGGTCATAACATAATTAAGAGTCATATATGAATCGGGTGTTATCGAACTGGGACTAAGTGACCATTTCGGCACATACTGTACCCGGAAGATCTCCAAGTCTCAAACATCTGCAGACAAGGTGTCAGTTATTAGAAACATGAAGAACTATTCTTCTGCCGAGTTCTGCACTATGTTGTCACGCTTAGACTGGTCGTCTGTGTTCTCTTGTAACGATGTCAATCAGGCATTTCAAAATTTTAAAGACTTATTCTTAAATTGTGTAGACACCTTGGCACCTAAGAAGGAGGTCAGACTAAAACAGCGATCTGAACCATGGCTGACAAACGAAATACTTGAGACTATTAAAGAAAGAGACAAAACCCTATCAGCCTTCATGAAAACCAAAATTCAAAGTGTTTTTGATGATTTTAAAAGACTTAGGAACAAGGTGCAAACACTCGTTAAAAAAGCAAAATTGGACTTTTATAAACATGAATTGGAAGTGAATAAAAACTCACCTAAGAAGCTCTGGAAAATTTTAGGTAGCCTAGGGGTGCCATCCAAGAGCAATAAAACTCCATCATCGGCAATTGGGCTTGATATAAATGGCTCTATCAATTTTGATAAATTCACTGTTGCTGAGAAATTTAATGAATTTTTCTCCACAGTAGCATCTAAACTGGTAACAAAATTGCCGAAGGCTCTTGGAAGGTTTTCTAGTGCTTTTTATTATTCATTCTATGCTGACAAAGGTGCTACTTTGAATTCTTTTGAGCTGCAAAATTTGACAGAGAAGGAGACTCTAGGACTTTTGAGAGGGCTGGGTAGAGACAAGGCCACAGGATTGGATAATATACCTGCCCGTTTCCTTAGAGATGGGGCAATTATTATTGCCAATCCGCTGACGCACATTATAAATCTATCCATCTCCACAGGCACTGTACCTGAGGACATGAAGTCAGCCAGAGTGGTACCACTCCACAAAAAGAATAGTAAGACTGACACTGGTAACTACAGGCCAGTATCTATACTTAGTTGCATCTCAAAGGTTCTAGAGAGGGCGGTGTACAACCAAATTGAACTATTTTTAAATAAAAATAACTTACTCTATGAATTACAATCAGGCTTCCGGCCTGGTTTCTCCACTGATACCACGCTTACATTTCTTACAGATTATATTAGAGGTAAAATTGACAAAGGTGACCTCACTGGGTTAGTTTTACTGGACCTGCAAAAAGCATTCGATACTGTCGATCACAATATTCTCCTGTCAAAACTCTCTGCGGTAGGTCTCAATTTAACTTCGGTTAATTGGTTTAAATCCTATTTAACTCAACGTAGCCAGCTGGTAGAAGTGGAAGGCACCAGGTCTGAAACCAGGAATGTCACATGCGGGGTACCTCAAGGGTCCATTCTCGGGCCGCTCCTCTTCTTAATCTATGTCAATGACATGCAGAAGGCTGTCAATTGTAAACTTCTTTTATATGCGGATGATTCTTGTCTTTTAGTCTCTGGAAAGAATGTCCAGGACATTGAAAATACACTTTCGCATGAGTTACAAAATGTTAGCGATTGGCTTGTAGATAACAAATTATCCTTACATCTAGGGAAAACAGAATCTATCATTTTTGGCTCACACAAGAGACTTAAGAATAAGAAAGAGCTAAATGTGGTCTGTAATGGGGTCAAAATTGATAGCAAACCTAATGTGAATTACCTAGGCACAAAACTAGACCAGACTCTATCAGGTGAAACCACTGCGAATTCAGTGATAAGTAAATGTAACTCTAGGTTAAAGTTTCTATATCGTAAGGCTAACTATTTTGACTTTACCACCAGACGTAACCTTGCCATGGCTCTTATTCAATGTCATTTTGATTATGCTTGCAGTGCCTGGTATGGTGGTCTCAAGTTGAAATTAAAGCAACGACTACAGATCTGTCAAAATAAAATGATTAGATATGTTTTGGGACTACATCCGAGATCTCATATCGGTTACAATGAATTCAAGATAGTCAATTGGCTGCCTGTAGAGAAAAGGGTCCAGCAATTAAATGTGAACCACATGTTCAAAATTTTTAATAACACTGCTCCATCTTATCTTTCTGAACAGTTTGAGCGTGTTCAAAATCAACATCACTATCGAACAAGAGGGAGCAGCCATAATTTTATTGTTCCTGGGGTAAACTCAGCTGGGAGGTCTTCTTTCTCATTTGTCGGTGCCAAAAACTGGAACAATTTGCCTGGCCATATCAAACAATGCATAACAAAAGAGAATTTTAAACTAGAAGTAAAGAAATATTTTATGGAGTGTGTTGCAAATGAGGAAGAAGCCATATATTTATATTAAACTGTGATATAGTAAGCCACTGTTGCCAAATGTTTGTTTGTTTGTTTGTTTGTTTGTTTTGGATCCGTACCCGCATTTGTCCCGCGGGGTCAACTCCCGAGGGAGGACCTACGGAGAAGCTCCCCTACCACCCAGGCCACTCGTCACCCCCGGGCCTAGACATTGCTGTGATATGTGTCAGTCTTGCCTGTGATATATCATGCCCGGACCACTTTGGAAATAAGTGCAGGACACTTAAAGTGCTATCCGAGGTATATTTATGCCATGTATAACCTCTGACACTGTATTTATATTATTTTACCTTGTATTGTACATGTACATTTTTATACCTAAATAAAATCAATCAATCAATCATATGATTCAATGTCTCTTTCCCTCTCATTTCCCATTTCATTCATTCACAACAACATTTGCACATATCATTTCTGACGAACCTGTTTTATCGCAGTCGCGATGCTGTCTAGTATTCGATCCTTGAGCCTCATGCGCTCGCCTAGGCTCGGAGCTCGTTTCATGGTCGTAGTCCGTCTGCAGGTTATCCAAGATCAAGATATTTGGCTTTTTATAAAGACCAAAATATTCATCTTACTTCCTACTCAGTCGCTCTATTTTTGTTTCATTGCAGCTGCTCGGTGCATTGTGGGAAGGTTGAAAGGTTACCTTGCGCGCAGCACGCAAATGAATAGTTCCGTCTATGCCCAATAGATGGCAGCATGGCATTAATTTGCAGTAAAACCATTTGGTGTTGGCCCAGTGTAAAACTGTTAACCCTTTGATGTTTAGAGTTCCCTGGAAAAGTTAAGTGTTGTCAGTTGATAATATATAAAAAAACGCAAACATGTTTGGAGTAAAATTTATCAGTAAGGGGCTAATCATTTTTTAAATCCTTCCTTATATTTCATGAATATACTCACATAAATTACCTACACCTTAGTCTGTATGACTCACACCGCAGCAATGAATCTAAGACTAGTAAATCCCAGTTCCTAAGGTAAATGCTCGGCTCATGTCTAAATGGATACGGAATATCCAACTGCATACATGCATGCGCAGCTACGGATATATAATTTCACATTTGGTAAATAATATGATTATTTTCATACATAACAACACAAGCTTTTATTTCAATGATAATTTTCTAGTTAAAAAACTAAAATAGTTATAAAGAGAGACTCTTACATAGTATGATAGTTTATAGAGCTTTTGTAAGCAGGTGTCAACGCCATTGTAGATCTTTTGGGATGGCATATGCATAGTATAATTTAAGTCATTGTTGATCATGACCATAGAGTTATCTGCAATAGAAAATGATATTATATCTATAATGTAATGAAAACTGAACATATGATCTTTAAAACATCATCCATGAGAACATCTGAATTCCCACCATTGTATTTATATGGAAAGTTATTGAAACTGGTGTCGCAAATATGTTATCTAGGGTGTATTATAGCAAATGATCTGTCAGATGATGAGGATATAAAACGTCAATAGAGAGGTTGGGCTATCCCGTTCCCGACATCGAGATCGGGTTAGCATATCACCTTCTATGCCGTTCCCGATCTCGATGTTGGAACATCGTATCCAAGGTTGGGCTATGCCGTCGAGATAAGTATCTGTCAATAGATGTCTTAAATGTAGTTGTTGAATTTGTCAATAG
>OZ012697.1:9749310-9761810 GCA_963942565.1 Maea johnstoni
ACCACCTAGTGGTGATGATCTCGCTGTATATATATGATATAGTATATATAAATATATATATATATCATATATATATATATATATTATATATATATATATATATACATATATAATATATATATATATATATATAATATATATATATATATATATTTATATATATATATTACATACATATATATATATATACATATAATATATATATATATATATATAATATATATATATATATATATATATATATATATATATATATATATATTAACAAGCAATATATGATAATGTGAAGATAAGAAATACCTAGATGAGTGCATATGCGGTCCTTCACGAAATTTCAGGCCTTGTTCACGTTGAGAGGGTGTGGTTTTTCTATCACTTCTTCCCTCTTGCGTTGCGGGGTTTGTCTTCTCTCTTCTTTCTCTTTGTTTTGTGTCACTCCTTCCGTTTATCTGAACACACCGCTCTTTTCTTCGACGCTGTTTGAATGGACCTTCTTCAGATTACCTCAGTATATTGAGCGCTCTCAAGAACACAAAACAATGGAATATTCAGCACGAACTGGAAGATTTTCAATATCTATGCACCAGAAGTAGATGGCAATTCACTTGTTTTAGTCCACAATTGGGCGATGTTTGCATATACTCTGACTATCTATCGGATTCTCATCGTTGCGCGATATACTAGTATTCGATCGTAGAAAGGGGATAAAAAAGGGGTAAAAAGGGGTGACATAGTGCACATATGAAAGATTTTTTCATTCCTCAAAAAATTGCGGTGTGCTCTTCACAGGTTTTTGGGTCGATACATATAAACATAACGCTGGCCTGCGATTGGCTGAAAAATTTCTACTCTCATTTTCGACCAATCCTATGAGGTAAAATATACTTCATTTATCGTATGATGTAGATTGAAACATCTATATACTAGTACACAAAGAAGAGGTTTCACTAGTATATGCTGTTTTGTCTTACTTTGCTTAACGTATCTCGATTTATGCTCGTACGTTTTATGATACATGTCATTTTTGTGAAAGAGTACTTTTTATGACAGTAAATATAAATAACCAACCAATGGCTGGCAGATCACTTTTTCCCAAAATATGTAAAGGACACAATTGTGTTGGTTAGCATCATAATTTCTATTGTTTCGGCGGCAAAGAATCCCGGCAAAGAAGTAGATTCGTTTCGCGCAAAGATCCATCTTTGACTGGTTACATCTCGTCTGCTTCATTTCATGACGAGGTTTCCCGCTCACGTATGGAATGCGCGGGAAAGTGCGGGCTGCTGTCGCAATGCAGGGGATTCTTCTTCGTTGACAAAAACAGGTGTTTTTTCGTCGACAATCTGACGCCGACATCATTGGCATTGGTGCCGAAAACCAACTCGGTGTTCTACATAAAAAGTAAGCAACTTTGTTTATAACTTAGCTTTTTATATCCTCATATATATATATATATATATATATATATATATATATATATATATATATATATATATATATATATATATATATATATATATATATATATATATATATATATATATATATATAATATATTTATATATATATATACTTTCGTTATGTTTTAAGACCTCCCCTTTTAATTTTTTCTTTTCGGAAATGAGTCAATTTCTTTTTCATATTGCTGAGGCATGCTGCATGTAGAGGCATTTTAATTACAGCCAACTCTGCTTAGTCCGGACTGATGTGGACCGTAAATTTCTGTCCGGATTAGGCAAAATTCGGATTATGTGTATAGGGAATTATATGTATGAGGAAGGGACCGGGACCTTCTAATCTGTCCGGTTTAGACGAAAATCCGGATTACACATGTCCGGATTAAGCAGAGTTGCCTGTAGTTCTTTGTTGTGTGCGCCCATAAGAATACTATCCAAATAGGGTGTGTGCCGATTATGCAGAAGCGGTCCCGCCGTACGAAACAGAGAGCCGTTGAGAAGAGTCACATTGTACAGCTGGCTAGTCACGACCTAGCCGCAATGTGGCCGAAAAAATGACGAAAAACGAAATTCCAAATTTCAAAATACATGCGCTGTTCCCCAAATTCTTACCACATTACTGGCCAGCTCTCTTGCTAGGGACTTAGCTGTTTAATCTTTGAGTGTATTGTTCATCACTTACTGTAGATTTCACAAAAGATTGCGTTAAGTAAATTTTGCGAATTTACAGAAAATCGACTCTTACGTTTTTTTAAACTTTGCGAATTGGTCGCAACATGGAGTGCCAGCTATGCACTTAAAGTGGCAGCACTAATAATTGCGAATCTTAATTTTGCCTCCGAGGCTTAAGTAAAAAAAACGCGAAAATGCAAATGCAATCTTTTCCCGAATTTACAGTATTCCTACGATTCTCTTTAAGGGAAACTTGTAAATCGAGTATGATTTGCAAACTAATTTCATATTCAATTAACGTGCAAACACTCATTTAGATCTTTTTAAATGTTAGAATCAGTTAAAGCTAAGTTTTACCAAGATGTAATGACTTTTTCCACCGCTGACATTTTGCTACTTGAATTTAAAAACGCCCGATTTAACTTACATCTGTATGTTAGGGGCTTACGACCATTTTACTAGTCCCAAACCCTCCTAAACCAGACGCGATTGAGTTTGTAATGGGCTCCCTCTATATCAAAACACACGTTTTCAGGAGGAGTACTAGTTTGTGGTTCCCTGCCGAACCTTCTCCAGTCAATTCAGTTTCTATCTTGAATTGAGAGCAAGCACCAGTCTAACATTTTTCCCAGAAAGTATGGCATATTAACCCTTTCACTGCTGGTGGCTATTTTGGTCAAAACAAATGATGCAAAAGATGATGAAATATGAATGGAACTATGACATATTGGTACTCATCTGATAGTGCTAAGTAAGATCTTACCAATGAATACAAACATGACAGGGTTTAGCTTCTTTTCAAACATTATTAAAATCTTGTACCTAGGAAGGAAGTAGCCACAGAATGGGAAGGGTTAACACGTACCTACTACTTAACGCAAGAAGAGACATATCATATGTCTACTTATGTGCAAATGGATTTTTCATATCGTGGTATAGACTAGGTAAATAATTTTCGAAAATGCTGCCCAAACACGGTCGACGAATGACAAGTGCGGAACTATGGTCAATGAATATTCGTAAGCAGCATCAGCTGCAGCTTCGTCTGAACAAAATACGAAGTCACCCACAGATGTGTAAAAAGTACGAAATCCTGCAAAATCGAAAACTAAAGAATCCGTCTTTCAATATATTCATTAGTTAGTAATATTTTAACATTTTCTATAGAATGCTTTAGAGACTTGTATTCAAGCACAAGATGCTTGTACGGTTATATATGTTCGATTCTTCCACTACCCTACCCTCGTTAATACTAGCTTTAAACAGTTATGAACAAGTAACTAAATGGTGCTGAATGGCAAAAATATATGTAGAATATCTTCCACTTGGATGAACCAACCTAGGATCAATGCAAATGCCATAAGTTATGCTGTACTTTTAGTTCGAAAATATGTATATTGTCAAGCGAAAATAGTTTTGAGAAGAGTTGATTAGAATGCTTTATGCGTGATATCACAAACGGGCACGCCCCCATCTTTTCATTTAGGCAGGTTTGATAACCCATTGTTTCTTTATCGATGGTGTATTTGTTTGCCAAGCTTTTTGAATTATCGATATATAGGTTAGTCAGCCCTAAGTGTGTGGTCGAACGAATATCTGGGTGCTCATATCTTTTTGCTATTAAAATAAATTTCATGGTTACCGTAGGACAGGTACTTTTCTAATCAAGTAAAAGTTCATAAATAAGAGTTTTGTTTTGTTGTATTTGTACAATTCCCCTTTTGAAATACCAAAGGTATGCTTTTTGTTAGAGATATTTAACGTGTACCTCGATGGTAGGGTCTTTTTGGCAACTGGCTGTGAAAGACTTAACATGTACATAGCAGAACTAAGTAAACTCAATGGATTGTATATAACCACAGCAGCCGATGATTTAAGATAATTGGTGTCGCATTTTTGTCCTAATACTGAGGAATCAGTGACATTCATATTTCATATTCAATGTACCTATATCCTCTGATTGCAATTTTACTGCCAGCAGCCTTCCGCAGGGCTTGTGACCATATTTTGATATAATTCAATTCCTGCATTGAAAGCGTTACCAGCGTTGCCATCTTACCCGCACACACACACACACACACGATGGCCACCTAGTTTCCTGGCCATGGATATATGGATGACCTCACAACTAAACGTAATGATTCTCGATCTACATAGGTCATTGACGTGCTTGTCTTATTTTTTGACATGTTATTGATTGGTGTTTATGCACTCAGGCATTGTCACACGCCCGGTCTACTGGTGCAGGAATTAAATGTCTGTACTGTGCGATATCCTAATTAATCCCATCCTATTGCAGACGCCCGAGTAAAAGCTTGCGAGAGCCAACCGTGCCAAAGTGGCGGAAGCTGTATTGAGGGATACAACTCATACACGTGCGATTGTCCACTGGGTTATAAGGGCATCAATTGTGGTAAGTTCTGTATACAATTCTTGTTACTTATGTAGTATATCTAATAACAGAAATTAAAAAAAGTAAAGAAAAAAATCCTAGATTTTCCTACTTGTGCAGGAACTAAATGCCTGTTCTGTATGATGTCCTATTTAAACCACTCCTATTGCAGACACCCGGGTAAAAGCTTGCGAAAGCCAACCGTGCCAAAATGGTGGAGGTTGTATTGAGGGATACAACTCATACACGTGCGATTGTCTATTGGGTTATAAGGGCATCAATTGTGGTAAGTTCTGTATACAATTCTTGTTACTTATGTGATATATCTAATAACTGAAATTTAAAAAAAAATAGGGTAAAAAAATCCTAGATTTTCCTACTTGTGCAGGAATTAAATGCATGTTCTGTATGATGTCCTATTTTAACCACTCCTATTGCAAACACCCAGGTAAAAGCTTGCGAGAGCCAACCGTGCCAAAATAGCGGAAGCTGTATTGAGAGATACAACTCATACACGTGCGATTGCCCACTGGGTTATAAGGGCATCAATTGTGGTAAGTTTTGTATACAATTCTTGTTACTTTCGTGATATATCTAATGAAAAAATCTAAAAGAAAATCCTAAATTTTCCTACTTGTGCAGGAATTAAATAGCTGTACTGTATGATGTCATTTTCAAACCACTCCTATTGCTATGTACGGTGTCCTAATTTTATTCCTAATTAAAGCACTCCTTTTGCAGTCACCCAGGTAAAAGCTTGCGAGAGCCAACCGTGCCAAAATGGTGGAAGTTGTATTGAACAATTAAACTCATATATGTGCGATTGCCCACCGGGTTATAAAGGCATCATTTGTGGTATAGGCCATGGGCCAATGCCAGAAAATGTGCTTAGTTTTTAATTTCGTCGCAAATCTGGTGGGGCAACTTAAATACACTTGATTTATGGTCGGTATGGCCTGGGGGTCACAAAAACAAAAGTTCCTGCAAAAAGAGTTGCCCATTAATTATTTATTGGTCAATTAAGGCCAAAATGGGTGGAAAACAGGTGATTTTGGTGATTTACTCATAAAAAATACATTTCTTAAGGTAGAAACCTGAAAACTCGTAGAATCATACTTGAGCATGTGCTGTAAACTTACAAATATGAATCACTGCTAGATATTTTACATGAAGGCCGTTTTGGGTGGTTTTGTGCCAAAAACGACTAAAAACACACATTTTTTGTAATAAGTGAAATTCTGTTAATACCCACAACACCCAACTGTGATAATAAATCACTTATTTTTTTATTTAGAAAACTGTGTTAGATAGTAAATGTCATAATGAATTGTGTAAATTTGGAATGTCATGGCCATTTGCCCGGTAAGATGGTTTTGATGGCAAAAACCTCCGAAAATGAAAGAAAACCTGAGATTTTTGTAATTCTTAAATAAAAAGATAACTAAATAAGTTATACACTTGTTACTTTGTACAAATATCATTGACATCATGAACATGAACAGGGAGTATCATAAAAACATGTAGAAATAATTTTATTGGCCATTTTTGGGTGATTTCACTTAAAAAGTTGCAAAAACGTGTGTATTGTGCAATACCTCTATTACTTGTGCAAGTGGTACACAAAAGTGAATACTTGTTCTGGGTCTATTTCATATGTTTTTCCAGTTCAAGAAAATGATGATAACTTACTTGTAGCTCATTTACTTATTTAATTAAAAAATGATGCCACAAAACAGGCAGTTTTAGGAATTCTTCCAGGTAACTCAGTGTGTTGAATACATACACTAGCGGGGCGGCTAAGACAAAAATTGTGCACTTTCCGTAAAAAGCGTGAAACTTGCCGGTACAAATATACTTTGAGTGATGCTGATGAATATTCTTAATGGACGCAGGGCGTGAGTTACCATTAAACACTATTTTGGGGGCATTTTAGGCAAAAAATGTCATAAAACATGATTTTTTGGGAATATGATGATAAAAAATCTAGGGAAGAAAGTGGAATCTCCAAACGTGGCAAAAATACACTTCATGGGTTGCTGATTATAACTGATACAATAAATATTATGAAATTGACACATAGGGTGTGTTTTTGGGGTGAATTCAGCAAAAAAGAGTAGAAAAAGTGAGATTTTTGGGATCTGACAATATAAATCCTAGGCCTAGGAGTAGAAGCTGAAAATCTCACACATGTACACATAGAGAGTTATTGATAGTGATTACAATCAGTAAAGTTTGTGAAACACCCGCTAAGTGACTGCATTTTTGAGGTAATTTAGGCAAAAATGTCAAAAAACGTGATTTTCTGGGAATAAGATGATAAAAAATCTAGAGAAGAAAGTGGAATCTCCAAACTTGGCACAAATACACTTCAAGGGGTGCTGATTATAACTGATATAATAAGTATTATGAAATTGACACATAGTGAGTGTTTTGGGGGTGTTCTCAGCAAAATAAAGTAGAAAAAGTGAGATTTTTGGGATCTGACAATAGAAATCCTAGGCCTAAGAGAAGAAGCTGAAAACCTCACACAAGTACACTTAGGGAGTTATTGATAATGACTATCATTGGTAAAATCTGTGAAAGACCCCCTAAGTGACAGCATATTTGGGGTAATTGAAGCAAAAAATGATTAAAAAATGAGATTTTAGGGATGTGACCTAGAACAAACCTATACTTCAGTGTAGAAAGTGTAAACCTCACACAGATATTCTTTGAAGGTAATTAATTAAAACTGCTTTAGTTATGAAATAACTAATAAAAGTTATGAAATATACCCATAGTTCCTGATTTTAGGGTAATTGAAAATGACTGAAAATGAGATATTTTTGGGATCTGACCCGCAAAAATTCACACTTCAAAGTAGAAACTGCAAACCTCACACAAATATTCAATTTTGAATGAAACTGCTAAAAGTACACAGTATGAAATGAACCGATACTTCCTGGTTTTAGGGTAATAATACAAAAAAATGAATGCAAAACTGAGGTCTTAGGGACAGGGACTTAGCCAGGATTTAGAAACAGGGTGCCTAAAATTGGCAATTGTTAAATCTTTGGGTGTCCAAATGTAAAGGGGGACCACAATATTCTCAGATTTCAACCATAAACATGAATAAGTATATCAAAATAAGGCATGATATCCTTATAGAATGTCATGGGAATTACACGGAGATGAAAAAAGTCAAATTATATGCTTGAGATTGACATTTTAAGAAATTCCTCAAAAAAAATTGGGGTGTCCTGAGAGGTGCTTTTTAAGGGTTGTGGTGTCCAAAAAGACACCCAGACGCCCTGCTGGCTAACACCATGCTTAGGGGTCTGTCTCTAAAAGATTTGTACTGAGTATACATTAGAAGCTTACCACAAATTGCCCCTAATGTACTTTATGGTTGATGATTAGAACTGCTATTAATTAGCAACATCATGAAATGTTTTCATACTGTCTGGCTTTGGTGTTTAAATTATCCAAAATAACCTGATAAGGCCTATAAGCATTTGCATTTGTAGCCATAAATATAGCCTTTATTTTGTAGGTGATGACCTGTAAATATTTACACATCTTAGTCCACTCCAGATATGTGTTTCTGTGTGCATGTGACGTGTGTGTGACTGTGTGTCTACTAAGATCCATTACAATCATTGAAGCAAGATATTGGACTATCAAGAGTGTCCAATATAGATGAATGTGTAGTTTTGAAAGTCTTTTGTAAGGAATCCTATACCTAGTATTCCCATATTGTTCACTTTCTTAGATTTACAATACTGCATTGACATATCAACAGCATTTTTAATCCATATGAGAATGAATCTTAGGTGTCAAGCTAACCACTAGCCCCATAGCCAGAGGCTACTGAAAATTGAGCAGGGCTACAATAATATTTGATTTGGTGGCGCGACTGGCTACAAGATCATGTTAAGAGGATTACAGGAATATGATCAGCTGTAGAACACCATTTGACACTTCAGTTAAGATAGGGCTATAAGATCTTGGGTGAGGCTATGGTAATTTAAAAACCAGAAGCCCTGCAGTCTCCCAGAATTTTTAACCCAAACATGACCCCCCCCCCTAGAATCTCAAATTAAACAAGCATCAATCTCCACGTTTGTTGTACCTGAATCCATTGACACCTCAGCTAGAAAAGACTAGTGTGGTTCCAAAGTTTAAGCTGACTTCACCTTCACTCTGTTCATCATCTATATGTGAAACAATTAATTATTTTATGGTGGACCAGTATATATATGATATGATCCATAATAAGTAAATTTTCTATAACATGCCATGTGATAACCATCAGCACATTTATAACCAGCTGCATATTCCACAGCTGAAGAACAATATTTCTCTGCAATTTCTCTCTCTACACCATCTAAATACCTCCATTTCTCTGCTGAGTCTTTATTTTTTTGTAGAGTTTTGTCAGAAGTCTGTAAAATTGGGCCATCTTCTTCAATAACAACATGTATACAGCAGCCCATGTGAGCTGCCATAATTGTTGTGATCTTCATGGCATCTGATTGGCTGATACTGCCAACATAGTGACCCGCCACCTATTGCATAAGTTGCAAACTAGGGCACAGGGCTGACATCAAATGATTTCATGGCATCTGATTGGCTAATACTGCCAACATAGTATCCCGCCACCTATTGCATAACTTGTGAACTAGGGCCTATCTATCTATCTTTTAAGGGCTAAAACACAAAAATGTGCAAGCTAATAGGTAGGAAATATATGAAAAAGGTTTTAATAATACATTATCTTGCCTATTTTATCAAAACTAAGTTGCCCCACCAAATTTGCGACGACTTGACAACTTAGAGATTTTGGCCCATGTCCTAGTAAGTTCTGTATACAATTCTTGTTACTTATGTGATATGTCTAATAACCGAAATCAAAAAGAATAAAGAAAAAATCTTAAATTTTCCTACTTGTGCAGTAATTAAATGCCTGTTCTGTACGATGTCCTAATTAAACCACTCCTATTGCAGACACCCGAGTAAGAGCTTGCGAGAGCCAACCGTGTCAAAATGGTGGAAGTTGTAATGAACAATTAACCTCAGGCTCATACATGTGCGATTGCCCACCGAGTTATCTGGGCCTCAATTGTGGTAAGTTCTGTATACAATTTTATGTTACTAATGTGATATATTTGATAACAAAAATTTAAGAAATAAAGAGAAAAATCAGCAAATATCTAGAGAAAACGACCAATCAATTATGTAGTGGAGGAAATACATAGATCATCCTTGGTTTATCCTTGTCCAAGGTACGGGAAAATACACAGAGACGGAAAGCATCAATGTGTTTCCTTAAAAAGAGTTACCTGTGAATATAAGGTTCTTTTGAAAATCTTACATATATTAGAGCCAACATTCTCATAATCAGAGCAGCTCTCACTGTCTAGGCCTCCACTGACCAAAGTAAGACATCAACTATCGAAGAACCTCACAGTAAGTTAGACAGGTTCTTAGCTCTTCTCTCCCTATTAAGTGTAACCAAAACATGGTGGCTTCAAACATGTATTTTGAATATCAGAACTCAACGGCTTACGTAGAAATGTGGCATATTCATAGTCAAGTGCATTTCTGAAGAACATCATGAACAGCTTTTTCCAATTTCGAGTTAGTTTCGAAGTTACGACATATGAAAGTTAAAAAGAATGCACAATTTCTGACTTTTTAGTAACATTCAAATCGGAATGGTTAAACAATTGAAAAAAAAAAAGAACAACAGCATGATTTTCTTTTGTATTCAAAACAACCATTCTGGGTATTCTCATTCTATATTTTGCAAGCTTTTCACAGAACATCAGCATGCTTTCCAGGTTTAAGTTTATAGATATCAATAACTCATCCCTAGCCTGGAGAAATTATTAGATTAAAGAAACAACAACTCTCTTGTAAATACTAGTATTCGATAAAGTTATTTCCGAAACTGTTTTAGATCCATCTATGACTTGTTAAGGAGATATGCAGGAATGAATGGGTTGACATTTTCATTACAGGGGACAGAACTAAAGCTTGTGATAGCCAGCCCTGTCAAAATGGCGGAAATTGCAGGGAGTTTCACACATACTATACGTGCATGTGCTGGGGTGATTATTCAGGGAAAAACTGTGAAAGTATGTAAGACCAGTTCTCTCTCTCTCTCTCTCTCTCTCTCTCTCTCTCTCTCTCTCTCTCTCTCTCTCTCTCTCTAGATGAACATTTACAACCATCTTAGTTTTGGGCTGTGAAAAATGTACAGGGCTTGCATCGGAAAAATGGCCTTTGAGAGTACTGTGGTACAATGTTGCTATATTATAGGTCGTTGATTGGCAAACGGAGGCTTGGACACCAGTAAAGCAATCTTTCTCCCATCGCAGGAATCTGCCAATGAGAAAATTTGAGGGGTATTCTCGACCAGTAATATGTGAGCATTAGGTGCTCTTTTGGCTAATCACAGGTCGGATTTTGACCAGAAACCGACTTGTTAGTCCCCATGGCCCTTCCAGCCTTCCTTCCCCATTAAATACTTCTCTCCTAGGTCTCCGGTCTCGGTTACAAATGGCTGTCTCACAGTGGCCATGTAGTGATGAAGACCAGTGAAGAAAGAAGTCATTCTGAGGCCAGTGGTTCACACCCGAGCAGCTCAGTTCGGTTCTAGGACAATATCCCCCCGGACAATATACCCCGGACAATATCCCCCCGGACAAAATCCCCCTAGACAATATCCCTCCGTATGATATCTCTAGTAAAACATGTGTTAGTAAAAAAAAATTGAAAATCAAAAACAATTCCATTGTTTTAAATTATCCTAAAACATGTTTTAGTAAAAAAAAATTAAAAACAATTCCAGTGTTTTAAATTATCCTTATTATATTCATAAACGATACCTGGGTGCAGGTTACATATAATCATGATCAACTTTTGCTCAGGAATGATACAAATGACATAACGCTCCCATTGTTAAACAAGTACTGGATTTTTATGGAATGTTTTTGAAATTTTAAAAACAATTTTACCAAAACATGTTTTAGGATAACTTAAAACACTGGAATTGTTTTTAATTTTTAATTTTTTTTTTACTATCACATGTTTAGTATATATATATATATATATATATATATATATATATATATATATATATATATATATATATATATACTAGAAAAGTACCCGTCCTACGGACGGTAACCACGATATTTCCTTTTACGTCAAAAATATAAGGGCACCCAGATATCCTTGCAACCACACACTAAGGGCTACCTTACCTATGGATCAATAATTCAAGAGGCTTGGTAAACATATATGCCATTGATAGATAAGTTGTCAAACCGGTATTGGAAAGGTGGTGGTGGGGTGGTGTCCATTTATCATATCACTCATGACGAATTCTAATCATTTCTACTCAAAACAATTTTCGTTTAGTAAGATCACTATAAAATATGACATACGATATGTCATTTACACCCGTCCTAATTTGGTTCTTCCTGTTGAAAGATATCATTTATGAATTTTTGTCATTCGGTATGATTTACAGACACATTTACAACTTTTTAAAGCTAAGATTATTAATGGAGTAGGTTAGAGGAGGAAACACAGATGTATAAACCTCTTACACTTGAATGGTCGACTCTAATGCATTCTACACGAACTGTGATATAACAATTCGTAGCTTTGCTTGCTTTCTCCTCTGCCACTTAGGGATACGTAGTGACGGGTGCCGTAGTAAACGGCGAACACCACCTACATACCCTTAGCCCCCATTGCCATTCTCATCACGCACCCCAACCTAATTGGAGTTGAAGAATGTCGTGAGAGAAAGCTCGCAATCGTTCACTGCGCTGGATTCTCTCTTGGCAATAATGCAATTTCAATAAAAGTGCAACACAGTAATCTGCTTAGCATAATTGGCCAACTAAACATTTGCAAGTTATTTGATTGAATAAATGTGGTCAGTTCATATATAAATTTGTCAAAATCGTAAATAGTTTAAAACA